>CM060683.1:72648407-73848407 GCA_030686995.1 Artemisia argyi
CCTACAAAGACTGTTTTGTGGGATGGAGTAAAATAATCGAAATTTTTATGTATTTTTTGTTATGCAGGACAAAACTTGGAAAAAGAACCCCAGATGACGAAGTTAAGGAACCAGGTGAGGTTCTTATGTAGCGCAAACCGATAAAATTATATTAAACATGGCAAAATGGGGGCATACAACGGGGTCGGATTGAAAAGGGTCATTTTATAGTACAGGTCGAAGCATGCTGGGTCAAATTGTGTTGACCCGTAAACACATCAATAAATAATTAATTTGTTATTTGTCATTACTTGAGTACTATTATAAGTTTACATACATTAACCTTTGGTCCTTTTCAATAAAAAAGTTGAATAGGTTTGTATGCATTAGTGATAGATGTGGTGATACTTTAAACTTTTGTGACCCATTTACGCTTTGGCTTATGTTTTAATTTTGACCTGTTTAAGCTAAAATACATGTACACATGCGAAATCTACCCATTCATGAGTAAATGGGTTGAAATTGCAACTCAGTATTTTACCATTAAACTCATCGCAATTATGCCATGATAAAGAATACATGATTTAATCATGTTATTTTTCCTGATTACACTCTTGATGATTGCTATAGATTTAGTATAAAAGTTGCCGCCCTTATCTCAAAAGGCTCAAGGTTTATTCATATTTTTTTCTTATAGTACAGTTTAGCTGTCATAGGTACGGATATAGCAATGTATTTTTTTATCTAACGATAAATGTTGCTACTAATAGAGACAATAAGATTTTAGATTCATGGCTGTGAATTTTCTTAGTCACAACAAACATCAGCCAAAAGTTCGTTCACCGTAAACAAATACACACACTTATAGCAGTAAAAAGTGAATAGATGTTTACACATTTGAAAGTAGTAAAAAAATGAATATACATTTTTAGTTTCTTTCATTAATCTCAAAATCCTATGATTTTTGTTTTTAACAGGTGATGTCAAGGTGCGTGGATACGTACTCGAGAAGAAAAATTAATACCTTGAGAGCTTGAGTGATAAGGTGCTAATCATTTTTTTTAATATTTACTTTGTCATTGTATTCATTGGTTGTAGTATTTACTTTGTGACTTCTACATGTTGCAATGCTCGCCAACATTGATGTTATAAGGTTGCTGAGATCCTCAAGGAATGGACTGCATGGTTTAGTCAATGCCGAGCTATTGACATTAATGGTAACAACATCTTCTTCTTGGTCTTGCCAAAAAATATTAACCACATATTTCAAATACGATTTTGAGTTGTTAAGAGCTTTGGTTTTGAGTACTGTTTTAAATTTCATTTGATCGAACATTATTTGGATTCATAGGGCTAAACCTTAATGTAAATCCATAATCTTGCTACATTTACTTCTTTGTTTTGCACTATCCACTCCTCTTATATTGGTTACGGGTTTTTTTATTTTTAAGCTTTTGTGATATGGGCTTACTTAGGTTATTGTTTGAGGATTAAGAATAAGTATACTTTAGTACAAATATAAGTTTATTTAGCTTATGACCTTATTTAGTTTCCGTAAACTTGGTAAGGTTACTTTTGTTGGATTACCTTATTTTCTCACCTTATGAGCTTATTTAGTTTCCGTAAAGTTGGTAACATTACTTTTGTTGGTTTACGAGGTTATTGGATGATTGTAAGCTATCTAAAGCATTATGATTTGTGTCATGAAGTTTTAGATGTTATTTGGATTCGCATCCATGATGTTAGCAGTAACTGTTTTACTTTTTCAAAAACAAAAGATAGCATCCACATTTTTTTAGTAGTTAGCATTCAGATCGATAAAAGGCCAATATCGTTTGTAAAACCAACTTAGTTGAATACTGAGGCGGACAAGAAAAAGTCGCGTATGTGTATTTGGTGCAAATTCTGTCGCGGCCTTCTGTTGTGGTTCCTATATGTGTTTCTGCAGTTCCGTTTTAGCATTGATCTTGGCTTTTAGTCGATCTGAATATGAGCTTCTATCAGAAAATGGCTATACTAATTTTCCTTCTCAAAATTGAAATATATCTACCACTATCATAGTTGCTTTCGTATCTTATCACCTCAGCAGATACTGTAATCTACTTTAATTATTTCCATTCTCCACTATCTACCGGCCATACTTCTTGCTTTCAGAGGGTATGTCATTCTCATATTTGAATGTGTCATATTCTATGGCTTTTTGGACCCGTAGTAAAAGACAAGATTAATTTTTAGAAGTGATTTCCAAGATGATTACTATTTTGCACATAATGTTTGGTCTTACAACTTCTATAGCTTCGCTTATCCATGTAATCCACTAGAGGAAATTTAGTTTGAATAACTCCATATATGAATTACCGCTTGTGTATCCATTACAGTTTCCAAGTTTTAACTTTGAATGTAAAAATGGATGGTTGTATTTTGCTTATAACCCGTTTGATGTAGTCCATATCCCAAGTTGACCCATTTATAAGGTTTATTGTTGGATAAGTTAGGTCAAGCTCTCAAGGGAATAAATTTATTGCAGATGATTCTTTATGTAATAAGCTGCTAAAATGGTAAAGTTTAATCTGTACAATATTGATTGCTTTGCCACATTTTCCTTCAAACCCTTACTCAGTTGAACGTAAAGATGGTCGTATATTAGACTTTACTTTTGTAGTATGTTAGCGTTGTAACATTGAACCATAAGAATAAAGATTTAGCTATTGTGACCCCTTGTATGGTGTGACAACTGGAAAATTAGGGAGCTATTTTAAAACCCGCATTACTTTAAGTTTAATCATTTTTGAATATTTGAAATTTATTCGCGAGAAACTGTAACTTTGAACCATGGTTTTGAATTTTGTGGTTTCTATGAAATTTAAATTTGAATTATTATTTCGATATGAAATTATTGTTGAGATGATTTAGTTGCACTACGTCGACTCCGGCACTAGGAAAACCTAACAAATTTTAAAAACTTTTGAATAACGGTTGCGGTTATCCGTTAAACGAACGTTTTAATATTTAATTGATTCGGGAAAGTGTATTTGGAAATTTATGGCGACGTGTACGAATATGTTTGGCGACGTTTAATATTTTGAGAATGAATAATCATGTTACGGGAAAACCGATTAATAAAATTTCTTAAATTCTAAAGTTATTGTGGCTTATATTAGAAAAAGAGAACTAGAGGGACCAATATTGTAAAATTCGGGTAATATTACCCTAACCCTAACCCTTTCACCCTCATAACTTCATCTTCCCCACTCCCTCTCTTCTCACTCTTGTCGCCACCACCTGCACACACCAACACCATCACCACTGCCGATCACCACCACACACCGCCACCACCAAAACACTCCCTACACACTCCTCTTTCGTTTGTTGCACCACACGCGCCCCAAAAAGAAACCCCCCGGTTTTCTTGGTTACCGCTGCGTACACACCACGCACCACCACACCACAAACATTTTCTTGGTTTGCACTTGTTTTGAAGGTAAGAAAACGCGTTTTACGCGTCCGGTTTGACTAATCCGAATCAAACCCGGTTTCAATCTTGATTTGGGTTTGGATTCTAAGAGTAAAAAAATGGGTTTTGATACAAAAAAATAAAGATGGTATCCTTGTGGTGTCGACTCACGACCTTTTGGTGCTCGGATTTGATTATTTGGGTTCGATTGGATGGAGATTTGTGGCTCGTTGGAGCTAGGCCGAGACCTTGTGGTCTTGCTGTTGTGATTCTTGGCTCGATTTGGAGCTCAACGTGACCTCAAGGGTCCGTTGGTTGTGGTCATAGCTCGTTGGAGCTCAAAGTGACCTCAAGGGTCCGATTGGTTATTGTTTTATGGCTCGGGTGAGCTTAACGTGACCACTATGGTCCGTTTGGTTTGATTGATATTTGATTGGAGCCTAGCCGAGACCCTCAAAGTCTCGGGGTTGGCTTTCATGGCTCGTAGTGTGAACCGAGACCCAAGTGGGTTTTCCGGTTCGTATTTGACTCGATGTTTTGACCCGTATATTTGTTATTTGGTGGTTCTCCTTGTAGTTGTATTATTGTTGTTGTCGTTGTTGTGTTTTTACTTGGGTCGAGAGGTGTAGCAACGCTGAGGCCTTGTGGTCTCGGCAATGGACTTGTATTTGAAGTTGTGTTGACGAGGTGTGATATCGGGAACCGATTGTGAGACGGTTGCTTAAAATGATGGAGATAGGTTAGAAAGGTGCCGTAGACGGACCTTATTGTTGTAGCATGTGAATATAGGACTTGATGACGGAGATGGATTACTTATGGTTGTGATTGATATTATTACTTTGGACTATTGGTTGTGCGAGTCGAAGTCACGTTGACTTTCTAGTCAACGATTGATTTCGGCAAAACGCCTTAACACTTGGACTTGGACAATGAGCCGAGAGTGATGACTCGGACATGTGACCATCTTTTATAACTCGATATAAATTATAACCCAACTTAATAATAAAAACTCGTAATACTATTATTAATAATATAAACATTTATATAAATATATAAACGTGAAAACGTATATATATTTATACAAGTGTGTATATTAAAAATAAAACAATCACGAGTAATATTATAATAACGTAACGATATATATTATGCTATAAAAATAGTATAATAAATGCCGGGAACGTCATTATGAATAAACAATTATAAATGCCGATATAATTATAACGTTGGATGTTATACGAATTGAAATGCTTTTTGGAAGATAAAACGGGAAACTTACGAGTTGTACGAGATCGTGGTCACTTGAGTCCAAGTGGGCCATATTATTCATTTTATGACTTTTGTGCTTGTCACTGATATGTGACGTTAATACAACCATTTTCTATAACTACATAACTTATTTGATCGACGGATTAAATAGGACCTATTTGGTTATATAAAATGAGTATATTAATGGGTATTGTATCCTACGACACCCATAGGTTGTGGTATGTGTGCGGGAATAATGAGTTACTAAATATCTCGTGAGTTTTATCAAATTGACGAATTTGGTAAGTTTGACGATATATTTAGGGAACTTATTAATCTTAGATACTTACCATATAGTATTCTATGTGCTATGTGACTTAGGTTTTGGGTATGATCTTGGAATAATATATTAGGTAAATAAGTTGTGGAAGAGTACCAAGTCGACGGATTTGATAAACTTCGATGATTTATTTAATAATATATTGGGCTAATATTAGACCCGTAGATTGTTATTATTATTTCTTTTGTTATGATTTCTTGGTTTGAGTTGTAACAATTCGCATTTTCGGATTACTATTCATTTTTACTATTCACTCCCCGAAATTTTTATTTCATATTCTCGTAAGTTAAACTATTTTAATGATAATCCGAGAGTTTGACACTCGTCGGATCATTTATGCAAAAATCACAAAACCGTATCCGAGATTTACTTTTAGGTTTAAACGTCATTCCAGCATCCCGATATGTCCATAAAACATTATAAACAATAGAAATTTGATTTTCTCTCATTTTACGACAATTCCAAAAGTTTTGGAATTTTACGTTTTCCAGTTCAGCGTTTTACGCGAATTACGCGTTTTAGAACCGCGTTTCCAGTTTTAGCAGCGTTTAAGCAACCCGATAGAACTTGCCACTCATTAAATGTGCTAAGATAGGTTATATTAATAAGTTTTAACATATTTATAAGTTTCATATTTTTAGGATACCCGATTTTAAGTTTCATGACTTAACGACTTACCGTTAGCGATTACCGAGACAAAACTCGCTCCATAAAAGCAAGATATTATCAAAACACATATCTAGTCATCCAAGATAGGCATTGAACGAAATTTTAGACCACATGGGGTATTTGTATATGTGTCATCAAGATAAGACTAGGAAACTTACATAAGAAGACTTATACATGTTTAAGTAAACTTAACAACTAAGTTAACTTCCATTTGATAACTACAACTCATTCTCTTCCTTTCTCTCTCAAAACCCACGACCAAAACAACCCTTATACACCATTTTGATGATGGTTCTTGCTAGTTTAATCCATCATAAGTTATACTCTTGTATTCCTTGTTGATTACTAGTTCCATTCCATCCATAAAACACTAAAATTCACCACAAAAACTCATCAAATTTCCAAGTGTTCTTAGTGAAGATTTTTACTAAAGGTTGTTTTTATGTTAGATTAGTGTTTATCAAGGGATTATAAGATAGGGTTTTTGATATGGAAGCATGGCTATGGTTGGAAAATTTTTGGAAGATTTAGTAGTGATTCTTGGTTTTGATCTTGGTTCTAGTTTGTTTCATCACAAGGATTGTAAGCAAACTCCTATGTTTACCTTTGATTCATGTTAGTATTATTATTTCATATATGTAATATGTTCTATATGCTTATTATACTTTATTGTGCTTGGATAATTGGCCTAAAACACTAGAAACCGTCGAAAGGACTTATATTGCAAAACAGAAACTGGATAGGGGCTGTAAATGGAATTACTGGGAAAAATTCGTGTACTTAGAATCTTAGGTGAAAATATAGGATTGTAGAGCTATGTCTTTTGGTCATTTTTCCGCTTGGCTCACCCCGTAACTCATCCGTATGAATAAACTAGACTCAAAACGGCAAAACGTGTCAAAATCTGACTAATAGATTTCATTGGACAAAAAGGGACAGTTCTGGTCATTTCTGGAACTTGTCGTAGTTTTATGAAATGTATATAAGACATAAACTTAAACGTAGGAAAAAGTCTCGCATCCTAAAGTTTTGTAGAACTCAAAATATGGCCTTTTCCGCGAGACTGCTGAGTGCTGTCTAAATTTTTGTATTAAAACGCAAGTGTAAATTAGTAATTTGACACTAGTTAAATAATTTCTGGAGTAGTGGGACCCACTAATCTGTTTAGAACATTCAATTACCTTTCCGAGAACGTAAAAACCGAGTCGTTATCATTTACGGTTTAGAAATGACGTATAAATTAAGTCGGAAAACTAAAATAACTAGAAACCCGTAACGTGACGAATATTAATACTTGACCACTTATACTTACAAACGTTAAACATCCAAACATAATGAATGTAATAAATATATAAGGCATGTTTATATATTCACTTTGTTGTTTTAGAACCTAAGACACGACATCATATTCTAGGTTGCGCGTAGAGACTTCCTGGCTTAATCCATCTATTCCGTTATACGTTTTGATATCATTAGTTCAAGGTGAGTCATAGCCCCTACTCTTTTTATACTTGTTTTAATTCTTTGGGGGAGATACATGCTCAACTACTTGCTTACTTGTACAAATACTCAAAACATTTATACTTGATTGTTTTATACTTGATTGTCTTATACTTGATTGCATTATACTTGATTTCATACATACATGATTGTGTTATACTTAACTGCGTTATACTTAATTGTGAGACTTCCAGTGGCTCCAAATTAAGTTTTTGGATGATCATTGAGACTTCCAGTGGCTCCAAATTAAGTTGTTGGATGACCATTGAGGCTATCTAGTGGCTCCAAATTAAGTTGTTGGATGACCATTAGCTTGATACATCCTAACATTTGCGAATGTTGGATACATCATAAACGTGAGGTCTTCGGAGATGAAGTGTAGACTCACGACTAATTGCTTAACTGTTGTGATGAACTTATACATGTCTTTAACATACTATATTTTAGCAGTGGGTTGTGAACACACAGGTTGCAAGTGTTGTTATGGGCGGGACTTGCAACTGAGTGGATTCACAATGCCTTTGCCGTGTGAACATTCTTTAAGGCTTTTCAACTGTTTTAAGACAAACTCTATGAACTCACCAACCATTGTGTTGACACTTTAGCATGTTTATCTCAGGTTAGTAAGGCGATAGCTAGTGCGTGGAACTTAGAGTCAAGCTGCATATTCTGAAGACTTATGCTTTTTATCATTTACCATTCAAAACATTTTGTATACATTTATGTATCATACTTTGGAATCTCATGTTTGTAACTTTGAATTCATTAATCGAATGGTAACTTTTCAAAACGTCTCATTTAGAGGTCGTTTTCTATAACTTGTACTTTGTATTATGAAGTAGCACCCCAGTGACACAGTCTTCCGCTGCGGTACTTTAGGGGTGTTACAGATTGGTATCAGAGCTTTAGTTATAGAGAACTAGGTTGCATTTAGTGCCTAGACTATAACTGCTATATACGTTAAGACTCTCCTCTTTATTTGCCTTACACACACTACATACACATATGCTTTTTGTTAGTTGTTAGTTTAGTTCCACGCTGTTAGATGATGTGACTTTAGTATTATAAGAAACCCCATAATTTACTCGAGTCATTAAAAATACAAAGCTCAATAATAACTAATTATTTAACTTAATCTTGTGACAGTTCTTGTTTGATGAGGCATAAGATTTGAGTTAAATAATATTATTGCTTAGCTTTAGGGATTTGATGACTTGGTTATCTTACTATCTGTCACAGAAAGCGATTTTTGTGTCGGAAATTCTTAAGTAGGATGATTTAGAATCTCCTTATTTAAATGGATTGGGACGCCTATTTATTAAA
Organism: Artemisia argyi; assembly: GCA_030686995.1. Classification (NCBI taxonomy): domain Eukaryota; kingdom Viridiplantae; phylum Streptophyta; class Magnoliopsida; order Asterales; family Asteraceae; genus Artemisia; species Artemisia argyi. The sequence continues at coordinate 72,656,918 of CM060683.1, forward strand.
ATAAAGAAATTGTAAATCACCGAACCATGAGTTTATGATCCCTTACTTACATAAATTTGGACGCTTCTTTATGTAAGTAATGAGTTATAAATAAGTGGACTTATTTGTATCCGATACGACTCCTTAACCACAACCTTAGATGAATCAGAATGAACACCACTATTTTAGAGATCCTGAAATCCCGAATTCTCTTAGACACACCGTAAGTAGTTAACATCAACTGAACTTCGGGACGAAGTTCCCTTAAGGGGTAGAGACTGTAAAAATTCGCATTTTCAGATTACTATTTATTTTTACTATTCACTATTACTATTCACTTTCACTATTCACTACTGAAATTTTTATTTCATATTCTCGTAAGTTAAACTATTTTAATGATAATCCGAGAGTTTGACCCTCGTCGGATTATTTCTGCAAAAATCACAAAAACGTGTCCGAGATTGTCATTCCAGCATCCCGATATGTCCATAAAACATTATAAACAATAGAACTATGATTTTCTCTCATTTTACGACAATTCCAAAAGTTTTGGAATTTTACGTTTTCCAGTTCAGTGTTTTACGCGAATTACGCGTTTTAGAACCGCGTTTCCAGTTTTAGCAGCGTTTAAGCAACCCGATAGAACTTGCCACTCATTAAATGTGCTAAGACAGGTTATATTAATAAGTTTTAACATATTTATAAGTTTCATATTTTTAGGATACCCGATTTTAATTCAAAGATTTGAAAAAGCCCCTCAAATTGACTTTGAAGCCAAATATAGGAAGGCTAAAGCCAAACTTGCCCTCCTTGAATCATCCTCATCAGTCACTCAGCTACCTCAGGCTCCAAAGCCTCCTTAGGCCATGAACAAAGGGCTTGTTGCTGAAACATTTGATTGGGATGATGTTGAAGTGTCCTCTGATGATAATGAAGAAGTTCATGTCAGTGCCCTGATGGCCTTATCAGATGACAACAAACTTGCCGTGGGAAAGAGTCATGCAAGAAATGGAGAATGGGTTAACATCACAATGAGAAAGGTAAACATTTTACTTTCTATGGATGATGATGCTGATTGGAAATCTTACTTAGATTATATTAATGTTGATCTTAAGTATGTTGAAGAGCAAAGACTTAATTTGTTTTCAAAATTTAACAAACTGAGTTTTGAATTAAATCAATGTAGAGATGAACTACTTGCTTTGAAACAAGCTAAGCTTGAAAGTGTTACACTTCATATTCAAAATTATGAACTTGTAAAACAAAACCAAGCTCTTTAGAAAGAGCTTAAGAAAGAAAAGGCTATTATTTGGAAATGGACTCAGAAAAACCCCAAACTTTATGAAACACTGAGTCTCACACCCAGCACCAAAAAGGTAGCCATGGGTGAAGATCAACTCACTGAAGAGTCTGGGGAGAATAGCCATTCAACAACCTTTTTGTCAACCAACATACTCTCTAGCAAAGAACTTGCTGCCAAATTTTAACACTAGAAGAATCCTGGAGCCTGAAAGTCAGGCTATCAAGGAGCTGCTAGGAGTCACTGATGAACTTAGTCCTACTGAGTTCATCACAGAGTCTAAGTCTGATTCACCACTCCCTCCACTGAAACATCTTCAGGGAGCAGAACCCAATTCTGACCTTGCACCATCAGTCTATCAACCCCATTCTCCCAAGGAGAAATCAGGGTTAGGAAAGACTATTCTGAAAAGACCTACTCCTGAACCCACTGAACACCACAAACCTTCAGTACCTACTGAAGTGAAACCTGAAAGCACTGATTCAAAATTTGATCAGCTTGCTGAACTTGTCAGGATGCTGAGTGAGAAAATTGAGTCCATTGAAAAACCTTCTGACTCAAAATTGAAAAACCCATCAGTATCCTCAAGTTCTTCCAAACCAAAAACCACACCCAGACCTTCAGGGAGATGTGCGCTGTGCAATTATCCTAATCACAGCACTGATAAATGCTACAGAGTCCTGTTCTGCATGATATACAAACAAGAGGACCACAGGACTTGTGATCACATCTCTCACACTGCTTCTTTAAAAGCACAAGGTCTATACAAAACCCAAGGCTATCAGTATGCCACACCTTCCAAACAAAGACTGAAGGCTAAGCCTTTCTTACCATGTCCTCACTGTGGTTTTAATGATCATCTTCCTGATGATTTTATGAAGAAAAATTATTGTGACATCTGTGGAGATCCCTCCCATGAAACCAAAGGACATGACAAGATCATTCAGTCTAGAAGGAAAACCCCCTCCAACACTTCTCAGTCAACTGAAGCATCAAACTGCACAAAATGTAAAACATGTGGAAGCTCAGTACACACAACTTCAGACCATGATTCATTAGCTATATTCAAAAAGTCCCTGAGGACTAAGCCCACTAGAAAGTGGGTCAACAAGAAAAACTAACCCAGTTTACTGTTTATGCAGAAACACATCAGGGATCCCACCTGGCACCTCGATAGTGGATGCTCTAGGAGTATGAGTGGTGTGAAAAGTTATCTGCACAAATATGTGGAAGAACCAGGACCCAAAGTAGTATTTGGTGATAACTCATCAGCTCCCACTGAAGGTTATGGTTCAGTAAACTGCAATGGTATAGTTTTTACAATAATAGCTTATGTCAATGGTCTCAAGTACAACCTGATAAGTGTTTCCCAACTATGTGATGCCAAATACATAGTTCAGTTTGATGACAAGAGAGGGACCATCTTTAATGCCAATAAGGAAGTAGTGTTGATTGCTCCCAGGAGGGATGATGTCTATGTTCTAGACATGTCATCCCTGACTCAAAATGGGACTTGCCTATTCTCAAAGGCAAATGAAACAATCAACTAGCTATGGCATAGAAGACTCTCTCATCTCAATTTCAAGAGCATCAACAACCTGGCCAAACAGAACAAAGTTCTGGGCCTTCCATCCCTGGTGTATACAAAAGACAAGCCTTGTTCTGCTTGTGAAAAAGGAAAACACCACAGGGCATCATTCAAAACCAAACAAACCTTTTCCATCAAAAGCTGCCTACATCTTCTTCATATGGACCTTTTTGGACCTGTCAGTCCAATGTCCATTCACCATGAGAAGTATACTCTTGTCATAGTGTATGAATACTCAAGATACACTTAGGTTTACTTCCTGACCAAAAAGAGTCAAGCAGTTGAAACCATCATGTCATTTGTCAGGAACATTGAAAATTAAAATGATGTCAAAGTTAAACAAATCAGAACTGACAATGGCACTGAATTTAAAAACCAAGACCTTGAGTGCTTCTTTGATGAGAAAGGAATTTCTCAAAATTTCACTTCTCCCTATACTCCTGAACAAAATGGAGTAGCTTAAAGGAGAAATAGAACACTCATTGAGGCAGCAAGAACAATGTTAAATGGCTCAGTCCTCTCAAAACATTTATGGACTGAGGCAGTCTAAACAGCTTGCTACACTCAAAATAGGTCAATCATTGTGAAAAGGCACAATAAGACTCCTTATGATATATTCAAAGGAAGAATCCATGACATTAGCTACTTTCATGTATTTGGGTGTCCTGTGTTTATTCATAATCACAAGGATCACTTGGGTAAATTTGATGCCAAAGCTGATGATGGATACTTCCTGGGATATTCTCTGGTTTCTAAAGCCTTCAGGGTGTTCAACACAAGGAGACAACAATATGAGGAAACTTATCACATTACTGTTGATGAGAGCACTGAATCCATCAGGTTCTTAAATTTTATCAGTTGAAGATATTGGTATTGATGACTCATCAAGGTATCCCCCTGATGAGTATCATCCTGAGAACAACCCCTCAACCCAATACCAAGCTAATGCTGATGTCTCCTACTATATCATCCCTCACAACTTACCCCAATCAACCATCAGTGAGTTCATTGAAACTCAGCAAGTCTCCAATGAGACTGCAACCACTGAACAAATTAGTCAGGAACCCTCAGAACAAATTGTTCCCTCAAATGTCACTAATGCACATATTGATGAGTCACCTCATGTTCCTGAGTCTGAACCCAATCAGGCTCCCTCAAACTCAAATTCATATCCCAAACCTTAGGATAGCTGGACAAGATCCAAAATTATTGAGCTTGTGAACATAATTGGTGAACCCACTTAAGGCATGCTCACAAGAAGCATGGCTGCAAAACTCAAAGCAGCCTCTGCCAATATATGTCTTTATGCTGACTATCTCTCTGAGATTGAGCCTAAAAATGTCAAAGAAGCCCTGACTTATGAAAGTTGGGTTCAGGCCATGAGAGATGAATTGGAACAATTTGACAGAAATGATGTCATGACCATTGTTGAATGCCCCCAGGGTGTTTTAATCATTGGTATGAAATGGGTCTTCAAAAACAAGTGTATGTTGATGACATCATCTTTGGCTCAACAAGTTACAAACTTTGCAAATAGTTTGAGAAACTGATGACCACGAAGGTTGAAATGAGCATGATGGGTGAACTCACATACTTTCTTGGACTCCAAATCAAACAAACTGAAAAAGGAATATCCATTTGCAAAGAAAAATACCTGAGGAACCTACTGAAGAAGTATGAGCTCACTGACTGCTCTTCAGTAAAGACTCCTATGGTTCCTCCAAACAACCTTGGCCCTGACCTCAATGGCAAATCAGTGAACAAACCCAATACAGGGGAATGATAGGCTCCCTGATGTACTTACTTGCATCAAGGCCTGATATCTAATTCTAAGTCTGTCTGTGTGCAAGATATCAGGCTGACCCAAAAGAGATTTCCTCGAGTTCTTCCAAACCAAAAACCACACCCAGACCTTTAGGGAGATGTGAGCTGTGAAATTATCCTAATCACAGCACTGATAAATGCTACAGAGTCCTGTTCTGCATGATATGCAAACAAGAGGACCACAGGACTTGTGATCACATCTCTCACACTGCTTCTTTAAAAGCAAAAGGTCTATACAAAACCCAAGGCTATCAGTATGCCACACCTTCCAAACAAAGACTGAAGGCTAAGCCTTTCTTACCATGTCCTCACTGTGGTTTCAATGATCATCTTCCTGATGATTTTATGATGAAAAATTGTTGTGACATCTGTGGAGATCCCTCCCATGAAACCAAAGGACATGACAAGATCATTCAGTCTAGAAGGAAAACCCCCTCTAACACTTCTCAGTCAACTGAAGCATCAAACTCCACAAAATGTAAAACATGTGGAAGCTCAGTACACACAACTTCAGACCATGATTCATTAGCTATATTCAAAAAGTCCCTGAGGACTAAGCCCACTAGAAAGTGGGTCAACAAGAAACACTAACCCAGTTTACTGTTTGTGCAGAAACACATCAGGGATCCCACCTGGCACCTCGATAGTGGATGCTCTAGGAGTATGACTGGTGTGAAAAGTTATCTGCACAAATATGTGGAAGAACCAGGACCCAAAGTAGTATTTGGTGATAACTCATCAGCTCCCACTGAAAGTTATGGTTCAGTAAACTGCAATGGTATAGTTTTTACAAGAATAGGTTATGTCAATGGTCTCAAGTACAACCTGATAAGTGTTTTCCAACTATGTGATGCCAAATACATAGTTCAGTTTGATGACAAGAGAGGGACCATCTTTAATGCCAATAAGGAAGTAGTGTTGATTGCTCCCAGGAGGGATGATGTCTATGTTCTAGACATGTCATCCCTGACTCAAAATGGGACTTGCCTATTCTCAAAGCCAAGTGAAACAATCAACCAACTATGGCATAGGAGACTCTCTCATCTCAATTTCAAGAGCATCAACAACCTGGCCAAACAGAACAAAGTTTTGGGCCTTCCATCCCTGGTGTATACTAAAGACAAGCCTTGTTCTGCTTGTGAAAAAGGAAAACACCACAGGGCATCATTCAAAACCAAACAAACCTTTTTCATCAAAAGCTGGATGCATCTTCTTCCTATGGACCTTTTTGGACCTGTCAGTCCAATGTCCATTCACCATGAGAAGTATACTCTTGTCATAGTGGATGAATACTCAAAATACACTTAGGTTTACTTCCTGACCAAAAAGAGTCAGGCAGCTGAAACCATCATGTCATTTGTCAGGAACATTGAAAATCAAAATGATGTCAAAGTTAAACAAATCAGAACTGACAATGGCACTGAATTTAAAAACCAAGACCTTGAGTGTTTCCGTGATGAGAAAGGAATTTCTCAAAATTTCACTTCTCCCTATACTCCTGAACAAAATGGAGTAGCTTAAAGGAGAAATAGAACACTCATTGAGGCAGCAAGAACAATGTTAAATGGCTCAGTCCTCTCAAAACATTTCTGGACTGAGGCAGTCAAAACAGCTTGCTACACTCAAAATAGGTCAATCATTGTGAAAAGGCACAATAAGACTCCTTATGATATATTCAAAGGAAGAATCCCTGACATTAGCTACTTTCATGTATTTGGGTGTCCTGTCTTTATTCATAATCACAAGGATCACTTGGGTAAATTTGATGCCAAAGCTGATGATGGATACTTTCTGGGATATTCTCTGGTTTCTAAAGCCTTCAGGGTGTTCAACACAAGGAGACAACAATATGAGGAAACTTATCACATTACTGTTGATGAGAGCACTGAATCCATCAGGTTCTCAAATTCCTCAGTTGAAGATATTGGTATTGATGACTCATCAAGGTATCCCCTTGATGAGTATCATCCTGAGAACAACCCCTCAACCCAATACCAAGCTAATGCTGATGTCTCCTACTATATCATCCCTCACAACTAACCCCAACCAACCATCAGTGAGTTCATTGAAACTCAGCAAGTCTCCAATGAGACTGGAACCCCTGAACAAATTATTCAGGAACCCTCAGAACAAATTCTTCCTTCAAATGTCACTAATGCACATATTGATGAGTCACCTCATGTTCCTGAGTCTGAACCCAATCAGGCTACCTCAAGCTCAAATTCATATCCCAAACCTCAGGATAGCTGGACAAGATCCAAAATTATTGAGCTTGTGAACATAATTGGTGAACCCACTGAAGGCATGCTCATAAGAAGCATGGCTGCAAAAATCAAAGCAGCCTCTGCCAATATATGTCTTTATGCTGACTATCTCTCTGAGATTTAGCCTAAAAATGTCAAAGAAGCCCTGACTTATGAAAGTTGGGTTCAGGCCATGAGAGATGAATTGGAACAATTTGACAGAAATGATGTCATGACCATTGTTGAATGCCCCCAGGGTGTTTTAATCATAGGTATGAAATGGGTCTTCAAAAACAAGACTGATGAGAATGGCACAGTCATCAAAAACAAAGCAAGACTGGTTGCCAAAGGATATAATCAACAGGAAGGTAGCCATCAGGATCAACCTTGCCTATGCAACCTACATGAACTTTAAAGTTTACCAAATGGATGTTAAAAGTGCATTCCTAAATGGTAACATCAAAGAAGATGTTTATGTGCAACAACCTCCTGGCTTTGAAAGTAGTGAATACCCCAATCATGTCTACAAGCTTAACAAGGCCCTTTATGGACTAAAATAAGCTCCCAGGGCATGGTATGAAACTCTTTCATCCTTCCTGATCCTAAACAAGTTTGTCAAAGGAAAGATTGACAACACACTATTCATCTACAGAACAAAAAGTGATGTCATCCTGGTTCAAGTGTATGTTGATGACATCATCTTTGGCTCAACAAGTTACAAACTTTGCAAACAGTTTGAGAAACTGATGACCACAAAGGTTGAAATGAGCATGATGGGTAAACTCACATACTTTCTTGGACTCCAAATCAAACAAACTGAAAATGGAATATCCATTTGCCAAGAAAAATACCTGAGGAACCTACTGAAGAAGTATGAGCTCACTGACTGCTCTTCAGTAAAGGCTCCTATGGTTCCTCCAAACAACCTTGGCCCTGATCTCAATGGCAAATCAGTGAACCAAACCCAATACAGGGGAATGATAGGCTCCCTAATGTACTTACTTGCATCAAGGCCTGATATCTAATTCTAATCTGTCTGTGTGCAAGATATCAGGCTGACCCAAAAGAAGTTTCCTCAAGTTCTTCCAAACCAAAAACCACACCCAGACCTTCAGGGAGATGTGAGCTGTGCAATTATCCTAATCACAACACTGATAAATGCTACAGAGTCCTGTTCTGCATGATATGCAAACAAGAGGACCACAGGACTTGTGATCACATCTCTCACACTGCTTCTTTAAAAGCAAAAGGTCTATACAAAACCCAAGGCTATCAGTATGCCACACCTTCCAAACAAAGACTGAAGGCTAAGCCTTTCTTACCATGTCCTCACTATGGTTTCAATGATCATCTTCCTGATGATTTTATGATGAAAAATTGTTGTGACATCTGTGGAGATCCCTCCCATGAAACCAAAGGACATGACAAGATCATTCAGTCTAGAAGGAAAACCCCCTCCAACACTTCTTAGTCAACTGAAGCATCAAACTTCAAAAAATGTAAAACATGTGGAAGCTCAGTACACATAACTTCAGACCATGATTCATTAGCTATATTCAAAAATTCCCTGAGGACTAAGCCCACTAGAAAGTGGGTCAACAAGAAAAACTAACCCAGTTTACTGTTTGTGCAGAAACACATTAGGGATCCCACTTGGCACCTCGATAGTGGATGCTCTAGGAGTATGGCTGGTGTGAAAAGTTATCTACACAAATATGTGGAAGAACCAGGACCCAAAGTAGTATTTGGTGATAACTCATCAGCTCCCACTGAAAGTTATGGTTCAGTAAACTGCAATGGCATAGTTTTTACAAGAATAGCTTATGTCAATGGTCTCAAGTACAACCTGATAAGTGTTTTCCAACTATGTGATGCCAAATACATAGTTTAGTTTGATGACAAGAGTGGGATCATCTTTAATGCCAATAAGGAAGTAGTGTTGATTGCTCCCAGGAGGGATGATGTCTATGTTCTAGACATGTCATCCCTGACTCAAAATGGGACTTGCCTATTCTCAAAGGCAGGTGAAACAATCAACCGGCTATGGCATAGGAGACTCTCTCATCTCAATTTCAAGAGCATCAACAACTTGGCCAAACAGAACAAAGTTCTGGGCCTTCCATCCCTGGTGTATACCAAAGACAAGCCTTGTTCTGCTTGTGAAAAAGGAAAACACCACAGGGCATCATTCAAAACCAAACAAACCTTTTCCATCAAAAGCTGCCTACATCTTCTTCATATGGACCTTTTTGGACCTGTCAGTCCAATGTCCATTCATCATGAGAAGTATACTCTGGTCATAGTGGATGGATACTCAAGATACACTTAGGTTTACTTCCTGACCAAAAAGAGTTAGGCAGCTGAAACCATCATGTCATTTGTCAGGAACATTGAAAATCAAAATGATGTCAAAGTTAAACAAATCAGAACTGACAATGGCACTGAATTTAAAAACCAAGACCATGAGTGTTTCTGTGATGAGAAAGGAATTTCTCAAAATTTCACTTCTCCCTATACTCCTGAACAAAATGGAGTAGCTTAAAGGAGAAATAGAACACTCATTGAGGCAGCAAGAACAATGTTAAATGGCTCAGTCCTCTCAAAACATTTCTGGACTGAGGCAGTCAAAACAGCTTGCTACACTCAAAATAGGTCAATCATTGTGAAAAGGCACAATAAGACTCCTTATGATATATTCAAAGGAAGAATCTCTAACATTAGCTACTTTCATGTATTTGGGTTTCCTGTGTTTATTCATAATCACAAGGATCACTTGGGTAAATTTGATGCCAAAGCTGATGATGGATACTTCCTGGGATATTCTCTGGTTTCTAAAGCCTTCAGGGTGTTCAACACAAGGAGACAACAATATGAGGAAACTTATCACATTACTGTTGATGAGAGCACTGAATCCATCAGGTTCTTAAATTTTATCAGTTGAAGATATTGGTATTGATGACTCATCAAGGTATCCCCCTGATGAGTATCATCCTGAGAACAACCCCTCAACCCAATACCAAGCTAATGCTGATGTCTCCTACTATATCATCCCTCACAACTTACCCCAACCAACCATCAGTGAGTTCATTGAAACTCAGCAAGTCTCCAATGAGACTGCAACTACTGAACAAATTATTCAGGAACCCTCAGAACAAATTCTTCCCTCAAATGTCACTAATGCACATATTGATGAGTCACCTCATGTTCCTGAGTCTGAACCCAATCAGGCTCCCTCAAGCTCAAATTCATATCCCAAACCTCAGGATAGCTGGACAAGATCCAAAATTATTGAGCTTGTGAACATAATTGGTGAACCTACTGAAGGCATGCTCACAAGAAGCATGGCTGCAAAAATCAAAGCAGCCTCTGCCAATATATGTCTTTATGCTGACTATCTCTCTGAGATTTAGCCTAAAAATGTCAAAGAAGCCCTGACTTATGAAAGTTGGGTTCAGGCCATGAGAGATGAATTGGAACAATTTGACAGAAATGATGTCATGACCATTGTTGAATGCCCCCAGGGTGTTTTAATCATTGGTATGAAATGGGTCTTCAAAAACAAGACTGATGAGAATGGCACAGTCATCAAAAACAAAGCAAGACTGGTTGCCAAAGGATATAATCAACAGGAAGGTAGCCATCAGGATCTTCCTTGCCTATGCAACCTACATGAACTTTAAAGTTTACCAAATGGATGTTAAAAGTGCATTCCTAAATGGTAACATCAAAGAAGATGTTTATGTGCAACAGCCTCCTGGCTTTGAAAGTAGTGAATACCCCAATCATGTCTACAAGCTTAACAAGGCCCTTTATGGACTAAAATATGCTCCCAGGGCATGGTATGAAACTCTTTCAGCCTTCCTGATCCAAAACAAGTTTGTCAGAGGAAAGATTGACAACACACTATTCATCTACAGAACAAAAAGTGATGTCATCCTGGTTCAAGTGTATGTTGATGACATCATCTTTGGCTCAACAAGTTACAAACTTTGCAAACAGATTGAGAAACTGATGACCACAAAGGTTGAAATGAGCATGTTGGGTGAACTCACATACTTTCTTGGACTCCAAATCAAACAAACTGAAAATGGAATATCCATTTGCCAAGAAAAATACCTGAGGAACCTACTGAAGAAGTATGAGCTCACTGACTGCTCTTCAGTGAAGACTCCTATGGTTCCTCCAAACAACCTTGGCCCTGACCTCACTGGCAAATCAATGAACCAAACCCAATACAGGGGAATGATAGGCTCCCTGATGTACTTACTTGCATCAAGGCCTGATATCTAATTCTCTGTCTGTCTGTGTGCAAGATATCAGGCTGACCCAAAAGAGTCCCATCTCACTGCTGTCAAGAGAATCGTCAGGTACCTGAAGGGTACATCAAACCTTGGTTTGTATTACCCAAAATGTTCAGGGTTTGATCTCAAAGGTTACACTGAATCTGAATATGCAGGATGCATTATGGACAGGAAAAGTACCTCAGGATCCTGTCAATTTCTTGGTTGTAAACTTGTGTGTTGGAGTACAAAGAAACAACAATCAGTGGCCATGTCCTCAGCTGAGCTAAATATATGGCTGCTGCAGGATGTTGTGTAAATGTACTATGGATGAAGAGCCAACTGAGTGACTATGGCATTCAGTATAAGATGGTACCTATCTTTTGTGATAATACAAGTGCCATAGCCATCTCAAATAATCCACTTTTTCATCAAAGAACCAAACACATTGACATCAGATACCACTTTATCAGGGACCACATCATGAATGGAGAAATTGAATTACATTTCATCCCCGCTGAGTATCAGTTAGCTGATATCTTCACAAAACCCTTGGATGAACCCACTTTCACAAGATTGAAAGATGAATTGGGCATGTTGGACATAGAATCTGGCAACTGATCAAAAGGTGTGCCAACCAGATGTAAATTCTCTGGATCCCTGATCACATCCTCCCTGAATAACCCTTCAAACCCATTTTTATTGAATGAAAAATCATTCAGGGGGCTCATGATGAAAAATGGCATTAAATACCCTAACTAAATGCCCTAAGTACTTAGTTAGTAAATGTCCCAGGTAGGTAACTGATTCCTATTTAATATAGGAATATATGTCGCTTACATAACTGGCATCCACCTCTTGGGCCCCCACACGTCTCTTACCAAACACCACTGAGCATTAAATGCTCTCTCACACACAATAGTTGTGATGATTTTTCTTTGCAAAAGTACATTATTTGCCGAGCCACATAACTGTTCACCCCATCATGTGAGAGAAAATAGGGGCAATGGGAATCATGATATTAAATGCGGATATCAAACCCACATTATTATGTCATTTTGGTTGAATAATAAAAACCGTTGGTATCCGCAACATCACTACCCTAATTCCCACCCTATAAATACCCCCACAAAGAAGAACACACACATGCTTTCAAAAAAAAACCTTAACAAAACTCTTGCAAAATTATTTCAAGAATCAATTTGTTTTCAAAAACTCCGTGTGCTTCTTCTTTGATCAAAACCAGACCTTTTATCAAACAAAAATGGCTTCTTCAAAGGTCATCAAATACGAACCCTGTAGAACCGTAGAGGGGGGGTGAATACGGTTTCTTCGGCTTTTTAGATGTTTAAAAACTTTAAGCCAAAGATAGCACCAAGTGGTTGTATAATAATTCAACAACCACTAACACAACCAAAGTATATAAAGCAAGTAAAGAACACAACGATATATACTGGTTCAGGATGGGGGGTTTATACCATCTGTACGTCCAGTTGCGAATCCGCAACTCCGATACTATTCACTAGTATAATCCATTCAGTGGACTATAAACCGTTACAATTTACTCCACCAATATTCACCAATATTGATGCTCACAAAGAAAGAGTTACTCACCAACGGTATTCCGCCCTCGGAAACCACCCAAAAGAATCTCACGATTCAACTTTACCTAAGGATCACAAAGATCACTACCAAGACTTCCACCCGGAAGTATCAAACCCCAACTAGATCCCCAATGATCTAAGCTTGGTCACCAAGACACAAGACTTCCCTTACAAACAAGTGAAAGAATAAATGTTTGTTCATCAACCAAGTCCTAACCTAACCTAGAGACTCGATTGTAATAGAAAGGGTATAAGAAAGAAGACCCTCGAAACAATCACAACAGTGGATTAGGTTCTTGTGATTCTTCCCTTGCAAAGATATGTGTTCTTCCAAAGATGTTAGTGTGAAAATCAAGAACACAAGATTAAAGATAGAGAGATTGAGAGATTTGAGAGTGTTTAGAGAGAAAGAATCTAGAGAGAAAGAATAATGGCAAGAGGTGAGGAATACAATAGGCAAGGGTGGTATTTATAGGCCAAGAACCCAAACTTGGGAAATTTTACCGAGGTTGGCGTGTCACCCGCGCGTCAACGCACGAGCAGCACACCAGGCGTCTGTAACTTTTTCCCAAGTGTTGGGTGTTTGGATCTTATAAATACCTATCCTTGCTAAACCCCCAATTGTACTTCACACTAAACCTTAACATTAATCATTCTAAGGTTTACCAACTCAAATAGCCAATTTGGAAATCATTTGTGAAGTGCTTAAAGAGAAACCAAATTACCAAGGGTCTAAAGTGTAGATTGGGTAATTTGGAAGGGGTAGAAGTGTATCTCCTCATATGGCATAGAAAAGAGAGAAAGAATATGCCAAGGAATATTCCAATGCTTGGGGGGAAGAATGTGATGGAGGGTTGAGATGAAATGGTTTAAATTGGATGGCTAGGATCAAAGGGAGCCTCCCTTGGTTTTCAAACAATTTGGCATGTGGAGAAATGTGGATAGATGAGATGATCTCATTAGAGATGGATGGCTAAGATCAAGTATGCCTAGTTTAGGGTTGAAGAGGATATTCCAAGGAATATGCTTTCCTTGGGGGGAAAGGAGAGATGGAGGGTTGAGGTGGTTTCATTTGAAATGGATTCATGAGATCAAAGGGAGCCTCTTTTGCTTGGGGGAAAGGTTGGATCAATGGTTAGGATTGTTTTGGTTTGAATTCAATGGCTATGATCAAACACATGTGGTGGTATAGGGATGAGGGATTGGATGGATGGTTGAGATGTGTTTGATTTGAATTCAATGGTTAGGATGGGAGGAGCCTCATTAGGGTTTCAAAAAATTCCCCATGTGTTGAAAATAAAGGGTTGAGATGTGTTGTAGGGGAATGGATGGTTGAGATGTAGTGTAAGGGAATATGTAAGGGTGTAAGAGATTGTGTAAGAGAATATTTGATTTGGTTATGATTGGTTTTGTCTTATGCATAAATGGGATTAAGAGAGGATTAAGGCATAATCTAATTGTCATTATGAAGAAAAAGGTTTAGACAATTAAGATTATAAGTTGAGAAAATCATAGGTTACTTATAAGTTCAAGTAACACAACGTCGAGAATCCATAATTTCATATCTCGTGACTTTCCACGACTTGACATTCTCAACTAATACCTTAGTTCAAACAAGTTAAGTGCTTTTCCTTGATGTAAAGCATAACCCAAGTGGGAAAGGATGCGTTTACGCAAAGTGACCTTTGACTTAGTTTGACCAATAAGGGAGTAAACCCATTACGTAATTAGAGAGGACGTAAGCACGGGATATGAGCATATGAATGCTTCAACACGATGTTATGTGAAACATACAAGCTCCCTAAGTTTAGAAAAGCCTTGACTAGAGGCGATAGTTAGAAAACATGAGTTGGTGTTTTCCTGTAAATGGGTGTATTAAAAATGGGATTTCTCCAATCTCAAAACTCGTTTCGAGTATTCTCAATTAAGCACATAACATATTTATACCTGTATTGAAAGATCCACATTTGTCGGGTAAGGGGAAAGCCGACTTTCAAAATTCGCCCGGAACCATACAAACTCCTGGCGCGTCACCCGCGCGGGCAGCGTGCTAGGAGCAGACATTGGCTCCGGCGATTTTGAGCTAACGTTTGTTATTTTATGTGTTTCGATGGTTTATTTGTCATCATTAAAACATAAAGAGATCTTGATCATGTTGCTTCAACAATCTCCCCCTTTTTGATGATGACAAACAAAAACCAAAAGCAAATAAAATTACCAAACTTAGCGAAGACAAAGCGCGCCTTTGGTGTAGCTTGCATCTTGACCTTTGCCTTGTAATTTGGTGAAGCCTTTAACATTATTTGTATGGTCTTCACACTTCTTACTTTCTTTCTCCCCCTTTTGTTGAATCAAAAAGGCGGGACTTCCATTTGAAATGGGAAAGTATCTCCCCCTTGAACATAGCTCCCCCTAGATCGTTTCTCCCCCTTGTTTCAAGGAGGGGATCCATGGGTCAAGAGCCTCACCTTTGCGGTGGCCTAGCTACACATAGAAATCACAACATGCAACCAACAAGAAATCCTCACAAGTGAAAGTCCAAGATGGGTTAGGTTACCATTTGGAGACTTGTAACATGGGTTAGTCCACAATATTAAATATATATATATATATATATATATATATATATATATATATATATATATATATATATATATATATATATATATATATATATATATATATATATATATATATATATATATTTGTCCCATATGACTCCAATAGCCAATAGTTGAGCATGACAAGGTTGAGAGAAGTGCATTTGTTATTATAATAAAGCATGAGAGCTTATAGTTACAACAAGATCATAGTACCAAGAGATCAAAGAAACACAAAATACACATAATGCATCTAACAAACACACTTAGACAATACATGTTGATACGTGGGAATAGCACCAGGCTTTACCTCTCAAGGGATTTTGAGAAGCTTACAACCCCCACCAGGCAGTGTACCTGATCGTTGTAGTATAGTATAGTGACAAGTACCGGGGGATTGATCGTTCAGCTAGGAATTAGTTGCTAGTCAACTAACCCAAAACTAAAGATGCAATCAAAATAAAATACTAAAAATGAAAATAAACTTTATTAAACTAAAGTTGTGAACAATAAGTGTGAGAAATGTGTTTACTTAGATTTCACTACTCCCTAGATATCTTTTACACGTTAATTAATTGTTATAGTTGCGTGGATGACGGATTGTATTCCTTAATACCATTCATGGGGTGGCGTACTTACTTCCCCAATCCTATGAATGCCTACTTCACTCCTATGTCGAGCCTGCAAGAAGCTCCTAACATGGGATCATTAGAATTTACTCATGCATTAAATACAACCAATAAATCCTAGTACACATCGGTTCATGTTTCTTAAGACGTTCAAGCATGTTACCATTTGGAGATCTGCCAGTTTTCTTAAGCCTAACATTGAAATCATTCATCCAATACAACCATAAACAAGTAATCAACACATAATCAACATCTAGGTTTCATTAGATCTAAGAAAACACAAGATAAATCTAGCCTAGCATGGTGGAATTAAGACAAGAACAAGATATAGACAACCAACACATAGACATATTGATTGAATTAAGAAAAGACTTATCTTAATAACACATGTAAGCATTCAAGGGTTGAAAACCCTTGAAAAGCTGTAAAATTCGTATATGGTTCAGCCTTAGGGTTTCTCCAAACTTGTTCCTCCTTAATGAATGAAAATTAGAAAACTATATATAGATAATAGAGTATGACGGCGTCAAGAACAACCTTGTGACGCCGTCATCTCGCCGCCAAAATAATCCTCGGACTGCCTTGATCTACATCTGATGCCGTCATGTATTCCACTTTTCCAGGCCGTCACGCATTTAACTCTTGACGCTCTACTTTGTGACGCCTTCATTTCTGTACTGGGTCGTCATGATCTTTACTCTTGACGCCGTCAACTTCTTCCTCTTGACGCCGTCACACACTGTTCCCAGCATGAAAAATTAAGTCTTTGGCGTTTTCTTCACTTTTATGCTCCAAAAACGTCCGAATTGCTTCCTTTTCCAGAATTCACTCCCAAAGTACCTAAAATCACAAAAGGAACGATTTAGGGCAATATTTGATCAAATAAATTCAATTCCGGGCTTAAATGACCCCCTAAAAGTAATTACAACAAATAATCGTTCCACTAAAGACCAAAGACAAGCACAGAGGTCATACACAAGCACCTCACAAATAGTGTTTAGATACTCACATCTCTCGGGTGTAATAAAGTATAAATTACAATATGGAAACGGAAGATATCTCTCACTACCTGTTATAGCAAAATAGATTACCATAGGCTTGGGAAAGGATCAAACCTCCACCACATGGCGTAAGCACCTAGGATAAACTATCAAAGAGGTCTTTTAAAGGGTTGTAACGTTAGGTGTAGGGATATGAAATACACGGTTTTGTTGGATATAGGCAGTCTTTACTGGTGGCGAGTTAACAATCTTGGTTAATTACATGTACAATATGGCGTTGCTAAGCCAAGACTAGACTCGACTTAAGCTAATAATTGAAAAATAACAAAAAAACATAAAATGAACGTATAATGAAAAGGGATGGTAGTTCGTATGTTTTTTTCTCTTTTTTCTTTTTCTATTTTTTTTTTCTTTTTCTTGATTTTTTCGATTTTTTCGATTTTTTTTTTCTTTTTTTTTTGGTGCATACACTCTTACCCTACCATCCAAAATAATACATCGTAGGGAATGAACATTCCCTTACACTCGAATTTTTACATACTTTACAATAAACTAATCTAATGACTCGAATTAAGAAAATCAAAACACCTGGAGTACTTTTAAGATTAACGTACATATGGGGGTAATAATATGATGTTCTTCCGCATTACTCCATAACATAAGTACTTTACCCATGAGTCCCAATCGTCCCCAAACAATATGTACAAGGATATGACTCGACTTAGAAACCATGTAATCAATTAGATAATTAACTTAGGGTTTAACAAATAACAATAATGCACTAAAGATGAGTGCATACAAGGAAGGCTTAGGCGATTTGGGTGTATATTTAAGTGGGGTGTAACAAATTCTTCCTTTAAGTAAAATGCTTAAAGTTAGAAACAAAAAGATAGGCTCGGAGGGGTGTACTAGGGGTTTCGTGTACTAAAAATGAGTACAACGCTAAGGTGTGGGAAAAATTAGTTGACTTAACTAGCCAAGTAATATGACTCAAATGGTCAAGTAATTATGATACGGGTTTAACACACGGGTGATCCTAATGCCTCTTATCATGTAGTAAATCCTACTACTCGAATGTAGTCTCACTAGCGGTCTCGGGATGCATCACTAACGCAAGTTCTAGAATCTAAATGCTACCGGTACACTCATAAGCACTAATAGTAAATGCTTTTCCTATCAAATCTAAAGGCGAACCTCACATATTTAGGTGGAAAATTTTTCTGAATGATACGGTTTTGTGCTAGTCATACAATCTCCTATCCATGAGACGCTTGCTATGGCTAAAGTTTCACTCCTAAATGTTGTAAAAAATTTTAAATTTGGCGCTAAAATTGCACTAACAAGTATTTCTCATAGTTTTATTACACATCTACTATTAAAAAAACAAACTCAAGCAAAAGTGTATCTGTAAGGTATCATCATTTTACCCTCCCCTTACACTTAGGATGAACATTGTCCCCAATGTTCAAGTAAAGAATGTAAAAGTGAAATAAGTAAAACAAATGAAATCAAATACTCCCCTGATTCGCTCGGTATGGATAATAAGGTGGCCAGGTTAGATCTTCCTCCAAGAAAATGAACAATCAAAGCTTCCCTTCCAGAAAAATAAATCATCTTCTTGTCATACATAACCTGTAAATCCTGGAGATTATAAAACTTAATAATTCAACAAAAACTTTAAGACTCCATTAGAAAAACAAAACTGGTAAAATTTCCAGATTTTTACACGTGACGCCGTCAAGAGCAAGCTCATGACGCCGTCAGAAGTGACCTGCAGAAATTCTTGTGTTAAGTTTCCGGAAAATTTCTGGAAAAAACTTGGTCCTACTTCCTGGAAAATCCTACAAAACTTCATTATGACTCAATACAAGCATTTGACTCTAATAAATACGAATATACATGTTCACTTAATATTTTGGAGAATCATGATCGGTTTGTTTCTTAAAAACATATTTGGGGTTTCCCCTTACACTTATCTTTTGCAAAAATACCTTTAGGTGGAGTTAAGACCTGGCCAAAACAACAAAGTAAAGTATTTCCACTTTTTAGTTTAGAAACATGATCTACCAACAATAAAAATAAAGCATGCATACGGAAGCAAATAACAAACAAGCAAAATAAAATCACACAAAGCATGGGTTGCCTCCTAAGAAGCGCTTTTCTTTATTTATGAGTCTTGTAGCTAGACTCAAGGTCATGGGTTACTACGTGACCTCATCGTTGGTTTCACTCTCTGATTGTAAATGTTCTTTGTAGAAACCAATCACCTTTTCTCAATCGCTCCTATAATCCTATGGGCAAATTCCTTATCGATTTTATACTTTGGTCCTAGAGTCAAGCAATCTTTGTAGAAGAGACTCCTCTTTTCCCATACATAATCCATGCCCTTTTTCTTATCCTCGGCATTGATGTCCTCAAAAGCACCAACGTTATCTTTATCAAATCGGGATATAAAGCGAAATTCTTTCATTCTATTAGGCATCCTATAAGTGATCCTATCGGTGTTACTTGCAAATCGAATTGTCCCTTCTATCTCATCATATTCAAACTTAGACTCCTCAACAAACGGTTTACCGAACACAACATTGGACAATGGACAATCAATAACATTAGCAAGATCTTCCACAATCTTAAAGTCGGTGACAAAAGTGAAATTCCCAACAAAGACATGTAGACCTTTAACTCTCCCGACAAAGTTACAAACTCTACCGGGGTATTTGGGATCTCTTCTAGGTTCAAGTCTTGTTTTCACTATATCATTATAAACATTTGAGGACATAATGTTGATTGGGGATTTGAAGTCAATGTAAGCATTGTCAACGTGTCTATACCCAATCATACATGGTATCTTAGTATTCTTAGGATCGCCTCTCTTTATCTTAGGTTTGATTCTAGTAAAATGAGATCGAGGGTCATCAATAAGATTATTATAATATGCAATCTCCTCCTTAGTGGGATATAGATTAAAATAATCATTTAGCTTCAGATCCATTTCCCCCTCTTCAAGTTCCTCAACGACATTCACAAAATCATTAGGCCCTAGGTTCTCATTTGAATACAAGGCGGTCGCTAGGTCACAAAGTGCATGGTCGAGCTCAACTTTAATCAACCTATTAAGCTCCCTAAGTTCCCTAATCTCACTCTCAATTTGTTTACGTAACACAGCTACTTCTCTAGGGGAAAGGGGTGGATTCGCGTTTTCTATAATGGTCAACGGAATAGTCAATGAATTTAATTTACTAACAAAGGCACAAAGAAAAAGATAGACTAAAGAAAACCTAAAAATAAAAATAAAATCTTACTAGAAAGGAATCTAGCAAGTAGACCTAATAAAAAGAGATTCTAACCTAGACAATAACTATTCCCCGGCAGCGGCGCCAAAAACTTGATACGTGGGAATCGCACCAGGCTTTACCTCTCAAGGGATCTTGAGAAGCTTACAACCCCCACCAGGCAGTGTACCTGATCGTTGTAGTATAGTATAGTGACAAGTACCTGGGGATTGATGGTTCAGCTAGGAATAGTGTCGCTAGGATTAGAAAACCTAAATAATAGCTCTAGAGATGATGGATGATTCTTTTTGTATTTTTATATTTTTTAGAAAGCAAATTAAAATCTCGGGTTTGAAGGATTTGGGCGGAATTAGTTGCTAGTCAACTAACCCAATACTAAAGATGCAATCAAAATAAAATACTAAAAATGAAAATAAACTATATTAACTAAAGTTGTGAACAATAAGTGGGAGAAATGTGTTTACTTAGATTTCACTACTCCCTAGATATCTTTTACACATTAATTACTTGTTATAGTTGTGTGGATGACGGATTGTATTCCTTAATACCATTCATGGGGTGGCGTACTTACTTCCCCAATCCTATGAATGCCTACTTCACTCCTATGTCGAGCCTGCAAGAAGCTCCTAACATGGGATCATTAGAATTTACTCATGCATTAAATACAACCAATAAAACCTCGTACACATCGGTTCATGTTTCCTAAGACGTTCAAGCATGTTACCATTTGGAGATCTGCCAGTTTTCTTAAGCCTAACATTGAAATCATTCATCCAATACAACCATAAACAAGTAATCAACACATAATCAACATCTAGGTTTCATTAGATCTAAGCAAACACAAGATAAATCTAGCCTAGCATGGTGGAATTAAGACAAGCACAAGATATAGACAACCAACACATAGACATATTGATTGAATTAAGAAAAGACTTATCTTAATAACACATGTAAGCATTCAAGGGTTGAAAACCCTTGAAAAGCTGTAAAATTCGTATATGGTTCGGCCTTAGGGTTTCTCCAAACTTGTTCCTCCTTAATGAATGAAAATTAGAAAACTATATATAGATAATAGAGTCTGACGGCATCAAGAACAACCTTGTGACGCCGTCATCTCGCCGCCAAAATAATCCTCGGACTGCCTTGATCTACATCTGACGCCGTCATGTATTCCACTTTTCCAGGCCGTCACGCATTTAACTCTTGATGCTCTACTTTGTGACGCCTTCATTTCTGTACTAGGTTGTCATGATCTTTACTCTTGACGCCCTCAACTTCTTCCTCTTGACGCCGTCACACACTGTTCCCAGCATGAAAAATTAAGTCTTTTGCGTTTTCTTCACTTTTATGCTCCAAAAACGTCCAAATTGCTTCCTTTTCCGAAATTCACTCCCAAAGTACCTAAAATCACAAAAGGAACGATTTAGGGCAATATTTGATCAAATAAATTCAATTTCGGGCTTAAATAACCCCCTAAAAACGGATCATTTTTCGCCTCATCACATGTTATAAGGAGACTATTTCTTGTGATCTACAAGATTGTCCTCACATGTGTCAACACCCCTATCTTGATGCACAATGCATGTCATATTTGAGGCTAATGCTTGAAGCATTTTAACACCGTCATGAAGAGATTTGAGCATCTTACGGGTTTCTTCTCTATGATCCTCAATAGCATTAAGCATGTCAATTGTGTTTTCGCAACAAATTGCATGATTGCCTTCATGAAGTTTTGGGCTTAAGGGCTTCCTTATCTTTTCCCAAACTTCTTCATCACCAATTCCCTTAGTAAGGGGTGATGTGGCTTGAACATTTTTTGGATAGCTCCAAACATCATCTTGCAAAAGTTTTTCAAGGTTGGTCCTAGGATATTGTTGTTGATTGTTTAGCATAAACCACTCATTTCCTATCCCATCAATCTTGGTTGTAGCTTGAGGGACAACATTGTTGTTAGCAATTTCTTCACTTCCATTGTTTCCACTCAAGGAATTAGTGTCATTACTTTGGAGGATGAAATTGTCAAGAACATTGTTTGGAGAAAGTGGTTGGTTATTCATTTTTAAACTTAGATTGAGATTTTAGATGTAATGCTAGACAAGATCTCTAATCCTTAAATAATAGTAAAGTGGGATTTAGATATGAGTGATGACACTTATTATCCAATGGGTATTAAGGAAATTAGTACCAAGATTCCTCATTAGGTGTACAAATTGTGAAGATCAAGAAGAAGAGAATATATAGGAAAGGTAAGTGAGCATGGATCACATGATCATGAGAAAAGTTATTCAAAGAGCAATGAGTGATCTAGTTGATTATTAAGTTGTGATATGTGGACAAAATACATATGCTACCTACCATTAAGAATGCATCATAAATCGTTAAGCTATGCATCAAAAAATTTTTAAGCAATGAGGCATTATTCATTAAAATATAGGTATGTAGCATGTAGTCTATCATATAAGAAGAACAAGATGAATTTGATACAACATCTTGAACACAAATGTGAGTTGTGAAGAATCGTCATATCAAAGACAAAATTTTCAAGATGAATCAAGATAATTTTGAGTCAAGTTTTCTTGTTCAAGCACATAGTATAGACATGTAGAGTCTAGGATACTTATCAATCATAGTTTGAATAATGAATTGACGCATATCTTTCCTCTTGGAAGACATTTGTTAGATCTTCTATCCATGCCTCCACATAAACCTTAATCACATAAGCTCTAATAGCACCTAAAGATTGTTCTCCTAATATGCATGTTTTAGCATCAAAACCTATCCTAAAGCGATTTGGACTTTTGAAAAATGTCATGCCAAAAACTTAGACTTGTTTGTTTTATGACCTAAGAGTCCTTTGATTCAAGTCACCAATGACTTGTTGTATAGGATGACCCCTCGCTTCTCTCAATTCCTTAGGATTGCCTTCATCCGAATCATTAACTTGTAATGTTGGTGATCTTTGTTGATCTTGAACTAAAGGTTCGTTGATCACATCATCTTCTACCGAAGGAGATGATTTGGGCTCGGGTATGCTCTCATCAAAGGTTACATTGAGAGATTCCTCAATCCTCATTGTTTCCTTGTTAAGCACTATGTAAGCTTTACTAGTTTGAGAGTATCCTAGGAACACACCTTCATACGACTTTGGGTTGAATTTAGTGAGATATTCTTTGGTGTTAAGTATAAATACTTTGCAACCAAATACTCTAAAATACTCTAGGGATGGTTTTCTATTCCTAAGTATTTCATAAGGTGTTTTACTAATTACCTTTTTATGTAGACTCTATTAAAAATGTAACAAGCGGTATCTAGGGCATGACACCAAAACTTTTGTGGAATGGATTGCTCGTCAAGCATTGCACGACTCATCTTTCTTAACTTACGATGTGTTCTTTCAACAATCTCAAGCGATTGAGAAGTGAACGGGCCCGATAAGTTATAAGATATTCCATGTTGTTCACAAAAGGTTCCAAATTTCATTTTATCAAATTCGCTACTATGATTTGTTTTAGTTGAAACAATTGAACAATCAAGTAGGTTTTCAAGTTTCTTTCTCAAAATGTTGAACTTATTTAAAACACCATCCTTGTTTTCTAAGAACAATATCCAAGTGTAATTTGAATAATCATCTATGATCATTAAAGTATAGAAGTTTCCTCCATAACTTTGGATCGGAAATGGACCATACAAATCTAAATGAATTAATTCTAAAACTTTACTAGTTGTCACTTCCTTTATATTCCTATTATAGGTTTGTCCTTGACTCCCGAGACATGAATCACAATAATGCCTCTCAAAGCTCAACTTTGGTAAATTCCGTACTAGCTCGTTAGAAGCTAGGTTTTGGACGAACCTCATATTGGCGTGACCTAATCTCCTATGCCAAAGCGTTGAGTTGTCCACCATGGACATAAGACATATGTGTTGCTTAGAGTTATCACCTAACTTTCATGTATATAAATTATTTCTCCTATGACCTTTTGCTAACACAACACCATTTTTACTAATGGTGCAATCTACCTTAGTAAATTTGACCTCACAATCATCATCACATAATTGAATTACACTAATCAAATTGAAACTTAGACCCCTAGCATGCTCAACATTGGAGATTTCTATGGAGTCATGAAGGACATTACCTTTGCCGACAATTTTGCCGTTAAGCTTGCTTCCAAAAATAACTTGATTGCCATTATACGCCGTGTATGATGTGAACAATCTTCTATTCCCGGTCATGTGTTTAGTGCAACCACTATCCACTACTCACTCATCCGGTTGTAGATCACTTTTGAGGCAAACTGATGAGTGTCTAAATACTCATCATTTTATACCAATCTGAGCTGCCAAAACATCTTAAAACACTCAAATATGCATCATAATACTAAAAATATCCCAGGAATGTGTTTTACATGTTTCAGATGCAAAATAATCAAAAACAGATGAAAAACGTACAAAGTTTGCATAATTGGCAGTTTCAGTCCCTCAACTTTCAAAAGTTGTCAAATCTAGTCCCTGGTTGTTCTCAAAACTTGAAAAAGTCACCAAAGGCACTTTTAAATCAAAAAGTTACATAATTAGTCCTTTGGTGCAAAGTTTCACAAAATGTCAAGTTTAGTCCCTGAAGTTTAGAAAATTGTCAAAAATGGTCCCTGGGATATTAAAACTTTGGGAAAAACAAATTTTGTCCTTGTACTTCTCATATATGGCAGGATTGGTCCTTGATTGCAAGTTTGGTGAAATTACAAAACAGGTCCCTGAAGTTTGGTGGTTTGGCATATTTAGTCCTTGGGGTTTCATATGTGAAAAATTCATAACAGGTCCTCATAATATTCTCAATTGGCAAAATACACCCCCTGAAATATTTTGGAAGAATGCCAAATTACACCCCTTGAAATTCAGTAAATTACAAAATTGGTCCTTGTGATATTCAAAACCAAACCGGATTAAATAATAAAAACCAAAAATCAAGTCCAATCCAAACACACCCAAGCCCACTCCTAAGCCTAAAATACAAACCAAACCCACCCTGGTATTAATACCAGGGTCAAACCCAGTCAACACCCCCTTCCTCACACCAAAACCACCCTTCCCTCCCAAATACCGCCCTGCAAAAACCCCCTCCACTTGCATTAAATTCATCATCACCACCCCACCACTCTCACCTAACAAGACAGCCCACAATAAATGTCACCCCCCCTACACGCAACAGTCAATTGGCTCTGCTCAATTTTTTGGCACGAAAAAGGATTTGAACGGCTGAGATGAGTTTCAGAGATCCAATGGCCAAGATTATTGATGGGATTTGCTCAGAAGCTCGTGGGAACCCTAATGTGAGCCTATAAAAGGAAGGAGAAGCAATGAAGAAAGAGTAGTAGTTTAATTAGTATTAATGTATGTCGTATAATTAAGAATTCAAATTCTAGTGTAATATTCAAGCTTTTAAGCATTGGGTTAGTTAATTCAGCTGTAATCTTAACTTTTTCTAGTAATAAGAATCAAGTTTCAGTATCTCTTTTAGTGAATGCAATTTTCATTTTTATTTCAAAATTTCAAGTTAAGCTCTGTTGTTATTGATGTTTATGTTATGGACTTTTAAGAACACTTAAGCTCCACTAAGCTCAGTGAAGCTTTTAGAAACTCTTAAAAGGCAATAGAATTGTAAAACAAGAAAAATAAAAAAAAAAATCTGAAAAAGAAAGAAAAATACAAAAATTGCAGGCTGAAGATGGAAGATAGCTGGAGCATGGTTAATCCTGGATGGCCATGGGTTTAGTGGCTTGTGGAAGCCTGTAGGTTTGGTTCTTGGGTCCTGTTCTTGGTATTAGCTTGGAATGCAAATTATAAGCTCATATTTCAATTTTAGCATTCTATTATTAAACTGCTCAATAGTGTAATTTCTTGTGTTTCTATGCTAGTTTAGTGCTCAGTAGTGATTTAATCACTTAATAGGTAGTACTTGTTAATCAGGATTGCTAGTTGCTTGAAAAATCAATTTTAGCACTTAAATTAGTATAATCTGTGTTCTGTGGTTCTTATTGTTATTAGCTATGTTTCTTAGCTTCTAATAGTTAATTACATCATATTAGAGTAAAGTGGATTGGTATTGCACCTTAAATCAGTTTAAAACTTTGAAAATCACAAAACTAGTCCACATTAAGGACTGTTTGGCATTGCTGAGTTAGGGTTGAATTTGGTGGTTTCATTTGTTGTTTCCTATTCTTACATGGTACAATAGGTTCTATTAGGCTAAGTAAAACATAAAAATCAGTAGTCACAAGTTAAAAAGTCAAAATTACCTTTGAATTGGCTTAGATTATTGTCTGTCAAGAGAGTTGAACCCAAAACCTTCATAATCACCTCATAAGTAGTTAAAATAGCTTAAACAAGTTTTCTTACATCTTATTATATCAAGTTTAGTGGGTTAGAAAAGATCAAAAGTCATCAAAGTCAAACCTTAGTGATTTTACAAAAATCAAAATTTCTTGTCTGTCAAAAATTGTCAAAGTTTCTTGAGCTTCCACAGTATTTGATTCAGATTGAAAATAAAAAGTTTTTGTTGTTCTAAGTTATTTTGTTGCTTGTTTCACTTTTTCAAAAAGAAAATTGAGGTTTGGAAGATTTCTGCTTATAAATAAGCACCCTCAAAGTTGCCTATTTGTTCAGTCACCTCCCCTGCATCAGGGGTGTGACCCTGATTTCACAAGCTCACCAAGAGCTTCTCAGAGAGTCTTAGGCTTCACACTTTAGCATTTTAGGGACCTTGTCAACCCATCTCACCATTCTAGTTGTTAGTTTGGACTTTAGAAGCTTTTCCCCTAGGCTGCTTGTACCCACAAGTTACCCACCCAAAACTGAGTACTCAGTTTTAGCATCAAAATCTACAAGCTTGCCAAAAGCTTATTAGTGATCCATAAACTCTGATTCTTAGCTTATTTTAAAGCTTACCAGACCAGCTTCTGAGATTCATTCTCACTTTGGACCCTTGTGCTTATTTGTGGGCCCCAAATAGGCCTAAAGTTGCCCTTTTGGGACTGCAAGCCACATAAGTTGTGGATTTTGGCTTATTTGCTTATTACAGCTTATTGCTCAGACCTTTTGCTTGTTCTAGCTTATTTTTGGTTTACTTAATTTGGTTATAGCTTATTGTACCTTCTGTGATCAGTGTTTGGCTTATTTCATTTGAAAAATCCACAATTAAGCTCAATAAGCCAACTGTTTTGATAAAGGGGGTGCACACAGCTTATTTTTAAGCTAAAACAAAAGTCATTTCACAAAAGTTTCTTATTTTCATCTTATTTTTATCTGTCAAAAATAAAAACACCAAAAAACCAAACATAAAATTAGTGATAGCTTCTATTTAATAGATTCTATCTTTTTCATTTTTCATTTCAGCTTATTTTAAGCACTTTATCATTTTTATAATTTTCTTAATTTCCTTTTACCTTTAAGTATTTATAATAATTTTCTTAGATTTTTCTTAAACAGTTTACTAATTATTAGAATTAAAAATAGTTTAAATAATTAAATAGGTAATATTAGTAATTAAATAGTTTTCTTTAATTTTAATTAACAACAGTAGATTTTTATATTTTTTCTAGGTTTTATAAATTAGTTAAGACTTTTAGAAAATAGATTTATAAATTCCACTGTTCATTTCCTAATTTTCTTATTTAATTTAGTTAAATTAGATTTAAATCAATTAATAAGTAATTAATTAGTAAAATAGCCTAAATATAATTTTTAGTAACTTTTTATAATTTTTTAGGATTCCTGTGATGGTTAGTTAGTTTTATAAATTTTTCCATAATTTTCTAAGTCATTTAGGTATTTTTAGTAATTTAAAATAGTTTAAATAGTTTAATTAAGATAATTAGTTTTTAATTAATAGAAAACTCATAAAAAGACAAAAATATTTATTTTTATTTTTTATACTTTCTTCAAGTTCATTTTAAGGTTTAGAAATTATTTTTGCAAATTTTTAGGTTAATTGGTAATCCTTACCATTTTTAGTTAATTTAAATTAGGTTTAGATTAGATTTTAAATAGTTTTAATTAATTAATTAGTATTTAATTATTAAAATAATCATTTTTATAATTTCATTTTAAATTTTCTTTTAATTTTAAGTTTTAAAAAGTTTCACTTGCACCCCCTGTAGTTTGTAATTTGTTAAATCCCACTTTTCTTTGTCTGTTATCTGATTTCCCAATTTGTGCTTTTGTGATTATATCTGTTATTGTTTATATCATTCCAAAATTGTTCAAATACCAAGCAATCAGTAGTATAATCATTCCCCAATCATCTTGGTTACTGTCCTCAGTGCCACTTATTCCACAAACGCTCAGAATACAATTTCAATCTCGTTGGGACTTAACGACCCGGGGATTTCCCTGTACTTCCACGGATTATAAAAACTTGACTCTCCTCTCCCAGGTGGGCCTATCAACTGCACCCGGCTGACTGGTTGGTTTGGGAGGAGTCACAAACCTACAACAAAAATACAACTCATGCCTTTGGTACCCATTGTTTCTTGGGTCCATTTTGGTTAGCATTTAAGATGCACAAGTTAAACATTCTTGGGTCTTGAAGCAAGACACATAATTTCTCAATACCAAATTTAGAGAAGGCGGACCAAGGATTGTTTTGATAGTCATTTTGAGTTTGATAACTTGGTCTATAGTTATGATATGTTTGAGGTCTAAAGTAGCTTTGGTTTGAATAGGAGTTGTCTCTCCTTTGGTAATTGTTGTATTGGTATTGAGAAGACCTTTGACCATAGTTATAGAAATTTCTTCTTTGGTTATTATGAAAAGATGGTCTTTGGTTGTATGAGGTAGAAGATCTCACATTAGGTGTAGGCAAAAGTGGTCTATTATTTACTCGAGGTTGTGAGTATCCATGTCCATTGCGAGAGCCTGAGTTAGAAAATTGGTTTGGATTTTCTCTTTTTACAATGGGAGCTTGATTACCTCGAGTACTTGTAAGAGGAGCTTGAGGAGTAATTGGTTTAATGTTATCGCTTAATGGATGTCCAATTTTCCTTAGAGGCCTGGCGCGTTGACGCGTCAGCCGGCGCGTCAGCCTTGGGATTTTTGGAGCCTCGTTTTCTTTAGCCTTTACAAATGTTATTGGTTTTGTTAGGCTTATAGGAGTGGTTGTACCTTGTTTAAAAAATTCAAGACCTCCCTTATCTTGAGACACCTTTTGTCGACTTATTAGTTCTTCTAAATCATTTGTGCTCTTTTTATATTTTGAAAAGCTTAGTGATTCTTTTTGAAGTTCCAACACCTTTTCATTCAAAGAGTTAACCTCAAGAGTGAGTATTTCACAATTTTTACAAGGTTCAATCATCCCTTTGCAATGTTCTAGTGTTTTCACTTTACTTTCAAGTTCACAAACCCTTTCTTTAGATTTAACATTTTCTAGTTCAAGAATACGTTTTTCTTTGAGAGCTTTATCAAGGGTTTTTTCTAAAATTATCATTAAACTTAACTAGTTCCTCATTTTCCTTTTGCAAATTGATAGTATCTAAGTTATTAGAAGAGGAAGGGTTTAGAGATACCTCAAATTTTTCTTGAGCCATAAGACACGTAGCGTCATTAGGTTGTTGGTTCTCATCTTCACTATCACTCCATGCTCCTCCAACGAATGCCTTGTTCACCCTAGGCTTAGGGCATTCATGAATGAAATGACCCTTTTCTCCGCAATTGTAGCATCCTTGGGTGCATCTCGAGCTTTCACCAACCTTGTTGTTATCACCACTTTGGTTTCCCCCGAAGTTGTTTCTTCCACCATTAACTCGGTTTCCAAACCGATATCTTCTACCAATATTACCACCTTTCCTAAAGAACCTCCGAAAGTTCTTAGCCATAAGATTATATTCTTCGTCATCCATATCATCTTCCTCATTGCTATCCTCTTGACCATCACTATCATTACTAGTTTGAGTACTAGCAACTTTAGCTTTAAGATCCAAATACTTAACATTCTCCTTCTTGTCTTTGTTATTCGCCTTGTCGTTCTCAAGAATCATCTCATAGACTTTGAGATTTCCAATGAGCTCGTCAAGAGGTAGTTCCGCCAAATTCTTGGCCTCTTCTATGGCCGTCATCTTTGGCCTCCACTTCACTGGAAGTGCTCGAAGAAACTTTCTCACATGGTTCTTGTTATAGAAGCTAGGATCAAGAGCCGTGAGACTAGTGATTATAGCATTGAACCTTGTGTACCCATTATCAATGGTTTCTTCATCCGAGATCGAGAACTTTTCATATTGTTGTATGAGTAAATCGATCTTGCAATCTTTCACTTGAGAGTTGCCTTGATGAGTGATGATGAGAGAGTGCCAAATTTCCTTGGCGGTCTTGCAAACATGAACCCTCTCGAACTCCCTTCGAGGTAGAGCATTATAGATCAACATCTTGGCTTCATCATTTTTATCAAGCTTTCTTCTTTCATCATCATTAAGATCTATATGTGGCTTTTTCACCAACAACTTTGTTTCCGAGTCTTCCACCATAAACTAAAAGTTGCCATTTTGGATGATTTCCCACAAATCAAGATCTTTGGACCTAACATAGGTCTCGAATCGGGTTTTCCAAAAGCAAAACCCATCGGTTTCTAGCAAAGGTGGTCTTTACATAGAACACCCCTCAACATAGTTCTCTTGAGCCATGGATCTATACTCTACTTTACCAAAAATCTTAGTTAGGAATTTAGATTTTTTGGAAAAGAAGTTTTCGACTTAAAACGACTTCTCGGGAAGGCTTTAAAGCTCAAAAACTTGAGTATACCGCTCTGATACCAATTGTAGAACCGTCGAGGGGGAGGTGAATACGGTTTCTTAGGCTTTTAAGATGTTTAAAAACTTTAAGCCAAAGATAGCACCAAGTGGTTGTATAATAATCCAACAACCACTAACATAACCAAAGTATATAAAGCAAGTAAAGAACACAACGATATATACTGGTTCGGGATGGGGGGTTTATACTATCCGTACGTCCAGTTGCGAATCCACGACTCCGATACTATTCACTAGTATCATCCTTTCGGTGGACTATAAACCTGATGAGGCAAAAAATGAACCATTTTTAGGGGGTCATTTAAGCCCGAAATTGAATTTATTTGATCAAATATTGCCATAAATAGTTCCATTTGTGATTTTATGTACTTTGGGAGTGAATTCTGGAAAAGGAAGCATTTTGGACGTTTTTGGAGCATAAAAATGAAGAAAACAGCAAAGACTTAATTTTCCATGCTGAGAACAATACCTGACGGCGTCAAGAAGGAAATTTTGACGGCGTTAGGAGTAAAATCCATGACGACCCAGAGAAAACCTGAAGGCGTCAAGAGAAGGGCGTCAAGAGTAATTTTGGTGACGGCCTGCAAATGGAATACATGTGACGGCGTCAAACCCAGATCTAGGCAGTCCGAGAACTTATTTGGCGGCGAGATGACAGCGTCAGAAATTTACTCTTGACGCCGTCACCTCAAAAAATCTATATATACTTTTCTGTTTTTCATTCATTAGGAGAGGAACTTGTGTGGAGAATACTAGGGTCGAACCTAATAAACCCTAGGTCATTTGTAACAGTATTTTCAAGGGTTTTCACCCCTTGAAACCTTTCATGTTCAATTAAGATAAGTCCTCTTTCAATTCATTCAATATGTCTATGTGTTGTTTGAATATATCTTATGCTTGTCTTGATTTCAACATGCTAGGCTAGATCTTTCATGTGTTTGCTTAGATGTAATGAAACCTAGATGTCGATTATAGGTTGATTGCTTGTTTATAGTTATAATGGATGAATGATTTCAATGTTAGGCTTAAGAAAATTGGCATATCTCCATTGTGTAACTTGCTTGAACGTCTTAAGTAACATGAACCGATGTGTACTAGGTTTTTACGATTGTATTTAATGCATGAGCAAATTCTAGTGATCCCATGTTAAGAGCTTCTTAGCCGGCTCGACATAGGAGTGAAGTAGGAGCTTATAGGATTGGGGAAGTAAGTACGCCACCCCATGAATAGTATTAAGGAATACAATCCGTCATCCACGCAACTGTAACAAGTAATTAACCTGTAAAAGATATCTAGGGAGTAGTGAAACCTAAGTAAACACAATTCTCCCATATATTGCTCACGTCACTATCTTAATTTAGTTTATTTTCATTTTTGTTATTTTATTTTGATTGCATCTTAGTAATTGGGTTAGTTGACTAGCAACTAATTCCACCTAACTCCTCTTAAAACCGAGATTTTTATTTGCTTTTCATAAAATATAAAAATACAAAAAGAATCATCCCTCATCTCTAGACCTAGTCTTTAGGTTTTCTAATCCTAGCGACACTATTCCCAAGTTGAACGATCAATCCCCCGGTACTTGTCACTATACTATACTACAACGATCAGGTACACTGCCTGGTGGGGGTTGTAAGCTTCTCGAGATCCCTCGAGAGGTAAAGCCTGGTGCAATTCCCACGCATCAAGTTTTTGGCGCCGTAGCCTGGGGAATAGTTATTGTCTAGGTTATGATTTCTTTTTATTAGGTCTACTTGCTAGATTCCTTTCTAGTAAGATTTTATTTTTATTTTTAGGTTCTCTTTAGTCTATCTTTTTCTTCGTGCCTTTGTTAGTAAATTAAATTCATTAACTATTCCGTTGACCATTATGGAAAACATGAATCCACCCCTTTCCCCTAGAGAAGTGGCTTTTTTATGTGAACAAATTGAGAATGAGATTAGGGAACTTAGGGAGCTTAATAGGTTGATTAAGGTTGAGCTCGACCATGCATTTAGTGACCTAGCAACCGCCTTGTATTCAAATAAGGACCTAGGACCTAACGATTTTGAGAATATGGTTGAGGAACGTGAAGAAGGGGAGATTGATCCAAAGCTAGATGATTATTTTAATCTATACCCCACTAAGGAGGAGATTGTGTGCTATAATAATCTTATTGATAACCCTCGACCTCCTTTTACTAGAATAGAACCTAAGATAAAGAGAAGCGATCCTAAGAATGCTAAGATACCATGTATGATTGGGTATAGACATGTTGACAATGCTTACATTGACTTTAAATCCCCGATCAACATTATGTCCTCAAGTGTTTATAATGATATAGTGAAAACAAGACTTAGACCTAGACAAGATCCCAAATACCCCGATGGAGTTTGTAACTTTGTCGGGAGAATTAAAGGTCTACATGTCTTTGTTGGGAATTTTACTTATATCACTGACTTTAAGGAATTTTACTTATATCTTGCTAATTTTACTTATATATATATATATATATATATATATATATATATATATATATATATATATATATATATATATATATATATGTGTGTGTGTGTGTGTGTGTGTGTGTGTGTATTTGTCCCATATGACTCCAATAGCCAATAGTTGAGCATGACAAGGTTGAGAGAAGTTCCTACAAAATTGTTTTCTCACCACCACATTCACTAAAAACCCCTCAGTCATCTATCATGACTACTTGAGGGAATTTTGGTGCACAGCGGTGGTTAAAAACCCTAATGCACCAAAGGATGCCACAATCAAGTTCTCAGTCAAGAATGGAACAAAGTTCCTTACTCTTAACTATAAGACCTTTGTCAAAGCCACAGGCCTTGACTTTGCTGATAGCACTGCCACCCAACCTACTGAAGAGGAAGTTAAGGAACTCCTCTTGAGACTTGGGTCCTATGATAAACTTCATCCTGAAGTATCTCTAGGGGCCCTTCTATCCAAAGCCCCCATCATAAAAACATGGTTTCCTGCCCCCTGGAGGATTCTGATGACCTTTGTCATTCAGGTTCTTGGGGGCAATAAATCCTCAACTGAGCAACTAAACACTACTCAATCAATGATAGTGTTCTATCTGATGGAGGGTAGTAAAATTGACCTTGGAGAAATAATCTTCAGGGACCTCATAGCAAAGTTAGGGTGAAGTCTAGGCAAAAACTCATGTCATATCCTAGATTCATTTCATGTGCCCTACAAGACTTGCTTGGGTCTGAGTATGCTAAGCCTGATGCAATAGGCTTTCAGCCTGATGTCTTACACAAGGCTAATTACTCACGTGACCCTCTTGAGGTTACACCTGTCACCCTGACAACTTATATGCTTACTGCTATCCAGGGTGACAACAAAATATCACCAGTTCCCTCTCCCACCAAAAAGGTGAAGAGGAAGAAGGGACAGGGGTCCAGGAAGGTGGCTCAATCCAAGTCACTCGCCACTGAGACCTCTGCCCCTAAGCCTGACAAAAGGGGGCAACAACAACAACAGACCCTGACTACTGACACCCTCACGATCATTAGCCAATCTTTGGCCCCAAAACAAAGGCCAACGGAGGGCACTGAGACATCACACTCAGTGTCCTCGGGCGAACCCATTCCCACAAGCTCTGCTGACATAAACAAGTCAGTGGAGTTGGAACCAACCAAACCTTCACATCCTGCTAAAGAATCTGCCAAATCACAACCAGAGTATCAGGGAGTAAGGGGTCCTAAACCCTCGGTGGGGCAGCACTACTCCACTGAGAAGGGGACCCACAAACAATCACATCCTGCCAAAGGCTCGGGTAAATCACAACCCAAGCAACAGGGAGTTCTCGCCCCTAAACCTTTGACAGGTCAGAACAAGCCTGTTGGAAAGGGGGCAAAACCACTCAGGTGCCTGATGAGGACATTCGCAAATCAAAGCTTTTGTCTTAGGGCACAAAAACTCATCCCAAAGACTCAGAGGGAAATATACAACCCGCTGATAGGGACATAACTTTCACGGCTCCTCATGATGGCACTGAGAAACACCCATCAGTGTCTGAAGGGGTCACGGGGGACAAAGATTCAGAGGTACAAAATGTTAGGATTAAGAAAAAGGTTTGGTCACCCCTTGTATTTACATACTTAGTGTAGCTCTTAGTTTTGTATTTATTAGATTAGATAATATAGTAATAGATTAGATATTAGTCACACCGTGGAGGACGGACGGGTCTTTACCCACTGTACACCTGATCCACAGCCCGCAAGAGGGCGTATAATGTAAGTGTATATATACCCCTTCCCACACAACGGAAGGGTTGGTTGTTTCTAATAATATACACACACCTCAAAGGTATTTCTCTCACTAGAACTTCCCACTCTCTCAACTCTCCCTCTCTAAAACTCTTACCATGGCATACTTGTTCTTCCATCATACAAGACCACCTGAATCACCACATAATCAACATATGTTGCGATCCTACAATTGGCATCAGAGCCAGGTTGTGTTATTTGGTTGATTCTTGTGGTTCATTATTGTGTTTAAGCTGTTTTTTAACATTTTTTTGCATCCGAAATTTTTTATTCCTACTTTGGCATTAACAGATTTCTAACAATATTTAGAGTATCAGAATAGTCAAAATGTCATGTGCACGGTTTCATTAAACAGTATCTTGGTGCTTCTTTTTAGTCCAAGTTATCAGTTATTATGTCTACTTATCTATACATCATGACTGTTATGTTTCTTTACCGTGAAACTTGTGGTCAAAAAGAAAAAATCTGGTCTGAAAATCTGGTCGGAATCTGGGTTTGTGCATACTCTCTTAGCTGCGGTTTGATGTTCTTGGCAACGTTTTGCTAGAAACGGAATAGGGACAAAACTGGGTGATAGTGACCTGGGTACTGCCTTGTTTGTGACTTGCGGTTTGGTGCTGCGGTTATGTGTTGCGGTTAGCTCCCATACTGTGTCCCTTTGCATAGAAGTTAGCAAGTTTGCGGTTACCTCGACTTGCGGTTACCTCGCTTGCGGTTTGTTCCATGAAAAGAATAAGATGAAGTAGAAGCTGATGTAAACCACAACTAAGACAATAACCAACAGCCTACAAGATCAAATCCAACAACAACCATCTTGTTGTGACTTCAGTTCCTACAACGTCATAAGTCAAAAGAATGAACCAAAACTAAATACAATTAAAAGATCTCAGTCTGTGTTCTATGGGTGAACGAAGTTACCATCACAGATCTTTATAATAAACTAAGCTTCAAGGAAATATAAAGGTTCTCAGTTTGTGTTTGATCTCGGAAGCAAACAACTTTTTAAAAGGTCCATCAAACAACATACCATCACTGATCCTTTTCAATTCTGAATCTAATGGTAAAGATAAATCACATGATCTCAGATAAGTATTCCGTGGTGTTCAATGAACTATCAAGACTAATTCAAGTCTTAGACACAGAATAAGAAATCATCACAGATCCTAAACCACAATGCAATAAATTAAATCAAGATCTCAGAAACATATCATCATCGATCTTGTTAAAGCAAGGCTTCATAATTTATATCCGAAAATAAAGAATGACAAATAAAAATTATGTTATTATCACTCTTTGGTTCGTTTCAATGAATAACAAGAATCGAAACACACATAACCTACCTAAGATCTTTTGTCGTGGCCTTATTTTTTTCGAAGGGTAGCAGAAGATGAGTGTGCTTATTCTGGTTGTCAAAAGGGATACAAGATATGAAGAAGGAGATCAGAGTTTTTTTTGGGAGTGAATATGCGGCTGCGCATACTTAGGGTGTAAATGTGATTAGGGTTGTGTATGTATTAGGTTTAACTGTGATTTATATCCTCTACTTATTAGGGTGGATATATTTTTTTTTGGGCTAATCAAGTGAACTAAACCGTATGAGATGGAGTTGGACTTGGGCCTTCAGCTAAGCAATCGGACTAATCATGGGCTTATCGAAAATTTAAGCTAAGACTAGGCCATGAAAAGTTTGATGTTATTGGATTTGTGCTTGTATCGATTATACGTAAATTGGAACAGAAATGATGCATTGTTGATTTGATGATGCGCTAATTTTTATTTGGCTGATAAATGGTAATGTTGGATCGGATTATATAACTTTGGTTGATTGGATTGGTTATGTATGAAATTGGGCAACGAAAATTTGTTGGGATGATGTGTATTGAAGATATCATAATCTTGTGCTGCAACTTAATTATTCAAATGTATTTTTAATGCATTGTATAATTCCTAAGTGCAATGTTTGGCGAAAAAGAGTGGTATTTTTGGTCATCACTAATTTCACAAGGTTTCACAAAATGATTGGTATCTTGTCAAAACTTAACATACAAAACCCTTGTTTTCAAACCTCATATCTTCCAAAAAGGGGGTATCTAATTAATTAGGGCATATCACTGTCAAAAGGCTAGTTTTTGGGTGTTTAACTGCATGAGATGATCACGAAGTTTTTTTTGGTATCCATTATTTGAGTTTGAAGTGGGTTTCACGAAGGAGCATACTTATGTTATCTTGAAGTCAGGGATAGTTGGATGCATGATTTCAATGATAACTTGCTTGGACGTATACAACTTATGATTGGGACTTGGACTATCTAGTTATACTCGATGTAAGGAGTTACATTGTAGTACTCATGGGTTATAGCTATCACTTCAAGGAGTCACATTATAGTGCTCAGTGTCACTCACATATGCTAATGCGGATAGTCTCAAGATGTGTTGTACTTATCTTGGCTCGTTGTTGACCATATATGGTACTTAGAGATTTTCTTCTGCATCGTTCTTCAATCAACAACAGTGCAAGCTTAAGTAACAAATTTGGGGAATTCTACTTCACTTTCAAGTTGGGTATATCGGGCTTACTTCACCAAGTGGTCACAACAATAGCCGACATAATAAGTGTTTATTAGCTAATGGGTTTAAGGGTTGAGATGTGATCAGCAATTCTCATGGAATATTTGATTCTACAGAATGTCAATGATACTTCACAAGAGCTTCTCGGGTATATGGTCGTACACGTCAAATGATGCTTCCGAAAGCTCGAAACCATCATTGGGGGAGAAACGTGTACTTTGATGATATAGGGTCAACCTCCAGGGGGAAGTAGTTTATACTACTTTACTTAGCATGGTTTGTGCAGTATTCTACATATGTGAGAAGAATTGTTGCTGTTGTTGAGCTCCTGCATGTTTCCCTAAACTGGTATTCACCATAACCAAACTTGTCATAACACATTCAATTTATTATTGTCTCACGGTTTCTTTTTGATTTTGTAAAATCCCGCGAAAGAATCTATTTCTCGGTTTAAATCATAGATTTGTAAAATCCTGTGCAAGTCAATATCATGTCAACTGTTTCAGATAACATTCAATCTATTGATAAAGGACCTTTCCGATGGGCACTTCCAATGATACAATTTCTACCAATGAAGATGGAACTATCCTGGAGATAGAAAAGTGCATTTCTGGATCTTAATTGATTCTTGTGCTACGGCCTCAACTTTGAAGAAGGGATTAAGTGTGTACTTCATGTATTGGATGTTGTTCTGATATACATCATGGCATTTTGGGTTATAACAAATTCTTATAGGGTTATGTGCTTTTGACAAGATCGGGAAAAACCATTATCACTGTTCACTTAAACCGTCAAAAAGCTAGTTTCTGGATGTGCAACCGCAAGACGTGACTACGGCGTTAATTCTTTATTATTTATTTGAGGTTGAAGTGAAATTTCACGGGTGCGTGTACTTAGTATCTGAAGATATCGGGGTTGGTTGGATGAAGATTCTTAGAGATCCTTGCTCGAGCTTTTAACCTTTGCAAATGACGAAGACTTGGATATCTAGTTATTTTTGGGATACTTCCTTTCTATTACCACAAAATAACTATCATTTTAAGGAGTTACGTTGTAGTGCTCAGTGTCACACGAAGTTGTGGATATTCAAGAAGTGATGTACATCTTATACTTGATGGTTGGTTGGTTGAAGAATATAGAGTACTTAGGGATTCGATGTTACACGAACTCTCTACACCGCTCTAAGTCACACATTAGTGCAAGCTTAAGTCACAAGTTTGGGTTATTTTACTTCAGTCTCAAGTTCATCATATTGGGTTTTTCTCCATCAGTAGTCACGACAAATAGCCGACAGAATGATAATGGCGTTGGTAACGAGTTAGCAGAGAGAAGAATAAAAGAGAGAGACGACGTTTGAACACGATGGTTCAAGCCTCGGTCTTCAATAACTATGGCGTCTGCAGATAACACTTTAGGCCCCATTTTTCAAAGAAAAGAAAGGTGAACGTTTCAGTGCGCCTTATCTTAGAAAGAAGAGAAATCTTCTTATTTATGACCATTCTCATCAACAAGTTTCGTGCTTTTCCTATGTTCGTACAGTCATCAAGTGGATCAACGTTCATTGGCTTATATTTTTGTGATTCACTTGTTCAATCAAAAGTTGCAACAAGCATATGCAATTTTTGAGGGGGAGAAGGGAAAGGGTGAAGAAACTATATGTTGATGATGTTTGTAAAATGGTCATTCGGCGCTTGTATGCAGATATTTACTCCCTCTAAGGTTTAACAAATTTCAACAAGTGGTTTAGGCATATAACAAGCTTCATTGAACTCTTCATTTGCTAAGCCACTGATGAGGAGACAAAAGAGGGACTGCTACAAGAGAGCTTTAATCATCATCTTCTTCGCAGTAGTGTTTGGGCCTACACACATATTTATGCTGCATCTGATAAATTTCAACCATCACGGAATCTCAACTATGGCAAAATTGTCATTGCATGCCATTTTTTAGGGGGATAACAAGCGTATGTCCTTTTCCTTTTGACCATGGCAAAAATGTCATTAGCATGCCACTTTTAAGGGGGAGAATAAGCGTGTGTTCTTTCTATTCTTTCGTGGGAGGAGAAATGTGTATGCTGGGGTTATAAATCACGAAGGGATCGAGCTTAACTTTTCATGTTGGGGAGATTGGTCTCTTCCACTCCGAAATATTCCGTGGTTTGTTATTCTATTCGAGTTCTATTGTCACTTCTGGGATTCGAACTTGGCGTTATCATTTAGTACTCCAGTTGATTGACTGATTCAAATAAAGAAGAAGATGGTTAATATCAAGACCCTCAAACGTGATCATGACGTTAAAGTGTTGAATCAATAAAAGGGGATGATCAGTTTGAGGGGGAGCCGATTCTGAAACTTCTCAAGTTTCGAAGAGGCTCTTTACATACGATGGCCTAATTGAGGGAAAGCGAACTCAATTAGTCATTATTTCATGACTCCTGAAATCTTCAATTCAGGACTCATGAGGGCTTATCAACATTTTCTCACGGGCTAATATTATTATTAATAAAGGGCTTCCAGTTATAGATAAAGGGCTTCTAGTTAATGCTTCATGTACACATCATTATGATGATTCCGATTAATCGCAACCATCAGGGGAGAGGAATGTGTACACCAAGGACGCACAACAAGTTCACGTGATCGGGCTTAATCACTTATTCCGGGATTGATAACCGCAGAGATGATCAGTTGTTCAACTTGTTACTTTGGTTGTATCACTTCATGTGCACATCACGGGCTGATTAATCGCAACCATCAGGGGAGAGAGAAATGTGTACATCAGGGACGCACAATAGGTTCACATGATCGAGCTTAATCAGTTATTCCGGAGTTGATATCTGCAGAGATGATCAGTGCCTCAACCTGTTACTTTGATGTTATCGTTTCTTCTTGTATTTGGTACATGTGGGCTGATTTGGTATATGTAATATAACTGGATTGCATGCAGTGAGATAGAGATGTTGATATCCTATTCCCCAAATGGACAACATTGAAGAAGGTCGAGTCTACAGTCTGTTCTACATTCTCTGCTACATGTTAGAAGACTAAAGACGGTATGCAACTAATAATCGAAAGACTTCTTCATATTCAAGGCATTCATCAAGAAAGGTTGTCTATTTAGGGGAGAGCAATAATTAGGGGAGAGTGTAATGTATGTGTTAAAATCCCTAATTAGATGTGCTCACATTGCTCTTCAGCATGTTGATTCTCACAGGATATATTTGAGCTTATTGTGTTCTTCTCACAAGATTTCAAGTATATGGGCGTAAGATGTGTTGCTGATTCTGAGGTATCAAAACCAGCAAGGGGGAAGGAGACATACATCGGAACGCACAACGAGTACACGTGATGAGCTTTATACTTCGTCTCTATTGAAGTCATTCCGGGAAGACAAATGTCATGACCGCAGAGGAAATCAGTGTTTTAACTCGTTCTTTTGGTGTATTATTCCAACTACATGGGGGAAGAGATGTAAGAAATAGTTTCTGATGACAAAAGACGTACACAATTGATTGTGTGTGTACTTCGGGTTTCTGAGCTTCATATAATGAGACTGATTGCATCATTTCAACTACTTGGGGGGAAGTGGTCTCTGGATACTTTTTGGTACGCATTACTTCTGCCTTCAGTAGGAAGAAAGTTGAGAAGAACTATTCAAGCGTGAGATGATGCGTTGCTGATCTATCAAAGCTTCACAGTGAGAAGGCTCAAGTTCAGACGACTATTCAGGAGCCTCGAAAGCTTTGGTGGAGAAGGTTTAAGAGATGTTGACTACTGACTTCTACAACATGCATACCGATATCCTCTTTTCGGTACTGAGGTCAACATCTTCTTAAATTGCATAATATCCTTTGTACATATTTTAAAACCAAAAAGAAAATAGAAAAAATATAAAACCGACAAAAACCATAAAAATTTGCAAAATATAAAAACTCAAAAAATATTCTTCTCGCGACATGTCTGTCATATAATCATTATTATGTACGTTTATGGAAATGTCATTCAATAATGGCACGGATTCATACATATGCTTGAGCGAGAGTTTTTCTATATTTTAAAATAATGCTTTCTAAAACAGTCGTTTCTCAAAAAATTTCTTTCAAAATGGCTTGCTATTACTTCAGATAGCAACCCGCTCTTCAAAATGGGGAAAGCATGTCGCCAAAAAGACGGTTGTTCCTATCATTGGGTGATGTTCACCCGGGCATGGATTACTTTATATCCGTGTGTCCTCGACTTGATGTACGTTTCAGTGCATCATTTCTTGTAAAAGAAGGGAAGTCTTGTTTACATCACGAATACTTTTCCTTCAATGATTCTTCGGAAAAGTATTTGTTCTAAACTTGGTGGTACCATGATTTTTGAAAATCAATCAAACTTGAAATTTTATATAAACTTGCCTCTCAATCGATGCCAAATGATTAATCTTTTGAAGAAAAAGTGATAAATTGAAAATGGGTCATTGATTGAGGGGGAGAATGATTTCAAAAATTCTATATCATCAAAACATGATCTTTGTGCATTAAAAGCAGTGAATGGAATTGTTATGTGTGAGAATATAAATTTTTCATGAGTTTCTCGTTAAACTCTAAATCATTTATAAACTCATCATTTCTGACACATAACATGCTCCCTCAAGGATTGAGGGGGAGCAAATGTATCATCTCAAAATCAGTCATTCTCAAACCTGACCACATTTTTCTCCCAAAAAATCTTGGAACTTATTTAAATCACTTGGGATCACAAATCTCAAATGGTTTGAAATTTTTGATCGGGGGAGAAAATGTGATTTAAATATGAAACCTGATTAAAATGTGATTGTTTTGGAGTTAAAACACTCTCCCATATGTGCCAAACTCGTTTTGTACATCAAAGCACATATTGAGGGGGAGCAAATGGTTTGTGGTGACAAAAAGGGCTTGGCATCGCATGTGAGTGCATCTCAGGCTTAACCAATGAATTGACGAAACATATACTGTCATGAATCGAAAAGACTAGTCCTGGACGGGTAATAATTTCAAGCTGGTCTAACCAGTGATGTAAGCGTGTCTCGAAAAGGACTTGTCTGAGTAGAGTGTACCATTTCGAGAAACCTTTTGTGGATTTGATCGGGCCAGGTAATAACTTCAAGCTAGTCTAACTAGTGATGTAAGCGTGTCTCGAATGCCCGTTCATGTTCACTAAAGGTGGATCAATTCAATAGTGCAAACTCTTCCCGACATGTGCAATTTTTTGAATCAAAACATATGAGCACATGTTAAGGGGGAGCATTTGAAAATGGTAAAACTCTCAACGTGTTAACAAAATGTGTTTCTTAATCATAAACACGTTGAGAAGAATTTTCAATGATTTGGTGTATGGCAACATAGGAAAGTCATGAAGTTATAAGGTGGCTAAGGTTAGGAAAACCGTCCTATGATCCGCGAGAGCCGGAGGGATCTACCCATGGACAATACCCAATAGATAGTATTAGAAAGTCCGCAGGTATGATTATGAAAAAAGGAGAAATGTGAGTATGGAGATAGAAGGGGTTGAAGAATTAAAAAGAAATGAAATGAGAAAGGGTGAAAAGAAATAGCCCTCCAATTATTCAACCTTAGGGCAGAAACCGGGTTCAATACATATGCTACTGGTGGTTACCAAGGTAACACCGGTATTGAAGACAAGACGTCATGGACCCAGTGACGCACTGCACTAAACCTTCTAGCCACTCAAGTTCTCTTAAAAGGATTTGTTTCATTCTCACGGGGAACCGGTGTAAACTATCAATGTATCTCTTAGAGATGGTTGATATTGAAGCAGGAGACCTCTCCCTAGTCTCTGCATAGGAAAACCAAATCATGCACTTATAGAGTCTAGAGCCTCGAGATGCATCAAAAGATCTCAATAGGAACACGTGCTACTTCTACAACTGGTTGTTCAACATTAAGGACACCAGGTGTAATACTATGAGTCCTACGTAGATCTTAGCAATCTACCAGAACATTCATGAGAGAATTTACTTATGTGATTCTCAAATGATTGAATAGAAATTCCTGCCAGAGTCAACATCAAGCAGCCCTGAAGCTGGTCACTTAGGTAATTCCTTGTGGATTACGCTTAGTGGTCGCGGTGGTTACCAATGGTCTACAGTCGTGGAGTGAACTCCAGCGACTCACCCAGTCATTGATTTACTCAGGTAGATAGTGTAACTCCTCTCAGGGGTTGCCAATTGGGAACGGTCTTGGTAAGGATTAGAAGGAGTCTTCACACTATGTTGTTGACGATCTCTAATTCCAAACCTGTAAGTACCGGGTGATTTATTGCTAACTGTTTGCTTACAGGAATTTCTGATGATTGCTGCTAATTGCTGAAAAGATGTCGATCCGTCACCTCGTGCTAACACTTAATCATCTATATCAAAGAAATCATGAGATCTCAAAGGCCTTCATCTAAAGCTTCTGCTTCTCTGATGCTGAAAACATGATTCAAAGAAAAGTGTGAGCATGCAAATTCAACAATCACTAGATCACATGGAGACGATACTGTACAAAGATGACTTAGAGACACACATTGGGATGATAAACTCAGAGAACCTTCAAGGAACA
This sequence comes from Artemisia argyi, assembly GCA_030686995.1. Taxonomy (NCBI): domain Eukaryota; kingdom Viridiplantae; phylum Streptophyta; class Magnoliopsida; order Asterales; family Asteraceae; genus Artemisia; species Artemisia argyi. The sequence continues at coordinate 72,701,485 of CM060683.1, forward strand.
TCCAAGATATCAAACAAGTCATCAAAAGTCCACTGTTGGAAGCACAAAGAGTAATGACTTTGAAGAATCAACGGATACAAGCTAGAGCTAAAGATCAATGTATAGAATGCTAAGATTCAATTTATTTTTTCTAGGGTGACCTCCCTTAGGGGGAGATTGTTAGGATTAAGAAAAAGGTTCGGTTACCCCATGTATTTACATACTTAGCGTAGCTCTTAGTTTTGTATTTATTAGATTAGATATTATAGTAATAGATTAGATATTAGTCACACCGTGGAGGACGGACGGGTCTTTACCCACTGTACACCTGATCCACAGCCCGCAGGAGGGCGTATAATGTAAGTGTATATATACCCCTTCCCACACAAGGGAAGGGTTGGTTGTTTCTAATAATATACACACACCTCAAAGGTGTTTCTCTCACTAGAACTTCCCACTCTCTCAACTCTCTCTCTCTAAAACTCTTACCATGGCATACTTGTTCTTCCATCATACAAGACCACCCGAATCACCACATAATCAACATATGTTTCGATCCAACACAAAAGCCACCCGCTGATATGGAACCCATAACCACCCCCGGAGGTGCGCATTACTTGGGAACTGACCTTGAGGACCAGGTAGATAAAACCCAATCTATCGGATTTAAGGGGTCAGGACCTGGCCAAAATAAAGGCAAGTCTTCTTATGAAGAGGAGCCGGATAACCTCCTGTTGCAGATTACCTCACTAGCTGATGCTCAGGCCGCCCTGTTCTCTGATGATGAATTTCACAGTGATGAGGAGATTTTCGAAGCTGGAGATGATATGGTGGTTGAGGAGACAGTCCCAGAACCAATTCCTCAGTCTCCTCAACCCTCTGACACTGAGGCCGCTGAAACTCACTCTACATCAGAGTCCTCAGAAGATGATCAAGCTCCTCTCACAGAGAAAGTTTTCACCAAATTCATCAAGAAGATAACTAACATTTTGAACAGGGGGGTCACTAACGAGGTGTTTAACATGCATACTGAGCAAGCAGTCCACTACCACCTCCTCAAAGATGTTGTTGAAGACTTTAATGATGATGTCAGGGAGAAAAATTCCACAGTCACCTACTTCCTGACACAAATGGTCTCTCAACTCAACCAGTTTTTGGAATCCCTCAACAAGCTGAATACATGGGTTCAGTCTGTTCAAGAATTGGCCAAGGATGATCCTGAGCTAACCAGGAAGCTTCTTTAGGCATCTGAGACTTATCAGGTAAACTCAGTGACCCTCACTGAGTTACTTGACTTGCTAAAGGGATCTAATGTTCAGGGTCTCACCACAACTGTGGAGTCTCTTAAATCTTCCTTCACTAGAATAGAAGAATCAGTGGCAGCTCAATCCCAAAGGTCCACTTCTCTGGCATGGATTTGGGATCCAGGATGATAGCTGTTGAACATGCTTAGGCTACACTTGAATCCAAAGTATCTCACATTCAATAGGATACTCAGGAGATCAAGTCTATGATGATGGAATTTTTTCACGCATTCAAGGGTACATCTACTTCGTCAGTTCCTCCAACACTTGCCATCATTGCTGTTCAGGCAAATGTTGAGGGGGAGAATGTTCCTGAAACCCCTGTTACTGACGAACAAGAAGCTGGACAGCCCTCTCACACTGAGGCGGAGCGTGTCACTGAAGCCACTCCAATCACTGAAGTTCCACTGCAAAAGGAACCAGTCTCCTCCACTCTCAGGCAGGACAGAGGAAAAAGTATTGCTACCACCTCTGAACCTGAAATTGTACTGAAGCCTGCCTCAACCATAGTCAGATATGACCCTGATGAACCTATCAGAGTCCCGTTTGAAATCAATGGAGTAGTACATCATCTCACCAATGTCGAAATTCAAGCTCACATGGAAAGGATTGAGATACTACAAAAGGTAGCTGAAGAGGAGAGGATGAGCAAGCCTGCCCTTATAATGGTTGTTCATGAGGAAGCTGAAAAGATTGGTCTGGATACTGAGGCACTAGCCACAGAGCAAGCTGGTGCAGCCTTTAAAAAAGCTCAGGAAGAAGAGTTGAGTGCTCTCAAAAAGAAAAGGGAAGAAAAGCTCAGGAAGGACACTCATATAAGAAAGACCAGGATTGAAAAGTATCATTGGGTGATGAAAGAAAGGCTGAAACCGGAAACCATCACTGACATTCAAATTCATCGCAACACCAATCCTGCCATAGTCACTGTCTTCAGGGGACAGGATAAAAGAGTGATGGAAGTTCATAAACCATTCAGGTTTGCTGACTTTAGCATCACTGAACTTGATGAGCTACGTCCCATCACTGCCAAGAAGAACAATGCTGTGGTACCCAAGCTTCTCAAGTCACTGAAGGAAAGGTATGACAGACTGAAAGCAATGCCTGAAGCACTAAACATTCCCTCCCTTCTTCCTGATTAAACAACAGAGACTGCTCCATCTAAGGCCTCCAGGAGGAAAAGGAAGCATATTGAGATAGAGCCTGAGATCAAAGTACCAGGGCTGGACTGTGACGGGTCGCTTCCTGAAGGGATCACTTTTGTTAACAATATGGTCCTTGAAGCACCTGAAAGAGGCTTATGTTTCACTGATGAGTATGGAAACCTAGCTTTCCAAAGATGGTCTGATATGGAAAAGGCTGGAATTAAAGCAATGCTCATGTACCTCATGTTGGCGTCCCCCATCAAGAGTACTGAGAACAAAAGATTCTGCCAGGACTTAGAAGCAATGATTAATGAACATCCTGAAAGACATCTACTCAGAACAAAGAAAGCAAAGCTTGAAGCCCTTGGATACCACCTGAACATCTAATCTGCAACAACAACTATCTTTTTATTTTTGTAATTCGTAGGACTTGTAATAACTATGAATAAACTTTGATGTTTTGTTTAAATTATGTGTCCTACCTATAATTACATCAACATTCAGTAAGAGATGAAGACCCCTACAAACTCATACTAAATCAAGAGACATTTAGGCTATTTGTATGTTCAAATAGGGGGAGATTGTTGGGTCACTGAATTCCCCAATCTTCTTCTGACAAGGATTTGAACGTAAAATAACCTAAGTATAAACAAGTCACTGAGTGAACAGTAACTCATTGAGTTATCTTCAGGATGCTTAGACCGAGCCTAAGAAGAAAGGTTCTCCATTCAGTGAGGCGGAACTCAGTGAGTGAGATCTAAGCCAAGAAGAAGGTGATGGGTTCAGTGAGGATGACAATAACTCACTGAACCCCAAGACTCCTCAACAACTATCATGGTACTGAAGACTGAAGATTTGGCGGGACTGGGCGGGAAAGTTTGAACTGTTTCATTAAAGTGCTTTATCACTTTAATGACAAACTTTCCCCAAATGGTTAAATCCAGTCTGTCATCAGAAAACACCTTTTGGACTTAACCAAAGAAGTTTCTCTTGCCAGAGAATAAAATCTATCAAGATTTATTAAGGAACACTTAGGTCCATTGTATAATAGAGTTGTTCACATTTGTGTATAAATAGGTAGCATAAGTGAGGAGTAAAAGTTGACAAGTTTGTGCAATTAATGCAAAGCATTCAAAAACCACTTTTACTCCTCCAAAGAACAACAACATAGCCCCTGAGATAGCTCAGTGGGTCCTTAGTTGTCACTCAAACATTGTTTTGAGTTTAGAGAGGAGTCAATACCACACTTGTCATTTTCAATCCCAAGTGTTATTCCGCACACACTTGGGTACGATTCTTTTTTATTAACTTCTAATAAAGAATTAAACGTTAAAAAATATTGTCTCATATATTTACGTTGATTTAATGTTAATCATTATATTCATCTGAGTTAAAAGTCATATAACTTGGTTACATTAGCTTTGTAGTTATTGTTAACCAAGTAAAAGGGACCAACATGTTTTAGTAATGCGGTATTAGAAATCTTTACTGAAATTATATGATTGGGATTTTACGTTGAGTTTGGATACGGTATTTTGAGTTCTCGGTTTAGTTGTTTGAAACACTTACACCTACTCTACGCCGTTGTCACAGACTATGGCCTCCCATACATTTGATGTTACTGAGGATCTTCTTGCTGACCCTTTCCGCCCAGTACAGATCACCATGGCTCCTGATGATCCCTACAGGATTGCCATGCATTCAGCTACTTCATCAACGACAGCAGTTACTTCTGCACCACCTGCTTCATCTACTTCTCAGGGACCCTCATCTTCTTTAGGGCTTCCTGATACTTCGAGACAGCTTACTCTTCATCAGACTTTGGCTCATGTGGCTCCTCGCTTTGCCCATCGAGCTACGGCATGCATGCCTGTGCGCCCTTCGTCACTACCCACGCACTTTGATGCTCACGCTCTCTGTTAGATGCACCACCCGCATCATTCCGTCGTCGTCCTAGATCACCTACCCTATCACCCCCACGGTTCACCTATTCGGAGACGATGATTGATGGAGTACTCCTCGGATGAGGAGGAGGAGTACGAGGGTGAGGAGGAGGCTGATGACCCTCAGGAGGCTGAGCAGGGGGATGATGACCCACGGGAGGGCGAGGAGGAGGATGATCCTCAGGAGGAGAATATGCCTGATGATGATGGTTTGCCAGCGCATCCAGCTCATGCTGAGGAGCCCGATGCTCCGATACATCCGTTAGAGCCGGTTTCACCTGATCACCAGTTTTTGTTTTATTCACCACCTGGTAGTCCCGTGGCGTCGGACGCGCCATTTGAGATATCTGCTGAGCCTGCAGATTTGGGTGAGACTGGTAGGATTTGGACTCGGATTACTTCACAGGGCAAGAGGATCTCGCAGATGGCTAATCGAATTGAGATGGTTATTGGAGAGTTTATTACTGAGTTGAGAGTTGATATGACTACGGTCGTGGGCGGGACGATAGCGATTAGGAGAGGTATGATGGAGATACATGAGCAGATAGAGAGTCTGCAGTGAGGTTTCATCACGGCTCGCGAGGCAGATCGCAAGCTGTGGCAGAGGAACACGGAGTTGGAAAAGGAGGTAGCAGACCTCAAGAAAGATAGTGATACTCACAGTGTCGAGTTTGGATCGTTATGGAGAGAGTTGGATGGTTTGAGACAGGAGTTGAGGAGTCTACGCCAGCATAGTGGCTAGACAGTTGGATTATGTTGTCATGTTGCTTTCTGAACCAAGGAGTGCTTGGTTAGAAAAGCTAGTTATCTATCTTTGATGTATTTCGGTTGTATGTTTGTCTCATTTTGGAACGATTAGTATCTTTTATGCCTTTTGTAGTTGGAACGATGTCTTGATCGCTCTTTGTATAGATGATGGTTATTATGTATGATGTTATGTGGTTTTGGATGTCATGGAAATTGCATTCCTATTTATTTGGTTGATGTCTTGTGGTGTATTGTTGATACTCTTCCGATGTCTTGGCTTCATTTATCCAATTCTTGTTGAGTGTATGATACACACTATCGGAGACTCATGAACCTTGTATTGTGTTTCAGATCAATGGCCCCACGACGAAACCCTGTCAGAGCTACCCGAACTGGTCCTGCATCGACTACCCCTAGTCGCTGAGGACTCCGTCTTACTCGAAATGTTGAAACCCCTACTCCTGACAACCTGGACACCACCAATCGCAACAACAGGAATCAAAATGTTGATGTTCAAGGAGACAATGATCATGTTCCACCGAATGCACCTACCGTAGATCAAGCTATGATCAATCAACTTGTGGAACAACGTGTTGCTGAACTACTAGCTAAGTCGAATCATTCCAACAACTCTGCTGGAACTTTTCCACCTGTTCGTACTACTGGATGTAACTACAAGGAGTTTTGAATTTGTGGACCTATTGAGTTCGGTGGAACTGAAGGAGTGGTCTACTTGGTCAGGTGGATAGAGAAAACTGAGTCAGTGTTCAATGTCAGCAATTATGCGGAGAATGCAAAGGTAAAGTTTGCTTCTTTTACTTTTAAGGACAAAGCATTAACTTGGTGGAACAATTACCGAAATTCGGTTGGGAGTGAAGTAGCCTATGCCATGACTTGGGAGCAATTTATGTCTTTGTTGATTCAGACTTACTGCCCAAGGAATGAGGTTAAGAAGTTGGAGATTGAGTTCTGGAATCACAAAGTGAAGGGTACTGACATGACGACTTACAATCATCGTTACCTGGAGTTAGCCTTGCTTTGCCCAGATATGGTTCAAAATGAGACTCAAAAGATTGAGAAGTATACCGATGGGTTGCCTGTGGCTACAAGGAACGATGTGATTACTGCTAGGCTTGCAAATGTTCATGAGGCCATCACGATCACTCAACAATTGATGGACTCATTGGTATTGGAAGAAGCTGAGAAGGATAAGAATGGAAAGAGGAAGAGAGACCATCACTCTAAGGGTAATGATCATCGAAACAAGTGATGCATAGGGATAGCACCAGGCTTTACCTCTCGAGGGATCTCGAGAAGCTTACAACCCCCACCAGGCAGTGTACCTGATCGATGTAGTATAGTATAATGACAAGTACCGGGGGATTGATCGTTCAACTAGGAATAGTGTCGCTAGGATTAGAAAACCTAAATACTAGGTCTAAAGATGAGGGATGATTCTTTTTAAATTTTTATATTTATTAGAAAGCAAGTAAAAATCTCGGGTTTGAAGGAGTTGGGCGGAATTAGTTGCTAATCAACTAACCCAATACTAAAGATGCAATCAAAATAAAACACTAAAAATGAAAACAAAACTAAATTAACTAGAGTTGTGAGCAAATGTGGGAGAATTGTGTTTACTTAGATTTCACTACTCCCTAGATATCTTTTAGACATTAATTACTTGTTATAGTTGCGTGGATGGCGGATTGTATTCCTTAATACCATTCATGGGGTGGCGTACTTACTTCCCCAATCCTATGAGCGCCTACTTCACTCCTATGTCGAGCCGGCTAAGAAGCTCCTAACATGGGATCACTAGAATTTGCTCATGCATTAAATACAACCAATAAAACCTAGTACACATCGCTTCATGTTTCCTAAGACGTTCAAGCATGTTACAAAATGGAGATCTGCCAGTTTTCTTAAGCCTAATATTGAAATCATTCATCCAATACAACCATAAACAAGTAATCAACACATAATTAACATCTAGGTTTCATTAGATCTAAGCAAACACAAGATAGATCTAGCCTAGCATGTTGGAATCAAGACAAGCATAAGATATATTCAAACAACACATAGATATATTGAATGAATTAAGAGAAGACTTATCTCAATTGAACATGAAAGGATTCAAGGGGTGAAAACCCTTGAAGACACTGTAAAATATGACCTAGGGTTTACAAAGTTCGGCCCTAGTTTTCTCCACACAAGTTCCTCCTTAATGAATGAAAAATAGAAAACTATATATAGAGTTTGATAGGTGACGGTGTCAAGAACAAATGTCTGACGCCGTCATCTCGCCGCCAAATGGTTACTCGGACTGCCTAGATCTGGGTCTGACGCCGTCATGTAATCACCTTATGCAGGCCATTACCAATTTAACTCTTGACGCCCTTGTTGTGACGCCGTCAGGTTTCCACTAGGTCATCATGGTTTTTACTCTTGACGCCGTCAGGATCTTCCTCTTGACGCCGTCAGGTACTGTTCTCAGCATGGAAAATTAAGACTTTGCCGTTTTCTTCACTTTTATGCTCCAAAAACATCCGAATTGCTTCCTTTTCCAGAATTCACTCCCAAAGTACCTAAAATCACAAAAGGAACGATTTAGGGCAATATTTGATCAAATAAATTCAATTCCGGGCTTAAATGACCCCCTAAAAGTGGTTCATTTTTCGCCTCATCATGTACCCTTACACTTGAGATTTGCTTGTCCTCAAGCAAATGCGCTTTTATTCTAGTCAAAATACAAGTTAGGCGTCATTTAACACTAATATAAAAGTAATTACAACAAATAATCGTTCCACTAAAGACCAAAGACAAGCACGGAGGTCATACACTAGCACCTCACAAATAGTGTTTAGATACTCACATCTCTCGGGTATAATAAAGTAATATCACAATATGGAAACGGAAAATATCTCTCACTACCTGTCATAGAAAAATAGATTACCATAGGCTTGGGAAAGGATCAAACCTCCACCACATGGCATAAGCACCTAGGATAAACTATCAAAGATGTCTTAAAAGGGTTGTAACGTTAGGTGTAGGGATATGAAATACACGGTTTTGTTGGATATAGGCAGTCTTTACTAGTGGCGAGTTAACAATCTTGGTTAATTACATGTACAATATGGCGTTGCTAAGCCAAGACTAGACTCGACTTAAGCTAATAAATGAAAAATAACAAAAACATTAAATAAACATAGAATGAAACGGGATGGCAGTCTGTATGTTTTTTTTTCTTTTTCTTTTTTTTTTTTTTCTTTTTCTTTTTCTTGATTTTTTTTTTTTTTGCATACACTCTTACCCTACCATCCAAAATAATATATCATAGGGAATGAAAATTCCCCTTACACTTGAATTTTTACATACTTTACAAATAACTAATCTAATGAATCGAATTAAGAAAATCAAAACACTTGGAGTACTTTTAAGATTAACGCACATACGGGGGTAATAATATGATGTTCTTCCCCATTACTCCATAAATAAGTACTTTACCCATGAGTCCCAATCGTCCCAAAACAATATGTACAAGGATATGACTCGACTTAGCAACCATGTAATCAATTAGATAATTAACTTAGGGTTTAACAAATAACAATAATGCACTAAAGATGAGTGCATACACGGAAGGCTAAGGCGATTTGGGTGTACATTTAAGTGGGGTGTAACAAATTCTTCCTTTTTAAGTAAAATGCTTAAAGTTAGAAACGAAAAGATAGGCTCGGAGGGGTGTACTAGGGGTTTCGTGTACTAAAAATGAGTACAACGCTAAGGTGTGGGAAAAATTAATTGACTTTACTAGCCAAGTAATATGACTTAAATGGTCAAGTAACTATGATACGGGTTTAACACAAGGGTGATCCTAATGCCTCTTATCATGTAGTAAATCCTACTACACGAATGTAGTCTCACTAGCGGTCTCGGGATGCATCACTAACGCAAGTTCTAGAATCTAAATGCTACCGGTACACTCATAAGCACTAATAATAAATGCTTTTCCTATCAAATCTAAAGGCGAACCTCACATATTTGGGTGGAAAATTTTTCTGAATAGTACGGTTTTGTGCTAGTCATACAATCTCCTATCCATGAGACGCTTGCTATGGCTAAAGTTTCACTCCTAAATGTTGTAAAAAAATTTAAATTTGGCGCTAAAATTGCACTAACAAGTATTTCTCATAGTTTTATTACACATCTACTATTAAACAAACAAACTCAAGCGAAAGTGTATCTGTAAGGTATCATCATTTTACCCTCCCCTTACACTTAGGACGAACATTGTCCCCAATGTTAAAGTAAAGAATGTAAAAGTGAAATAAGTAAAAAAAATGAAATCAAATACTCCCCTGATTCGCTCGGTATAGATAATAAGGTGGCCAGGTTAGATCTTCCTCCAAGAAAATGAACAATCAAAGCTTCCCTTCCAGAATATAAATCATCTTCTTGTCATACATAACCTGTAAATCCTGAGAAAACAGACAAGGCAACCTCGCATAAAATCGGTGGTAATCTATATATGCTAATAAATCCTAGAAAACAAAATAAGATATAATGCTTGTGGAATGATGTTTGCAGATGTCCTGGAGATTATAAAACTAATAATTCAACAAAAACTTTAAGACTCCGTTAGAAAAACAAAACTGGTAAAATTTCCAGATTTTTACACGTGACGCCGTCAAGAGTAAACTCATGACGCCGTCAGAAGTGACCTGCAGAAATTCTTATGTTAAGTTTCCGAAAAATTTCTGGAAAAACTTGGTCCTACTTCCTGGAAAATCCTGCAAAACATCATTATGACTCGATACAAGCATTTGACTCTAACAAATACGAATATACATGTTCACTTAATATTGTGGAGAATCATGATCGGTTTTGTTTCTTAAAAACATATTTGGGGTTTCCCCTTACACTTATCTTTTGCAAAAATACCTTTGGGTGAAGTTAAGACTAGGCCAAACAACAAAGTAAAGTATTTTTACTATTTTATTTTTGAAACATGATCTACCAACAATAAAAATAAAGCATGCATACGGAAGCAAATAACAAACAAAAATAAAAATCACACAAAACATGGGTTGCCTCCCAAGAAGCGCTTGTTTTTGTTCGAGTCACGAGCCTGGCTCTACCCTTATTTAACAGAAATAGGGGAGGTTTTCCCTACACTTAGAATGAAGTGCGGGTGGAAGTAGCGATACACACCCTTAGGGTGGAAATATGCCTCGTGAGAAAAGAGTGGTGGATGAATTATATGCACAAAGGGTTGTGCTCCTATCATCATAACCTTACCTAATTCAATTGGGTTAGCGGGCGGATTAAGATTTTCTCTTAGAAAGGGATCATCTTATATCAACTTCGAGAGACTCCTAGTTAGGAATCCATCTTGACCTAATAAACCCGGTTTAAACCCATAATGTCTTTTGTCGTCAATCATAAATGGGTGATGTAAGCATGTAAGGTCATTTTCCACTCCTATATTGGATTCCTCTCTACAAGGCTTAGAGTCCACTACCTTTACCCTAAGACTACCCGGACTATATGGTTTGATGGGTGGATCGGAACCTATTTCAATTCCTAAATTTTCATCCAAGGATGGAAGATTAGGTAACGGTTTCGGTTGAGGCTCCGGTTCATCAAAACTAGGAACTTCCCTAGAACTAAGAGTAAGGTTATCATTATAAGTATTCAAACCTATATCCTCTAGTTGTGTTTGGTTCAAAGGTTCTACCTCTATTGGGGTTCCTATAGTCTCTTCTACTTTTTCCGGGTAAGTTACGGGTGGTATGTGTGCCTCAAATGATGGCAGGACTTGTGGGGTACTTGGTGGGCTTAGATTTTCAACTCTATCCTCCATCTTATCAAGATTACCAATGTGCTCAGCTTGTATTGTGGTGAAATCAAACCACTTCGTGCACCCAGTTATCTCATCTATACGCTTATCCCCAAACAATCTTCTTGCTTGTTCCCTTAAACTTGCTATCAATTGATTCGTAACAAGGTTTGTTGGGTTGTCCATTTTTTTGGCAAGTATGGCACAATTCTCTATAGTTTCCCATGCTTCATCAACACTTAATCCCCAAAGGTCCCCATCTGCGGCATGGTCAATATCCATTTTGGTATAGTGGTCGACACGATGGTAAAATATTTCAATTTGGGACCACAGATCGAAATTATGATGAGGGACTTTTCGGAGTAAATATTTAAAACGAGCCCATGCATCATAGATAGGTTCATCCTCATGTTGTTTAAACATCAAGATGTCATTTGGAGTGGGTGAATTTCGTGGTTGATAGTATGGTGGATTCGCGTTCTCCATAATGGCTAACGGAATAGTCAATGGAAAGGTTTTTACAAACAAAGATACAAAGAAAAGATAGACTAAAGAGAACCTAAAAAATAAAAATAAAATCTTACTAAAAAGGAATCTAGCAAGTAGACCTAATAAAAAGAGATTCTAACCTAGACAATAACTATTCCCCGGCAACGGCGCCAAAAACTTGATGCGTAGGGATTGCACCAGGCTTTACCTCTCGAGGGATCTCGAGAAGCTTACAACCCCCACCAGGCAGTGTACCTGATCGATGTAGTATAGTATAATGACAAGTACCGGGGGATTGATCGTTCAACTAGGAATAGTGTCGCTAGGATTAGAAAACCTAAATACTAGGTCTAAAGATGAGGGATGATTCTTTTTATATTTTTATATTTATTAGAAAGCAAGTAAAAATCTCGGGTTTGAAGGAGTTGGGCGGAATTAGTTGCTAATCAACTAACCCAATACTAAAGATGCAATCAAAATAAAACACTAAAAATGAAAATAAAACTAAATTAACTAGAGTTGTGAGCAAATGTGGGAGAATTGTGTTTACTTAGATTTCACTACTCCCTAGATATCTTTTAGACATTAATTACTTGTTATAGTTGCGTGGATGACGGATTGTATTCCTTAATACCATTCATGGGGTGGCGTACTTACTTCCCCAATCCTATGAGCGCCTACTTCACTCCTATGTCGAGCCGGCTAAGAAGCTCCTAACATGGGATCACTAGAATTTGCTCATGCATTAAATACAACCAATAAAACCTAGTACACATCGCTTCATGTTTCCTAAGACGTTCAAGCATGTTACAAAATGGAGATCTGCCAGTTTTCTTAAGCCTAACATTGAAATCATTCATCCAATACAACCATAAACAAGTAATCAACACATAATTAACATCTAGGTTTCATTAGATCTAAGCAAACACAAGATAGATCTAGCCTAGCATGTTGGAATCAAGACAAGCATAAGATATATTCAAACAACACATAGACATATTGAATGAATTAAGAGAAGACTTATCTCAATTGAACATGAAAGGATTCAAGGGGTGAAAACCCTTGAAAACACTATAAAATATGACCTAGGGTTTACAAAGTTCGGCCCTAGTTTTCTCCACACAAGTTCCTCCTTAATGAATGAAAAATAGAAAACTATATATAGAGTTTGATAGGTGACGGCGTCAAGAACAAATGTCTGACGCTGTCATCTCGCCGCCAAATAGTTACTCGGACTGCCTAGATCTGGGTCTGACGCCGTCATGTAATCACCTTATGCAGGCCGTCACCAATTTAACTCTTGACGCCCTTGTTGTGACGCCGTCAGGTTTGCACTGGGTCGTCATGGTTTTTACTCTTGACGCCGTCAGGATCTTCCTCTTGACGCCGTCATGTACTGTTCTCAGCATGGAAAATTAAGACTTTGCCGTTTTCTTCACTTTTATGCTCCAAAAACGTCCGAATTGCTTCCTTTTCCAGAATTCACTCCCAAAGTACCAAAAATCACAAAAGGAACAATTTAGGGCAATATTTGATCAAATAAATTCAATTCCAGGCTTAAATGACCCCCTAAAAGTGGTTCATTTTTCGCCTCATCAACAAGCGACAAACTGTTGCTAAGGTTTATGCTATTGGGGATGAGGATAAAAGGAACCAAAATGGAGATGCACCCAAGTGTGGTCGTTGTTACAAGAATCATTCGGGACGATGTATTGTGATGTGCAAGAACTGCTCAAAGATGGGACACATAGCTAAGGATTGTAGAGCTCAACCACTTGCTATGGTTCAAGCTACTCCTGAAACTATGAGTAAGGCGAATGTTTCATGCTTTGGATGTGGGAAGAATGAACACTATAGGAATGAGTGCAGGGAATCGTGGAACCGAGGAAATCAAGGATCGGGTGGTAATGGGTACAATCATGGAAACCGTGGAGCTGGTGGAAACCGAGGACGTCATGACAACGAGAACCAACGTGTGGAAGCAGGAGCTTCACATGGAAGAGTGTATGCCATTGGGAACGAGAGAGGAGAAGACCCGAACGTCGTTACTGGTATGTTCCTTCTCAATAATCGTTATGCTTCCATACTATTTGATACTGGTGCCGATAGAAGTTTTATGTCCACTACATTTACACCCTTACTAGAAAAAACCCCGATTGCCTTAGGAGTTGGTTATGATGTAGAGTTAGCTAACGGAAACATAGAAAGGATTAAGACTATCATTCGCGGTTGCACGCTAAATTTCTTGAATCACCCTTTCAACATAGATCTTCTACCCATCACGTTAGGAAGTTTCGATGTCATCATTGGTATGGATTGGTTGTCGAAGTATCGTGCTCACATACTTTGCGATGAGAAAATCGTGCGTGTTCCTTACGGCAGAGAGATTTTGAATATACAAGGAGATCGAAAAGGTTTGAGGAGCCCATCCAGATTAACAGTAATTTCTTACACTAAGCTACCGAAGCTAATGGAAAGGGGATGTTGCCTTTTCTTAGCTCAAATTTCTGAGAAAGGAGGGAAAGAGAAGAAAGAAAGACGCATTGGAGATGTGTCTATAGTTCGCGACTTTTCGGATGTATTTCCCGATGACTTGCCCGGAATCCCGCCTACTAGACAAGTGGAGTTTCAGATTGAGTTGATACCTGGTGCTGCACCCTTGGCACGGGCACCTTATCGACTTGCACTGACTGAACTAGAAGAGTTGTCAAAACAATTGGCGGAGTTAGCCGAAAAGGGATTTATACGACCAAGTTCTTCACCTTGGGGAGCCCTAGTTTTATTCGTGAAGAAGAAGGATGGATCGTTTCGTATGTGTATTGATTACCGATAGTTGAATAAGTTAACCATGAAGAATAGATACCCGCTACCGAGGATTGATGACTTGTTCGATCAGCTTCAAGGATCGAGTGTGTATTCGAAGATCGATCTGAGATCGGGGTATCATCAACTTAGAGTTCGCGAGGAAGATATTCCGAAAACTGCTTTCAGAACCCATTACGGGCATTACGAGTTCCAAGTGATGTTGTTTGGGTTGACTAACGCACCGGCGGTATTCATGGATCTCATGAATCGAGTGTGTAAGCCTTACTTAGACAAGTTTGTGATCGTGTTTATCGACGATATTCTAATCTATTCGAAGAGTGAGAAAGAGCATGAGGAGCATCTAAGACTTATCTTAGAATTACTCAGGAAGGAGAAGTTGTATGCCAAGTTCTCCAAATGTGAGTTTTGGATTCCAACGGTACAATTTTTGGGTCATGTGATTGATAGTCAAGGATTTCATGTAGATCCCGCCAAGATTGAAGCTATTAAAGATTGGGCCGCACCGACGACTCCAACTGAAGTTCATCAATTTTTGGGTTTAGCCGGCTACTATCGAAGGTTCATTGAGGGATTTTCGAGGATAGCAAAGCCGTTGACCAAATTGACTCAAAAGAATGTTAAATATGAATGGGGAGATAAGGAAGAGGAAGCATTTCAATTACTTAAGGAGATGTTGTGTAGTGCTCCTATCTTGGTATTGCCTGAAGGTAGCGAAGACTTTGTCATTTACTGTGACGCCTCTCATAAAGGTTTAGGAGCTGTGTTGATGCAACGAGAGAAAGTGATAGCTTATGCTTCTCGATAGCTCAAGAAGCATGAGAAGAACTATACCATCCATGATTTGGAGTTAGGTGTTGTGGTTTTCGCTTTGAGGATATGGAGACATTATCTGTATGGAACCAAGTGTGTTGTCTTCACTGATCACAAAATTCTACAACACATCTTGAATCAAAAAGAGCTCAACATGAGACAGCGACGTTGGATTGAGCTGCTAAGCGATTATGATTGTGAAATCCGCTATCATCCCGGCAAAGCAAACATCGTTGCTGATGCTCTTAGTCGAAAGGAGAGAGTACCACCGTTACGAGTTAGGTCATTAGGAATAACTATCGTATCCCGGTTACCATCTCAGATATTAGAAGCTCAAATGGAAGCGTTGAAAGCAGAAAACCGACCTGCTGAAAATATCTTTGGGATGGCAGAAAATGAGAAGGGATTTGTTAAGCGTTCTGATGGAATATTATGTTTTGGAGACCGAAGTTGGGTACCATTGTATGGAGGAATTCGTGAGTTTATTATGCACGAGTCGCACAAGTCAAGGTATTCTATTCATCCTGGGTCTGACAAGATGTACCAGGACCTGAAGAAATTATATTGGTGGCCAAACATGAAGGCAGATATAGCGTTGTATGTTAGCAAGTGCTTGACATTTTTGAAGGTTAAGGCAGAACACCAAAGACCGTTAGGATTATTGACACAGCCAGAACTCCCGGTTTGGAAATGGGAGAGGATTACGATGGACTTTATCACCAAATTACCGAAGACAGCTAGCGGTTGTGACGCTATCTTGGTAATTGTGGATCGATTGACTAAGTCTGCTCATTTCTTAGTGATTAATGAAGATGATAGTGTCGACAAACTTGCGAGGTTATATGTAAAGGAAATTATTTCCCATCATGGTGTTCCAATATCGATTATTTCGGATCGCGACAGCCATTTCGCGTCTGCTTTGTGGCGATCACTTCAAAACGCTTTGGGGACGAGACTTGATATGAGTACTACGTATCATCCCCAAACCGACGGTCAAAGTAAGAGAACTATACAGACTTTGGAGGATATGCTTCGTGCATGTATAATAGACTTTGGTAAAGGCTGGGAGAAGTACCTACCTCTTGCCGAATTCTCCTATAACAACAGCTACCATAAAAGTCTTAAAGCTGCACCATTTGAAGCTTTATATGGTTGTAAATGTCGTTCGCCGATTGGTTGGGCTGAGGTTGGAGATAGTCAACTCACAGGCCCCGAGCTTATATTGGAGACTACTGAGAAAGTGACTCAAATTCGTGATCGGTTGCAAGCAGCTTGAGATAGGCAGAAAAGTTATGCCGATCAGAGACGTAAACCTCTTGAGTTCCAGGTTGGAGACAAAGTTATGCTGAAAGTCTTACCTTGGAAAGGAGTGATACGTTTTGGGAAACATGGGAAACTCAACCCCCACTACATAGGACCATTTCTAATTTTAGAAAGAATTGGGCCCGTAGCTTACCGGTTGGAGCAACCGCAGGAACTGAGTAAACTTCATGATGTGTTTCACGTGAGTAATTTGAAGAAGTGCCTTTCTGATGAGACACCGGTTATACCAATGAAGGATATTCATGTTGATGAGAATTTGAACTTCATGGAAGAACCGATTGAGATTTTGGATCGAGAGATTAAGCGACTCAAGCGCAGTTGTATTCCACTCATCAAGGTTCGTTGTAATTCCCGTCATGGACCAGAATTTACGTGGGAACGTGAGGATGAGTTTCGAAAGAGATATCCCAAGCTTTTCACTTCGTAGATGGTTTGTTCCGAGAGAAACCCGGGACGGGTTTCTTCTGAGGCTGGGAGGATGTGACAACTGGAAAATTAGGGAGCTACTTTAAAACCCGCATCACTTTAAGTTTAATGATTTTTGAATATTTGAAATTTATTCGCGAGAAACTATAACTTTGAACCGTGGTTTCGAATTTTGTGGTTTCTACGAAATTTAAATTTGAATTATTATTTTGATAAGAAATTATTGTTGAGATGATTTAGTTGCACTACGTCGACTCCGGCACTAGGAAAACTTACCAAATTTTAAAAACTTTTGAATAACGGTTGCGGTTATCCGTTAAACGAACGTTTTAATATCTAATTGATTCGGGAAAGTGTATTTGGAAATTTATGGCGACATGTACGAATATGTTTGGCAACGTTTAATATTTTAAGAACGAATAATCATGTTACGAGAACACCGATTAATAACATTTCTTAAATACTAAAGTTATTGTGGCTTATATTAGAAAAAGAGAACTAGAGGGACCAATATTGTAAAATTCGGGTAATATTACCCTAACCCTAACTCTTTCACCCTCATAACTTCATCTTCCCCACTCCCTCTCTTCTCTCTCTTGTCGCCGCCACCTGCACACACCAACACCATCACCACCGCCGATCACCACCACACACCGCCACCACCAAAACCAGTGTTGCAAAAATCGGCCTACAAGGCCGATTAATCGGCGATTACAAGCTGAACGGCCTTAGACCTTGGAGCAAATTACAAGGTAATCGGCCGATTAATCGGCCTTGGACCTTGGAATCGGTGATTATTCGGCCAAAAATCGCTACACGGCCCTCGACCGCCTCGGGACCGATTCACGATTTTTGCAACATTGACCAAAACACTCCCCACACACTCCTCTTTCGTTTGTTGTACCACACGCGCCCTAAAAAGAAACCCCCCCCCCCCCGGTTTTCTTGATTATCGACGCGCACACACCACCACATTTTCTTGGTTTGCACTTGTTTTGAAGGTAAGAAAACGCATTTTACGCATCGGGTTTGACTAATCCGAGTCAAACCCGGTTTCAATCTTGATTTGGGTTTGGATTCTAAGAGTAAAAAAAGGGTTTTGATACACAAAATAAAGATGGTATCCTTGTGGTGTCGACTCACGACCTTTTGGTGCTCAGATTTGATTATTTGGGTTCGATTGGATGGAGATTTGTAGCTCGTTGGAGCTAGGCCGAGACCTTGTGGTCTCGGTGTTGTGATTCTTGGCTCGATTTGGAGCTTAACATGACCTCAAGGGTATGTTGGTTGTGGTCATAGCTCGTTAGAGCTCAAAGTGACCTCAAGGTTCCGATTGGTTATTGTTTTGTGGCTCGGGTGAGCTTAACGTGACTACTATGGTCCGTTTGGTTTGATTGATATTTGATTGGAGCCTAGCCAAGACCCTCAAAGTCTCGGGGTTGGCTTTCGTGGCTCGTAGTGTGAACCGAGAGCCAAGTGGGTTTTCCGGTTCGTATTTGACTTGATGTGTTGACCCGTATATTTGTTATTTGGTGGTTCTCCTTGTAGTCGTATTATTGTTGTTGTCGTTGTTGTGTTTTTACTTGGGCTGAGAGGTGTAGCAAGGCCGAGGCCTTGTGGTCTCGGCAATGGACTTGTATTTGAAGTTGTGTTGACGAGGTGTGATATCGGGAACCGATTGTGAGACGGTTGCCTAGAATGACGGAGATAGGTTAGAAAGGTGCCGTAGACGGACCTTATTGTTGTTGCATGTGAATATGGGACTTGATGACGGAGATGGATTACTTATGGTTGTGATTGATATTATTACTTTGGACTTTTGGTTGTGCGAGTCGAAGTCACGTTGACTTTCTAGTCAACGATTGATTTCGGAAAAACGCCTTAACACTTGGACTTGGACAATGAGCCGAGAGTGATGACTCGGACATGTGACCATCTTTTATAACTCGATATAATTATAACCCAACTTAATAATAAAAACTCGTAATACTATTATTAATAATATAAACGTTTATATAAATATATAAACGTGAAAACGTATATATATTTATACAAGTGCGTATATTAAAAATACAACGATCACGAGTAATATTATAATAACGTAACGATATATATTATGCTATAAAAATAGTATAATAAATGTCGGGAACGTCATTATGAATAAACAATTATAAATGCCGATATAATTATAACATTGGATGTTATACGAATTGAAATGCTTTTTGGAAGATAAAACGGGAAACTTACGAGTTATACGAGATTGTGGTCACTTGAGTCCAAGTGGGCCATATTATTCATTTTATGCCTTTTGTGCTTGTCACGGATACGTGACGTTAATACATCCATTTTCTATAACTACGTAACTTATTTGATCGACGGATTAAATAGGACCTATTTAGTTATATAAAATGAGTGTATTAATGGGTATTGTATCCTACGACGCCCATAGGTTGTGGTATGTGTGCGGGAATAATGAGTTACTAAATATCTCGTGAGGTTTATCAAATTGTTGAATTTGGTAAGTTTGACGATATATTTAGGGACTTATTAAACTTAGATACTTACCATATAGTATTCTATGTGCTATGTGACTTAGGTTTTGGGTATGATCTTGGAATAATATATTAGGTAAATAAGTTGTGGAAGAGTACCAAGTCGACGGATTTGATAAACTTCGATGATTTATTTAATAATATATTTGGCTAATATTAGACCCGTAGATTGTTATTATTATTTCTTTTGTTATGATTTCTTGGTTTGAGTTGAGTCGACCTTCCACCCACATGGATACCAAACTCCAAACTAATACGAGAAATGGATTTTTGGAAAGTAAAAAGGAATACGTTCGGGATTGGGAATATTTGATTCTGAGGAAATGTTTCTGAAAAGAGTTTACATTGTTAGGAAGTGTCGAGTCCGTAGTTGTTGTCTTTTGAGTTGTGATACATCTTACTTCTACCGGTTTCTTGTGCTGATATCTGGACTTAGGGTGAGTCATAGCCCCACTTTTACTATTGAACTTTGTTTTCAATACTTGGGGTGAGAAACGTGCAAATTGTTTTATGTGGACTTTTATCGCTTTTTGTTTAAAACTTGTTATGCTTATAGAACTAGGTAAGTTATAGCGCATGTCGTATCCTTACGAATGCATGAACATGTCGTATCCTTACGAATGTTGGGCATGTCGCATCTTTGCAAATGCATTTTGATTTGGTTTGGTTCTTGGACTATAGTGTGTGCACCTATAGGTTTGGTTTAGTGATTCGAGGCCTAGTCTAGCTAGCAAGCATTTTGCGTATATGTCCATTTGATTGAATTATGAATTTAAACATATGTTCTCACCAGCGAAAGCTGACTTTTAGCGCGTTTTCTCAGGTAGTTAAGTTATGACTTTGGATGCTTGGATTGGAGGCTTGGCTTGGCAATGCGGTTTAAGGATCTATTTTTCTCAAACTCTGATATGTATTTGTGGACCTACATTTCTTTCTTTGGGCCTTACTCTGAATATTTTGAGATGAATGTAAACTTTAAAAACCCCATTTGGTTGTGTTTTACTCATGTTTACTTTATCTCGTTCTTTTATGACTTGTGTTGGATACCAATCCCCGTAGCACCCCGAAAGCTTGTTGAGTCTTCCGTTGTACCAAATTTTGGGGGTGTTAAATATGGTAGCATTGTAATGTTGAATTATGATTTATAAGTGTACTTTGGAAATCAATTTTTGGTATATTATGAAAGTGGCGGATACTTCATTTGCACAAGGTTGAGGATTACTCCATCAGATAAGCGTTTGCCACTAAATATTGTCAGGAAACAATATCCTATCTCTGTTTCGTTTGCCATGTCAATCAACAAAAGCCAAGGCCAATCACTTTTTGGTATATCAAGAGTAAAAAAGCAAGCAAGGTTTGAAGGTTGTCGTTTGTGATCGTGATGGTAATGTCTCCAAAACTACAACAAATGTCATGTATAGAGAAGTGCTTGAAGGACTATGATTCAAACATAAAAAGGTATGTAAAATTCACACGTTTGATTTACTTTCTCATGTTCTCACTTTTATTATATATTCTAAGCTACTATATGTTATCAAAAACAACATATTTTACTTACCTAATACATGGAACCTTAGGTGTCATTTAAAGTTTCAACTAAATTCTTGCATTTACAATATATACAACCATTTTAATTACTTTCAACATAAGAATAATACAATTATTATTCCATAAGAACTTTTAATAAATGAATTATCTTGCATGAACTTTCAAAGAAATATCTTGCATGAACATGGGACTTTCAACATTCCATTCCACTAATACGTTTGAATCATTAGACAAAGAAACATTAACTAAATTTTCATTAAACAAAGGACTCTTTAGTTTCCAAAAATTTCTTATTTAACCTCATTTCCCTAAATCAGATATTAAAACAAGTTTCATACAATCTTTAAAGAAAAATATGCCATTCTAATTCTTATATAATGTCTGAAAGTAACAAGAGAAGCCGATGTCTTGTGCAGAAGGAGGATGACAGCCAAAAAGTCCAAGAGAACCACGCAAAGTAAGTACACATTCAAACACGTAAACATTCAAATTATATTTTTGATGCACTTTGTTTTAGGAGCTATTCTGGATTATCAAATGCTTATGTAATTTTAGGAAAACACGTTTTCATAGAGAAGCTTCAAGTGTTCAATGCAACATGTTTACGTTATCCTTTTTCTTATCATCTCATTCCTTATTTCTCTAAAAAATTACCCGGTGTCATATATATATATATATATATATATATATATATATATATATATATATATATATATATATATATATATATATATATATATATATATCATTTCAGAAGTATTTGGCTAAAATAAATTATACAAAAAATTGGGACAATTCGGTTGCTCTATTTTGGTACGTGGTAAAATCAAGTATTCTTATTGGCCATTAAAAATCAAAATTGAAAAAAATTGGTCAAACTTTGATAAATTTAGTGGAAAAAAAATTCAATATATGTGTGTTAAATTTATGAAAATAAAAACTTAATAATAATAATAATAATAATAATTGATAAAACTTTAGTTGTTGAATTCTAAATTAGTTGTATGGAGTTAAGTGTAAATTTATAAGTTTTCCTTTGTTTTTGGAAGGAAGAGTTTCAGCCTTTGTTGCCCTAGGGTAGAGTGAGTCTACTTAGTGATATTTTTAATTACTGTAAAAAATAAACAAATACTCCACTTGATTTTATAGTCCCTAGACTTTATATTTTAAAAATACAACATATATGTTGTTTTAAAAATACAACATGTATATGCAAAAAATTATAGATATCAAAATAAAAGCACGAGTTAATGTGTATGTAAATAAATACATGAGGTTGTACATATACAAGCAACTCATGATAGTCGTTTTATGAGTTTAAGTAAGGATATTTGAAAAAGTTACTATAAGCGTTCAATAACGACTCATGTTATTACTTTTTATAAGTTTAACAAATGCGTAAATGGGTTTGAAAGTTAAATATGACTAAATTATTATTAACGGCAATATAAATATCAAATGTAAGCACAAGTTACTATGATATGAAAATAAATATAAACGATTGTACTTATAACAATGCCTCCTCTAATTCCTATTTAAAATTTATATAAGGATATCCGGAAAAACATTTTTAAAAAACTTTATATTTTAACTTAATCAAAGTTTATTAAGTGTTATTATTTATTAAACTCGCATATTATGTACAAAATTATATTAATAGTAATATTTAAACAACAAAATCAACCTTAATATTCATGGCAATTAAATCTTCCATCAAATAAATATATTTACAATCGATATTAATACATAATGAAAATTTTAATATAATAAACCATACGTAATTATTAGTTGTACTTATATCACAGTTACAAAACATTAATGTCACACCCCCAAAATCGGGTCCAGCGGAAGCATACATGTAGCTGGGGGTGTAACTCAATTGGTATTACAACACAAGTTCAAAAATGGTTTTCACTTGAATCATTTAGAATAAAATAGTTTAATCAAAATGTTGAATTTACATTGTTAAAAGTAGTGCGGAAGTAGGCCCTTAAAATAGTTTAAAACGGTCCCCATAAGAATATCAGAGTCTTCTATGACCATGCCATGCCCTGCCAAAACCTCCTGTAGTGTGTCATTGCTTAAAACCTGAAAATACATGCTAAAGTGTCAACACGAGGTTGGTGAGTTCATAGAGTTTGTTTAACAAATAAAGTATATAGAAAAGTGATCACACAGCAAAGGCATCGTAAATCCACTCAGTTACAAGTCCCACCATAAGAGACTTGTAACCTGTGTGTTCACAACCCACTGCTAAAATATAGTTGCATGTTTAGTAGTCAAGTACCCGCGGTCATAATAAGTCACAATATAAGCACCACCTATATAATAATGTATGCCATGCAAAGCCCCTAATTAAATAATATGCGTCCCGTAACATGGTGGACGAGAGGTTGGCCGACCTCTAATAGCGCTATCCATACTACTAATAGGTGTCGAACAATGCGAATGTACGAACAGTACATCATACAACTATTATATACGATTAAGAACGCTCCAAACATGGGAGACTTAGCACGCTCCACCAATAAGGTGAGACTTTAGGGTTAAGAACGCTCCACCAATAAGGTGAGACTTTAGCACGCTCCACCAAAAATGGCGAGACTTTAGGTCATAGTACGTACGGTACATTAGGGTCAAAAGTTTAAGTCAAGTTCAAAAGTCAAGTCAAGTTCAAAAGGTCAAGTAGTAATTCATGTAAAAACGAGCATGTATTCTCCCCCAAAAAGTTAACAAAACAATTTAAAAGAGTAGGGGCTATGACTCACCTGGTGCGATAGCTACGATGATAAAGTGGATACACAGAAATGAGGTTCGATCTCAAACCGCAACCTAATATGAATGATAGTGATCTACTTAGATTATGAGGGGATGCGATGAATGTACATGCACATGAAGCCTATACCACTCGTAGTTTGAAAATAAGTGTTGGCGTTGAATTATAGTGTTTCCATAACTTAAGAGAATATGTGCTATTAGAAGTTGTCAAATATATATATAGTTCGCCTAGTTTCAAAAGTGTATATCTTGGTCGTTTTAAGCTCGTTTTCTACGTTCTTTACATCCCCGGAATCGTAGGACAACATACTAACCTATTATTGATAAGTCGGGATGGCTAGATCAAGTTTTATGCTCAAATTTTTCCGTGAGTACTGTTCATCAGCAAGCATTTCCGGAAAATATAGTTTTCGTCGTTAAACTCGTTTTTAGCGTATCTCCTTCGTTATAAACTCGTTTTTATCCCCGTTTTCGGCCATAGTTCCGTATTGGAAAGTATTTTCTAAATATTTGGTCCAAATTTACCCAGAAGCCCCTGATCTTTCCACGTTTTGCAAAAATGGACAGCAACTTTCTATAAGTGTCAAAACTTGGTTTTCCTAATTACTAACTTGTCTAAAAACCAACCAAACAACTTCAAATCAACCCAAATCCTACCATACACCTTCTTAGGGTGTCATGGGTTCCTAAACATCACCACCTTGGTGGATCTCATGAGGATGTTAATAAAACTTATGGATCTACTTATATTAAGTATCTAGGGTTCATAAGTTATAAAAAGTATAAATATAGTGGTATAAACTAACATATGCATATAGATCTTGAATAAACAACATGAAACTAGAAAAATGAAAGTATGGAAAGATCAACAAGTGATCTTGAAGCTTACTTGATGATTGGATGAGTTTTGAAGATGATGATGTAAAGAAAACTAGAGTTTTATCACAAAACCCTAACTAGGATGGAAAATAGAGCTTGATTATGTCTTGATCTTCAAAAATTGATGGATCTTGCTTGTGTATTCATTTTGGGTCGTGGCTAGGGAGGAAGAACAAGAGATGAAGTTTTTGTTTTGTGAAAAATGAGCTAGTTTAGGCATTATATAGTCCAAGGGCAATTTTGTAATTTTATCAAAAGGGCATAATTGTAATTTTAGTGACAAGTGAAAGTATCTAGATATTTGTTAGATATTTAGGATGAGTATGAAGGAAGTTTGTTAATATCTAGTTCACGGAGTCGGTTTTGGTTCCGTTAATCGCTAACCGTAAAATGTTAAACCGCGAAACGTAAATCCGGGTATCGTAAAAATATGAAACTTGAAAGAATGACTAAACTTGTCAAAATACTCCATAATAAAATATAAAATGAATGGTAAGTTCCATCGGGTTGCTTAAACGCTGTTAAAACTGGAAACGCGGGTTTAAAACGCGTAATTCGCGTAAAACGCTGAACTGGAAAACGTAAAATTTCAAAACTTTTAGAATTGTCGTAAAATGGAAGAAAATCATATTTCTATAGTTTATATTGTTTTACAGACATATCGGAATGCCGGAAGGACATTTAAACCTGAATGTAAATCTCGGACACGGCTTCGTGATTTTTACAGAAATGATCCGACGAGCGTCAAACTCTCGGATTATCATTAAAATAGTTTAACTTACGAGAATATGAAATAAAAATTTAGGACATGAATAGTGTTTTGTGAATAGTAAAAGTGAATAGTAACTTTCCGAGATAAAAATTGGAATTTCGACGTTTGAAGCAGGACATGAAATTACGAGTTGTGACATTCTTCCCCTCTAAAAGGAACTTCGTCCCGAAGTTCAGTTTGTGTTGGTCTCTGAAGTGGTTTTGGTGAAAAGATGATAATATATGAGTCGCACACATGAATGAAACATTTGGAAATTAGGTAGAGAATTCAATCCAGACAAAATTTTATTATAACCATTCTCAGTGTTGCAAAATTCATTTCTGAGTCGGATATAGGTAGTCAGCCTATGTCCCACTATCCCGGGTTGAATATAGGTGACTAGTCTATATTCCACCGAGGTTCCATAAAGTTTGAAATACTCAGCTCAGTTATACTAAGACTATGTCCTTCACAAATACCAAGACGTACAGAAAGACTAAGGCAGGTGACCAAACTCGAGGTCAAATGATGAAACTATGCAAAGAAAACATAACGCGGTGACATATATGATACGTGAATCATGCTTATATGAAAGACAATTATAGTAATCAAATAGAATAAGTGAATATAATATACCAGATAATGAGACACAAATCTCATCACCTAAGTCAGCAACCAACCACAATGAGGCTTCAGCTTGGCAGGCAGGCACGTGACGGTCATAGGGTTAAGTTTTTCGTAAAAGTAGCTATAGTCTAGGTTTTAAAAACACTTAGTTCGCTATAGCCAAAGCTCTGATACCAATCTGTCACACCCCCAAAATCGGGTCCAGCGGAAGCATACATGTAGCTGGGGGTGTAACTCAATTGGTATTACAACACAAGTTCAAAAATGGTTTTCACTTGAATCATTTAGAATAAAATAGTTTAATCAAAATGTTGAATTTACATTGTTAAAAGTAGTGCGGAAGTAGGCCCTTAAAATAGTTTAAAACGGTCCCCATAAGAATATCAGAGTCTTCTATGACCATGCCATGCCCTGCCAAAACCTCCTGTAGTGTGCCATTGCTTAAAACCTGAAAATACATGCTAAAGTGTCAACACGAGGTTGGTGAGTTCATAGAGTTTGTTTAACAAATAAAGTATATAGAAAAGTGATCACACAGCAAAGGCATCGTAAATCCACTCAGTTACAAGTCCCACCATAAGAGACTTGTAACCTGTGTGTTCACAACCCACTGCTAAAATATAGTTGCATGTTTAGTAGTCAAGTACCCGCGGTCATAATAAGTCACAATATAAGCACCACCTATATAATAATGTATGCCATGCAAAGCCCCTAATTAAATAATATGTGTCCCGTAACATGGTGGACGAGAGGTTGGCCGACCTCTAATAGCGCTATCCATACTACTAATAGGTGTCGAACAATGCGAATGTACGAACAGTACATCATACAACTATTATATACGATTAAGAACGCTCCAAACATGGGAGACTTAGCACGCTCCACCAATAAGGTGAGACTTTAGGGTTAAGAACGCTCCACCAATAAGGTGAGACTTTAGCACGCTCCACCAAAAATGGCGAGACTTTAGGTCATAGTACATACGGTACATTAGGGTCAAAAGTTTAAGTCAAGTTCAAAAGTCAAGTCAAGTTCAAAAGGTCAAGTAGTAATTCATGTAAAAACGAGCATGTATTCTCCCCCAAAAAGTTAACAAAACAATTTAAAAGAGTAGGGGCTATGACTCACCTGGTGCGATAGCTACGATGATAAAGTGGATACACAGAAATGAGGTTCGATCTCAAACCGCAACCTAATATGAATGATAGTGATCTACTTAGATTATGAGGGGATGCGATGAATGTACATGCACATGAAGCCTATACCACTCGTAGTTTGAAAATAAGTGTTGGCGTTGAATTATAGTGTTTCCATAACTTAAGAGAATATGTGCTATTAGAAGTTGTCAAATATATATATAGTTCGCCTAGTTTCAAAAGTGTATATCTTGGTCGTTTTAAGCTCGTTTTCTACGTTCTTTACATCCCCGGAATCGTAGGACAACATACTAACCTATTATTGATAAGTCGGGATGGCTAGATCAAGTTTTATGCTCAAATTTTTCCGTGAGTACTGTTCATCAGCAAGCATTTCCGGAAAATATAGTTTTCGTCGTTAAACTCGTTTTTAGCGTATCTCCTTCGTTATAAACTCGTTTTTATCCCCGTTTTCGGCCATAGTTCCGTATTGGAAAGTATTTTCTAAATATTTGGTCCAAATTTACCCAGAAGCCCCTGATCTTTCCACGTTTTGCAAAAATGGACAGCAACTTTCTATAAGTGTCAAAACTTGGTTTTCCTAATTACTAACTTGTCTAAAAACCAACCAAACAACTTCAAATCAACCCAAATCCTACCATACACCTTCTTAGGGTGTCATGGGTTCCTAAACATCACCACCTTGGTGAATCTCATGAGGATGTTAATAAAACTTATGGATCTACTTATATTAAGTATCTAGGGTTCATAAGTTATAAAAAGTATAAATATAGTGGTATAAACTAACATATGCATATAGATCTTGAATAAACAACATGAAACTAGAAAAATGAAAGTATGGAAAGATCAACAAGTGATCTTGAAGCTTACTTGATGATTGGATGAGTTTTGAAGATGATGATGTAAAGAAAACTAGAGTTTTATCACAAAACCCTAACTAGGATGGAAAATAGAGCTTGATTATGTCTTGATCTTCAAAAATTGATGGATCTTGCTTGTGTATTCATTTTGGGTCGTGGCTAGGGAGGAAGAACAAGAGATGAAGTTTTTGTTTTGTGAAAAATGAGCTAGTTTAGGCATTATATAGTCCAAGGGCAATTTTGTAATTTTATCAAAAGGGCATAATTGTAATTTTAGTGACAAGTGAAAGTATCTAGATATTTGTTAGATATTTAGGATGAGTATGAAGGAAGTTTGTTAATATCTAGTTCACGGAGTCGGTTTTGGTTCCGTTAATCGCTAACCGTAAAATGTTAAACCGCGAAACGTAAATCCGGGTATCGTAAAAATATGAAACTTGAAAGAATGACTAAACTTGTCAAAATACTCCATAATAAAATATAAAATGAATGGTAAGTTCCATCGGGTTGCTTAAACGCTGTTAAAACTGGAAACGCGGGTTTAAAACGCGTAATTCGCGTAAAACGCTGAACTGGAAAACGTAAAATTTCAAAACTTTTAGAATTGTCGTAAAATGGAAGAAAATCATATTTCTATAGTTTATATTGTTTTACAGACATATCGGAATGCCGGAAGGACATTTAAACCTGAATGTAAATCTCGGACATGGCTTCGTGATTTTTACAGAAATGATCCGACGAGCGTCAAACTCTCGGATTATCATTAAAATAGTTTAACTTACGAGAATATGAAATAAAAATTTAGGACATGAATAGTGTTTTGTGAATAGTAAAAGTGAATAGTAACTTTCCGAGATAAAAATTGGAATTTCGACGTTTGAAGCAGGACATGAAATTACGAGTTGTGACAATTAAAGTATTAAACACGAGTAAATTCTTATATATCGAAACTTCGTGCATGCATCAAACTTACAAATCTTTTATATAATAAAGTAATTACATCATTTCGGAGTATTTTTGACAAAACAATCTTAGTGGAAAAATAATTAGACCAATAGGAAAGCTCGATTTTGACACTTAGGTGAAATCGAGCAATATGATTGGCCAATAAAAAGTTAATTGAATTGAATTTGGTCAAACTTTAATAAATTTGGTGAAGAATTTGATTGAAAAAAAAAACACACACACACACATAAAAATATAGGTGTCAAATTTATGAAAATAAAAATTTTAAAAAAGATGAAGTAATTAATAAAACATTAGTGGTTTAATTTTAAATATATTATATGGAGTTAAGTGTAAAATTATAAATCTCCATGTTGTTTAATAACTTTATATAAAGTTTGTTTACAATTACATGAGTATCAGTATTGGTTTTGAGACTTTCATCTATTAAACTTACAAACTTTTATAAATGTACGAATTAGTTTAAATATATGTTAAATACTTTTAAAATAAATATTAGTTTTAAACTTTCATCTATTAAAATATCTTTTTTACCATATATGTTAAATATAAATAAGTACTCATGTTATCCTGTTTAAAAGTTTATTCTATACGTACATGGGTTTGAATATTAAATACAATTAAATTATTATTAACGGTAATATAAATATCAAAAGGTAAGTACGAGTTACTGTGATATGAAAATAAATATACGCGATTGTACTTATAACGACTCATTCAATTATTATTTAAAGTTTGTATATGGATATTCAGAAAAACATTTTTAAAAAACTTTACAGAGTATATTTTAACTTAATCAACGCTCATTATGTGCTATTGAACTTGCACATGTTGTACAATATGATATTAATAGTTAAAGTTAAACAACAAAATCAACCTCAACATTAACATCTATGTCAGCTAAATAAAGTTAAATATTTCATCCAATAAAATTTTTACAAAATATTAATTGATATTAATACATAATGAAAAACTCCTGCATATTTATTAGTTTTGCTTACATCATAATTTTTACTGTTAAATTCTTATATTTGTATATAGTAAATAAAAATTTTAAAATAAATTTGATTTATGTGTAAAATCATGTGATTAAAAAACCTTTGACCCAATAACATTCTAAGGAGACAAGCTCAAGAATCTAATACAAGGTCGATGCCACGGTTAAATTTACAATTTTTGCTAACTCTTTTTTTTACTTTCGCACATGTTGATGTTATAACTTTTTAAAATATACATAAGATTTTCTGTTTTTAAACGATAATACTATATAATTAATTTTTTTCTGAAAAAACTCCGTAAATGCACGAGTATTATAACTAGTAGTTCTCATACATAGGATAATATTTTAATTGATCGGAGTTGCTTACGGCATTTTGATACCTAATTACTAGATTTTAAAAAGCCAATATTAGGATGTTTAGTGTGAAGGAGTGTCTACTAGTTCTTTACTTATATGCTTTTGATTTATTAATACCTATAAGTGGGAGATCCACTAACAAGAATCCAACGGCCTCTATGACATTTTTTTTGGAAGATTGTCCGTGCACCCGTAAGTTGTACTTATAAAATTGATAGTGTATTGTCCTTTTTTTTAATCATTTTTTATTGCTTATTTAATTTGTTTATACTCATTAATTTATTGAAAGCTAGATAATTTGCATTACTAGACTCATGTTTAGATTTATGGCTTTTAATCTCTAACCAATAGATCAATACTAAGCATTTTGAACCACAAATTTATATTCAAGTGTAATTATATCAATCATTTTTCTTTTACCTCTTAATATGATATAAATACATGATTGTCTCAAAATAAATCTACAATAAAAAGTCTTTTTACTATCTAAGCTTTGTTCTAACGATTTGAAAACTTTTGTATATTTCTTTAAATTGTTTATGTCAAATGAAGGTTGTGTTTCGTTATGATAAACTAAATCAACTAGTATCCTATATTATATATGAAAACATTAAACTATATAACTTTAGGTACATACACGTATGTGCATGGATATGTATCCAACATAGCTACCGTACCATTACATTAAATATCCAAATTTGTGAATCAATTTGGCCATATAAAACAACCAAACAAGCTTACCGAACTTGACCATATGAGACTTGTTCCAACTTATATGATTTAAAATATTACTAGTTGAATATTTCTAGTTTTTTATTTGTTGTGTAAGATAAAAACTAACGAATAAAAAATGGGCAAAGAGTTACGAGTCTATCCGTACTCATACGGCATTCGAGAAGAGTTGCCAAATTTAGGGTGCGTTTGGCATGGTACTAAGGGAATGGAACTATGACTATCATAGTGATTAATGATGTTTGTTTTAGTTGAGAGGGCCCACAACTATGACTATCAAAGTTCAATATTATCCATACTCCATATACCTCAAACTAGAGGGGAATGAAACTTTCATAGTTGAGGACCTACCACTACTATCAAATTCATACCTATTGTCATTCCTCGCAGCATACCAAAAGCACCCATAATATTAAGTGGGACTCACATGTCGGCAATTTCCTATTTGGTGGGTGGAAGCGTACGGTTCGTAGGATGTTGACATCAAAGTTGAAACACACACGTACGTACGAAGAGTCCATTATGTTTTAAAAAGAATAGTAGTATTTCTACACTTGGCACTTGCAATACATATCTCATGACCGCAAATTTTTATATAATACAACAAAACTTCTAGCGGGGACTTTCGTATTTCTAAAAGAAGATTATTTCTTTATTAAGTAATATTTTAATTAATTATTATTTTTTAATTTATAAATTCCTAAATTCGTTTTGTTAATATATACTACACAATTAAAAGATAAATACAAAAAATATAGATAAGATGCAAAATTTTTAAATGATTATTTTTAATAATAAAAAACTATAATTTTAAAAAATATAATTATTTATTTTAATAACTATAATCATAAATCAAACAAAACAAAGATTAAATTATTTATTTTTTAATAAATAAAAATATGTTATTCAAAAAACTTAAAAAAAACCCGCGCATGCGCAGGTATTATAACTAGTTTGTACATAAATGAATGAACCTACAAGCCAGGAACAAAGGTAATACTTTCTCAAAATCGGCCTAAAAAAGTACTTCTTCTCAACGATAATAAACTTACGTCGTTCACTTGAATTTCTAGTAGGAATAAGAAACTGTTGCTCATTATGTTTTTTCCTAGTTAATTACTAATTGCTAGTTTAATGAATTTTTTATCAACAAAATTTCTTAAATACCTTGTAAGTTGTTATTTGGATTTCAGTTAATTTAACCTATCTTGCCAACCACTATATAGAAGACTAGTTATAATGTCTGCGCACGCGCGTGTTTTTTAAAAATTTTTGAATCATATTTTTTTATTTATTAAAAAACAAATAATTTAATCTTTGTTTTGTTTGATTTATAATGTTTAATTATAGTTTTTTATTATTAAAGATAATTATTTAAAAATTTTAATCATATTATTAATTGCATCTTATTTATATTTTTTGTATTTATATTCTACTTGTTTTATGGATAAATATAAAATGTTATTTCATAAGAAAATAATCTTTTTTTTTAAATAAAATTATTACTAAATAAGGAATGAATTGATTTTTTTGAAATGAAAAATTACCAATAGGGATTTTATTTTATTATATAAAAGATTTTTTTTTTATTTAATTTAATTTTTATTTTTTTAATTCTTGATAGAGCTATATTCAGTAACGAGTGGATCACTTGTCAGATTTTAGTTGGATCTTATTTTTACAACTTTAAGATTGATCTTATTTGATCTAGATTTTATTTATATATATATATATATATATATATATATATATATATATATATATATATATAGAGAGAGAGAGAGAGAGAGAGAGTTAGGATTAGGGATGAGCACGGTACCGGTACCGTATCGATCTCGTACCAAATTAGTGGTACCGAATTTTTCCCGAGCATAAATTAGTGGTACCGGTACCGTACCGAACGGGATTCGGATATCGGTACCGGTACCTGTATCGGTACCGGTACCGGTACCGGAAAATCGGGTTTTTCTCTTTTTTTTGGGAATTTTCCGATTTGGTACCGGTCCTGTACCGAATTAGTGGTCCCGATTTTTTTTCCTCCTTATTTCGTAGTACCGGTACCGTACCGTATATCGGGAATGATACCGTTTTGGTACGGTACCGGTACGGTTCCGGAATTCGGTTCAAAATGCTCATCCCTAGTTAGGATCAAATAAGAAGAAAAACTAAAATGAGAAGGATAAGAAGAAACCACAACCACACATTTGAGATGCACCTACAAAAATAGATGCATCTCCCCTTAAATTTCTCTCTCTTATTTGAATTGTGTGGCTAGAAACTCTTCTTACTCTTCTCATTTTAATTTTTCTTCTTATTAGATATCTTCCCTATATATATATATATATATATATATATATATATATATATATATATATATATATATATATATATATAAAGAGCAATTTTTTCCTATAATCATGCAAATGATCCACGAATTAATATTTATTAGGGTGTGAATTCAAGTTTCAATTGAGATCTCCGTTAAATATTAGGTCTTTGTCGTTGTGTAGATATTTATTTTTTCTAGGAAAAATATTAACCGGTATAAGATATTTCCATATTAGGACAACTTTTGTATCCAAACGTGCACGTTCATATTGGGTCACTTTATATCATGTGTGTGTCAAAAGATTAAGATAAAAAGTGAAAACAGGAAAAAGAAAAGAAGAAAACTCCTTTATGTAACAATTCACATTTTCAGATTAACTTCTATTCTCGAAAATTTTACTGTTTATTTTTACTATTCACTTTTACTATTCATTTTTCCGAAATTTTCCCGAAATTTGATTTTTGTTTCATGGCCTCGAGTGATAAATCATTTCCATAGCAAATTAAAAGTTTGACATCCGTCAGATCATTTTCGTGAAAGTTATTAAGGAATTACACATTTTAGGTAAAACGTCATTCAAAAATTCTAATCACAACGAAACTCGACCGCGTTAATTTTTCCCGTATCAGAAAAATGTTTGATACACTCATGATTTATTTGAGAATAAATCATGACTAAGAAAAATATGACCAAATAAACCTCGGCCGTGAGAAACAGGAATTTTCGTTTTTAAGCACTTTTACTCAGCCGTAACCTTATCCTATACCTGCACCGCGTTTCTAAGACGATTTGAGTTTGCACATTTTTGGAATAAGTCAACATATTTTTCCCTCCTCCTTTGACCAAAAATCATTCCTTGATTTTATAAATCATTCATTTATTTTTAGGCTTACGGTTTTAAGTTTAAAGACATTAAATACCAACCGACACTAGACTGAGCCCAGCCTAGACATCATAGATCATTTTAAGTCATTAGTATCCTATTAGAAAAGTTACATTTTACTTTTCTCAATTTTACGCAACTTTCGTACGTTTTACGTATTACGCGTTTTAGACCCGTGTTTCCAGTTTTAGCAGGGTTTGAGCACCCCAATAGAATCTACCACTCATTTTATATTTTATTATGGAGTATATTGATAAGTTTTAACATATTTATAAGTTTCATATTTTTAGGATACCCGATTTTACGTTTCGTGGCTTAACAACTTACGGTTAGCAATTTACGGAGTCAAAACTAGTCACATAAGTAGGATAATATCATCCAAGACCAAGTCACCCTTCCTTATCCTTGGCAAACCGCCATAGGGGGGGGGGGGGATTCATCACTTGTGTGGCTTGATCTTGACCATTGATCCATTAGATCATAACATGTGTAAACTTGGTCACCAAGTTTAGGGAATTTCCTAACACCTTCCTAACCTCCTCATTCATGCTATAAAAACAAGCTCATTCCTTCCTTTCTTCATAATCCAAACGCCACACACATAAATCCCTAGCACCATGATCCTTTGATCTTCAAACTACAAGTTACACTACAAAGTTCAAGGTCTTAGTATTCTCTACCTAGTTCTTAAGTTTGTTTGGTGATTCCATGGTTGAATTGGGAGCTACACAAGGTGATTAGGGGCTGAAGTTAATTGGTTTTCAAAAGGGTTATAGCAAGGGTTTACAAGAGTTGAGGTGAAGGGTTTGCAAGCATAGATTTAGTGTCCTAGTTTCATACTTGACTTCCTTTCTTTAGAAAGCCAAAAGTTGTAAGAAATCCTATTACACTTTCTTGCTCAATATCATTTTCATGCTTATTATGTTTCTTTCATGCTATATATGATCTTTGTATTATGTTCATGATGTATAAAAACTAGTAAAACAAGTTTTGGAAACTATATATTAACTTATGTTATTTAAACAAGTAAACTAGTGACTTTTATGGTATTTGACACTTACCTACTGTTAAAGAGGACTTAACAAAGAAAACATAGCAATTTAAATCACCTAAAACGAGTACCCGAGTCAAAAGTTATGACCATTTGAAATTACCAAAACTTTATGGCAAAACTGCCAAATACTTTCTGTGACAGAATATAAAACACGCAAAAAGAGGCCCTTCTGGTCCGTTTCATGAAAAAGTTAAAACACGAAAGTTGTCCGGAATCACGTTTTCTTCAAAAACTCAGGTGCACGTATCCAGAAAACCAATAACGAATGAGATTTTCTTCAGTTTCTTAACAGCTATTTTATATATATTCAAGTAACTATATAATGATTATAATTAGATGAGACCAAGAGGTCTAATGACCTAAAGCCAAGACCACAACCATGGCTAAAGCCAAGGTTGAGTCTCAAGACCATGGTAACAATGACCAAGGTCACGGCAAAGCCACGGCTAAAGACCATATAACTTTTAAAGATCAAAAACTTATATATATGTTATCAAATACTACAATAGTAGGGAGCCTCATGTGAGGAGTTCATTAAGTAAGCCGTCGAGATGAGTTGTGGATTTACGAATTAAAGTGTCCTGGATCCTCGAACGTTAACTCCATGACTTCTGAATTATGTCGGCCCGAACGGTAGTAAGAGATATACAACCTATACATGTTTCATAAACCATTTTTATTCAACGACTTACACTATATACTAAGTACTACATCATGAACATTATGCAAGACATATATATGCAATTCTTCGTATTCTTAGACGTTACTCCAAACCTAAGTCGCTACGTTCTATTATAGGCTGCTCTTAGAGACTTTCGCGATTAGACTACCACTTTCATTTCTCATTACATAAGCTTAAGGTGAGTCATAGCCCTTACTCTTTTCATACTTGTTTTAACTCTTTGGGAGAGACACATGCTCAACTACTTGCTTACTTGTACAAATACTCAAAACGTTTATACTTGACTGTGTTATACTTGATTGCATACATACATGACTGTGTTATACTTAATTGCGTTATTCTATTTAGTGGCTAGTAGTTGTCTTTGGGAATTGGCTCTCAGTTGTCTTTGGGAATTGGCTCCCAGTTGTCTTTGGGAATTGGCTCCCAAGTGAGGTCTTCGGAGATGAAGTAGAGACTCACGACTAATTGCTTAATTGTTGTGATGAACTTATACATGTCTTAATCATATTATATATTTAGTAGTGGGTTGTGAACACACAGGTTGCAAGTGTTGTTATGAGCGGGACTTGCAACTGAGCGGATTCACAATGCCTTTGCTGTGTGAACATTCTTTAAGGCTTTTCAACTATTTTAAGCAAACTCTATGAACTCACCAACCATTGTGTTAACACTTTAGCATGTTTATTTCAGGTTAGTAAGGCGATAGCTAGTGCGTGGAACTTAGAGTCAAGCTGCATATTCTGAAGACTTACGCTTTTATCATTTACCATTCAAAACTTTGTATACATTTATGTATCATACTTTGGAATCTCATGTTTGTAACTTTGAATTCATTAATCGAATGGTAACTTTTCAAAACGTCTCATTTAGAGTTCGTTTTCTATAACTTGTACT
Source organism: Artemisia argyi (assembly GCA_030686995.1). NCBI lineage: Eukaryota > Viridiplantae > Streptophyta > Magnoliopsida > Asterales > Asteraceae > Artemisia > Artemisia argyi. The sequence continues at coordinate 72,738,362 of CM060683.1, forward strand.
TTGTATTATGAAGTAGCAACCCAGTGACACAGTCTTCCGCTGCGGTATGGGGGTGTTACACTTTCATAAAGTGAAGGGAAAAAGAAGGTAGCAGCTACAGAATCCAGTTGATAACAAGAAGTCACACTTTACTGGCCGGGAGTTCTACTTTCTACAATCGAGCATAAGCCCTCTTCTACTTGCTTTTCTCCAGTAGTATCTTCACGTCCTCCCTTTCCTTTTGTATGTGATGAGGCGAAAAATGATCCGTTTTTAGGGGGTCATTTAAGCCCGAATCCGACTTTATTTGATCAAATATTGCCCTAAATCGTTCCTTTTGTGATTTTAGGTGTTTGGAGAGTGAATTCTGGAAAAGAGGCTATTTTGGACGTTTTTGGAGCATAAAGTGAAGAAAACGACAAAGTACCAAAAATCCAAGCTGGAAATACAAGGTGACGGCGTCAAGGGTTTGCTCTTGACGGCGTCAGACATGAAGAATAAATTACCGTAGCTGGTGACGGCGTCAGATGGAGTTATGACGGCGTCAAAGTGGCCAAGAATAATTTACCGTGGGTGGTGACGGCGTCACATAGGCCGTCACGATTTTATCTAGGGCGTCCGAGGAAGTGTATGGCGGCGAGTTGACGGCGTCAGATTTAACTCTTGACGCCGTCAGGACGATTTTCCTATATATAGTTTTCTAGTTTTTTTCATTAAAAAAGAGAAGTTTTGGTGAAACCCTAAAGACGATTTTGGTGCCTCTTTTACAGGTTTTTCAAGGGTTCCAAACCCTTGAGACCTTGCATTGTAATTGAGATAAGTATACTCTTAATTCAATCAATATGTCTATGTGTTGGTTGTCTATCTTTTGTTCTTATCTTAATTCTACTATGCTAGGCTAAATTTCCTTTGTGTTTGCTTAGATCTAATGAAACCTAGATGTTGATTATGTGTTGATTACTTGTCTATTCTTGTTTTGAATGAATGATATTATATGTTAGGCTTAAGAAAACTGGCAGATCTCCAAATGGTAACATGCTTGAACGTCTTAAGAAACATGAACCGAGGCGTACTAGGTCTTTATTGGTTGTATTTAATGCATGAGCCACTGTTTACAATCCCTATAGTTGTGCTGGGTCATGGTGTAGGAGGAGATAAGAGCTCATAGAGTTGGGGAGTTATGTATGCCACTCCACGAATGGTATTAAGGAATACAACCCGTCATTCATACAAGTGTAACAAGTAATTAACATGTAAAAGATATCTAGGGAGTAATGAAGTCTAAGTAAACACAATTTCTCCAACCACTGCTCACAACCTTAGTTTAATATTAGTTTAATTTCATTTTCATTAGTTAATTAGTTATAAAGTAGTTTTTGGGTTAGTTGATTAGCAACTAATTCCGCCCACTTCTTCCAAAACCCGAGATTTTATTTGCTTTCATAAAAATATAAAAACACAAAAATAATCATCTTCCATCTCTAGAACTATTCATTAGGCTTTCTAATCCTAGCGACACTATTCCTAAGCTGAACGATCAATCCCCCGGTACTTGTCACTATACTATACTACAACGATCAGGTACACTGCCTGGTGGGGGTTGTAAGCCTCGCGAGATCCCTCGAGAGGTAAAGCAAGGTGCGATTCCCACGCATCAAGTTTTTGGCGCCGCTGCCGGGGATTGTCTATCTTTACATTTATTCCTAAACTTTCGCAAAAGAGTGCGGCGCCATCAAGTTTTTGGCGCCGCAGCCCGGGGAATAGTTATTGTCTAGGTTAGGATTTCTTTTTATTAGGTCTACCTGCTAGATTCCTTTCTAGTAAGATTTTATTTTTATTTTTAGGTCTTCTTTAGTCTATCTTATTTCTTCGTGCTTTTGTTCGTAACTCTTTACCATCCGACATCATGGAAGGTGGTAACATCTTTGAACCCATCATCCCACCACAACAAAACCCACCATTAGAGCCCCTTAGGCCCCGAACCTTAGGAGAGTATTCCCGACCTAGCCACCAAGGCTACCGAAACACCATTGAGCTCACCGGAGCCAATGTGACCCCCTTGCGATCCGACACCATCCGGTTGGTGCAAAGCGGATGTGCATTCCATGGACTTCGTTCCGAAGATCCAAACCAACACCTTAAGGACTTCCTCAAAATCGTAGATTCCATCGACCTAGGTGTTGAAACTAGAGAGACTACCCGTTTACGCCTATTCCAATTCTCTCTACGGGATCAAGCTAGTCAATGGCTTGAGCGTTTACCCGCGGGATCCATCACCACATGGGATGATCTCACCACTCGTTTCCTTGCTCAATTTTTCCCACCGGGGAAAACTACTAAGCTTAGAAATGACATCTTGATGTTCCAACAACGTCAAAATGAATCTTTTTATGAAGCATGGAATCGATATAAAGACCTACTCCGAAAAGTTCCTCATCATGGGATCGAACCATGGCTGCAGATCCAAATCTTTTATGGTAAGGTTGACTATCAAACAAGGAAAGCCATTGATTACGCAGCCAAGGGTAGGCTAGATAGACTTAGCATTGACGAATGTTGGAAAGTTCTTGAGGAGTTGGCACAATACGAAGAGGAAGGATGGGAGGACCCGATGCTCCCGAGCAAAGCAAAGCTTGACTATGCATGTGCCACCCAAGAACAATTGTTGGGAAGTATCGAGAAACAGGTAAAAGAACTGATGAGTATTGAGAAACTAGCTACTGAATCCATGTGTAACCCTAACTCACATAGGAACACGGCTATCAATCAAAATTTTCCTGAACGCTCACGACAAGAGGAATTCGAAGGAATAATGATGACCTTCATGGATAATCAGGAAAAGCAAATCCAGCATCTTGAGGCACGCATGGAAAACACTCACAAAACCTTCATGGATTTCGCAGACCAATTCATATCAAGGGTCAAAGAAAAGATCAAAGAAAATTCTATACCCAAAAAGATTGAAAAAGTCTTCGAGGTGTCAGCCCCTTTGGTATTTGACCAGGAGGACAGCTGGAAATTCTCCTCAAAAGCTTTACCACTGACTACCCCCCATTCTCGTAAACACCCCCACACGGAGAAAAGCTCGCGAATAAATAGTATTTTCGTTGGATGCTTGCGAACCACATTCCCGATCTCATCCACAAAACGTTCTGTTGGTTTCAAACCCGGTGTAAAGAGGCCACACCTCATAAACATCATTGATTTGAAACCTCCCATTGAACAACATCTTTTCTCTCACGCCAATAATTCGTGCATACGGATCAACTTTGCCAAGACACCACCCGACCCCAGCTACTACCTCACCTCTTCCCGCGATAGTAATGAGACGTTCGACCCTGGTGGACCTCGTTAACGGAATAGCTACTCATGGGTTTTACTTGTGTTTAGTTATTCACGCAAAGAGCAGGGACTAAACTTGAAACTACTCCAAACCTCACCCTACACGGGCATCTGACGGCGTCAAATTTAACCATTGACGCCGTCAGCTCGACGAATCAGCAATATTAACCCAAGAACCAATCACTTTCAACCCATACCCCACAAATCTCACCCATAGTGTTGCTGCTACTCCGACTCTCAAACCTCCAATTCGACATCTTCCGCCTTTGATCTCTCCTTTGTAAGTAAGTTTTCTTCATCCTTTCTCGGTTAATTATCCTTAGGACCCGTCAATTTGAAAAACCCCTTTCCCCCGAAACCCCATTCTTGACCCGCCATTAGCAAATCGTAATGCCATCCAATTGGTGATTTGTAATCGTGGGGTTACCATTTGATGATGTTGTCTCATCCGAATCATGCATTAATTTAGGGAGAACCCATCATGCCTCGGATTTTTTGACCCCCCACCCCTGTTTCCTGATTTAAGGAGCGTTTGGGTAATGGGTTAAGAGTTTGAAAATTGATTTTTCCCTCGCTTTTGCATGGCTTGATTTCTGGTCCATCTGACGGCGTCATAAAATACTCTTGACGGCGTCAGATGTGTCTGACTGCATAAAAATTCATATAAATCTCGCGTTCTAATCGTTTCCGCTCACCACATTTTTTTTCAGGAAAATGAGCAAACGAACTCGCCAACATAGGGGTAGTTCTTCTAGATCTCAAGGAGTTACTTATGGGGAATTAGTGCATAGTTGGAGTGAATTTGGTGATATCGGCACTAGTACTAAGTATGAGGAGTTGTGTAACCACCACATCGATGTTGGGGCGGTGGTTGACTGGGATTTTCTGAGAGCTAGTGGGTTGGAGGGTGAGTTTGTAGGGAGGATCCGCACAGATGGATTCGCGGGTCCGCAATGGGAGAGATTGTTTAGAATAAGGGAGACGGTGTTTAGTGAGTTGGTACGAGAGTTCTTTGCGACTTTCCGGTTTGACCAAGCTGAGGCTAGGGGAGATATGGGGGGCACCACGATATACTTTAGGCTAGGGGGTGAGTTGAGGTCTTGTTCTGTGGCTGAGTTTGGTTGGAGGCTGGGGCTATATACCAGTGAGGAGGTTGATGGGGCTTTTCTGCTGAATCTGTTACATGGAGAGACTCAGCGGAATGAGATGAGGTGTCTTACCTTCTGGCCCACCATTGGGAATGGGGCCTACACGTCGACTACTGGGGCTGCATCGATCAGGGACCCCATTGTTAGGCTAGTTCACAGGTGCCTCACATATGGTTTGTCTGCACGTCAGGACACCACTCACCGTATCACTGCTTCGGACTTATTCTACTTGTACACCATCTTTGCTGAGGATGTCTACTGCAACATCCCGTTTTGGGTGGCCAGTTACTTGAAGAGCAGTGTGGGTGAGAGGGATATCGACAAGGTTTATGGGGGGATGTTCATCACACGGTTGGCTCGTTCCTATGATCTTCTTACTCCTCAGATCATGGGGTACTTGAGCGAATGTGGGAAATGCAGGGTAGTAAGGGCTAAATCCCTTAGGCAGATGAGGATTGTGATGCAGGTGGGGGACGGTACCTATATATGGTACATAGGGGATGATAATGAGGATGATGATGGTGATGATGAGGGAGTGCCCCAGCAGCATCAGTATGAGGCAGGGACGGCTGATTACTACCGACATATGAGTCGGGGAGACTGGCAGGCACACCAGGGTGTCTGGATGGGTCAGATGGACACGTGGCGAGCAGCTACCGACCAGCGCTTTGACTGGATGTATGATCATACCGTCCGCCAGATGCAGCACCTCTCCACCCGAGATCAGCTTGAGCCTCACCTGCAGATTGACCCCTTCCCAGGCCGAGAGACTGACTACCCTCCCTATGGGTACACTGGACATCTCCCACCTGGCTATGATTATCGTTTTGGTCCTCCCCCTCAGTGATCCATCTTGATGTCTGTAATTCTTGAACAATTTATTTTTGGTTGAATAATTTAAAACATTTGGTTGTAATAGTCTAGGATCCGGCCTTTGTTGGCTTTGAACAATTTCCATTTCTGTTCTTTTAATTAATGTTTGAATGATTAGCTTTTAATTTTTGATTATTTATCTTTGCAAACCCATGTTTTGTGTGATTTTAATTATTTGATTGTTATTTGCTTCCGTATGCATGCTTTGTTTTTATTGTTGGTTGATCATGTTTCTCAATTAAAATGTGAAATACTTTATTATGTTGTTTAGCCTAGTCTTAACTTCAACCTAAAGGTATTTTTTTGCAAAAGATAAGTGTAAGGGGAAACCCCAAATATGTTTTTTTTTAAGAAACAAACCGATCATGATTCTCCACAATATTTAATGAACATGTGTATTCGTATTGTTAGAGTCAAATGCTTGTATTGAGTCATGATGTAGTTTTGCAGGATTTTCCAGGAAGTAGGACAAAGTTTTTCCAGAAATTTTCCGGAAACTTAACATAAAGATTTCTGCAGGTTCATTCTGACGGCGTCAGGCAATTGCTCTTGACGGCGTCAGGAGTCAAAAATCTGGAAATTTTACCAGTTTTGTTTTTCTAACGGAGTCTTATGAGTTTTTGTGAATTATTAAGTTTTATAATCTCCAGGAAATCTGCAAACTTCATTCCACAAGCATTATATCTTACTTTGTTTTCTAGGATTTAGTAACTTATATAGGATGCCGCCGATTTTACGCGAGGTTGCCTTGTCTACTTTTGTCAGGATTTACAGGTTATTTGAGACAAGAAGATGATTTATATTCTGGAAGGGAAGCTTTGATTGTTCGTTTTCTTGGAGGAAGATTTAACCTGGCCAACCTTTAATCCATACCGAGCGAATCAGGGGAGTATTTGAATTCATTCTCTTTACTTTTAACTTTTACATTCTTTACTTGAACATTGGGGACAATGTTCATCTTAAGTGTAAGGGGAGGGTAAAAAGATGATACCTTACATATGCACTTTCGCTTGAGTTTGTTTTGTTTGATAGTAGATGAGTAATAAAACTATGAGAAATACTTGTTAGTGTAATTTTAGCGCCAAATTTAAAATTTTTTACAACATTTAGGAGTGAAACTTTAGCCATAGCAAGCGTCTCATGGATAGGAGGTTGTATGACTAGCACATAACCGTATATTCAGAAAAATTTTCCACCCAAAAATGTGAGGTTCGCCTTTAGATTTGATAGGAAAAGCATTTATTATTGGTGCTTATGAGTGTACCGGTAGCATTTAGATTCTAGAACTTGCGTTAGCGATGCATCCCGAGACCGCTAGTGAGACTACATTCGTGTGGTAGGATTTACTACATGATAAGAGGCATTAGGATCACCCTTGTGTTAAACCCGTATTACGATTACTTGACCATTTAAGTCATATTACTTGGCTAGTTAAGTCAACTAATTTTTCCCACACCCTTTGCGTTGTACTCATTTTTAGTACACGATACCCCTAGTACACCCCTCCGAGCCTATCTTTTCGTTTCTAACTTTAAGCATTTTACTTAAAGGAAGAATTTGTTACACCCCACTTAAATGTACACCCAAATCGCCTTAGCCTTCCGTGTATGCGCTCATTTTTAGTGCATTATTGTTATGTGTTAAACCCTAAGTTAACTTTCTAATTGATTACATGGTTGCTAAGTCGAGTCATATCCTTGTACATATTGTTTTGGGACTATCGGGACTCATGGGTAAGTACTTATTTTATGGAGTAATGGGGAAGAACAACACTTATTACCCCCATATGTACGTTAATCTTAAAAGTGCTCCAAGTGTTTTGATTTTCTTAATTCGAGTCATTAGAATAGTTTAATGTAAAGTATGTAACGATTCAAGTGTAAGGGGAATGCTCAAACCCCTATGATGTATTATTTTGGATGGTAGGGTAAGAGTGTATGCAAAAAAAAAAAAAAAAAAAAAAAAAAAAAAAAAAAAAAAAATCGAAAATTAAGAAAAAGAAAAAAAATAGAAAAGAAAAAGAGAAAAAACATACGGACTACCATCCTGTTTTTATGTTTATTTTATATTTTTGTTATTTTTCATTTATTAGCTTAAGTCGAGTCTAGTCTTGGCTTAGCAACGCCATCTTGTACATGTAATTAACTAAGATTGTTAACTCGCCACCAGTAAAATCCCCTTTATCCAACAAAACCGTGTAATTCATATCCCTACACCTAACATTATAACCCTTTAAAAAGACCTCTTTGATAGTTTATCCTAGGTGCTTACGCCATGTGGTGGAGGTTTGATCCTTTCCCAAGCCTATGGTAATCTATTTTGCTATGACAGGTAGTGAGAGATATCTTCCATTTCCATAATGTTATATTACTTTATTACACCCGAGAGATGTGAGTATCTAAACACTATTTGTGAGGTGCTTGTGTATGACCTCCGTGCTTGTCTATTGGTCTTTAGTGGAACGATTATTTGTTGTAATTACTTTTATATTAGTGTTAAATGACCCCTAACTTGTCTTTTGAGTAGAATAAAAGCTCATTTGCTTGAGGACAAGCAAATCTCAAGTGTAAGGGTATATGATGAGGCGAAAAATGATCCGTTTTTAGGGGGTCATTTAAGCCCGAATCCGACTTTATTTGATCAAATATTGCCCTAAATCGTTCCTTTTGTGATTTTAGGTGTTTGGAGAGTGAATTCTGGAAAAGAGGCTATTTTGGACGTTTTTGGAGCATAAAGTGAAGAAAACGACAAAGTACCAAAAATCCAAGCTGGAAATACAAGGTGACGGCGTCAAGGGTTTGCTCTTGACGGCGTCAGACATGAAGAATAAATTACCGTAGCTGGTGACGGCGTCAGATGGAGTTATGACGGCGTCAAAGTGGCCAAGAATAATTTACCGTGGGTGGTGACGGCGTCACATAGGCCGTCACGATTTTATCTAGGGCGTCCGAGGAAGTGTATGGCGGCGAGTTGACGGCGTCAGATTTAACTCTTGACGCCGTCAGGACGATTTTCCTATATATAGTTTTCTAGTTTTTTTCATTAAAAAAGAGAAGTTTTGGTGAAACCCTAAAGACGATTTTGGTGCCTCTTTTACAGGTTTTTCAAGGGTTCCAAACCCTTGAGACCTTGCATTGTAATTGAGATAAGTATACTCTTAATTCAATCAATATGTCTATGTGTTGGTTGTCTATCTTTTGTTCTTATCTTAATTCTACTATGCTAGGCTAAATTTCCTTTGTGTTTGCTTAGATCTAATGAAACCTAGATGTTGATTATGTGTTGATTACTTGTCTATTCTTGTTTTGAATGAATGATATTATATGTTAGGCTTAAGAAAACTGGCAGATCTCCAAATGGTAACATGCTTGAACGTCTTAAGAAACATGAACCGAGGCGTACTAGGTCTTTATTGGTTGTATTTAATGCATGAGCCACTGTTTACAATCCCTATAGTTGTGCTGGGTCATGGTGTAGGAGGAGATAAGAGCTCATAGAGTTGGGGAGTTATGTATGCCACTCCACGAATGGTATTAAGGAATACAACCCGTCATTCATACAAGTGTAACAAGTAATTAACATGTAAAAGATATCTAGGGAGTAATGAAGTCTAAGTAAACACAATTTCTCCAACCACTGCTCACAACCTTAGTTTAATATTAGTTTAATTTCATTTTCATTAGTTAATTAGTTATAAAGTAGTTTTTGGGTTAGTTGATTAGCAACTAATTCCGCCCACTTCTTCCAAAACCCGAGATTTTATTTGCTTTCATAAAAATATAAAAACACAAAAATAATCATCTTCCATCTCTAGAACTATTAATTAGGCTTTCTAATCCTAGCGACACTATTCCTAAGCTGAACGATCAATCCCCCGGTACTTGTCACTATACTATACTACAACGATCAGGTACACTGCCTGGTGGGGGTTGTAAGCCTCGCGAGATCCCTCGAGAGGTAAAGCAAGGTGCGATTCCCACGCATCAAGTTTTTGGCGCCGCTGCCGGGGATTGTCTATCTTTACATTTATTCCTAAACTTTCGCAAAAGAGTGCGGCGCCATCAGTATGGCACTAAAACGGAAAAGTGGATGCCCAGATATTGAGGAGTTCTTCCTTCAGATAGAAGCTGGTAATCCAAGCTATCTTGGAGTTTTCTTTTTGGAAAAAAAATGGAAAGAAAGAGCTCCAGGAAATTCCTCTTCTCTTCTATAGTATAAAGATCAAAGAGTTTTTGGGCTTTTTGATAAGACATAAAATAAACATATATATAAAATGAGTCCATAACTTGAACTTCAATTATATCATTATATTAGTGAACCAATCTAGTCCAATCTAATTATTGTAAAATTTTGAAAATATTATCATCTCACAGATGAAGAAGTGAGCAAGTCTTTCTCCAATGGATTCTAACAACGCAAACTAGTGAAAACAGGAAAAAGAAAAGAAGAAAACTCCTTTCATAAAGTGAAGGGGGAAAAAATACATGCACATGTGTGAATTTGGCTTTGTAGATGGTCTTATTTCATTGATAGCAAATGCAAATTAAGCTAGCATGTTGCTTTTCTTTATTTTTATGATATGCATCACCAAGTCCCCTATAACCCTTAAATAACATCTCATCAATTTGATTAATCAAGTAAGCCATTTACTAAGTTGAAGTCTAAATATCTGTGAAATAAAAATCCATGCATATAACAGTAAAAAGTTTACAAATCTACTACTTCAATTTGTCTCTGTATTACGAGGCTCTCAAAATCTGATTTATGACGATATAGATAGAGTCGATATATTATACTGCATGCAATTTACAAATTATACCATTCTTTCATGTGAATTTGTTTCCCTCCATTGCAAATGTTTGATAATATCATCACTTTGACGGACCAGATTTTTTCTTTTTCTGCAATGGCTATCCTACTTTCTTAGAACCACATAAATACAATGAACTTGGGCAATAAGAGAGTAAGAGCAGTTTGTGATGTTTCTGATGCGTGGGAATCGCACCTTGCTTTACCTCTCGAGGGATCTCGCGAGGCTTACAACCCCCACCAGGCAGTGTACCTGATCGTTGTAGTATAGTATAGTGACAAGTACCGGGGGATTGATCGTTCAGCTTAGGAATAGTGTCGCTAGGATTAGAAAGCCTAATTAATAGTTCTAGAGATGGAAGATGATTATTTTTGTGTTTTTATATTTTATGAAAGCAATTAAAATCTCGGGTTTTGAAGGAGTGGGCGGAATTAGTTGCTAATCAACTAACCCAAAACTAAGATGCAATCAAAATAAAATAATAAAAAAATGAAAACAAACTAATTAAACTAAGGTTGTGAGCAGTAATTGGAGAAATTGTGTTTACTTAGACTTCACTACTCCCTAGATATCTTTTACATGTTAATTACTTGTTACACTTGTATGAATGACGGGTTGTATTCTTTAATACCATTCGTGGAGTGGCATACATAACTCCCCAACTCTATGAGCTCTTATCTCCTCCTACACCATGACCCAGCACAACTATAGGGATTGTAAACAGTGGCTCATGCATTAAATACAACCAATAAAGACCTAGTACGCCTCGGTTCATGTTTCTTAAGACGTTCAAGCATGTTACCATTTGGAGATCTGCCAGTTTTCTTAAGCCTAACATATAATATCATTCATTCAAAACAAGAATAGACAAGTAATCAACACATAATCAACATCTAGGTTTCATTAGATCTAAGCAAACACAAAGGAAATTTAGCCTAGCATAGTAGAATTAAGATAAGAACAAAAGATAGACAACCAACACATAGACATATTGATTGAATTAAGAGTATACTTATCTCAATTACAATGCAAGGTCTCAAGGGTTTGGAACCCTTGAAAAACCTGTAAAAGAGGCACCAAAATCGTCTTTAAGGTTTCACCAAAACTTCTCTCTTTTTAATGAAAAAAACTAGAAAACTATATATAGGAAAATCGTCCTGACGGCGTCAAGAGTTAAATCTGACGCCGTCAACTCGCCGCCATACACTTCCTCGGACGCCCTAGATAAAATCGTGACGGCCTATGTGACGCCGTCACCACCCACGGTAAATTATTCTTGGCCACTTTGACGCCGTCATAACTCCATCTGACGCCGTCACCAGCTACGGTAATTTATTCTTCATGTTTGACGCCGTCAAGAGCAAACCCTTGACGCCGTCACCTTGTATTTCTAGCTTGGATTTTTGGTACTTTGTCGTTTTCTTCACTTTATGCTCCAAAAAACGTCCAAAATAGCCTCTTTTCCAGAATTCGCTCTCCAAACACCTAAAATCACAAAAGGAACGATTTAGGGCAATATTTGATCAAATAAATTCGGATTCGGGCTTAAATGACCCCCTAAAAACGGATCATTTTTCGCCTCATCATATACCCTTACACTTGAGATTTGCTTGTCCTCAAGCAAATGAGCTTTTATTCTACTCAAAAGACAAGTTAGGGGTCATTTAACACTAATATCAAAGTAATTACAACAAATAATCGTTCCACTAAAGACCAATAGACAAGCACGGAGGTCATACACAAGCACCTCACAAATAGTGTTTAGATACTCACATCTCTCGGGTGTAATAAAGTAATATAACATTATGGAAATGGAAGATATCTCTCACTACCTGTCATAGCAAAATAGATTACCATAGGCTTGGGAAAGGATCAAACCTCCACCACATGGCGTAAGCACCTAGGATAAACTATCAAAGAGGTCTTTTTAAAGGGTTATAATGTTAGGTGTAGGGATATGAATTACACGGTTTTGTTGGATAAAGGGAATTTTACTGGTGGCGAGTTAACAATCTTAGTTAATTACATGTACAAGATGGCGTTGCTAAGCCAAGACTAGACTCGACTTAAGCTAATAAATGAAAAAAATAACAAAAACATAAAATAAACATAGAATGAAAACGGGATGGTAGTCCGTATGTTTTTTCTCTCTTTCTTTTCTATTTTTTTTTTTTTTTTTTTTTTCTTTTTTTTTCTTTTTCTTGATTTTTTCGATTTTTTTTTTTTTTTTTTTTTTTTTTTTTTTTTTTTTCATACACTCTTACCCTACCATCCAAAACAATACATCATAGGGGTTTGAGCATTCCCCTTACACTTGAATCTTTACATACTTTACATTAAACTATTCTAATGACTCGAATTAAGAAAATCAAAACACTTGGAGCACTTTTAAGATTAACGTACATATGGGGGTAATAAGTGTTGTTCTTCCCCATTACTCCATAAAATAAGTACTTACCCATGAGTCCCAATCGTCCCAAAACAATATGTACAAGGATATGACTCGACTTAGCAACCATGTAATCAATTAGAAAGTTAACTTAGGGTTTAACACATAACAATAATGCACTAAAAATGAGCGCATACACGGAAGGCTAAGGCGATTTGGGTGTACATTTAAGTGGGGTGTAACAAATTCTTCCTTTAAGTAAAATGCTTAAAGTTAGAAACGAAAAGATAGGCTCGGAGGGGTGTACTAGGGGTATCGTGTACTAAAAATGAGTACAACGCTAAGGGTGTGGGAAAAATTAGTTGACTTAACTAGCCAAGTAATATGACTTAAATTGTCAAGTAATTATAATACGGGTTTAACACAAGGGTGATCCTAATGCCTCTTATCATGTAGTAAATCCTACCACACGAATGTAGTCTCACTAGCGGTCTCGGGATGCATCACTAACGCAAGTTCTAGAATCTAAATGCTACCGGTACACTCATAAGCACCAATAATAAATGCTTTCCCTATCAAATCTAAAGGCGAACCTCACATTTTTGGGTGGAAAATTTTTCTGAATATACGGTTATGTGCTAGTCATACAACCTCCTATCCATGAGACGCTTGCTATGGCTAGAGTTTCACTCCTAAATGTTGTAAAAAATTTTAAATTTGGCGCTAAAATTACACTAACAAGTATTTCTCATAGTTTTATTACACATCTACTATCAAACAAAACAAACTCAAGCGAAAGTGCATATGTAAGGTATCATCTTTTTACCCTCCCCTTACACTTAAGATGAACATTGTCCCCAATGTTCAAGTAAAGAATGTAAAAGTTAAAAGTAAAGAGAATGAGTTCAAATACTCCCCTGATTCGCTCGGCATGGATTTTAGGTTGGCCAGGTTAAATCTTCCTCCAAGAAAACGAACAATCAAAGCTTCCCTTCCAGAATATAAATCATCTTCTTGTCTCAAATAACCTGTAAATCCTGACAAAAGTAGACAAGGCAACCTCACGTAAAATCGGCGGCATCCTATATAAGTTACTAAATCCTAGAAAACAAAATAAGATATAATGCTTGTGGAATGAAGTTTGCAGATTTCCTGGAGATTATAAAACTTAATAATTCACAAAAACTCATAAGACTCCGTTAGAAAAACAAAACTGGTAAAATTTCCAGATTTTTGACTCCTGACGCCGTCAAGAGCAATTGCCTGACGCCGTCAGAATGAACCTGCAGAAATCTTTATGTTAAGTTTCCGGAAAATTTCTGGAAAAACTTTGTCCTACTTCCTGGAAAATCCTGCAAAACTACATTATGACTCAATACAAGCATTTGACTCTAACAATACGAATACACATGTTCATTAAATATTGTGGAGAATCATGATCGGTTTGTTTCTTAAAAAAAAACATATTTGGGGTTTCCCTTTACACTTATCTTTTGCAAAAATACCTTTAGGTTGAAGTTAAGACTAGGCTAAACAACATAATAAAGTATTTCCACATTTTAATTGAGAAACATGATCAACCAACAATAAAAATAAAACATGCATACGGAAGCAAATAACAATCAAACAAATAAAATCACACAAAACATGGGTTGCCTCCCAAGAAGCGCTTTTCTTTATTTACGAGTCTTGTAGCTAGACTCAAAGTCGTGGGTTACTACGTTATTTCATCATTTGAAATGATGTACCCCATATAATTGCGATCATTACTGTTATGGTGGTAGTGCCTCAATCTATCAATACTCGCAATAACCTTCCCACCTAATTTGCTTCTCAAGCTAGCTATCCCATCTTGGCTCAATCCTTCGATGGTGAATGGCCCATACCACCAAGGACTCGGTTTATCGGGTGGTATTGTGGTTTCTAAGTGTCTCAAGAGTATTAAGTTCCCTTCCTCAAACGGTGTATGATTGCTTGTGTGTTGGGTGTGTTTGAGTTCTATCGGATCCTTATTGCTTTTTCTCCTTTCATCCTTAGCTTTCTTATAGCTCTTGATTCTTGCCTCCCATGCAAGAATTTTATTCTGAACACGAATGGGCGTCGTGCCAATGTTGTTTTTAATCATTCTCCAACTCAAATTCTCATGCCCACTTCGCGGAGTCATGTGAAAACTAATCTTTCTCTTTCCAGACTTAAGCTCAATCTTCCTATCTTCATACTTAATGACAGCCCTAGCGGTGGTGAGGAATGGTGCCCCAAGGATTATTGGCATGCATCCATCCCCTTTATCATCAATGATCATAAAATCAACGGGGTACATGAATCCTGCAACATTGATTAATACATCTTCTGCGATTCCTAGGGGGTATACGTACGAGTGTCCAACAAGAGATAGCCTAACACGAGTAGGTGCTGGCATTTTTGACGTTAGTTGGATGTAAATAGTTAGGGGCATAAGATTTACTTCCGATCCTTGGTCGGCGAAAGCACTAAGAAGTTTCAAGTCCCCGATGCTCGTTGGTATTTCAAAATTCCCACATGCTACCTGCTTAGTGGCCACTTTCTGTATTAATAACCTCTCGACCACTGATCCTCCAATAAGCGTATCATACTCATCTTTCTCTTCTTTCTCTTTCTCGGGAACCTGTTCGGAGGATTGGTTACGCCCATCACCCTTAATCCAATTTGTTATGGTGTTTTTGTTTATATCGTGTTTCAGGTAGTAGCTCAAAGGTTGGGACTCAGGCGGTTTTTCTACGGTCTGTTTAGCGGGAGTTTTTACCTTCTCATTATCTTTATGGACAATGGTGATGGAGTTAACAAATTGGGTGGTGGGAATCGTGCTTTCTTTCCTTAGCAGTATTCGTTCGGGGGTTCTCTGATTGGTATACTCCTCCAATAGACTCAGCATCTCATTCATTTTCTCCTGCATCTCCTCCTTTTGCTTATAAACTGCTTCTTCGAATCTAGCAAGCCGATCAGAGTGGGTCGCCATATACTCTCTCATCCTAGCCTCAAATTCCGAGCTAAGTTCCTTGGGAGGGGAACAAGGTGGAGTGCACTTCTGAAAAGTTTCGACATGTTCTCTAGAGGGTGATTCAGATAATGGTATCGAGGTTGATCTTGAGACAGAATTGACCGTGGCTTGTCTAGGACTTAAGGGTCTCCTTTGCCTTTCCTCAAAATAGTCAACTTTTGCCTCAATTTTGCATAAGAGTTCATCGGGGATTTCGGTGTTTCCTCCAGATGCCGAGACTGCATTGATGGCCGCTTCTACTGTATGTTTAAACTCCCACAGTTCCTGATTGTTAGTGGCTAGCTCCTCGATGATTGCCCAAGATTCCTCGGCGTTCTTATCACGTAATTTACCTCCCGCGGCTCTGTCAATGGTGCGCTTAGTGTGATAGTCAACATGATCGTAAAAAATCTGGACTAATAACCAAAGGTTTATACCATGATGGGGGAGTTTGTGGAGGAGATCCTTAAAACGGGCCCAAGCTTCGTAGAAAGTTTCACCCCGCTGCTGCTCAAACCACAAAATGTCCCTTCTAAGCATTGCGGTCTTTTCCGGCGGAAAGAATTGGGTAAGGAAGCGATTGGCGAGATCGTCCCATGTGGTGATGGATCCCGCGGGGAAACGCTCAAGCCATTGACTAGCTTGATCCCGTAGAGAGAATTGGAATAGGCGTAAACGGGTAGTCTCTCTAGTTTCAACACCTAGGTCTATGGAATCTACGATTTTGAGGAAGTCCTTAAGGTGTTGGTTTGGATCTTCGGAACGAAGTCCATGGAATGCACATCCGCTTTGCACCAACCGGATGGTGTCGGATCGCAAGGGGGTCACATTGGCTCCGGTGAGCTCAATGGTGTTTCGGTAGCCTTGGTGGCTAGGTCGGGAATACTCTCCTAAGGTTCGGGGCCTAAGGGGTTCTAATGGTGGGTTTTGTTGTGGTGGGATGATGGGTTCAAAGATGTTACCACCTTCCATGATGTCGGATGGTAAAGAGTTACGAACAAAAGCACGAAGAAATAAGATAGACTAAAGAAGACCTAAAAATAAAAATAAAATCTTACTAGAAAGGAATCTAGCAAGTAGACCTAATAAAAAGAAATCCTAACCTAGACAATAACTATTCCCCGGCAGCGGCGCCAAAAACTTGATGCGTGGGAATCGCACCTTGCTTTACCTCTCGAGGGATCTCGCGAGGCTTACAACCCCCACCAGGCAGTGTACCTGATCGTTGTAGTATAGTATAGTGACAAGTACCGGGGGATTGATCGTTCAGCTTAGGAATAGTGTCGCTAGGATTAGAAAGCCTAATTAATAGTTCTAGAGATGGAAGATGATTATTTTTGTGTTTTTATATTTTATGAAAGCAATTAAAATCTCGGGTTTTGAAGGAGTGGGCGGAATTAGTTGCTAATCAACTAACCCAAAACTAAGATGCAATCAAAATAAAATAATAAAAAAATGAAAACAAACTAATTAAACTAAGGTTGTGAGCAGTAATTGGAGAAATTGTGTTTACTTAGACTTCACTACTCCCTAGATATCTTTTACATGTTAATTACTTGTTACACTTGTATGAATGACGGGTTGTATTCCTTAATACCATTCGTGGAGTGGCATACATAACTCCCCAACTCTATGAGCTCTTATCTCCTCCTACACCATGACCCAGCACAACTATAGGGATTGTAAACAGTGGCTCATGCATTAAATACAACCAATAAAGACCTAGTACGCCTCGGTTCATGTTTCTTAAGACGTTCAAGCATGTTACCATTTGGAGATCTGCCAGTTTTCTTAAGCCTAACATATAATATCATTCATTCAAAACAAGAATAGACAAGTAATCAACACATAATCAACATCTAGGTTTCATTAGATCTAAGCAAACACAAAGGAAATTTAGCCTAGCATAGTAGAATTAAGATAAGAACAAAAGATAGACAACCAACACATAGACATATTGATTGAATTAAGAGTATACTTATCTCAATTACAATGCAAGGTCTCAAGGGTTTGGAACCCTTGAAAAACCTGTAAAAGAGGCACCAAAATCGTCTTTAGGGTTTCACCAAAACTTCTCTCTTTTTAATGAAAAAAACTAGAAAACTATATATAGGAAAATCGTCCTGACGGCGTCAAGAGTTAAATCTGACGCCGTCAACTCGCCGTCATACACTTCCTCGGACGCCCTAGATAAAATCGTGACGGCCTATGTGACGCCGTCACCACCCACGGTAAATTATTCTTGGCCACTTTGACGCCGTCATAACTCCATCTGACGCCGTCACCAGCTACGGTAATTTATTCTTCATGTCTGACGCCGTCAAGAGCAAACCCTTGACGCCGTCACCTTGTATTTCCAGCTTGGATTTTTGGTACTTTGTCGTTTTCTTCACTTTATGCTCCAAAAAACGTCCAAAATAGCCTCTTTTCCAGAATTCGCTCTCCAAACACCTAAAATCACAAAAGGAACGATTTAGGGCAATATTTGATCAAATAAATTCGGATTCGGGCTTAAATGACCCCCTAAAAACGGATCATTTTTCGCCTCATCAGTTTCTCTGGAGTGATGGCACTTAGATGGTGTTCAACTTATGTTTGAATATGTTTAACAAGACTTGGGCTTTTGTCCATCTACAAAATGATGTAAGCCACTTGTCCTATAATAGTATTAACTAAGAATGCCTACGTTTATCTCATCAGGCAAAAGATACGTGTATAAGTTTCTGTATAATTTCTAACATCTTCCCGACTAAATTATTGACACTTTTAATGAATCATCAAATTTAAGTTTCTTAATTCATGGCCGTAACATTTTCTTTTTCTATCAATTGATGTTAACCAAGCAACCATCATACCAAAACCAATAATGATAGCATTGCAATAATTTTCGTGGCCCAAAGATATATAATTTGCACAGTGCAGCCATGTTTATTACTTGTATCTGATACATTAGCGAATTCCTTTAAAAACTTGATAGATGGAAACAAACGCTATTTATTCTAGGATTAATTTCATATATCCCTAATTATTATGCTTAATTTTATATGCACTCAAAGTATAATCATTTAGTGTATAATATATAATGTTTTTAAAGCACATTTAAGTAAATATGTAATTTTCAAAACAAATAAAGAGAGATATGAAATAGCCCATTTATTCTATAAAGTATAAATCATAAAATGGTAATGACAGGCCCTATACATAGTGACAGACGCACAAATTGATCATATGGTATGCATATTCAATCTTTTTTGAACATGGTATGCACTTCATATTAAAGTATCACAAACTCATAACAAGAGGTTGGCAGACGTTTTACTTGTTTGTTTTTTTCGTTTAAGCCAGACCTAGTTAGACATATAACATCTTACTCAGTAAGAGGTAGGGGACTTGTCTTATATCTCTTACTCGATAAGATATTGAAGACTCGTGTTAATATAATATATTTTATGGTTTATTAACTATGTTATATTTATGATAAAAAGTCTTATTTTATATTTACATAAGTTACTTAAATAAATTGCAAAGACTTTCTAACCACCTCTTACTGATAAAATATGGTAGTCAGATTCAAAACTAAAATATATTAATGAAACAAATACACCCTAAGACTGCATTTCTGAGAGCGTGCATGCATTACCTCTGCCTTAGATGATTAACGTATGCCACTGCCTATACATGATTGTTTTGTTAGGTGCATGGTTATCCTTGAGAGAATTGCAAAAATCGTTCTTAAAGTTTGGTCAAATTGCACGTTTCGTTTAAGATGTTTGGAAAGTACAAGGATCGTCCCTGTAGGGAAACCTTTGGTGCAAGTATCGTCCTTTTGGGGAAACCTTTGGTGCAAGTATAGTCCCTGTGGGGACGATATTTGCACCAAAGGTTTCTCCACAGGGACAATCCTTGCACTTTCCAAATATCTGAGACGAAACGTACAATTTGACTAAACTTTAATGACAATTTTTGCAATTCTCTCGTTATCCTTCTATGTCTCATGATCATATTTATAGATGTTCATTGCATACTCGCTATGTTTCATGCTAAGCTTTGACGTTTTCATTTATAATTTGCATCAAAATAAGTATCAACTTTTGAGTTGAAATCCTTATTTATTATTATTTTATTTTATACATAAATTAGTTATAATACCCGCGCACGCGCGAGTTTTTTTAAATTTTTTTAATCATATATTTTTATTTATTAAAAAACAAATAATTTAATCTTTGTTTTGTTTGATTTATAATGTTTACTTACAGTTTTTTATTATTAAATATAATTATTTAGAAATTTTAATCATATTATTAATTGCGTCTTATCTATATTTTTTGTATTTATCTTCTACTTGTGTTAATTGCATCTTATCTATATTTTTTGTAATTTATCTTCTACTTGTGTTATGAATAAATATAAAATGTTACCTATAATCTTTTTTTTTAAATATAATTATTACTAAATAAGGTATGAATGCATTTTTTTGAAATGGAAAATTCCCAATTTGGGTTTTGTTTTATTATATATATATATATATATATATATATATATATATATATATATATATATATATATATATATATATATATAATTGAGATCAAATAGGAATTTTCTTAAAGTTGTAAAAATGAGAACCACCAAAATCTCACAAATGACACTTAACTTAAAAGAAAATAAAAACATAATTAATTACAACTAAAATTGTTAAAGATTTGATGGGGTATCAAGGTTTAGTATTGTGATCAAGTTTGATTCAACGTGAAATGTGTATCAAGGTTTAGTATTGTGATCAAGTTTTTAGTGGTTGTTGTGTATTAGGTGTATCAATTTTTGTATAAAAATTAGTTTTTTGAGATTTTAATGTATATGTATCAAAAATTTAATTGTGTATCAGTAATCCATTTTTCATGTATGAGTTGGTTATTAGTCAATTTAATGTTAACTTGTATTAATATATAATATTTTGGTGCATCTTTGCTAAAATGGTTATGTATCAATGTTTTAATGGTATTTTAGAATAGTTATCATTTTTACAACTTTAAGAAAGTTCTCACATTATCTTTCCCCTATATATATATATATATATATATATATATATATATATATATATATATATATATATATACCCTATATATATATATATATATATATATATATATATATATATATATATATATATAGGGTATATATATATATATATATATATATATATATATATATATATATATATATATATATATATATATATATATATATATAGGGGGCTTTATTTTCATAACCATGTTAAGTGCGAGAACTGCGAGAACTCCTCTAAACCAATAAGATTTTTTTTTTAATGTTAACGATTATTATTTAATGTAAAGGGTATTATAGTAAAAGACGAATTTTATATTTTTTAGATTTTTTTTTTATCAATTCCCGTTTTTAAATATCTAATAATTTTCGTACCTTTTTTTTTTTTTTTTTTTTTTTTTTGTAACATGCATGTTTCTAGAAAGTGCATATCTTTTTCTTTTAACTAATGTAAATTTACATTTGTTTTTATTGTTCAATAATTTAAACTTTAAATGAATTTTACTTTTTTTTTAGCAAATAAATGAATTTTACTTAAGAACGTAATTGCACATATGTTTCTGAAGTATATTCTTTAAACTTCTTAAATAAAAACTAAAAACATAAATTATAGTCGTAATCTTTAGATTTATTACAAAACAAGAATATAATATAATACGCAAATTTTTATATTAAATATCGAATGTATCATTTTAATTATACATATGCACGCCTTCTAAGAACATATGTGCACAAAACATGTGTGTTTGAAGTTTCTCGTCAAATTCTTTCTAACATGTGTGCGCGTCTTCCAATAACATACATGCACGCCTTCCAAGAACATATATGTACTTCCAGTTTCTTCGTTAAAAGATATGTGCACGCCTTCGAAGAACATATTGTCACACCTAGAAAAAATAATTGCCAAGATTAATACTTTTAAAATAAAACTAAAGATAACATAACACACATACACAAGCTTAAACTAGCAAACACAAATATAAAGGAGACCAATTTTTTCATGTATGCAAAACATATATATTCCAAACACAAAACATATATGTTTTATATGTAAACATATAATCCTAACACAAAACATATATGTTTTATAATTCAATCACAAAACATATATGTTTTATACGTAAAACATATATGTATATTTCCAAAACCATTCAAGAATATAAATTTGGCTGGTGATTTATTTCAAAAATTTACTAATTGGAGGGTCACAGTTCCATGAACATACAAAGACGATCAACGCTCTCGTTAAACTATACTATGGCAACAAGGCTACTAAAAGAAAAAATAAAACAAAAAAAGACCTTATCTGCCTCAACACAAGATCCGACATGTATTTCACAACGAGCCAAAAACTTAACATACATTTCGATATTTCTCGAGCCATTAACATAATACTTTTCATATAATCTATACACTCCAATCTCTTAAAATATGCAAAATTATGTTACTTCTCTAGCAATTAAAGAAAATTTAACACGATCTAACAAATCATAATTATGCTATTAATAAACACAATAAATAAATGAATTCATAAAAAAACTTATACCTCTGAAGTCTAAACAGATCCACAATGATGTTATTGCTAGGAATAAAGATCAACTTGACAAAGAACCCTACAAATCCCATCACAATGAATCCAATAGCCGTACAGACCGCAACTTTCAAAAACTCTGTTTTATAAAAAAATGATCAAATCAAGATCTATAACTATAAAAATTGGATTGTAAGTGAAATTAAATGTACCTTTGTGATCAGGTTTGTGGCATCTTTTAACTAGACGGTGGCTATCTTCACGGAGAAATCATCTTCTCCCATCAGAATGTTCATCTTCGAAATTTTCTCGATCGGATTTTAGATTGAAACTCGATTGGTTTTGCTTGTCTTGGTTGGCGGCTAGGGTTCTTGAGGAAAGAGATATAAAAAGTGAAAGAGACATATAGATCTGAAAGAGAAATAGATGAAGTGAGGGCATCTACTATGGCGGACTTTTGTAAAGGTTTATAATACTGCCTAATCATCCGAAATCATAAATTCATAAACCATTTCCTTGTTATAAACCTTTCTTTACTATAGATAAACATCTTAAAGCTTTATCAAAATCCCATTAAATACAAAAGCATTAAATTTAGAAGAGGTTCAAGATATTAGACTTTTTCATTCCACATAAGCATGAAACACATTTCCACTATAGTTAATAAAATTATAGACATCTTCATCTTTTCTTGGACATTTTTATAAACCACCATAGTGGATGCTCTGAGAGAGATATGAAACCGTTTTGTCATATATAATCCCTTTTTAATGAAAATTTAAATTCCCATTTTACCCTTAATTTAATTTTTTCTATCAAATTAAATTACATATATTTTCAAAAATGCCATTATGCATTGACCTAGTGTACATTATGCATTATTAGGAGTAAAAAAAGGGTTCTCGCAGTTCCCGCACTTAACAGGTTTCTGAAAATAAAGTTACACTATATATATATATATATATATATATATATATATATATATATATATATATATATATATATATATATATATATATATATATATATTTTAATTCACAGTTTGGTTTATCTCCGGCTTCAACTTTAAATAGCTATTTATTTATTTATTTTATTTTTTATATATCGAGTTTAGATGATCTTGTATCATCATTGATCTTATACATTAACAATTTGAAATCAATTATATATTCCTTTTTAACTGATAAAATTTTAAAATCCACTCATTTGCTATGACTTTAATGTTAAACGCCCCTTTGCGTTTTACGACTTGAGGAATGAATTGCATTAAATATTCTAAACTATGGAATTTGGATATATTTTATTAGAATATATTAGCTATAATTGCATTATAGCCAATTCTTTATAATTTGTGTTACAAATTGTGAGTCCTGAGTCGGTCACCGACTTCTTTTTGTAGGTCACTGATTCATTTTCTTGTTTATTTTTTGTGGAAGATTGTAACTAATTAGCTACAAAAATTGTAGCCAAGTTATCCCCATGTTTTATATCATCTGTTTTAAATAAAAATAAGTAATTAAACGGGTGACACTAATACATATAAGAGTGTTCATCGCGGTTATCGGGTTGTTCGGTTTATCTGGTTCGGTTAATTCATTTAAAAAAAAATCTAGGAAAAACCAAAAACAAACCTAACCGGATTCAAATTGGATTAACCCGAAACAAATAACCAAAAACCGAACCGCATAACCCGAATTACTTAATTTTAATTATTTATTTATTCATTTAGTTATTTAGTTTTTTAGCAAAAAAATTACATAAATTAAAAAACAAATAAAAAACAAAAAAAACTTCAAGCTTAAAAATTGTTATATTTATATTATGAAAGAGTTTTAATATTTTTTATAAATATATAAAAAAAAAAAATATATATATATATATATATATATATATATATATATATATATATATATATATATATATATATATATATTGCTAAAACTATATCCAAATCGAGAACCTAATATTTAATTTGGTTCGGTTCGGTAAAAATTTGGTTCTTTTTTTTTTATTCGGTTCGGTTTTGATTTTTGATTTTTGTGGGTGAACCCGATCTGTGCACACCCCCATACAAATAGAAGATGAGCCTAACTAGATTGGGCCAATATCTAAACTA
Organism: Artemisia argyi; assembly: GCA_030686995.1. Taxonomy (NCBI): domain Eukaryota; kingdom Viridiplantae; phylum Streptophyta; class Magnoliopsida; order Asterales; family Asteraceae; genus Artemisia; species Artemisia argyi. The sequence goes on from CM060683.1 coordinate 72,762,630, forward strand.
TATATATTTGGGCCGACTTAATTTCAATTCACTCAACGTTCAAAATTTAAAGGTAGTGGATCTTCATAATGTTATTGTGGATCTTCATAACTTGACTTCAATGCATGCCAAATTGCCTTTTGCATGTCTAAGATGACTTAAAACTTGTTAGGTGCTTTTGTGGCTCCGGTTTTAAAACTGCTTATAAATTTCTTTGTCGACCGTAAGATTCATCATCCCAAACACACCTAATACCCCACACACTACCCCGTCCCTATCCTTTCTTCACCCACTTGTGCGATGGACCTATAATAGATGGCGTTCAAGAGTAATCAGAGAGAAAAATGATAAGACAAAGGACCGCAAATGGATAATGGTTTTTATTTCATTAGCTATGCATCACTACAGATCGATTTAAACTAAATCATTGGAAACTAAATTAAGGACCTTAATTCTTAGAATAAATCATATAAATCGATTGAAGCCTAACCGGCTAATGGTTTAAGAGGCCACTCGTTGCATATAGTAACAACAAATTGTAGAAATCAAAGGAATACTGAAAAGTGTATTAGCGCATTAGGTGTAGACGGGGAGGCTTGCCTCCTCATTCGGGTCCCACTCCTGCCACATCACCAAACACCTCAACTTCAACTATCCACAACAAACCCCCCCTCACCAAACAACAAACCCCAACTTTCCCATTAGGGCCCCACCTCTTACACATTTATTTTTTTATTCATTTCATTAAAAAAAATAAATTCATTTCACAAATACTAAAAAATAACAAAACATACTAATTTTATTTCATCAAATAAAAAAATTACAATACGAAAAAAAAATACGATACGAGAAAAAAAAAACACGCATAAAATATGGAAAAGAAAATACGATACGAAAAAAAAAAAAAAAAAAAAAAAAAAAAAAAAAAAAAAAAAAAAAAACATATGATACTAATATGAAAATTAAACATTTTATGCGTCATCTTCGCGGTTGAGACTTTGGTATTTCTGAGTTATTCTTGCTTGTCTCTTGCGAATTACTTCGGCTCTAACCGGGTCAGTAACCGTGTTTGGATCGAGCATTAGCATCTGCATATCCTGCCACTCCAACGCCGCAACTTCTTTCTCGAATGCCTTTTCCTCCCTCTTCCTCCGCGCCTTGTAACAAGCCGTTTGAGCGTCTTTTGCTTGATAATACTTTTCGGATAATTGTCCCGAAAAAGTACTCGTTTGACTCCCACCGGAACTCGCCGCACTCGACGTTTCCGTCGACTTTTGTTTCTTTCCGGGTCGCCTGTTGTTTCTTTCGGGACGAGGTCGTTTGTCCGGCCCTAATATATCCTCAAGACATGTAATGTCTAGAGGTTCTTCAGCATCCCATTTCGGGTAGCGTTTCAGGATCTCCCAAACGTGAACCAAAGTGAAACCCCTCTGTCCAAAATGTTGTGAGAAGTTCGTTTTGGCATTCTCGACATGATCATGATCATTTTCACCACTGCGACGCTCTAAATGTTTATAAATAGCGTTGAATTTTTGGCAGTCGGCATTGATCCTTGACCATTTACCGGATAGCATGTTTTTGGTTCGTGGGGCTTCAGTAGTCCGCTCGTTGAAAAGTGCATGAATTTCGTTCCAAAAGAATTCATTCTCTTTGTCATTTCCCAGATCTTCGTCTTGGGAAACTTCTATCCACGCTTCCGCAAGAATCGTTTCTTCTTGTTTGGACCACAACTTTCGCGCACGCGTCTGAGCAGCTTCTTCCAAGTCATCGTCATCGTCCCCGTCCAAATTTACGACGTTTTTTCCTCTTTGGGCTTTGGTTTTTTTCCTCGGCCTTTGGGCGGTGATCGTGCCTTAGGTACTTTAAACGTCCCTTGAGATGGTTGTGACGGTTGTGGTGGTTGTGATGGAGGAAAAGTGGATGGTTGATTCGGGTTATAAAATTGTGGTGACGAATTGAATTGTTGTTGACTTGCGAATCCTTGTTGAAACGCATATTGTTGGTTACGGTAAATGTCATTCGGATTTAATGGTTGCGAACCGTATGGCGGTGAAGGGTTTGGACTTTGAGACGAGGGACTAGAAGAGTTTGAGGCTCCCCTGTATTGACGTTAGTTTGACGTTAGGAGGTTCGTGAAATAGCCTCTTTCGTTCGAGTTTTGAGACATTTTTGTTTTGATTAGGAGAAGAGGTATAGAAATTTTTAGTTTAGATTGTTGAATGTAGTGAAGAGAAGTGAAAAGGAGGTTAGTATTTATAGTGTTTATGTAAAAGAGGGTAAAAAAAAAAAAAAAAAAAAAAAAAAAAAAAAAAAAAAAACGGTAATGTTTTCCACTTTCCACTTCTTTCTCCGACGTTAACCTGCCACTTTGTCAATTTTTTGGTTCGCCGTGGCCACGGGGAGGTGACCAACAAATAGGAACGGCGAGGGGGATTTGGTGTAGCGGTGAGCTACGGCTCGCCGTTGATTGAGCCAGGTCGGACGACGAAGGGGACGGCGAGCCCTACACCTAATGCTCTTATTAGATTCAATTAAACAATAAATATTACAAAACATTAAATAGAAAATAACTAACTTAACCCTAGCAACTAAACGGGCCGAACAAGTGGGCCATGCCTATAGCGTTATTAACTAACACAAATTACACGTTTATTCTTATTGTAGGAACTTGTTTTGGTGGATACACAACATAGTAAAATAGGCATGTCTCAGTACATTTTAAATCAGTGATCCGAAATAAAAACTGAACCAAAGGATTATCTATGTTGGAAATTAAGGAACTTGATTGCAAACACAAAAGCAGAAAAAAATAGAAGGACCCAAACAACATGTGCTATTGCCACCACCAGAAGGAAGTCATAATCGTACCCAAAAAATTGATTGATAAATCCTTTCACTGTCATGTTTCCAGCTCCAGGCACCTCAAACATGTAATTTTCTGCACCAATTTCGGCAGTTATAAGACCGTAGAGGCTCCAGCTAAGAGGGTTTGCCCAGTAATACCATCTACACCATACCGGTATTTGCTGCAATCTCAAAAAAAAAAAAATAAATAAATAAATAAATAAATAAAAACACTATTAGTTCATCCATTTGTTCATTATACATGATGAAAATACTAATAGAACGTGCATGCTTAGTGAATCTACTAACGGGTTTTAGTAAAATGAGATTTGCATTTAGAACTCTTAAGGTTTTATTAGCACTTCTAAATGTGAATACTTTTTACATGATTTAGAGGTACATAGAGCTTAAATGAAAGTTTAAATTAATTTCCTAAAGCATAAAGGAAAAAAGTGTGCAAATTGCATAGTTGTGATTCGACGACTAGTTCTTAGAATTAACCCTCATGGACACAACTCATATGTGAATTCACTTCCTCGATAGGGTGACAGTGGGGGTGAGGGCGGCTATATCAACATGGAAATTTAAATATAATATTAATATACCTAGCATGGTGACTCGTAAAGAAAGTTGGATGTAAAAAATGACATACCGGTCTTGGAATGATGAAACCAGAAAACAAGTTCCAAAGGCAGGTGATAAAGTATACCAATACAGCAGAAATTTGAGGCGTTGGTGTCAGTGACATGGTCATCATGCCAAATAAAGTGAAGTAGATGAAACTCATAAACAGAAAATAGTAGAACCACAAAAACTTGGAAGCAGTCCACTCGAACCCTATCATCGGGTACAAACATAAGGCAAAGATGGTTGTCTGGATCACTATATATATGCACTCTATGGTCACCTGCAACTTGTCAAAAGTCAAGTCATTTCTTGGTACTGCATTTTTTATCAGTAATTTGAACTCGAATTCAATAATAATTACCTGAGAAAGTGCATAAGGTAAAGATGAATACATTCCAGCAGCCCTTTCACGATAGAAAACTGTTCTCTCAACGGAAACAATAGGTTGGACGGCACTTGTATTCATGGATCCTAGGAAGACAAAAACAGCATACAAAGTTCCGGACATATCTAGAAGATTTTGTAGTTGTTGTCTGTATATATACACAAACTCACAGTTAGGTTTTGTGCCCCATGGTGTAAAAGACATTACAGTGCAAGTTATGAGACGAGAATGGTTAATATTTTCCTATTTATAAGGAAGGGTCGAATTTCATTACAAATTGACAGGAAAGGACACATAGATTTTACAATTATATTTTTCTTATATGACTTTAGTTCTTTTAATTTTTGATGTATTTAGGTAGATTTAAAGAAAAATTGTTAAACAGTGTCCTTACATCTTTTCACCCTTTTTAATGAAAATAGCACCAAATAGAGCAGCCATGACTATGGTTGCAACAAAGCGAGTGACATTATATTGTGGGTTCCTCCAGTATGACAAATGTTGTTTCCACAAACAAGCTTTGCATTGGATGATAAATGGCTGTGTGTACTTGTTTTGGAATAAGAGATCCTTGGAACCACTTAAAGGGAAACTAAGCTCCCTGATTAGTTCTTGATTGTCCCTGAAAATACCATAGAACATCCAAAAAAAATTATCTAATTTATATACGGAGTATAAAATAACATTAACTGAAGAAATCAAGATATAGAATATACTGATAAAGGGTAGAGTTTGCGTAAATCTGAGCATAGTCAACATTAAGCTGAATTTCAGCAGAAGAAGAAGTTACTTCCAACACCCAAGTAGCAGGATTATAACCATTGGTTATCTTTGGTACTCCTGGAATACCCTATACGAAATTATTGTATTAAGAAAAAAGAACTCATAATAAGTCTCCATAACAATGACTAATACTTGCAGGCCACTTCAGCTAGATAAGAGACTCACTTGAAAGTACTCGACTAGCTTTTGAGACTGGTGGCCTAAGGGTCCAGCATAGATAATTTGTCCGCCGATCTTCATCAAAAGTAACTGCAGAGTTATGGATCACAGTCAGATTACCATACATGGAATAACTTGCACTTTGTATTTAACAAACAAGATTGGTTTTTTTTTTTTTTTTTTTTTTTTTTTTTAATCTTAAAGAATCATCATCATCATAAACCTAAAGACATGCTAATAATATCTTTGACATGTATTCTACAAACCTCATCAAAAGATTCAAATATGTCTATACTTGGTTGGTGAATTGTGCATACAACAGTCCTCCCAGTGTCAACAGTGTTTCTTACAGTACGCATGACAATTGCTGCGGCTCTAGCATCAAGACCAGAGGTCGGTTCATCCATGAAGATGATGGATGGATTTGCCACCAGCTCCACGGCTATTGTCAACCTCTTCCTTTGTTCTATTGTAAGACCATCTACTCCAGGAAGACCGACCATTGAATTCCTTAATGGATGAAGCTCAACTAGTTCCATCAATTCATCAACAAATATCTACAATAATTGTTAATCATCAATAAAAGTTAAAAGTTGTACTTAATGGGATTTTAAATACGCAGAAAGACATTAGATTAAGTAAATACCTTGCGTGTTTTTGCATTAACATCTGCAGATAGACGTAGCCATGCAGAGTACAAAAGAGATTCATATACAGTGACATTTGGTGAATGAATATCATTTTGCTCACAGTAACCACTAACACGAGCAAATGTTGATTGATTCTTAGGGTATCCTGAAATAAAGATATCCCCTTCAGTGTATCCACCTGTTTTCCGACCTGCTAAGACATCCATCAAGGTTGTCTTTCCAGCACCACTAACACCTACAAGTGCAGTCAATATTCCTGGTCTGAAAGCACCACTAACATCCTTGAGCAATTGTAGCCGATTCTCTTTAACGCCGCTATGCTTCATTTCCTAGCCAAATGACAATATCAGTGATTAGATAAAATATACTTTTGGATAACTCGAAGGCACTGAAGGGAGAAAATTATAGTAAATGAAGGAATGTAAGAAAGTAACTAACAAAAGGTGTATCGATGTAATAGTCCACATGGTTGAAAGCAAGTGAAAGAGGCTGAAAAGGCAAAGCCATTCCTCTTCTTTCCACAGCAGTTGAACTTTCTCTTCCTGAAGTGCTTCTCACTGTCAATTCAATACCTTCAAAATCACTTAAATATGTCAGAAGAGTTCTTTTCCTCTTTATCATATCAAGCATAAGTTCTTGCCATCAAACACAAAGCTCAGTTTATATCAAGTCACACCTTCAAAGACCTCTTTTCTGCTAGCATTGTTTGAATTCTTGATATCATTTTCCTCTCTGATGGTACGTTTAACATCACCAATAGCTGAGGTAGAAACAGCTAGTAAAGTTAAAACTAGACTAAGAAACAGAGAAAATAATTTGATACAATATTACGTACGATTCAAAAAAGTCAGTGCAGCGATAAATAATACGTTGAAGATAACTGAAAACCCAAGGAGGGCCCCAATACAAATCCAGAACGAATAGTCCTTGGTAAAAAAGCTTCGTGATTTGAGAAGGGCTTCCCCAACTGTTGATGCGTTAATTCGAGGATCTATATTGGGCTGCATAAAGTAGACTTATTAAAAATGTACTTCTACAGTATATATATTTGGTTGAGCAAACTAATAACGAGAACTTACGGTGCTCCATCTATTGTCAAGAAACTCATTTAAAACCAAGGCATTTTGTGCATACATCATAGGAGAAACATAGAATCCCCATGCTATCCATGCCTCACTATCATCTGAAATTAAATCTCGAATATATAAGAATTTGGTCAGACTTGAACAACTTTTATTAATCACTGGTAAAACTAAAAAGTTCAGCAGAAAATGAGACTTGTCAAACGGTTCAGTACATCGCCAAAGTATACTTTAGTGTTTTAATTAAAACTATATATACATCAAGTTATTAACATGTAATGAAATACAAAAAAGTAATGGTGGGTCAAATCAACCCAGACCACTATTTTAACCCAGCCATAAAGGTTACCCATTTTTACTAGTTACCCATTCTTCTAAATATGTCAACAAGAAAGTTGTACCCTTAGCCACTACGAATCCTCCAAGGGTGACTACCAGAAACAAGATGAGGGCGCCCAAAGAGTGTGAAAGCACTTCTGTTCTGCCAACAGCCGCAATCAATCGAAAAAGAGATAGAGCCATTTGATGTATGGCAAAGAACGCCAGGAACTGTTGACCGAATCTGAGCCATGAAAAGTGTTAGATGTTGAATGCTAAACAATTCAAAACCTCTTGAAGTTAAATGATGGGAAAAAAAGGCTTTCTCATAAGTTCTTGTTATATCACCTGGTGGCATCCGGAGCAAACCCTATAGTGTAATATGTAAGAACCACCCAAATTCCTGATTCCATTAGTGATAACGGGATTCTAAGTACCCAAATGGGAAGTGCAAAAGCCCAGGCTGGATACAACATGGAATCTCTTTGTTTATAAAATACGGGAAGCCGTATAACTGTCAGCGCAAGCTCTGCCATTCCATTAAACATAACAATAAGGAGACCAAAAAAAAGGGCACCAAAAAACTTCCCTCCATCTTCCAAAGTTCCAGTATGCATTCTAGTTCTGAAAAACATAGCTATGCTTGCCAATGACATAAATGTCAACTGAAACGTCTTAAATATGTAAAGCACCGAGTTACGCTTTGATAACAACCATTCCCTTTCGAAGCATGCTTTCAGCAGTTCAAGATTAGATATCCCATACTTTTCTTTGACCAGTGCATCTGGATGTGTTTTGGATTTATCATAAGGAATTTGAATCTCTTTATCGAGTTCATGTCCAATATGAAAAGACTTAAATGCCCTTGCAAATTCAGAGATTGTAATGTATGTGTAAGATTGGTCTTCCTTGAACCAGTATTGTTCCTGGTCTTTTCTTGAGGCCATCTCTTGAAGGAAGTCAGCTACACCCTTCCTTTCTGGGCATTTAAATCCCATCAACTCAAAAAATTCAAGAACGTTTTTGCAAGGACCTTGATACACAATCTGACCCTCAGACATTAATATGATATCATCGAAAAGTTTGTAGGTCTCGGGGTCAGGCTGCAAAAGCGATATGACCATAGTTAAATCCATTACATGAACCATTTGTTTTAAGAATTTGGTGATACGAAAAGTGGTGGAGCTGTCCAGTCCAGTCGATATTTCATCCATGAAAAATACATTTGCCGGTCCAACTAACATCTCTCCTGTATCAAATTATTATCAGAATGTAGCACTCAAAATATTGTTAGTATATTATTACCATGTAAATTGTACAAACTTGTAACTAAAGTAGAGTAGGGCGATCTGTGATTCTCTTTTAAGATGTATAGAGGTAGCTTATGGATGGGTTGGGTGATGGGTCAAAATGATAATTGTGTATCTGTTTCTTTGGCCTTTTCAAAGTATCAATTGCAAAATAAGATTATAAAAATTATACCAAGTCAAACATAATCTAACTTTATCTAATTAAGTAGTCTTTGAGTAATGTGTTTCCAATTTTAGTTGAATTTTTTAGCTAAACCTTTTGACCTGTTAAATACTCTCTCCGTCCCATTATAAGTGTCCACTTTGACTTTTTTGAGTCTTTTTTGTTCAACTTTGACTATTAATATTTTTATTTGTGTTATATAATATTTGATGAAAATTATACCAATAAAAAAGGCATTTAAAACCTAATCCATTCATATATTTTTTATCAAGTATTATATAACATCAATAAAAATATTTATGGTCAAAATTGAATAAGAAAGACTAAAAAAAGTCAAAATGGACATTTATAATGGGACCGAGGTAGTAATACATAACCCAAATCGTCCCAATTCTTGGTAAATTGATCAAATGCCACCTCTAAGTAAAGTGGTCTCAATGGACAACCAAGTCTACAATATTAAGCTGTAAACTGAAAGACTCATAGGTATGAGCATCACTGTAGAACCTACCGATGGTCACACGTTTTTTTTCTCCACCAGAGATACCTCTTCTCATTTGATCACCAACCATAGTGTCAGCACACGTTTCTAACCCAAGTATCTAGCAAAAAAAATATAAGTTTCCAAGAAAAAGATAAGTCTCCAACAAATGTATCTATCTAAACAAAAAGTGCATAATAACTTCATTTTGAAGGTAGAGCACAAATCTAACTTTAAAAATCTGTAGCATGCTATGGCTTTCTTGATCAAATTAGCTTAAAGTTCACTTTGAAAATACTAATTTTTAAGTATAATCTCTATACAAGTCTGCTTTCCAAGTACTTACAAGATCATAAATGAAGTGAACATGTGGTGTTAGATTGCAATCTGAGTGAACGGATATACGTTTGTTGTAAAGCAACAGATTAGTTAATGTAACAAACCTTGAGAACATAATCAGTGATCAAATTGGTTTTTGTTGTGGTATTCATGAATGCATTTTCTGCTTCTTTTTCCTTCTTCAAAATTTCTGAAAGTAGTCTGTATCTTGGCCCGACACCCAAGCACCGTCCTGAAAAGTTCAACGTCTCCCTCACTGTCATCTCACCAGTATGAAGATTATTTGGACTTATATAAGCACACGTTCTTTGTGGAATAAATTCAGAAAGTTGGTGGCCACAATACGTAATGTTTCCAGACACCTGTGTTATTTAGAAACCAATATTCAAGAGAGAACAAATAAAAAAGCTGACACTATCAGACTCCGTAAAAGACTGGAAAGTTGTTAAACGTAATTTACTATAGCTGTTAATCTTAAATATTGTGTCTGTTGGTGTATGGTGTAGGGGTCTTATATATTGTAAGTTTGTAACTATGTATCACTAAGTATAACTTTATTCATACCATAATGACAATGCATAGCAATCCTAACGCAGATTATCACATAGTACACCATTGCATTGAGCCTCCCTTCCTAAGTTCCTAGGAACCAGCCACCATCTCTTCAGTGAGCACTTATTTAATTGCATAAAGTTTTTCTATTTTTATCTCTCGTTATTGGCACTTTTACTACTATTGTCACCATGACCACATGTGTCACCACCTCCTCCATCATCTCGCCATATGCTAGAACCCTTGCCTTTGCAAGACGATATATTAGTTGGACTATGTTTGTTTACACTTGGGGTGTGTTTGGCGCAGAGCGTTTAGTAGCATTTAGAAGGGTTGAGCGAGTGTGATTTTTAATGCTTGTTTGGCAATCAACAAGTATGCTCATTTTTCAACATTCCATGAAGTAACATTTAGAAGCGTTGAGCATTTCGGAGTTGTTTTACACATTCTATTTACAACAACAACTACGTTACCAAACGATTTTATAGGAAAATACAACTACTACCCACAGCTACACTGCTATTTTTGCCAAACACACACTTAATGTATCATGGGCCTAACCTATGTTAGATAGTTTCTAGAATGTTCCATTGTAATTACCTACATTACAATGCAAGGATCACTTTTCTTGCATTTGTTTACTAAGATATTTCATACATTAATAATTAAGCATTATAATAAATAAAGCACAAAGTATAAAACTAATTTAACATAATCTACCAACACATTCATCTATCGACTTTTCAACTCTCTTAATTAATGATATTTTTAAAACACTCATAAATGAAAAATACATGTTAGTATACATATTGTACAAACTAATAAAACACATAAAGCTTCATCCAATTTATATGTAAACAAGTTGATGGTACATATGGTTTCAAAAACTGGACCGGACTAACGGGTTCAACCAGTTTAATCGGGAACCAGAGTCGCCACCGGTTCGGCTAGCCAATAAAAGCTGTTCGAAGAATGAACCGGAAGGACCGTTCGGAACCGATAAAAACGGGTGAACCGTGCCAGACCAGCACTATTTTCTTCTTGTTTTTTCTCTAATTAATCAACACCGTCATTGTTATTTTGTTGGTGCATGGACTTTAATCACATGATACCCACCGCCGCAACGCGAATTTACCCTGCTAGCATATTCATTACGTGCTTAATGAGAATACAGGGAATTCCATTGCTTAATATGGTATCAGAGGCAAATTGATCTTCAAAGTCTCTCATCTTCTAATACTTCTCACTTTATTCGTCCCCGACTCCTACTTAATTTTTATATCCCTCTTGTCCTTTAAACCACAACGTACAAAACAAAACAAAACCCTAATTCATCTATACTACAACAATGACCGAAGGAACACCACCACCACGAACACCATCAAAAGTATCAATAATAATGATCATGTGAAACTAAGTCTTGAGAAATTGAACTACAATTCATGGAGTTTATTCTTTAAGATTCACTTTGGAAGCTTATGTTTAAAGAAGCACATCGAGATAGATATTTATTTCGTTTGGGATATGGTTGCTTAGGGACAAGTTTGAATTCTTCATGTACCTTCGCGCTATCAGTATGCTAACATCTTCACTAAGGGATTACCTTCTACATTATTTAAGGAGTTTCGTGCTAGTTTGAGTGTCCGGTCATCTTCCACTCAAACTGTCAAGGGGTGTTAGATGACATATTAGTTGGACTATGTTATCCATAGTTAATGTATCATGACTCTAACCCATGTTAGATGTTATATATTCTTTATGTGCTTAATGAAAATACAAGAGCCTTTTCATAGAAAAGTTGGTTTTCACCATTTTAGTTATAAAATATGTCCTGATTGTTCTAAAGACCACATTTATATGGGAATTTGTAAAAGTAAAAAAATTGTTGGTCACACCGGTTATTCAATGCCTACTGGTAACAATGAGAGAGTGTGAATCAATTGATTCATATGTTCAAACATGGTTTTACAATAATAATTTATTCACTAAAAGGGCCATTCAACTTATATTAAAAAAAGTATAAACTATCATTAATAATTGGTATACCTTAGAGTACAAGGTGCAATAACGTACGCCAAAGCGTCATCTTAGTTTTTCCCATTTTCACTTAACTCTTGCTCACACATCCAAAAACACCCTCCCAAGTAACTTAACAAATCCCAAAAATTTTTAATGTTTTAGGTTTAAATGTAATTTTTATTGATAAATCAGAATATAAAATTATTGTTTATTTAACCCTTAAGTTTTATAGATTGCTCCCCATGTATAGTTTCCGGTTTATTTTTATTTTTTTTAATTGGAAATTTTTTTTTAATCTTTTTTGAGTTGATTTTGACCAACTGATTGTCTAATTTAGACTTTAATTGACCAATGATGTAGCTCAATTTTACCGCATGACAAAAGTTGAGCTACCCTATTGATACAATTACATAGAATGGAAGCGTGAACTAAAACCCTAACACGGTTAAACAAATCATAAAGGATTTAAAGACTAAAAGTCAAGACTTTAATTGATAATTGAATGTGTAAACAATGAACTCAAGCTCTCTCTCTCGCTCCCTCTCTCTCTCTCTCTCTCTATATATATATATATATATATATATATATATATATATATATATATATATATATATATATATATATATATATATATATATATATATGGAAGTAAAACTTTGGGAATAAGAAACCTAAACAAAGTAATATTTGACTTAGACTAAAAATAAAACTTTTAGTTATCAACCTCTTACGGCCTAGAGAAGGGGTTCTTTCTACGGCGTAGACAGGTTAAGAAAACAACTAGAAATAAGACAGCTTCTACGGCGTAGCAAAAATCAACTACGTTTTCTTGTTTAGATTTCTCTTTCCATGCTCCAAGTGCTCCATATACTCTTCCCCTAACCTCTCGATCTTGTCCTCATCATCCCCGCTCCCCCTAAATATCGGAAACATTGAAAGTCTTTGAAATACTCATGGTATTGGGCAAATTGACCATATTAGCATTATCATTGATCTTTCTAAGAATCTTATAAGGACCATACTTCTTTTGTTGGAGCTTGCTGTAAGTACAAACTGGAAAACGCTCTTTTCGAATAAATACCATCACCTTGTCACCTTCATTGAACAACTTGACTCGACGATTCTTATCCGCATCAACCTAGTACTTAGCATTTGATTCCACAAACTTAGCTCGAACAACTTCATGCGTAGCTTGATCCTCTTGCACCATCATGTTTGCTTGAACATTCTTATTGTAAGCAAACTCGTCTTAAGCTAACGACACACTAAAGCATATGCTTTTCTCCATACAAGCAATGTATCATATTACCCAAGGTTCGATTAACCACTTCAGTTTGACCATTCATTTGAGGATGAGCGGTACTACTAAAGTTCAAGGATGTACCTAAACGCTTCCAAAGTGTTAACCAAAAGTGAGTAAAAAACTTACTATCCCGACCTGAAGTAACTAACTTTGGAACTCCATGCAAACGAACCACCTCTTGAAAGAATAACCTTGCAATATGTGCCACATCCGAAGTCTTCTTACAAGGAGTGAAAAGTGCCATCTTGGAAAACCGGTTAATAATAACAAATACAAAATCGACTCCTCATTGAGTACGAGGAAGCCTAAGCACAAAATCCATACATATATCAACCCAAAGTCTCTCGGGTATGGGTGATGGCATGTAAAGACTCGTATTTTATGCTTTACCCTTTCCTTCTGGACACATAACACATTTTCGTATGAAAGCCCTAACATCACTCTTCAATTTAGGCCAACAAAATCAACTTTTCATGGAAGCAATAGTCTTATCACACCCTAAATGAGCACTCAATCATGCCGCATGCACTTTTTGAAAAGTTGTGTATTCCAAACCTTCTCCTTCTCCTTCTTTAAAAGCTGCATCATCAAACATTCCCTCTTCATCCCCATGCTCTTCATAATAGGTAGCTCGTTTAGGACACACATTAGACCTATGCCCCAGTTCACCACACCTAAAACACTTCGCACCTGTTGGTTTAGCATAACGATTATAATTGATTGGTTCACTATCCTTTATCTTTTCTACTCCACTTCCACTAGCCTTAGAACTTGAGGTTGTAGGATTAGTACTAGGAAGGGTAAGTTGGCTTTGATTGGGCCGACTACTATAACTAGTTAAAGTGTTTGAACTTTCTCCAGTTTCGGATTTAGAAACCATCCTCTTCGTCTTCATTGCTAAATTTTGAGCTCGATCAACGGACCAAATTGAAATCAAACTCAACTTTTCTTTAATAGATGAATTTAAACAACTTATATACTTGGTTGCGGTTTGTTCCTCCATTTTTCTCAAATTACAACGGGCTTATAACATCAAAAACTCACTCATATATTTGACTACGGTTCTTTTACCTTGCACAAAATTATGATATTTTTGCTACAAAATTTGTTCAATATCTGGGGGTAAAACCTACTTTTGATCATTTTTTTCATCCTTTTCCGAGTATCCACGGGTCGCTTTCCTTGTGACCTGCGGTTGTCTTGTTCACATTGCCACCAAGGCTCCACTTCTCCATGCAATTTATAAGCTACAATCTTCACTTTTTGTTCTTCGGGAATATCTATGATGTCAAACAACTTGTCAACTTCATACAACAAATCTAGCACCGCTTCAATATCATGATTTCAAACGAAAATGGAAATCTCGGCCTTGACACGATAATCTTGTTGCTCACCAAACCCGCGAAGATTGGCCTACGATTTCCACCTCTTGGACCTCCATCAAACATCTCATACTTTTCTTCCCCTTTCTCATCTAAAGACCTGATGTTTTCTTGTGTCCAAACTTGTTTAGGAGAATGGCCAGGCTCATGATTATCATAGAGTCCTTCAAATTTAGCATGGAATCTAGGATTACCACGTTTGTTACACTCACAATTTGAGTGATTACCACCACCTACGATCGTGGATCGTATCTCATTAAGAACAGTGGACATACTCGTGAATTTGGAAGTGAGATCGTTGATCGCACAATCCATCTCATCAGTCGACCTCACCCCACCAGCAGCACGGATTTTGGAATCTTTGCATCCTTCGTCATCATGATATCGACAGGCTCTGACACCAATTGACGTAAAATGGAAGTGTGAACTCAAATCTTAACACGTTTAAACAAATCACAAAGGACTTAAAGACTAAATGTCAAGACTTTAATTGATAAATGAATGTCTAAAAAATGAACCCAAACCTTATAGTTATAGGGAAACAACATTTGGGGAATAAGAAACATAAAGAAAGTAAAATTCAACTTAGACTAAAAAAAAAAACTTTCAGCTATCAACCTCTCTATGACGTAGATAGGTTAAGAAAACAACTAAAAATAAGGTGTAGCTTATACGGCGTAGACAAGGCTTTGGCTGTACACCATAATGAAAATCAACTACCTTTTCTTGTTTAAGTTTCTCTTGCCATGCTCCATTCATCCATACACTCTTCCGCTAACTCATTGATCTTTTCCTCATCATATAATTTGGTTTTGCTCAAAGAACATTTTTTTATTATTTATTATTATTATTATTATTATTATTATTATTATTATTATTATTATTATTATTATTATTATTATCATTTTCAATTTTGTGTTTTCCTCTTTTATGTAAGAGATATGTGTATATTGATATTTAGTGCATGGTTCTTATCGTAACTTTGTACCTCTCGAACTTTATTTATACACAATGATAATGCAAAGCAATAAATGTATATGAAGTATTACATTGAGATCTTGATCAAGTTTCCCAGCAAGTGCAAGAAGCAATGTGGTTTTCCCGGCCCCTGGTGGACCTAACAGTAGTGTCATCCTGTATGCGTTGACACAAAATTTGAGCACCAAAATGAAGATTGGAACATATAACTTTCAAGTCAATATAAACATTATCTTTGACAGCACTAAAATAAATAACTAAATAAATAAACCAATAATTTCGATACCTAGATGGTTTGATAATCCCAGTTATGGATCGAAGGGTGTTCACATTTTTCTTTTTTGAAGTAGCGAGCCTAAATGATCGTAGTGTGCTCTGAGATTTTATTCAGATATCTTTTAAATGGAAAGCTTCAATCAATAATATATACGGTAAATAAATAATATGAAGTAAATAAAATGTACCTCAATTGCATTGAAGGTGATATTATATAGAGAGGGATGGGCTCTATGACCAACGAACATACATCCTTCAACTGATAAGTTCTCATACCTTACTTCAATCTTTGTTGTGCCAGTCCCACCGCTAAAAACATAAAAAAGAAGAATGCTGTAACCATATAAAAACATCCGCACAATCCTTCACAAAATGACATGTAAAGCAATGATTGACTTAATCAGTGAGAAGAGAAAAAAACTGTAATAAAATCCATCAATAACTGTCTGACAAATCATTTTGTAGAGGATTTTGTGGATGTTTTTTTAATGGCCGTAGCATTCCTTCATAAAAATTATGAATCAACATTAGTCCTTATAGACATATAGATACGAAGGATGTATGGCGTATGGTGAATTTATTGACATGTAGATAATCTCACATGAATGTATTTTTATAAGTAAAAAATTGAACTTTGTGGTTCATTTATTTTATCTAAATAAGCCATGATTATTTTTTTCCTCATAAGCTTTTTAGTATTATTATATACCCTATTAACATTTGAGAATTTAGCATATATGTTTGTCATCTCATGTTGGACCTAATATTCTTTTTAAGTTCTTTCATATATTTTTAATTTACTAAGTTTTTATTTTGAAATTTTTTTTCTAACTTGAAATTTCCACCAAATTAATCCGGAAAAAAACAGACTTTTCAAAATATATTTGTTCGTGTTTATTAGTGACAAATGATACAAAGGTGCAAAATGTTACGTGTTTAAGTATATGATACTCTATAAATAAGTATAATACTAATATTTTATGTTAGTTTGCGCCACATGATTTATTTATTTATTTATTTATTATTTTTTTTTAAATTAGAGTTTTTTTTTGTTTTTTTTTTTAAATTTATTTATAAACTCTTGTTTACTTATACTTTACATATATGTTGCACAACTATAATAGAAAAGGTTATAAAAGATTGTTGACATAAAAGATGATAAAAAGGTAATTTTATAAAATGCATATTTATAGATTCATTTATTAGGATAATACAAATACTTTTATAAATGTGATATATATATGCTCAAGACATAATAATATATACTACCTCCGTCCCATATTAAATGCCCACTTTGAATTTTCAAGGTATTTTTTTTATCAACTTTGACTTTAATTATTTTTATTTATGTTATATAATACTTGATGCAAATTATATGAATGAATTGGGTTTTAAATGTATTTTCATTGATATAATTTTTATCAAGTATTATATAATACAAACAAAAATTTTTAAAGTCAAAATTGAAGAAAAAAGACTCAAAAAGTTAAAAATTGACATTATTTTGTGATTAGGAGGTGTAACTTTTTTAACGTATAAAACATAATTAAATTCAGAGTAAACTGCAAAATACATCCTTGTGGTTTACACATTTTGGCATCTTACATCCCTGTCAGAAACTTTTGGCAAAATACATAACCCGTTAGGCAAACGTTTGCTACCCTACATCCCTCGTTAACCATGAGGACTAACGATGCAAATTTTTTCTCCGTTATCTCTTAACGAGATTGATAATGTTACACCGTTAGCCTTCAGGACTAACGGTATTTGCATCGTTAGTCCTTTTTTTTTACGTTATATCCATTTTTTGTACGTTTCTCCGTTCTTTGTACGTTTTCTCCATTTTTTTTCTATGTTATTTGTACGTTTAATCCGGTCTTATCAATTTTTTGTACGTTTTATCCATTTTTTGTTAATTGTTTTCTGTTTTTTGTACGTGTTATCAATTTTTTACGTTCTTATCCGTTTTTGTACATTTTAATTGTTTTTTGTCAGTTTTTTTACGTTTTATCCGTTTTTTGTATGTATTTATCCGTTTTTTGTACATTTTATCCGTTTTTGTCGTTTTCCCCCCTTTCTTATACGTTTGATCAGTTTTTTTTAATGTTTTATCCATTTTTTGTACGTTGTATCCTTTTTTTTCTCAGTTTTTATACGTTTTATCTGTTTTTATGTTTTTTGTTCGTTTTATCCATTTCAATTCTTTTTTTATATGTTTTACCCGTTGTTTTATGTTTTTATCCCTTTTTGTTTGTTTGTCCGCTTTGTACGTTTTTATCCGTTTTTTTAATGTTTTATCCGTTTTTTAGGCTTTTTGTATGACTTATCCGTTTTCTGTACGTTTTATCCGTTTTTTTACGTTTTATCGGTTTTTGTTTGTTTCTATCAGTTTTTTTATGTTTTATCTGGTTTTATCCGTTTTATCCATTTTTTAATGTTTTTAATATGTTTTTTTTACAAAAAATGGATAAAACATACAAAAAATGGGAAAACTGATAAAAGAACAGATAAAACGTACAAAAAATGGATAAAACGTACACAAAACGGATAAATACGTATAAAAAATGGATACATCGTACAAAAAAGGGGAAAACTGACCAAAAACAGATAAAACGTACAAAGAACGGATACAACGTACACAAAACGGATAAATACGTACAAAAAATGGATAAAATGTACAAAAGTCACAAAAAAAGGATAAAACGTACAGAAAACGTATAAAGACATAAAAAACTGATAAAACGTACAAAAAGGGGGGAAATGACAAAACACAGATAGAACGTACAAAAAATGTATAAATACATACAAAAAACGGATAAAACGTAAAGAAAACTGACAAAAATGGTTAAAACGCACAAAAAACAGATAAGAACGTAAAAAAAATGATAAAACATACAAAAAACGGGAAAAAAACCGAAAAAAATGGATAAAACGTAAAGAAAACGGATAAAACGTACAAAAACTGGATAAAAACATACAAAAAACGGAGAAACGTACAAAAAATGGAGATAACGTAAAAAAAGAGGACTAACGATGCAAATACCGTTAGTCCTGAAGGTTAACGATGTAACATTATCAATCTCGTTAAGAGATAACGGAGAAAAAATTTGCATCGTTAGTCCTCATGGTTAACGAGGGATGTAGGGTGGCAAACGTTTGCCTAACGGGTGATGTATTTTGCCAAAAGTTTCTGACAGGGATGTAAGATGCCAAAATGTGTAAATCACAGGGATGTATTTTGCAGTTTACTCTTAAATTTATCACACCATCTATTAACCACTTGCAAATATAAGCCATTACAAACTACTTTGACCTTCTATTGTCTATAATATTACTCACTGTGGATTCTATATATATTGTCACAATCTTGGACGTGTATATTATATGAGATATTTTTTCATTGCTTAAAGTTATGTTAACTTAAAATTTTCATCATACATAAAGTTATTGTTAATGAACCCTAGCCGCCACCCATGGCGATCATCCCCTTCCTGGATCTCATCATTTCCAACCCCTAAATAATTTCTTTTCCATAAATCAATTCATTAAACAGATCTCCCTTCAATCCAAAAATCCTTTTTAATATATCAATTCAATTTTTTCTACAGCAGCTTCGTTTCTTAGGAGATCTCACTTAACCAATGAAGTCGTATGCAGAAGATATCCCATTCGATCTACGTGACCAACTTTCCTGATTCTGTTACGTCCCGAGATCTCTGGAACCCGACTCACTTATCGTCTAACTGGTGCTCCATCACTACAAGAAAACAGGGCTTTACCCGCGGAAATTACCCACGTACATTGATACGTGTGTATTTTCCCTCATATTACGCATTTTTTACACACAATTAGCATATCCAAAGTCTTGAATAAATTTCCCTCAATTTTCCCATAGTTTTACCCATAAATTTAACCATTAAATAATATATCGTGTGTAGTTTGTGGCTAAATGACTCCCGCCAAAATATTTCCCACATATTACACACAATTTAATTATCACAGGTAAAGTCATGGCTAATTTTGTGGGTAAAATTTTTTTACCCATAGACTACGCACATATTTTATATTCGTTGGTAATATTTGTGGGTGGTTTATGGGTAACCTTTATACTTGTAGCTTTTCACAGACCTGGTTTCCCATTTAACATCTCGAGTGTAATTTACATGGCTAAATATACATTACCCATTTATTAGACTCATCCTTTGTGCTCGTGGGTAATTTGGTGCGTGTAATTTGTGGGTAAAAATATGCCCAAGATTATGGCGATGGTTAACTTTTGTGCCTAAATTATTTTGCTCATTTATTAGACACTCCTTTTGTATGATATCACCACAGTGTGCAATAACATGATTGTTTCTAATAACCAGTAACATGATTGTTTACAATAACCAGTAACATGATTGTTTCCAAATCAAAATAACAACAAATATATATGCGAATATAATTTTCGTGACTTTCAAGATATTTGTGTATAATGACATATAGAAGGCTTTGAAATAGCCCAATTTTGTGATAGTTGCACCCTAATTAGATATAGAAATTTCATTTTTCAGATAGTATTTGTTCAGGTGCAACTTATTATGTCGAACAAGTCATTCACCAGATTTATTAATTATGTTGAACAACTTATTAGCCCAATTTTGTGATAGTTTCACCCTAAATAGATATAGAAATTTCATTGTTTAGATAGTATTTGTTCAAGTGCAACTTATTATGTCGAACAAGTTACTGTTGTCAATGAAACATCTGGTGAAAATGTTATTGTGACAAATTCAGGCCCTCGATCAAATGTTGAAAGCTCTCAGAATCAGTCACTCATAGCAGGGAGAAAACAACTTACTGTTGTCAATGGATTGTAAGTATAAGGTGTATTATTTCAATAGTTGATTATACATTTTCATGTGATTACACTGATTTTATCATCTTCGTTATATTATAACAGCCTTGAAAATTCAAGTCAATGCTCACGAGTAATAACAAGGATTTTCAAAGAAAGAATTGATGATGGAGCCTTCACATGGAGAAAGGTGCAACAAGACACCAAAAACTTCTATTTTGAAGAATTTAAGGTATACCATATGATATTTAAAATATTTGATATGTACATATAACATATGTGGTTATTAATGATTTGGATTAATGTAGAAACATTATGTATGGGAGCCTACAACGAAAACACAAGTGAGGACAGCATGGGAATCAAAAGCTTCTGAATGTTATACAGATTTCTTGAGAGACATTAGGCGTAAAATGATCAAACCAATATTTATAAGTGAAGACACATGGACAGGTTTTGTAGGTTATTGGGATACACCCGAGTATAAGGGGAAACGAGAAACAAATTCACAGAATCGTCTGAAGGGTGATGGTCCATCGACTCATACTGGAGGGTCCGTGTCATATCATGAATATGCAAAGAAACTTGTAAGCTTAAGAAACTTAGTTGTAGTTCTATGATACTAAAATATGTTATTGTTTGTTTAAGTAAATCTATTTCGAAAGTTTTTGTTAGTTTCTGATTTTTTTAATTTTTTGTGTGCAGGAAACGAAACTAAAGCGTCCACCTAATCCTTTTGAACTTTTTGGGTATACCCATACAAAAAATCATGACGAGACAACTTTTATCGATAAGAAGGCAAAAACAATCAATGCAAGCTCTGATCTAAAAAGTGAATACCATTTCCATTTAGTATATAATCACCCATTTTCACATCTATATAATAACAGGATAATGTGTTGCGATTGAGGGAAGCACGTGAGGCAAATCATGCAGAAGGTGAGTCATCCCAATTGGTAAATGAATCAACACTTTATTATGAGGTGGTCGGAGGCGTGAAGAAAAGAAATGTGTATGGTCTTGGCTCACAAGCATTTGCTTATTATCTGAATCCCTCCACTAGAACTTCTGCAACATATATGCCACATGAACCATTGGAGAACAAGTATCTGGAAATGGAGAGAAAGTTGACTCGCCAGATCGGTAAGCAACAACAAATTCTTGAGTTCTTGTGTGGTCATCTTGATATTCCCGTCCCAAGTACTGAGAGTGACACTGAAGAAAACAATGAAGCAGATACTGTGGGGGGAACTCAAGACCCAAACACTAGCAACTACGAAGAGCATGAAATCTAATAAGATGATCATCACTGCCTTAGGACATCGAGAAACCTGAGTTAATTTATTTTCTATGTGTCTGGTGGTTTAGGTTCAGGATTATTTTGGTTTGCATATCTTAGGTTGTTGTTTTCTTTATTTTGAATAATTGTTGGTTCCTTTCGGATATTTTATGTTTATGTTAAGTTTAATAAAGTTGGTTTATGTTTGTTATATTGTCTGCCTAATTTATATTTTACTGCTTTTTCAAAATTTGTCCAGATATTTCATATTAATTTCAATCAAATCGTTTCTCGAAAAATTCCCACAAGTTTTACCGGTACTTTTTGTGGTGAATATTACCCACCCATTATTGTGGGTAAACTTCTAATATTACCCTTTGCATTCGTACCAATAATTGTGGGTAAACTTCTAATATTACCCTTAGCTTTTCACACTTAAATATCCGTGGTTAAATGTACCCATAAAGTATCATGGGTAAAACGGAAATTTTTACCATCGGATATTTACACACGACTATATTTTGGGTTATGTGTACCCTTGAATTACCCTCAAAACTTTTGTGTGTAATTTTGTGGTAATGTAAAAAATCACGTGAAACATTTTACCACAGATTTAATGCTCACACCCACGGATTATGTGCTGGCTAAATATACCCATAGATTACCCACATGAAAATTGTGGGTATTTTCGTGGTAGCTTAGAAAATCCCGTCCAACATTTACCTACAGATTGAATGAAAATGCCCACAAACAATGTCGTGGTTAACATTACCCACATGTTAAAAAAGTCATTTACCCTCGAAGGTTTTCCCCATTAAAACAGGTTCATGGATAATCTGTGGGTATTCATCAGTTACCCACGAATTTGGCCCTTTTACCTACAAAATCTGTCCGTGGCTATTCGCCTGAATTCTTGTAGTGCATAGTGCGGGAATTACATAAGTTAAAAGGGAAAGGATTTGATTTTTGGTCTCATTGTAAAAAGTGTATTAGGAATGGTAATGACGCGCATTTCTGGTCAGACTTTTGGATTGGAGACATGCCTCTCCGCGCTAAATTCCTCGCTTGTTTGCTTTGGAGCTGGATAAAGAAGCCTCGGTGGCTATTAAATTGAGTGCTCCTGTGGATAATTCTTTCTATAAAAGTGCTCGGGGTGGTCTCAAATAGCATCTGATGGCGGTCATGAATTCTATGCTGGATCCGGCGTCATTATCAAATTCTTGTGATCGGCGGTTCTGCGATTTGGTTAGCGATGGCGATTTCCGGGTTAAGGAGGTTCGTAACTTCATTGATGACTTATTTCTTCCTTCTCAAGACGTTCCAACTAGATGGGTGAAGTCTATTCCTATTAAGGTTAACGTTTTCGCTTGGCGAGCTCGACAGGATTGTTTGCCGACTAGGGTCAATTTGGTTCGTAGAGGTGTTAATATTGAGTCGTCTATCTGTCCGGTTTGCTTATCCTGCGAGGAAGATGTTAATCACATTCTTTTTCGCTGCGACTTGGCCCAGCTTACGCATTTGTCGATGGTGGGACTTAGATTCACAAGATTGGTCCTCATTCCAATAGTGGCAGTCCTAGTTCTTATCGATTCGGCTCTCATCCAAGATTAAATCTATGTTGGAGGGTGTTTTCTTCGTTGCTTAGTGGTCTATTTGGAGGTTTAGGAATCGTTTCATTTTTTAGGAAAAACACCCTAGACCTTCAGAGGTTTTTGATGACATAGTGTTTTGTGCTTTCAACTGGTGTAATAGTCGTTGTCGTTGGATGTTTTCTTGGGTGGACTGGTTACAAAACCCCCATTTAATTTCTTTGTAATTGTTTCTCTAGCATCTTACTAGTTTAATAAAATTCGTCGTACAAAAAAAAAAAAAAAAAAAAAAAAAAAAAAAAAAAAAAAACGCATAATTGAAAACGTTGGTCACTAAAGGTTTTCAAACGACCCGGTAAATATAAGTCACTAAAGGTTTTAATTACAGGCACTACGTCATTTTCTACTTCACGTGACGGGTGACTTTTAGTGATGCCTTCATTAAAGATCCGCTACACGACAAAAAAACTTCTTTGGTTCTGTCACTGCAATGTGCAAGTACCATGACAGTTTTTCATCTCAACAAAAAGGCTTAAAGCACGAAATAGATACATAAAAGTTCTAGTAACGACCATATGCAACGCCATGCCAGATGACAAAGTATGTTGAACACCAAGTAAATAGCTGGGGTTCGAATCCGTTTGTTGTTGGGTGACTTTTTTTAGATATTGCAAAGCCGTCTGTTTTCAGGTGTTTTATATTATTTTTTTCTGCTTTCAATATGAATTAGGTTAAATCTATTTACAAAAACGTTGAAGCTTGCAAGATTAAACTGATACCTTTTTCTTTAAAATCATAAATATGTATACATGCAATAGCATGCAAACATGATACAACCTTTAGTTGTAAAAGAGTAAACTATTGTATATATATACTAGTATAGCTACGTTAAACCGAATACATGATGCAATATGTTATAGTAACTTTTTGTGTAAGAGTTATTAATGAGAAATAAGATGTGATACATGGACCTAATAAATAAGTCTAAATGTGGACATATCGCATTAATAACTTGTATATTTATAAAATATATAAATTATTAATGCAGTAGGATCACGATTAGGCCTATTTATTAGGTCAATCTATCATTTTTGATGAGGAATTTATGGTCACATAAACATAAATCTGAAACGTAGTGCAGCAAGACTATACTTGTCATTACTATTTAATAAACCAAACAATAAAACAATTCCGGTCAAAGAAAACTAGTGGCGGACCTGGAACAAAATTCAAAGTACGTTGTTCCCACTAATCGAGATAATAAAGTCAACGAGTCAAAAAGTCAAATGGTCAATAGGTCGGATTAAGTTATTTTTGTCATTGTATGTAGCGTATTTTTTTTTTCTTTTTATTATTTTTTTAATTTTTTTTAGTACTAACTTTTTTAAATCGTGTCATTGTGTGTACCGGTGACCTGCGTGACCTGTTGCAGCAGATTGAGTTAACGATCGCTTGATTTATTATTGCAGCGTTAGTTCTTTATAATAACGACAGTTTATAAATAACTAAATGGAGCATGTTAACTTAACGATCGTTTATTTTATTATTGCAACGCTAGTCCTTTACACGTTTTCGTATGTTTTCGACCGTTTTTACCCGTTTTTACACTTTTTTGTCCGTTTTCGCACGTTTTCAACCGTTTTCACACGTTTTCGTCCGTTATTACACGTTTTCGTTCGTTTTCGCACGTTTTTATCCGTTTTTGCACGTTTTCGTCTATTTTTGTCCATATTATTATACAATTTCTTTCGTTTTTCTTATAAAAAATTAGAAAATAAAAAAAAATAAAACTTTTTTTTGAAAATAAAAATTAATAAAAAAAAGAATTAAAAATATTATAAAAAATTAGAAAATTAAAAAAATTAAAAAAATAGAAAATAAAAAATTTCCAAAATTTTTTTTAAAAAATAAGAAAATCAAAAAAATCAAATTAAAAAAAATCGAAAAACAAAAATTAGAAAATAAAAATTTTGAAAAATAATTAAAAAAAATTATTTTTCGATAATTATTTAAAAAAAAATATTTTTCGATAATTATTTTAGAAAATTATTTTCCAAAATTTTTTTACTTTATAATTTTTGTTTTTCGAAAAAATATTTTCTAAAAAATTTTTGAATATTTTTTAGTTTTTTTTATTTTCTTAATTTTTTTAAATTCTTTGGAAATTTTTTATATTCTATTCATTTTAAATTAAAAAAATAAATAATTTTTTTAAATTCTTTTTATTTTCTATTTTTTTTAATATTTTTTTTCATTTTTTTAAAATTTTTTAAAAAAGATTTTGATTTTTTTTTTAAATTTTGATTTTTTTTTATTTTCTATATTTTTAAAATTTTTGTCCATATATTTTTATTTTCTAATTTAAAAAAAATCTATATTTTTTTTGAATATATTTTTTTTGGAATTTTTTTGTGGCGATGGAATGTGCAAGAAATGATTATACATATTCAAGGACATGTAAAAACAGACGAAAATGTGCGAAAACGGACATAAACGGGCGAAAACGTGTTAGAACGGACAAAAACGTGTGAAAACAGACGAAAATGGACAAAAACGTGCGAAAACGAACGAAAACGTGCGAAAATGGACGAAAACGTGTAAAAATGGACGAAAACGTGTAAAGACGGACGAAAACATGTAAAAACCGACGAAAACGTGTAAAACAGACGAAAACGTGCGAAAATGTGTAATGGACTAACGTTGCAATAATAAAATAAACGATCGTTAAGTTAACATGCTTTATTTAGTTATTTATAAACGGTCGTTAGTATAAAGGACTAATGCTGCAATAATAAAACAAACGATCGTTAACTTAACATGCTCCACAGGTCAAACAGGTCACCGGTACAAACAATGACACGATTTAAAAAGGTTAGTGCTACAATAAAAAAAATGTACGCTACATACAATGACAAAAAGTGACAAGTATGATGCATTTTTTTGCCAATATCCCAATTATTAGCAAGACACAAATGTAAGCACAACATTGCTATAAGGGTTAAGTCCATGAATTGGTCATGGATTTTCAAAAAATTTTGTTGGTAAGGAACTTTAACCTGTTGAACTAACATAACGTGTACATAAACATGAAGTTTTTGGCTGATTTGAATTTTGTAGTTTTTGGTTATGAAAATTTGAAGCAACTGTATATTAAAAAAGAAATATGAAGAATGAAGATGAGGGTGTTTTTGTCATTTTACCTGTTTAATTATGAATTTCACAGTTAAATTGACGTAACATGTACATCAATAGCCTGTTGCAACCGGTCACCAGTTACAAACATTAACAATATGTATAATTTTTGAATGAATTTAAAAGTTTCATATGCGGTAGTAGTACTTTTCAAAGTTTGTTACGAACAATTGAAATATAGTGAAAGTTACCCTTGCTATAAACAAAGACTTTAACCAAGCCTAGAATGGCTTTAACCATAGTAATAGTAGTATTAAATTATATTCAAAGATTATTATAGAGTATAGTGCAAAAAATGTAAATAATGTCATCGAAAAAAAATCTGCAAATATTGTCCCTAAACTTTCAATTTTCTGCAAAAAAGGTCCTTGCTGAATGTTTTTGTTGCTTAAATTGGCCGTGTAAAATGACTATTTTACCCTCACCTACTACATGAACATTTTTTGCGGTTTACTATTAATTTTCTTTTTCACTTCTCACCGCCACCACACAACAACGGAACAGATACGAGCAAGTTTGCGTTCATGTGATGACCGGCCTTAAAATAAAAACAATATGAACCAATCAAAATCTGACATGTGTCATTTATCTTTAAATGAAAACTTAAATTAAAATTATATAATTAATAAAAGAAAAGGGTATAATAGATATTTCACTTTTCCCCACTACCCTATTATCACTCATCCTCTTTAACAAAACTTATGCCACCACAACCCACCTCCACAACACGATCTGAAAAACATCACCGATCCCATGCCGCCACAACATCAAACTCATGCCACCACAACCCACCGACCCTGAATGCGGGTTACCCAAACCGCCGATGCAACGTACGTCTTGTTTTTTAATAGGAATCTAGCCGACGGGCATGTCGTTTCTTAAAGATGGTTTCGGCTAAGATGATTTCGTGTAAGGATTTTATTATTTCGTTTTTGTTTGATGCACAAACATACAAAACACGAACCTTGAATCTTGTTTCTACAGTTTCTCGCTTGTGCTGTTTTCTTACGGGAGTACAAAGACAGATTTGCTCTTGTTTATATGGGAGTACATTTGTTTTTAGATCTGATTTTTCGGTATTTGTTTATACTGATTTGCTCTTGTTTATACGGGTTGAAATTCCGGCCAACCTCGCGTAACCACCACGACCACCACCGCTGTATCCACAAGAAGACCAGCCATCGTATCTTAGATCCATTCACCTCCTATTACTGATATGCATCAGTTGTAGTAATATGCATCAGTAATATACTAATATTGAATTATTAGATAAATGAATCAGTAAGTATTACTGATATGCATCAGTTGTATAATATATATTTGTTTGATGTATATCACTAGGCTTTAGTTTTATTTGTATAATTTTTTATATGTATATTTGAAACAAATTGATGTGTGTCAATGCATTATAACTGGAAATCAATGAAGAATCAATAATACGATATGCATCAATGTATTTTTTTCTTTTTTTTGTTATTTTAATAAATTAATCAGTGTGGTGTATCAATGTTCTACTAGTTGTTATGTAATAAATTAAAGATCACATAATCTTGATAATTTTGGTGTATGGTATATATTGTAAATGAAGGATTCAAGCGATAAAAGTTGATGGTTCAGTTCTTTGTAAAGTCTATATTGTTATGTATCAATTGAAACAGTAATAATACGTGAGTCAGTGTGATTAATGGATATGCATCAATTTATTATTAATGTTTCAAAAAAGAAAAAAGATAACTCTAAACTGATATCAAATGAGAATGATGAAATCATGTATCAAGCCTTGTCATGCTACATAATTCTATATATTAGTAATTGTTATTTATAAGAAATATAAATGTTAATTAATGAAGCAAACAAAGAAATAATTTGCTACATTAGGGGTACGAATTAAACAGCTTTAAAAGGTTTTGAAAGTTGACATCCATTTCACTATATTTACCACAATGCCACTCAATTAATTTTGATCTAATGACATCATCAATAGATATTCAATGGTCTAGATCGGTTCCTATTGTTTTTACTTTAAGAGTGGTCACTATAATAACGGCCCCCCACTCATCCATACATGGACGGACCCACATAGGAGCCGGGTGTGGCACGGGCCACACCCAAGTTTAGGTCATGAAGTGTAAATTTTTCATAAAATATGTATTTTTTGAGCTCGTGCAATACCCAATTCTACCTAATAAATTCTTTATCGGGCAACTTTAGTACTCATGGTCATTAAAAAAAAATTTGTGCAACACCCTCTCAAAAATCCTGGGTCCGTCCCTGCATCCATATCAACAAGTTATATGGTGATGTTGATCTTCATCCAGATCAACATCGTTAACTGTATATTTGTTATCATTGGTTATAAGTTAATCTATAAACTCCCTACTAGGGTTTTAGTTTCAACATTGACAGTGTAAAAGATTAACTCAAATGACAACACGTCAACGATAAGGTTTGAAACTTTCAATATTGTTGCAACAATACGAATAGACAGAGCACGATGTGATCAAATTCAATGTATGGCAAAGATAAGTAACCATTTTGCATATGCACAACATATATACAAAAATGTAAGCATGATCCAGTTCGTCCCTTAAGAAACATAATTCACCTTTTTAAAGGACATGATCGTATTATCTCATAACCTAATATTACAATTACCAATGTGCCTTTTGTCAAATGTTAACCGTAAGATTGTTATGTCCTAAACTAAGAGGAGGTTGTTGGTTCAAGTCATGCATGCAAATGACGAAAGTGAAATTGTCGTACTATGTGAGAATGTATATATTACACTCTTTGTGTCTCAATTTGGCTTAAATATAAAAAGCTAATTACTACAGCCATAGACGGATACAAATGCTTTATACATCTAAACTCATGTCTTTGAATCACTTAAAGCCTTTCTAATGTTGAAGGTCCTACGTACTAAGCTCGATTTATTACATGTTAATGTTATGGCCTTCAACTCGACCAGATTGCAACTTACCAATGCGTCATTTAATTTTTTATCAAGCTAGGTTTATAAAGTTATTTAACTCATCTATGTAGGAATCCTAGTTAATCTCTAGATGAGTTTGTGTTGCTAATTTGAAATTTTATTGCTATGTACGTAGTATACATTACCGTATAACTTTTTGATATGGATGAAGATCAACATCACCTTATATGGATGAGTGACCTTGCTCGTATCTGTTCTGTTGTTGTGTGGTGGTGGGAAGTGAAAAAGAAAATGAATAGTATACTGAAAAAAATATTCTTACAAAAATTGTCCCTGTTGTATGTGAGGATAAAATATTCATTTCACACGGCCAATTTTAGCTAAAAAAATACTTCCTCCGTCCCATAATAAGTGTCTATTTGAATTTTTTGAGTCTTTCTTGTTCAAGTTTGACCATAAATTTTTTTATTTGAGTTATATAATATTTGATAAAAATTATATCAAATGAAAATACATTTAAAACCCATTTCATTCATATATTTTTCATCCAGTATTATATAACGCAAATATAAGGGTGCGTTTGGTATGCTGTGAGGAATGACAATAGGTATGAGTTTGATAGTAGTGGTGGGTCCCTCAATTATGAAAGATCAATTCCCTCCACAAGAGTTGGATATGGAGTATGGAATATATTAGACTTTCATAGTCATAGTTGTGGGCCCAGCATTCTAAACAAACACAAACTATCACTTTCATAGTTATAGTTTGATTCCCATAGGTGGAAACCAAACGCACTCTAAATATTTATAGTCAAAGTTTAATAAAAAAGACTAAAAAAGTCAAAGTGCACATTTATTATGGGTCGGAGGTAGTATCTTTTTGCATGAACTGTAACGTGGTAAGGACATTATTTACATTTTTCGAGGACATTATATATATAGTACATAGCGCGAGGACGGGTTTCCCAAAACGATTAAAATAATAATATAAAAGGAGCCCAACGTTGGGCTAGATGCCAATATTCTATTCAAATTAAAAAGTAATAAACATTCAGCCCATTTACTTAGCCCATGATTGAGAGCCCATTGACCGAGTGTCAAATGTACACTTCTATTTGTATATTAACATTAGCAGCATAAAATATTCACACGTGCACCTTAAAAAAAGAAAAATTACAAAACACACCCTAAACTTTTTAATATTTACGGCCTTTTTACAGAACAAACTTTATTTGCCAAATATGTAACAGAGATTTACCGGTTTCTTGAATTAAAAAAATACAGGCAAAAAGGCCTCTCGATAACGAACAAAATAAGCCCAATATTGATATGTTTTTGAAGCACATACGGTTTTATAAAAAATATTGAAGTTTAATAAAAGAACTTTCAAAATGCACCCTTAATCTATCAAATAACTTTAAAATTATCCTAATTTTTTTTATAACTATAACGGTCAAAATTAGGCCCGTCGCAGCACACTGGTGCCCGACACAACATTTATTCCAAACAAAGACGCTGTACGACAGCTACAGATATAGTTTCACACAACATTTGTTCAAACAAATACAACACGTGTCGGCAAAAAACATACCACGATCTTACAACGAGAAGCCCTACCTAATTTTGTATCGTTAAGCTGAATCAGTATAACGGCTTGCTGTAAACCTAACGTATTACAATACAAACTTTTGTAAATACCCCGCCGCAACGCGGCGGGTTACTGCCACTCGTTATTTACATTTTTCAATTTACTCATTATTATATGTAGAAATACTAACAAAATTGCTACACAGACAAAGGACAAAAGCAATTGTACCAATTTAGTACTCCGTATTTTATTAGTTTATACCATAAAGACTTTGACCAAAATGGCTTTTATCATCTTCTTCACTAGTTGAGTAGTTAACGTATCTTCTTCTCCGGCGAGACTTTCTTTTTCTCCTAATTTTTCTATTTTCTATCATTCTTCTTTAGATCCACGCTTCTAAGGTGGTTCCTTGTTTATTTTCAAGGTGGTTCCTAAAAAAATTGCTATATTGCTTGTAAAAGATTTTTTTTTTCAAAGTGGTTCCCGGGGCACCACCTAGTTTGTATCTAGGTCTGCCTCTGAAGAACACTAGTTTTTATCCCATTTATATACTCTTTGTTAAGATCAAGCTAAAGTAATACGGAGTATAACACTAGTTTTCCTTTTCAGTTTCGACTTCACTTGTAGCTGTTTAGACAGCTCATGACATGAAGCTATTTCATATAATTTTTATCCCATTTTAAGTTAAAACTTCTCTTCCGTTATCTAAGTAAACAATAAAAGTGTTACCTGTCGGTAAGAATCAAATAGAGTATTCGGGCAATACGAAACATATGATAGAAGAACGACGAACACAAATTTTACCTGTCAATTCTTTCTCTTAATCTCCTCAGGATATGATCTTCATCGATAGCGTCAAGTTGACAGTTCGATAACATCTTATCATGCACTCCATCATCTTGCAACCAATCATGATAGCCCAAAAGCTCACCTAGTGTGGGTGAACCATCGTCTCTGCCTTTCATAGGTATCACCATGTCCCGAAAATTATGTGGTGTTCATGGTGTTTAGGTACCCATATATATACTCCGTAATAAATAAATACTCCGTATCATTTTGAATTCCCTCTAGCATTGCTTATGTCACTGATGACATCATTAATGATGTCACTAATGCTTCTGTGGTATCAAGATGACCCTCATTTGAGATTTGTGTAACAACTTTTTTGAAAAATTTACAAAGATTTGATTTTTAAATTTCATATCAAAATTAAATTTTAGGAATTGAACAATATATTGTGAAAGTAACTGATCATGAACCATCCACAAAAATATATAGATTTTGATTTTAAACTTTTTTTTCTTTGTTGTAGTAATTAATTATTCATAATATTCTTTTATTGTCATCTATTTTACAATTTTAAGTAACATGTTTTGTTTCATTGTATTTATATATCAAGATTTTCAGCAACCTTTTATTTACATTTACAATACCCACAAGATTGATGATGATAATTACATCCCTTTGTTATTACATATGCATGCATCAAATCGAACAACAAAAAAAGCAATTTTAAAACTCTGTTATCATACTCATTTGTTATTTGTTCTTGTGTGACTTAATTTTTAGAATCAGCATTTTATAATTGGAGGCGTATACATCATATCATATAATCTTACTAGTTATAATGCCCGCGCACGTGTGAGTTTTTTTTTAAAGTTTTTTTAATAACACATTTTTATTTATTAAAAAATAAATAATTTAATCTTTGTTTTATTTGATTTATGATTATAGTTTTTAAAATAAATAATTATATTTTTTAAAATTATAGTTTTTATTATTAAAGATAATCATTTAAAAATTTTGCATCTTATCTATATTTTTTGTGTTTATCTTCTACTTGTGTAGTATATATCAACAAAACGAATTTAGAAATTTATAAATTAAAAAATAATAATTAACTAAAATATTACTTAATAAAGAAATAATCTTTTTTTTTGAAATACGAAAATCCCCGCTAGAGATTTTGTTGTATTATATAAAAGATATAAAAGATTTCTTTTTTATTTTTAACTTTTGAAGGTTTTCGAAGTTCATTCTGATCTTTTTTTTTTTTTTTTTTTTTTTTTTTTTTTTAATATCTTAAAAGTGTTTGGTTTGGCTTCTAATTAATGACAAATTAACATAATATATTTTCTACTACTTGAAAAGATGTTGACTTGCCACTACAAAAATATGCTACATACAAAGGTACTTTCGTTAATGGACTTCTTTAATCTTTTGTAATGTCGTCTCAATGATTTTTCAGGTGTTGATTTAGAACAATATTCTAATACGGTCGACATGAGTTGTATTATAATTCGAATTTCGAAAGAATTGATCTGTCTAGAGTTGAAAGATTATACAGAGTGTATGGTCAAACCTTGAAAAGTGAAATCTTAAAAGTTAAAAGTGAGAAAAATTGATAGTGTAATTAATACTCTTATTAAAACACCTCATAACTTAAATATACAATAATTTTATTTATATTATACAACCAATTAAAAGCATATGTATCAAATTAAAAATAACCAATTAAAACACCACTTACTAAAAAGTATAATAAAATTTTCACAATGTACAATTTAAATAAGCTATAACATAATCTAAAATATAAAATAATTAAACACACTAATTAATGTTATTTTTAAAAGGGATAATCACCAAAATAGACCGGGCAACCATAGTGAATTCGATTCCTGCCTCCAAATCCAAAAATATCTTTTTTAGACAGGGCAACCCGGGACACTTCAAACCCGGTGGGTTGACCCGGTTTAATTTGACCCGTTTTCGACCCAACCCGTCGGGTTGACTTGGTTTAAATCGACCCGTTTTTCGACGAAAATGGTTCAGCCGGTTGAACCAGCCGGGTCGAATCGCGTTTCAAAACATTATGTTTAATCCGCAAATCTTCAAACTTTATTATTTTCCGTTTATAACCTTTAAATTTTTTTTATCATTAAACGATCTGTCGCTATAAAATCTCGTTGCTATGCACGGGTACTCGTCTAGTTTATACATATAATTGAATGGACAACACGTGTACGCTTGCTAATTTGTTTACTACATGTGCTTTACGAGTAACTTTGGCTCGCGCGTTGCGGCGGGAGTAAATTTCATATGGTAAATTAAACAAATTTATTTTTTATGATAAACCTAAATCGATAGAACATACGCTACCTCATAAACTGGGTTTGTAAATGCAACCGGGCTATCATATTTTTTTCATTTTAAAATACATTAAAATAAAAGGACTGCATAATTTAAATATAATAAAACATCACACTTAACAAAATTTATGGATTTTAGGGACTAGTAATATAAAAGAGAATTTATGGGCAAACAATGGAAATTTATTTTTCATAAGAAACTAAAATTCATAAACACCTTTGTAACTAGGGGTGACAAGTTGTTAACACGACATGATAAAAGGCACGAACCTGACACAAAGTTAAACAGGTTTAGGTTGAGGATAAACATGTTTGAGTCAAAAACAGGTTAACCCGTTTAATAAACGAGTCATGTTTAGGTTGGGTATATATTAAACAGGTTAACCCATGAACCCGTTTAATTATATAAGACTCTAAAAATAAAATACATAACATGTCTTTTTATGTTGGATGTGGATTAAATGTATTATGTTATTTACTTAATATAATTGAATTATGATTATACCTCATATATATAAATTGACGCTTATAACTGAGAAAATTTGTCGTATAGTTATTTATCTGTTATTTTTATCATATTTTAAATCCTTATATCATTTTAGCATTTAAACTAGTTAAATCAACAAACCACCAACCTTATTCACTACTTAACTTATTTATTTAAATAGGTTAAACGGGTCAAAAATAGGTTACACGTGTTGCAGGTGCGGGTTAGGGTTGAGTTTCTTGACACGATTAATAAATGGACCGTGTTTTAGTAGAGGTTATACTAACCCGCCAACACGCGAATCCGAATAAGTTAATACGAATACGACTCGATTGACACCTCTACTTGTAACTATGGGTTAATCAGCAAGTTATTATTATTATTATTATTATTATTATTATTATTATTATTATTATCAATGTTGCAAAAATCGTGAATCGGTCCTGAGGCGGTCGGGGGCCGAGTTGCGTTTTTTAGCCGATTAATCGGCCCAAAACCTTGTAATCGCCGATTAATCGGCCGACTTCCTTGTAAATGTATCCAAGTTCCAGGGCCTTGTAGCTTGGAATCGGCGATTACAAGGCCTTGTAGGCCGTTTTTTGCAACATTGATTATTATTATTATGGGTAAATTGCAAAAATGGTCCTTAACGTTCCACGAAATTGCAAAAACGGGACCGAGACAAAAAGTAGCGCAAAAAAGACACCAACGTTTCACATTTTCGCAAAATCGCCACCGAGAGGCCTTTTTCGTTAAATTTCCCGTTAAGTGCCACGTAGTTGAGGGTAGTATCGTCATTTCACTGTTCATACTTATTAAAATTTGCCGCCATAATCACCTATGTGCTTGTGATTAGACCTCAATGGCTAAATTTGCAAAGTAAAATCAAACCTCTACCCCCATAAACCCCCCTACAACCCACATCTTCTCCACCACGACTCGAGTTGACCATAGCAGAATCACAACAAGAATGCAATCACCGCAAATGTCAGAAAACACAGCCATCATAACCACCACCATAATGACAACGACCACCACAAACACACACCAAGAAACTTCAACGTTGGTGACCACAACAACTCTGACACATCCCCCACAACAACGCCCATGTCCACGTTGTCATTCAGAAGACACAAAGTTCTGCTACTACAACAACTACAACACATCGCAGCCGCGTCACTTTTGCCGTAGCTGCCGCAGACACTGGACCCATGGCGGCGTGCTCCGGGACATCCCTGTTGGAGGTGGTAGCCGAAAAAACAGAAAAAGGAAAAACCCTATGAACCCCACCATCACTTCGGCTTATGTTACCACATTTGATCAGCCGGAGTACCAGAACTACCAGAGTGTGATGCCGCCTCCCCAGAGCCTGTTGCCGCCTACCCAGGGCCTGCCGCCGCCTCTAC
The DNA here is from genome assembly GCA_030686995.1 of Artemisia argyi. Taxonomy (NCBI): domain Eukaryota; kingdom Viridiplantae; phylum Streptophyta; class Magnoliopsida; order Asterales; family Asteraceae; genus Artemisia; species Artemisia argyi. Next base: position 72,798,718 of record CM060683.1, read on the forward strand.
ATGTGGATGATGCCGGTGATGAGAATGGGTTTGTGTCGTCGTTGTTGGAGGATGTTTGTTTTGAGGAAGGTGTCTGGCCATTTTGTGGCAATTAGTGTAGTTTGTTTGTTGATGTGTTAGTTTTAGTGGTTTATGTACCCCATCCTTTTGGTCCCGATCTTTTGATGAATGGTAAATGGTATGATTGTAAATGGTAAATGAATGGTAATTCGTAGTAGTTATATTTACATAGGACCCAGACTTGCCCATTTTAACAATCATGTTTGACTTTTGCACGTGATTGTAAATGCACCAAAATACCCAGAATTGCGCAAAATGAATCTAAAAAGAAGGCACAAAAATAATGTGCATGCACAAAAATACCCAAAATTACCCAATTTGACAATCAATTTTGATTTTTGCAACTAACATTATGGTTGACTTTTGCAAACATACCCAATGGTTGACAAGCAAAACATAATAAATCAATACAACAAAACATAGATGACAGAAACATAACAAAATCATAATATATCATTAAAGTTCAAACATAACATTCATAAAAAGGATGGAAACATAAAATGAACAATCAAAACAAAGATGACCATGAAAGAAACTCTAAAGTCCCTTGACAAATGTGTGCTTGTTGAAGAGCTTGAGCTTCGCTTCTGCCATCTTGTTCTTCAAATCCAAAAGCTCCATAACATCGGACTTTTGAAGCTTCTTCAAGAACTCCAAGCATTTGAACATCTGCACCGAGGGACGCACCAGTTCCATTTCAGAGATCATCTTGTTCCTTTGAACGACAATATCAAGCAACTCTTGATATGCCACAAACAGCTCTTTGGCATACTTGATATCACGCTCTGTCTCCCTAGCAAAAAAACACTGTCATCTGGTATGGTAACTCGGTTGAGTTAGCAGCAGCAGCGAGTTCCTCAAGAAGGACAAATTGAGACATTCTTTTGCTAAATCCTTGACAAAATAGTTTTACTGTGTTTGTTTCTGGGTATAAGCTTTAAATAGGCGTGGTAAGTACATGTGAAACTGTGTTTTAGGCGTGTTTAGGTAATAAATGAAAAACGTTTGGGTTACCAAGTTTTTGGCATCCCAAAATTGCCAAGTTTTTTTTGCTTCCATTAGATTTGATAACATGTTATGCAACCATTGAACCTAGTTAAGATTACATAACCGATACATAAACATTAATAAAGTAAACATTGTTATAAATGATCTACTAAAAGACCATAGCAGAATCACAACAATTTATTGACCTAAACATAAAAGCATAACCATTATTTAGCATCATCCTTGGGATTCTTGTCAGCATCATCCTTGGGTTTCTTGTCAGCAGCAACCTTGGGTTTTTTGTCAGCCATCAGTCTTCGCCTCTTGATTGATCTTCCTTGGTCTTCAAACTTGTCCTCTGCGATCACTCCATCTTGCCCAACTCCATTTTTTTCAAGCACTTAAACTGGCTCATCTCCTTGTTTAGCAACCTCTTTGTCCTTAATCACATCTCCTTCAACAACTGATATACATCCCTCATTTCCAACTACTACAGCACACTGATCATCCGGTATCATAGCCACATCAGAAACTCTTTGTTCACCATTTCCAACTACTATAGCACACTGATCATTTGGTATCATAGCCACCTCACAAACTCTTTGTTCACCATCTCCAACTACTTCATCACACTGCTCATCTAGAATCACATCCTCATCACGAACTCTTTGTTCACCATCATCACCATCAACACCATCAACATCCACAAATGGAAGCAAACTGAAACTAATTGTGTTAATACAAATATCGCCTAAAAACGTTATTTATATTTTACAATCTTTGCTAAGTTTTGTTAATGACAAAGTATGAACTTTAGCTAATAGTAAATCATCACTTTAGTGTTTAAGTCTTGTTTAACTAAGGTTTACATTTCCTTTTAAACAAAGCATTGTTTTTATTTCTTTAATTAGAAAGTGTCTTGTCACATCATACATTTATGGCAAGCTTGTGTGTTTGACTTGCCATAACATCTTACACACTTTTGGATGCTTTCCAAAGTGGATTCAATGTGTTTGACTAGTTGTTGTTGATGTGACTTTGGTTGGTTTGGATTATTTATGGTAGAACCTACTACAAGCCTGGCGGAACCCTGGGGGTACACGGGCGGAACCCATCTGAGGGTTCCGCCGTATCCGCCAGACCTGCTGTTTGTTTTGCTATAAATACCAAGCCACTTGTTTGTTTTGGTTATCACTTTAGGACATATATTTTCATATTCTCTCTCAACTAACTCAGTAACATTTGACTTGTGTGATCCTCTTATGTAGCAAGGGACTTCACAAGATCATTCAAGAAGTTACAAGCTTCAACTCTAAAGTTGCAAGACTTGTTAGCTTTGTTATGTATAAGCTTTGGTAGTTTATACTTCATTTGTATCATGTGTGTAGAAGTGATCGGTTAGTATTTTAGGCCTCAAAATACATAGTGTGTCGGGAGTTGTTGTACCCTTGTAAAAGAACTAACGGGAGTGGTTGAACCCTTGGTAAAGAACTCGACATCTAGCTTAGTGTCGGTAAAAAGTGTAAGCGACGATGGGAGTGGTTGTACCCGTGTAAAAGAACTCGACATTTAACTTAGTGTCGGTAAAAGTGTAAGCGACGTTGTAAAGGTTTCTCCACCGGGAAAGGATCTTGTTGATTAGTGCTTATAACTCTCGAGTTGGAAACTCGGGGCGTGGATGTAGGGCAAGGAAAAAGAGTCCTTGTAGCCGAACCACGATAAACAATCGTGTTGTGGTTTAATCGTTTCTTTCTTTATGTTTGCTTATTACATATTGTCTTTAGTTAGAATTACTAATCACACGTAAAGCTTTTCAAAGAATTAAACAAGTAAAGTTGTGTTTATATCTTTAAACAAACGTAAAGCTTTTCAAAGAACTAAACAAGTAAAGTTATGATTGTTATTCACACGTAAAGCTTTTCAAAGAATTGAACATGTAAAGTTGTGTTTATATTTTTAAACAAACGTAAAGTTTTAAAGATAATCAAATTAAAAAGCGGTAAACTATTCAATCCCCCTTCTAGTTTTCCACAATTGGAATCAGGAGCTACGTTACTCAAGATCTTTAAAATATAGTGTATTTTAAAATTTGGATCAATCCATGGATTTTGAAAATCTCAAAGAAGGGCAACCTATTCAAAACCCACCACTATTTGAAAAAAAAAAAAAAAAAAAAAAAAAAAAAAAAAAAAAAAAAAAAAAACTTCCTTGAATGGAAAAGTATTTTTGAAAACTATGTAAAATCAATTGATCAAGATCTTTGGCATATTATTTCTATTGGTGATTTCAAACCAACGAAAACAAGTTTTGAAAACCAAGATGACTATTCTACACTTGATAAAAATACTAAAGCTAAGATAATGATTTATAAAGCTTTATCAAGTACCGAATATGAAAGAATGTATTTTTGTCAAACGGCTAATGATATTTGGAAAAATATAATCAACTTTTATCAAGAAATATGTCAAGTCAAAGATGATCAATTTGATCTTACATATGAATTAGAAGTTTTAGAAAAACTAATAGATAGACACTTAGTAGAAGTTAATACATGTGCTACTAGTTTAAATGTTTTAAATGAAGGTACAAGTGAAGATGAGTACGTGTGTCTTGATGAACTTGCTTGCGAATCATGGAATGAAACTGATGTAGACGAAGACAATGATCCGGTGGGTGATTGTCAATTTATTGAAACAACAAGCAAGGTACATGTTGAAACCAAACATTTTTGCTTTGACACATATATCTTAGAATTTTCTAAATTAGAAAATGAGTCTAAACTTTTAGGTAACATGAACCTAAAAACTATCTTTAACAATGAGTCTTCAAAATCTTTTGTGAATAACTTTGAAAAGGAAATCTTGTTAGAAGATAAAATGTCTAGACTTGAGAGTAATGTTGAAATTGATCTAGAATGTAAATTATGTCTAGATTACAAACATGAGATTAAAAATCAAAATGAGAAAGGAAATATGTTAGCTAAATTTGATGAAAGCTTAAAATCTCTTGAAAGATTGTTGAGGAGTCAAAGGTTGTTTAAAGATAAAACCGGATTAGGATTTAACTCAAAAGCACCATCAACTAGTAAAACAAAGCAAGTATAATTTATTAAACCTATAAGAGAGATTTAGAGATAATTCAATCTCTAATAGAAACTCATGATAAAAGGATTAAGAATATCATGTTCTATGCCTTTATATGATTATCTAACATTCTTGGATACATGAGTAATTGAGTTTCCAAGCGTGTCGTCAAACCAAGATTTTATGCTTTGTGTTTATCCTCTTGATAGCATCTCTATGCAATTTAAAAGATACGCATTACTTAAACTTGACTTTGATTGTCTCTTGTTTCTAGCATTATGTGTTGTAGTATGTGTTATTAATAGTATTCTAAAGTGTTTACCTGCTATTAGTAATAACATAGATTAGATTCTCTGCAACAAGGAATTTCGTCATTATTACTAGTAGGAGATATAAGGTGTTTCGGTTCTTTAACCGTCAAAAGATAAACACGAGAAACTCTTGAGTGAGTCTCACTCAACTCTTGCTTACAAGTGAGCTAAATAAGAATTTCCTAAGTGATAAAATGTCTAACACTTTTGTGATGCTTGCAAAACAAACCTTTGTAAAACAACATTCTTAAACACCATACTTTGGGTCTTAAATTGTGTTTTACTTCAACCACTCCTTTATGATAATTTCACATAAAACACACGAGGTGAAATAAATCACATTAGCATACATTAAGATGTGTGGAAGAAAATGGGTTTTCAATATCTTGGATTTACACATCAAATGTGACACTTAGTCTTATGATGTTGTACCTCTTGGACCTTTTCAAAACGAATTAAGTTCATAGTGTCTTAAGTAAGGAAACCCAAAGAGTCGAGGAGTCGTTGAATATAACATTTAACGAGAGATTACCTCCTTCTAAGATATCATCTTTGGTAGATGATTACTTAGTCGAAAGTCCAATGATGGCAAGACAAGTATTTTGTGTAAAACATTAAGGATAAAGGTACAAAATAACATCTTCTCACCTTGAGTCAAACATTGAATCAAGTAAAATTGACATAAGTTATAAAACTTGATTTATAGGTCATAGTTGTGTCTAAACAAATTCAACAAAAACAGTTTTTGGAATTTAGAGTAAAACAACTAGTGAAACAAAATAAATTTTTCAAAGTAATTATAGTGTCAATATTTGAAAGACTTTTTGATAATAAAAGCAAGCCCCAAAAGCAAGGGATTTTAACTTAAAGACATTCCTAGTTACTCTCTTGTTCTCAAGGGTTAAGTTATTGATGACTTATCAAGAATGAGATTAGTAAATCCGTACGTAAAACTAAACGTAGAGAAATGTTCGGAAGACTACTTGTTCTCATAACAATTAGATCCAACATTATGTTTAGTGTTTGTCTATGTGCTCGTTTTAGAGAAGATCCTAAAACAACTCTTTAGGAAGAGCTTGTTTGGATACATCAAAAGGTGCTACACAACTAGGATTATGGTATCCCAAAAGAACAGGAATAGAAACCATAGTGTATGCCAAATGGAATTATGTCGGTAATAGGTTGTTAAGAAAAGCCCAAGTGGTACTTGCACTTTTATACTTACTTACCCATTGATTCTTCAAAAACGCTTATGGTTCTCATATTAGTATCGGATGGAGAAGCACGTCAACAAGCTCCACTTGAACAAGCTAACTCGCGTCGACAACGAAATTCATCTCATCAACATTGTTATCCCTTCAACAAAGGAAGCATCGACTTCAGCGACAATCCAATCCATTATGTTCTTAATTGACATATTGTGATCCGTCATCATCGTCTAGGTAAAAATGTTCATTGAGGAACTTCTTAACTAAGAAAGTCTTATACCATTCTGTCACGTTTTCACAAAACCTCTTGAATGAAAAGCATTCATCATCCCTAGGCTTAGTCAAAGACTCATAAGACCTAAAACCTTAGTTTTGAACATTAGGATAAAACCACAAAAATCAAGACAATCCCTTTTGAATTTTTCCCTGCAGTTCCCACGGAACCCTCAGACCATACGGGCGGAACCCTCCCTTTGGTTCCGCCTGGTCCGCCAAATCTGCAGCATGTTTTATTTTTAATTTCAAAACCAAACACCCTCTTAACTTAATCATTCACTTTTCAAACAGCCATCACCCTCTCAAAAACACATAACCATACGAAATTTAGGGCTTTCAATCTAACCTCTTCAAGTCCAATCAACTTCGTAAGTGTTCTAATCATAATTGCATTTTTGATTCAAGTATAACATTCTCATTTACATTCATTAACTGGAATCTTAGGGTTTATGCATAGAACTTTTTGATTCATGAAAAACTTGGTTGCTAACCAATCATGTCTTCAATTAGTTAAGAATTGTATCCTTTTTGTTGTTATTATTTGCCAAACACACCAAGTGCATTGTCTTTCAAAAATTGCAATCCACAACTAGAACATAACTCTTCACCACATTGTTAAAACAAATGAAAAATGTCATTGAAACATCACTTGCATATTGTCTCTTGAATGCTAAAGGGGATACATAACTAATATGTATTTTCGGGTACATTCAATCGAAGACACATTCAATTAGGAGAGTTTTGGTTATCTTTTTTTTTATAACAAAATTTGTATAACAAAACAATTTAAGCATCAAAATGAGTCAAGATAACCAAGTCTCCACATTGTTTGCATATAGGAACAGATTAGAACATCCACATTGTTAAAAGTCATTGACATTAAATTTTGTGTTTTCTAGGAATCAACATGCCTCCTGCAAATTTCTCCGATCACAAGGAAACCCTTAAGTACTTACCCAAACACCATAGGACCAAAGGTCTTACTAAAGATCAAGTTGAAACCTTTAAGAGTCTAGAAAAATGCTATGTTCTTGAAGGAAGAACCATTGATCCATCCTTCCTAGAGGGAACATCCATTCGCCAAAACTTTGCCGCAATCAACTTTGATTGTCTTCTAGACATCGATGAGCAAATTTGCCCTAGGTTCATCTTAGAATTCTATGCAACCTTAAGCCTTTTCTTCGATGACGATGGTGAGTTCTCACTAACCTTTACAACCAATCAAATATCAAACATCATACCCTTGAAAGATTTTGCAACAATTCTTGGTGTTCCTAATGTTGGTACATGTCTCTACACGGATAAGTGGCCCCTTTATAGTCTTGATCTATTGAGCGTTTTCATCCATACAACACTCCTCTTGCGAATAAGGAAGCAATTCGTGAGCTCCTATTTGTTAGAACCTCAACAACTAGGAAGAATCGTTCGGGTATTGGTATGGAAATCAATGAGCTCAAACCACAATTTAAGAAGTGGGAAGAAATTCTAAGAGCCAACGTTATAAGTTCCATAGGAAATAGAGACCATGTCAACACATGTCTTAGCTACATGCTCTATAGCATTTCCACCGGTTAACCTTTTAACTTAGCCTATTACCTTGCCAAAAGAATGGCCGACATACCCTTGGTAGGAACAACCGCTCTTCCTTATGGAATGCTTCTCACCCGCCTCTTTAGAGCAATCTCACCCATTCCTCGTAACGATAAGGGAATGTACCTTAACTATTCTCTCATTCCTCGCATCTTCGTCCCTCTAAGTGATAAATGAGTCTTCAAAGCTAAGGGCAAACGTACTCGCTCACCTTCACCATCATCATCATCATCCTACATGAGCGAGGACGATAAACTTCCTAACTCCAAATTACCTCCTTTAGACTACCTTCAAGAACTCCCCGTCATTGACAATGCATCCAAAGAATTCAAGCAAACCAAAGGAATCTTCAAGTGCTTTGGCAGGTACCTAAGTAAGCTCAATAAGAAGATAGACCGGTTGTGAGATGCGTAATTAAGGAGTGTTTGGCTTATGAAGGTTTTAGAACTTTGTATGTGTTAAACTATGTGATTTGTATTATTTTTCACGTTCATGTTTTATTACGTTTGTCGGAACATGTTTTGTATGAGCTTTTATGCATAATGACAATATTTGAGGTGTTTGTCAATTTTTATACTTATAGTAAATTTCACTAAGTTTAGTGAAAATCGCTAGCCCCCGGTCAAAGTCCTATGATATGAATGTCTACATGCCAAATTTTTTGCATTTCCTAATCAGACATATAATAAATTTTCATTTTTAAGAGTTTTCGAAAAATTTGAAAATCGTCTCGCGGGTCAAATTAGTAGACTGTCTGATTTTTCAGACCTGGCGGATCTGGCGGCACCCTCAAATGGGTTCCGCCAGTGTAATTTCTGGGCAACCCAGAAATGGCCCAACGGACCAAACGGAACCCAAAACAGGGTTCCGCCTGTGTTTCGCGAGGGTTCCGCCAGTCACCTGCAGAAAATTTTTATCATTTGTCTTAAGTTCAAAACTTGTAAAGTGTCAAACCATTATCTTTAGTGAGAAACATATTCCATTACCTGCAATAACCATATTAGGACAACTCTCACTCACTAAAACAATTAGGAAGTCACTTCCCGCTAAAAATTCAAATTCAAACATAACTAACCCAAGGAACCCTTTTAAAGGATCCTTCAAACCATTGGAACATTTTCAACCAAATCACATCACATGATCACAAAGCATTGAGTGCATATGTTGGTCTTTCACTCCACCCTATTCCATTGGATTGACATCCAATGATGTGACATGTTCATGAAAATCATTTGAAACCTCAATCTTTGAATGGTAGAACATCAAATTCAAACACCCATTTCAACATCTCTTCCACCCTATAAATTTGAAAGTTTCAACAATTCAAATCACATCGTCACCATCAAAATTTCTTCTCTCAAAACATCAGAACCACACCTTTGAAATGACTAAATCCAACACCTCATCAAAAACCACTAGAATTAGTGTGAAACCTTGTTGCTTCAACAAAACCTTCAAGTCAAGCTCATCATCTTCAAGTGATGCTTCACTTAACATTTCTTCATCTATCCAAGATTTCCTTAACCTCACTACCTCAACACCATCCTCAACACCTTGCAATACCAATGTGATCACTATTCAAGATTTGCTTAATCTTGCTACTCCAACACCCTCTCCACCACATTGCAACACCAACATAGCCACTATTATACCACCAACTAGACCTTCAAGCAATTCAACATCACCATCTCAACAAGCTCAACCATCAAAAACTCCATCACCCCAATCACCAACACTTACACCAATGGAACTTTTCCATACACCACCAACATCACCACTACTCTATTTGGAAACATTAGAAGACCTATCACCCAAATCATCAAATCCACCATCCTTGTCACTCTTTGACACCATTGCTCAAATGGAAACCCAACAACAACCTTGTGAGCAATTAGATGATGAACCCCATCAACCATCATTGGTAGAACGGTTGGCTTACCGTTATGCTAGACTATCAATTTTTCCAAATGATCAAGGTCATACACACTCACAATCATTTGTGTTTCACCCAATTTACAAAGACCTTCATGGTAATCCTTCCGGAGAACCAAGCTTCCGCCATTTTGTTCAAAACCAACAACCACAACAACAACAACCATCACCACAAGAACATTCCCAACAATTTGAATCTCTACTTTCTTCTTATAAGAAAATAGAAGCATCCATATGGGAAAAACCTCCAAACCTTAATGATGAGATTGGCACTCATTTAAACCACCTTCATACCTTCAAACGTATGGTTGACTCTCAAATCAACCATATTATGGTTTTACAAACAACACTACACTCAACTAATGAAGGAAGCAAAAACACCTCTCAACCATCCACATTTTCTCCTTCAAGTTCAAACCATCCACCACCAACAAATCAAACCTCTCTTCCACCAAACTTTCCCCGCCATGATTGCGGACATAGCGAAAGAACCACTCACATTAGTGAAAGGTGTCGAATGGAAATTCACGAGCTATCCGAAGAAATGAGGTTTTTACTAAACCACATTTTGGATCGTCTACAATCCTTGTCTCACCCACCTCAACCTTAGAGTCTCCAAAAATGAAACAAAACCGTTCATTTTGGAAAATGTTTCCCATTTAAACCAACAAACCAAAACCCGTATCACCCTCTCAACCTTCAAAATAAAGCCCGCTACAACCTTCAACACACATTTTCAAAGAATTGAACATGTAAAGTTGTGTTTATATTTTTAAACAAATGTAAAGTTTTAAAGATAATCAAATTAAAAAGCGGTAAACTATTCAACCCCCCTTCTAGTTTTCCACAAATTGGTTCAGCATAAAGAGCATACACCTCTGTTCCTTCTCCAGCTGTAACAACGTCATCAAGTTCATCCAATGCTTGATCTATTTCAGCAAACATGTCACTAATCTCTTGAGGCTCTTCAGGCTCTTGAGGCTCTTTAATCGCATGCATCTCTTCAGGTTTAGGTACATCAACTAAATGGTATGGATCACCATGCCATTCTTGATCAACCTCTTCATCACTTGCGTCAGCATAATACGCATCATCAAAATCGAGTTCATAAAAATCGAGCAAACCTGTAGACTCCTCACTTGAATCCTCCACAGTAAAGTCTTGGTCAATCTCTCCCAATAACCTTCTGAATTGAAACTCATCACTCATCCTTTTTGTATGATCTGTAATCATTTTTTCGGCACAAAATGTTGGTGGGAAGTCACTATCAGAATCAGTATCAAAAACAGGTCCAGCCTTCTCAGGTTGTCTTGTCTTATGCCACTCTTTATGCCACTCTAACAATAGTAATTTCTCACTATTTCCAGTCTCACCATCAACACCCTTTCCAGCAGCCTCATTCATATCATCATCCACAATTTCTTCTATCACCACACCCTTGCCCTTAGTCATCATTCGATCCATCATCTGACACTCAACAATTGAAACACCGGTTTCAATATACAAATCCAATTGTGTAAATATAGGAACATACTCCACAAGTGTCTTCACATCTTCGTCAGACTTTAGTGGTAGCAAACCATCATCCAGTGACTCCCCAGGTATCCTCAAGAAAGTAAACATAAGGGTACTATCCGAGTAACCTAAATCCTCTAACATTTCGCCCAATAATTCCATGGAGAAAACATCAGAGTGAATTCCGTCAAACCAATCTGTATCTCCAAAGAGATATCTTCTTCCTGGTTTTGAGGTGAATTCACCATTGTGATGGATTTGCAAAGAAAACATCTTTTCATTCAAGTCTGTGGAACACATAAAACATCAATTACTTCCGACAACAATAACAAGTTTAAATGGAAAACATTAAAATGGAACAGAGTATTCTTACTATAAAGGATTCCTAAATCAGGTATCGGGGTACTGCGTGCACGATTTTGCCAAAGCTTAACCATTCTCAAGATCTTTACCTGTGAAATTAATGTTCTCCTTGAAAAAAATTGATACCCGTATATAAAGTATCGCTCTAAAGGACTAAATTTGTAAAACAAAACACTGGCAACTGAAGTTATTGGCGGAAAATGGGTAAAATGACGATACTACCCTCAACTATGTGGCACTTAACGGGAAAATTAACGGAAAAGGCCTATCGGTGGTGATTTTGCGAAAATGTGGAATGTTAGTATCTTTTTTGCGCTACTTTTTGTCTCGGTCCCATTTTTGCAATTTCGTTGAACGTGAAGGATCATTTTTGCAATTTACCCTATTATTATTATTATTATTATTATTATTATTATTATTATTATTATTATTATTATTATTATTATTATTATTATTATTATTATTGTTTTAGAAAATTAACATATTATAGATACTAAAAAACAAAGATACAATATAAGACGTAATTTAAAAGAGAATAGGACCCGAAACACAAAATGAAAATAAAACTTAATAAACTGTCACAGACTCCTCGTAACATTAACTAAGACAAGACATAGATTATTAAATAAGTCTACAAAACCAAACACTAAGGGTGGCAACCATACCTTCAAAAAAAATTCATACCTCCCAACCAACCAATAATATCATTCTACCTTACCCACACTTTTTTCATACCTCCCAACCCTTTTTTAGTGGCAACCATACTTTTTTCATACCTCCCAACCATATTTTTTTTTTCTTTTTCATACCTCCCATACGTTCAAAAAATACTTCAAACCGCAGCAGTGAAGTTTGCCGTTGAACCAAACCGCCCACCCAAACCGCTGGGGTGGCGGCGGTGTTCCCCAGCGGTTTGGGGGCAAACCGCTGCCTTAGCGGCATGGCTGCCAGCCTGCCACTACCCTAAACATTGACAACAACCTCCACATGCGAATATTAAATTCCCATATGTCCCGCTAAAGGCACTTAACTAACAAAAATTGAAAGAAGTTATTTCACCCATTTATTATACCAACAACTTGCATTATTTAAGTGTTACTCGTATTTAATATTATCTATGTTACATTATAATTATAACGAGACAGGCAGAACCCGTGCTACGCATGGACTAAGAATCTAATTGTTAATCGTGTATTTTTTCTGTATATTGGCGAGTGTATACTTAATTATTGTTTAGTATGTTGTATGAAATGTTTTAACTTTCTTGTATAAAATTTAGAAGTGTTTGATGTTGTTTTGGTTTTGTGGTGTTGTATTCTATATATGAGCTTTTGGTTATTAAGTTGTGATTGTTTTGTTTCTTTTGACCTATTACTTATTTGCATGATAAAAAAAATGGCTTTGTTTCTTTTGGTCTATTACTTAACCCTACAATACTTGTCTATTAGATGGTTTTTGCATGGTAATATAAAAATAGTTGGTATCACAATCTTTGGTTCCATTTGTCTAAGCATGCATGATCTTGTATGATTTTCATGGTACCTGCGTATGATAACTAAATTAAGAAAAAAAGAAGACCAAGTTAATTACAAAGATTTAAAAGATGTGTGAATCATCTCCAAAATATTGCAAAAGAGAATTTACATACCGCTACCAACAATCAAAGATCTAAAAGATGTGTGAATCATCTTCAAATATACATACTAAATGTGGTTTTGGCCGGTTTATATAGGCATGAATTATTGGAGTTTGTAGATAAATATTAATAAGTATATGTCTAGTATCGAACCCGAGACCACGGAATTGCACACTTTACGTATGAGAAGTAAAGTTTAATAATTTAATATAAAAAGTTATATTTAATTATTAATTACACAAAACAAATAAAGAATATTAGTAATTAATGCAAATTGACTAATGTACAAAGATAAGGGCCATGGATAAAAATAGAGAACAAGAAAGATCTAGAATCCTAACCTAACTTGTTCTCTAAGTTTTGTATCCTATAAAAGCAAAATCAATTGTTTATTTTTTGTATCTTTTGTACACATTAAAATTAACCCTTACTTTTCTTTTATTAACTCTCGACATGAATTACAGATAATACATGTGCATGTATGTCATGCATGTACATGTATCACTAATAAGTGCTTGTCCTTTTCCTTTGACTTATGTGGTCGATTCAACAGTATCATAAAGTAGTTGGTGATTTGTTTAATTCAATCGAATTGTTTTGTTTTCAAAACAAATATTGTTTTGTGTAAAAATTAAAACTAGCATTACTTTAATTCGTTATTAGTACGTGTGTACAAGAACGTGGTACAATTACACTATTGATTGTATCTTGGATCGATTAACAAAACGGTAAGGGGTTAATCAATAGATCCCAAATTCATATAAACCCTAATTAGGGTTCTTCAAGAATTCAAGATTGCATACGGTACGTTCCTATTTAATTTATGTTAATCTCTTATGTGTTATAGATGTTTCGTCGCTTCTGCATATGTGTTTACCTGTTTATATGATGGTCATGATTCTAATATTCTAATAGTGGTATCACGAGCTTGCTATAACATGTAATTGATTACATAAAACACATAAAAAAACGAATTTTGATTGTTTTAGATAAATTTTTTGGATCTAGGGTTTTGTTTTTTTTTAATTTTTTCGAAACCCTAACCCTAATTTTGGGGGGGTCGATTTATTCCATGAACCCTAATTAGGGTTTGTGGTTTCATTAATTAATTGGATTAGAAACCCTAGGTTGCCTACATGTTTATGTGTTATTTGGGCGTATCCTTGACCTAATTGGTAATTGTTATGCTTTGATCCGTGACGAAACATGCATGTTAGTCATGGGTTATTTATTGTTTACTAATTGTTAAGTTTTTTCACGTGTTTAGATAGATCTAATATTGGGGAAGACCCCATAATTATTAAAATCAATTATGTGCTATGTGGTATGTGATTAGCTTTGGCCTACGCAATTGACTTGTCAATGTATGTGGCTCACTTCCATTAAGAGGTGAAGGCCCTAGTTAATTATATGCATATAAAAACCTAGAATTGATTTTGTTGGGATCTTTTCTAAAAAGATTGCATGTGGCTAATTGTTTCACCTTTATAATTGTTATGTTATTAGTTGTTTTGATTTGTCTTTATTACTTGTTTTATTATTTAATTGTTGGACACGTTTGTAAGCGATAAATGGGTAATTTTTATAAAGAAAATAATATGGACTAATAACGGTGAAACAAAAGTGATAAAGTAAGAATCTTGCAAGGTCTTAAGTGCCGCTAGTGGTCCGATTCGCACGGTAATCAGCTCCCAGGCGAGACTAGCAAAATTTATACTTTATTACATGATTTTGAGATTGAATCCATAAACTTTTGCTTGATTGATGTTTTGTACAAATATGTTTTTAAAATTAAGTCCTTTAAGACGATATTCATAACCGTGATTTGAAGGCTTAGAAAAGAGTCTTAGAGTCTGCTTTGGTTATCACAATCTTGAATATGTCTTAAACGAATTACTTTTAAAATCATAATTGTAGAAAGTCATCTTAGGGTTTATTAAACCTCAAGTAAAACTTTGTGTATTAATTTCACGGATAGGTAATAAAAAGGTTTTGAAAATTTATGTTATAAAGATGAGTGCATGCATCTTTATACATGTTTTGATTTTCACATCAAAAATTTATATACCCTAAAATTTAAGTTACATGCCATCTAACTATAAGAAACACTTGAAGTTATTATTTAGTAAACGTGAGACGCATGCTAAATTTTAATGACAATGTAAATTTCCGAGTGTGCGTGAGACCACACATGGAGAATTTGCAGTTTCTAAGTTAGACGACTTAATTAAGTTGATGCGTGAGACCTAGAGCTTAAGGCATGCGATGGGATGAAACATGATTGCATGACAAATTGATGAATCAATTTGATGTAAATCCCATAATGATCTAAGAATTGGAAAAGTGTTTGCCAATTATTGTTCGATAGATTACTATCTTTTATACTTTCACCACTAGCAGATCAACTGATGTGGTGGAATTTATGTAAAGTTGGATCCTAGATTTTCAAGAAAATAGGTTGGTTATATGAATATAACCTTGGGTATTATATTTTCTTGAAAATATAAATTATCGAAAATACTAAAAATGAATTTTGTAAATTCTTTAAATGTATTAATGCAACTCAAAACCGTAAACGTAAGTTATTCTTTTAATTGATCTACACCCGTTTGGGTTTTTGGTTAGAGTCAATATTTACAAAAAGAATAAATATAGTCTTCTTTCCATTAGGAGAAGTGTGAGACTTAATCCTAACTCTTTTCATGAATGAGAAAGGTATAATAGGATGATTAGAATTATCTAAATTCTAAATACATAACTCATAGCAAAATTTAATAGTAAGATTATTTGCACTTTATGAGTTATTAAATTAGAAGCTAGACTGATTACTGCACAATGGTAAAAGACGAATTAGATTATTTTATCTAGTTATTTTGATTTGACCATTTACAGATACTACATACAATTGTTGGAATGGTACATCTATAAAGGAAGAAATTGCATGTCCAGATTTTTTTTAAGTTAATAGTTTGGAATGTGATGAATCACATTTATGTAGTAGATTACATCCTTTTATAACCTATATAATTGTTTGAATGGGTTTTCTTAAAAGATGTAGGAAAGTTAACAAGTACACTATTTCCCTTCACTAATTAATGAAATATTTACAATGTTGTCAAATTCAGTGGGAGTAGTGTGTTCTTATGGCTGAATAAGGGATTATTATAATGTTCTCTAATTCAGTGGGAGTTAGAAGACTTATTGTCTTGATTGTAACTTAGATTATCTTTTGAATGCCTCAAGGTAATTACTTTCCAAATATAGACACTAATATTTTCAAGGATAGTCATATACATTTCCTTGATTGATTGAGTAAGCTCTATATCTACTAAGTTATGTTAATGACACAAATCATATTGATCAAATTAACAAACGCGTGCGTGTTGTTTATATGATACATGGTGTTGTACCATGCACAAGTGAGAGAAATCTTCATTATGTGCAAAGTACAACACATAAATATATGATTTAAAGGACTCTCTTAACTGCAAAATAAGAGATTATAATTCTAATTAGATTAATACATCTAATCTTAGAAACACTTGGTGTTAAAATTTAGTAAACGTGAGACACAGACTAAATATTAACAACAAGGTGAATTTCCATGTATGCGTGAGACCAACATGGATAATTTATAGTTTCTAAATTAGACATCTATTAGAACATTGTGTCAAATAACAATACTACTTCAGCTTTAATATTTATGTATTATTGGAATGACATAAATGCATGAAGTAATATAATACTACTTCAATAATTATGTATTCTTAGAATGACATAAATAAATAAAGTAGTGTGTTAACTTGAAAATATTATTGAAACCAAATGATGGTGTTCATGATTACTTTAATTATACATGTTTATACTTTATTGTATAGTTATAAACATGAAGTCTTTTAGGTATTACAAGACTTATAATAAAGTAAGACGTTAGCTTGTTATGGTCTTTTAATTAAGACATATACAAGAAGTCATTGAGTTGATCAATGATTAATAACGAATAGTGGGATTATAACACGTTTATGTTTTAATGCGACATAAACATGAAGTGACTTGGTCAAAAGTACTTGTGCTACATAAAGCATGCAATTGGTTTGGAAATACTATTATACCATTAAGTTGACTTAGTTGGTAAATAGGTATGCCAACAGGAATATGGTTATCTTATATATATTGTTAGATCTTCTTACAATATTAATTCTAATTGAAGTACCACATATGGATAGTATGTTCAGTTAGGGAATCAAACTCTTGTTAGATTGTTTGATTGAAGATAACTATGATTTCTTTTCTTCTAAAAGTTATCAAGGTTAGAAATTGAGTATGACTTGAATATACTCAATTAGACTCCTAGAAGATTAATAAGACGTTATTGAATTATGAAATGTGATGAATCACATTAAGTCTTAAAATTGAAGTTCTAAATTTGTTAAGTTACTTATGTGAAGGTTATTAACAAAAAGCTATCAATGCGTATTTGTAAAGTCCTAAAAGAGAAAATTGGATTGTTGCTCTAATTGCTAAGTACTTATATTCTATATAATACTAAAGGCAAGTGGGAGTATTTTATCTTGATAAAATAGAATTACAAGATACATAATCTTCTAAAGACACACTAGTAAAAATCATGATGAGGCAAAACATGTAAATGATAAACCTCATGATGATGGAATTATCATTCATAGATCCACTTGGATATCTCAGGTATTTAATTAATATGCTGACGACTATATGATGTAGTATTACCAAAATAATGAATTGGGTAAAATACTCATAATATGAATGTTATAGATGTTGTTCATAAAGATATTCAAATTTAGAAAATTTGGTTTATCTTAATTCTTAATGGTTAGAGAATGAAGATGAGTTTATTCAAAGATAATGTAACCTTAGTGGGTTAAATCTTTGAATAGAAATCATATGGACAAAATTGTATACATACGTTAATGTATGTCTTATTACAAGATTATTAATCATACTTGATCAATTAACAATGATTGAATACTCTTTCCTAAGCACATTAAAGATACAAAGATGGTAAATTGTCATATTTACATGAATGTGAAATTTGACAATGGAATATCAAAAACTCTTTCTTGAATAATTACTTGAGCGAGGACTATAAGTAATCAAAAAGAAGTTTATGAATTCAAGTAAATCTTTGGAAGTGTACAAAGTGCAATAATCCATGAATGGATAAATGCATGCATCTAAAAGATTAATTTTATGTTTAGTTATTATATCCATGAATTGATTTATAATTGAAATAAGATAATTTCTAAGGATTCCTGAAAGCTAGTGGGAGTATTATGTTTGATTAACTAAATCATATATATTGTAGAGTAACATTCCATATAAGTAAAAGGTTAGACTTAATTTGGAATGAAACTTTACTTGAAAGATTTAGGAAATATAACATACAACCTTGAAACAAAAGTTTATTATTAAATAAACGAGTGCGGTAAATAAATTCTAAATAGAATATGATATATTATTTAGGATGACTAAATGGATATACATATTTGTAAAGATCAAACATGAATAAAATCTAAGTTTGACTGAAGGATTTTCATGTGCATTATATATTATTGTTGTATCATGCTTAAGTGCTTAATGATTTGACAATATTTGATATCCAATTAAAAGTTATTATATAACTTGTGTAATATATATTCTAATGGAAAATGTTTGAAATTAGAATAATGATCCTCAAACTGGAATAGCTCCTAAACATTACACATTGGATATTAAGTTTACGGAAATTTTATGAGCATATTGTGTTTAATATACAATGATGCTGGTTTAGTTGAGATGACACTCAATAACTAGTCATGAAGGATTTCATAAAAACTAGTTGTGCTTAACTAAGAGCATAGTTGCATTATACATTAAAGAATTAGAATACTTTAAACTTTAAAAAGTTTGAAAGTTTGATTGTTATAAATTGGTGGTTGAGGATATCACACCATTTATGAAAAATTATGTGTAACTATATCAAAATAGTTGGATATACACATACAAGAATTTTGCTAATTAAATTCTTGAAAGAAGTATTCTCAAAATTCTGATAGATCAAAGTTAGTTGAATAATGCCTTGTCAACAAGTATGATTGTGATTACTTGAGGCATAATTGTCAACAAGTCATTACTTGAGACAAAATTCATTAACTAGAATTATCATGCATTGATCTATTTAGTATTTGGATAAAGGACATTAAGCAATTATTATTTATAATGAATTAAAATACTTAGTACGTTTGTTTTCATTAATAATAAATTGTGTCCTATATTTGCATGTTTAAATCCGTGAATAATTTATGTTATTCTAAACTGTCCGTTGTCGATTAATGATATGGGAATATCATTAAACTAAGACAAATCTGAGTATTGGTTAGAATATACTTGAAAGTATATTGATGCATTGACATACCAATTTCACATGATATTCGATGAATTGAATATAGGACTTATCTCAACTACATGATTTTACTTTATGGATCTTGTCAGTAAGTAAATCATGAAATTGTTATCCTCAGACTTGAGATACCAGATAAGTGTCATGGATGTAGTACATTTTGTGGAGTAATCTACCGCTTACCGTAATTGAAAGTCATAAGGGTTGCTTTCAGAATTGTTACAAAGTCCATGGGTTATTCTTGTAGTCAAGAAAGAATTTGTTCCTTCAAATTCATTTTGAAGCTTAATACTGTTGGCCCCTCGTAGGGTTGACAAGATGTATGCGTGCGCACGCCCAAAGTCTATCTGGAATACGTTCAGATGTTTTGGTAATCTTGCTCAATCATAAACAACGAGAAACAGAATTGTTAATTAAAGAATGACTAAGATCCATATCTTTATTAACGTGGTATTAGAAACAAAAGGTTGATAATAATAATGATGAATCATTAAAGGTTTTTCCAGGAGACCTACCTCGAGTTGAACTAGGGGCATTGGCGTGTTGCTAGACGCTAACCAATGTCATTATACTATTAATAGATATCCAAGTGGGAGCTGTTGGAGTTTGTGGATAAATATTAATAAGTATATGTCTAGTATCGAACCCGAGACCACGGGATTGCACACTTTACGTATGAGAATTAAAGTTTAATAATTTAATATAAAAAGTTATATTTAATTATTAATTACACAAAACAAATAAAGAATGTTAGTAATTAATGCAAATTGACTAATGTACAAAGATAAGGACCATGAATAAAAATAAAGAACAAGAAAGATCTAGAATCCTAACCTAACTTGTTCCCTAAGTTTTGTATCATATAAAAGCAAAATCAATGGTTTATTTTTTGTATCTCTTGTACACATTAAAATTAACCCTTACTTTTCTTTTATTAACTCTCGACATGAATTACAGATAATACATGTGCATGTATGTCATGCATGTACATGTATCACTAATAAGTGCTTGTCCTTTTCCTTTGACTTATGTGGTCGATTCAACAGTATCACAAAGTAGCTGGTGATTTGTTTAATTCGATCGAATTGTTTTGTTTTCAAAACAAATATTGTTTTGTGTAATAATTAAAACTAGCATTACTTTAATTCGTTATTAGTACGTGTGTACAAGAACGTGGTACAATCACACTATTGATTGTATCTTGGATCGATTAACAAAACGGTAAGGGGTTAATCAATAGATCCCAAATTCATATAAACCCTAATTAGGGTTCTTCAAGAATTCAAGATTGCATACGGTACGTTCCTATTTAATTTATGTTAATCTCTTATGTGTTATAGATGTTCCGTTGCTTTCGCATATGTGTTTACCAGTTTATATGATGGTCATGATTCTAATATTCTAAAATGAATTAGGTTAAATCATTAATTATTCTTACAACCTTTCGCAACCCTTGCACTTCATCTAACCGACTTTTAATTCTATACTAAATGCTATGTGATCAATTCGGGCAATCCTTGCACTTCATCTCCTTTCGTGATTGTATAGTTATTATGAGGCTGCATTGAATTCCGAGCATTAGCTATCTTGTACTCTATGCAACTACTAAACGACTCCAACTTGTTTCTAACTCTACAAACTCTATCATCATAACTCTACATTAAATTTAGAGAAATTGAAAATTAACATTATAATAAATGCCATGTGATCAATTCGGGCAACCCTTGCACTTCATCTTCTTTCATGATTGTATAGTTATTATGAGACTCCATTGAATTTCGAGCATTAGCTATCTTGTACTTTATGCAACTACTAAACGACTCCAACTTGTTTCTATCTCAACAAACTCTATCATCATAACTCCACATTAAATTTAAGGAAATTAAAAATTAACATTGAAGTCTAGCTAATATTAATAAATTTTATCAATAAACTCAATTCTAAATAGCTAACTAAATGAATATTAATTAACACACTATTAATAATTCCTAAAACCTTTGGACTCCACTATTATGTCTTAAATTTAATTTTTTTAATTTACAAATGTGTTTGAGCAAAAATTATATTCTTTTTCTTTTATATTCATTATTCAAGTTACATGCTTACATAAACTAATCATGCTAAAAAGTATCATTTAACCATTTAAATGTTGCTTTATATACATGCTCGTGCATATTTTCTTTAATCAATTCACACATGTGAGCTACATAAATAGAAAATACACATAAATTACTTGTATATGAAAATGTATTAATATAATACATATATCTATATATATTGCATTAGGTTAAATCATCAATTATTTTTTCAACCTTTTCAACTTCATCTCAATCTATAACCGACTTTTAATTATATACTAATTACTAAATATCATGTGATAAATTCCGGCAAGCCTTGCACTTTCATCTCGATGTTGTATATACTTCACATTAAATGCACCGGTTTTGTTTTTCGATAAAAGTTTGAACTTTTGCTTATTTTTAAAACTCAACTTTTTTATTTAATATTATAATTTACAAACGGATTTAAGTCAAAATTATGTATTTTTTTCCTTTCTATTCATTACTCAATGTGATATTTTAATATGTCGTATTTTGCTATTATGGCAAACTCATTTAATTGGTGTAAATATTGGTTTCTCACTAATGATTCTACATTTAGTAAAAGAAAACACTTTACGAAGCGCGACCTTCTTCTTTTCAATAATAATTCAATTGCACATAAAAAATTCATTATAATATTTCTCAAAGAGCATTCGAAAGCAACTGTTTACATAAACTAATCATGCTAAAAAGTATCACTTAACAATTTAAATGTTGCTTTACATACATGCTCGTGCACATTTTCTTGAATCAATTCGCATATGTGAGCTACATCAATAGAAAACGCACATAAATTACTTGTATATGAAAATGCATTAACATAATATATATATATATATATATATATATATATATATATATATATATATATATATATATATATATATATATATATATATATATATATATATGCTTGTTAGGAATACAAATATTCCTGTAAAAGTCTCGGTCACCTAATGATTGTAATAGCATTAAGTTAGCTCGTAGTTAGTTTGTTTATTAGTTAATTAGTATTAGTTTTAGTAACACCGTGGAAGAAGGACGGGTCTTCACTCACTGTATGCCTGATCCACAGCCCGGGTGTGGCCGTTTTATTGTAAGTATAAATACCCCTCTCCACATGTGGAGAGGGTTGGGCCTTCACTTAATCTCAATCTAATATTGCATTTTTTCTCTCAAGGTTCCTTTCTTTCTTCCCATCCTCTTCCTTTCCAACGCCACTCACAAACAATACCAATCATGTTTCCAACTTAGTTAGTATTCTACAATTGGTATCAAGAGCTAAGGTTTCATCTTAGGACCTTGTTGAATCGAATTTGATGGTATTTTGTGTGGTTTTGTGAGTTTGGTGTAACTTTCTTGTAAAACCTCTTAGTTTGATCTTCTCTAGTGTTGTTATTCATGTTAGTGATGTACTTTTATGTTCATTAGTGTTTTTGGAACATTGTAGTTTAGTTTGTGGTATCATTTCCTTAATCTATTTGAAGTTTGGAGGTGATTTTGGGCGTATTTCTTACCTGCGGTTAAGTCTACTGTTACATTGCTTTGTTGCGTTTAGGTTCTATAATCTGTGGTTAGTTTGACTGCGTTTACTATTTTGGGAATACAAACAAAACGCAAAGATAGTGACAGTTTTGGACCATTGTCACTGCGATTAGTCTATTGCGGTTAGCTTTTCTGCGGTTGGGAGTTCTCTGCGGTTTGGTACTTTCTGCGGTTAGTTTCCTTGGTTTGCGGTTTGCTCTGGTTGCGACTGGATTTTTCTGCGGTTGGAATTTGTCTGCTTTTCTGCGATTGGGAGTTCTCTACGGTTTGGTACTTTCTACGGTCAGTTTCCTTGGTTTGCGGTTTGCTCAGGTTGCGACTGGATTTTTCTGCGGTTGGAATTTGTCTGCGGTTTAGTACTCTCTGCGGTTTGTGTCTTGCGATTTGGGTTCTGCGACTGGTATCTACTGTGGTTAACTTGTCTGCGGTTACTATCTCTGCGGTTAGGTCAAGTTGCAGTTAAGTTTTTCTGCGACTAGTACTCTACATTGCGAGTATCTCCCACCCTGTAGTTTGGTAATTTCTATTTTGTGATGGCGACTTCTTCTGATGACATTCAAGCTGCGGGGTCTGACACCCGACCTCCGATGTTGGACAGAACTGACTATGAATCATGGGCACAAAGGATTCATCTGTACTATATGGGTAAAGAAAATGGGGTTAACATCTTGAAATCCATCGATGAGGGACCCTTTCAAATGGGTACTACGAGAGACACGGTTGCAGCAGCAACTGATCAACAACCGGCCGTATTTGGTCCTGATAGACCTCGCACTTACAATGAGCTGTCTGATGAAGAAAAGAAACGCTATGATGCAGACATCAGAGCATCAAATATCGTCATTCAAGGGCTTCCCAAAGATGTCTACAAACTTATCAACTACAACACTGAAGCAAAGGCGGTCTGGGATACTGTCAAAATGCTTCTTGCAGGGTCTGAGTTAACTAAAGAAGATCGTGAGTCTCAGCTATACGATGAATTTGAGCATTTCAAAATGAATCCAGGTGAAAGCATCACTGACTATTACGTCAGATTTCACAAGCTGGTCAATGATATGAGAGCCATCAAGATGACAATGCCCAACATACAGCTTAATTCCAAATTCGTGAACAACATGGCACCAGAATGGGATAGGTTTGTCACAGCTGTTAAGCTCAACAAAGGTCTCAGGCATACCAATCATGAACAGCTTTATGCATATCTCCAACAACATGAGAAACATGCTGCTTATGATCGGCTAATGCGAGAAAAGCTCAATCCGTCTGCAACAAATGAATCTCTTGCTTTTGTTTCCAATGTTCAACAACCTAATCAAACCTCTAATGATCAATCATCACAATCATCCTCCAGGCCTATCCCAACCAATAGTCAATCATCAACTCCCTCACCATCTGCTTTGAATACACAACTTGATTCTGGGTATTCTCACACTGACATGATGATTGATAATCTCTCCAACCAAGTTTCTCTACTGGTCCAACAGTTCAGGGCTGCACTTCCATCTACTAACAACCAACTTAGAATCTCATCTAATCCACGCAATCAGGCAGTCATTGAAGATGGTCGGGTAGTGGTGCAGAATGTACAGGGAAGACAGAACTTCAACCAAAGAAATGCTGGTAGAGAGAATGGGCAGTACAGAGTTGGGAATGCTCTTCAAGCACAAGCTAAGCAGCCGAAATGCTATAACTGCGGAGGGTTGGGCCATATTGCTAGGAATTGCACTCTCCCAAAACGTCCTCAAAACTCTGAGTACTTCAAAGACAAGATGTTGCTGATGCAGGCACAAGAAAATGGGACAGTGTTGGATGAAGAAGCTTTGCTCTTTCTGGCGGGTAATGATGGGAACACCTTTGATGCTGATGTGGATGATCAGCCTGTTCAGGATATGGCTCTTAATGACCCGAATATCTTTCAAGTTGAAGAGTGTGATGCATTTGACTCAGACGTGGATGACGAACCTACTGCTCAAACCATTTTCATGGCTAATTTGTCTGCAGCTGCTTCCTCTTCACAACATCCTGATTTATCCATCACATCTGCTATCTCTGAGGTACCAACATCTCCTAATCATGATCTGAATAATCCTACATCTGTACAGGGGGCATGTGACTCTGTACAACTCAAGAATATTGTCAACACATACGTCACTGATATGGGTAATACCAATAATATCCCATATGAAATGTATGTGAATGACAATGGACCGCCAGTTGTACCAAGTGACATGCCGTCTATTGATTCTAGTGAACATGAGGTACATGAGCACACGATATACAACCCTGATGATTCCCTGATCACTAGAATTAACACCCTTAAGGATTAAGTGAATATTTATGAGCAGCGTGCTAAGTTTGAGCTGAATGAACGTGAGCAGAAAATGGAATGGCAACTGCGTACTTACATATTTGAAAACAATTCCAAACAAGAATCATTGAAAAATGAACTAGTTTCTTTAAAGAACCAATTGGATCAAACCATCAAACAAAAACTAGAGGTTCAAAAAGGTTTGACTTCAATCAAACTAGAATTCAAAGATAAAGAAACTAAACTTCTAAATGATTTCTCAAAGCTAAAATTGTTGAAAAATAAATTGGAAGATAAGTTGTACACACAGGGCCAAACCATTCAATCTGCTCAAATGATGGAAAACCATAGGAAACTAAGGGATGAATTTAGTGAACAAGATACCTCCAAACCCAAAGCAAGATACCTTAGAATTGGTCTAGGTGCACAACCTGCATTATATGATGCAAACACTATGCTTGAACCTAATCATGCCCCTCCTGATACACGATCTTATGACCACATCAATGAGGCAGAGGATAGAACTAGGGTAAAACTTGCTGAACGTTTAAAGGATCCTAAATGCATTGCTAAGAATATTGTGTTTCACTATGATTATGCGAATGACAATCACTCTGCAATTTTTGTTCCTCAAAAGAGAATTCTTCCTGAAAAAGTGTTTTGGAATATTGACATTGAGAAAATGCAAGCTGAAAGAGTTGTAGGTAACACTCGCACTATGTTTAGAATCGCTGACCCAACTACTTACCCCCTGAACACACCTAGGCACCTTGTACCTTTCACTCTTCCCACACAATGTAATACTCTAATTGGGCTGTATGTGCTAGGTCAATTGTTCAATGACTTTGAGAAAACCTGTAAAATAAGAATTACACCTACATGGATTACAGAAGGGGAAAGGGGTTTTGAGCAAACAAAACAGTGTTACCTAACTGAAGTTATGCCATTTTTTAAACTTCTCAAAGAACATTTTGAGGGCCTTAAAAACACCATTAATGATGATGTGACTCAAATGAAAAAGGTTTTTGATGAAGTGGAAAGTGAGGGTAACCAATTAGCTATTGATCTCAAATACAGTGAAATTGACAGGAAAAACATTCTCATCATGAATGAAAATTTGATTGCTAACTGCATTGCAAAAGATGTGTTTTATACTGTTACCGACTCTGCACTATCTGCTCGACAATTCCATGAAATGTCGGTTACTTTGAATATTTTCCAGAATCGTGTAATTGAGCTTGAGGGGGAGAATTACAAACTTACTGAAAAAATTCAAAACGACGACCATGATAACATAGTCAGGAATTTCTCAAAACTAGAAGTTGATAATCTGAACTTACAATTAAAATATCAACATCTAGAAGAAAGCATAAAAATATCAAATGCCAAGACATCTTCGGATGCTCCTGAGTTTGATACATGTTTTGAATTAGCCAAAAAGGATGAAGTAATTCAAGCTCACTCAAACACGATTCGAAAGTTGAAGGTCCAAATTGCACAATTAAAATCGAACAAAAGCGATGTGACTAATACCAATTACCAGAAGTCGATAGATTCTCAAAACTTTCAAAAACAGAGCATTATCAATGAATTACAACATGAAAATGAGTGGCTTCGTCCTGAGATGTCTAACGCTAAACAACGTTATAAAGAATTGTTTGAGTCTATTAAAACAACACGTGACCAAAACAATGAAAGAGTCACTTCTTTGTTAAATGAAATTGAGAATCTAAAGACCATGGTGAAGGGTAAAATGCCCGTCGTTTCATGTGATCATGCAATTTCCAATGTACATGCTTGTAAGAAATATGCGTGCGATGCTGTGAATGTCTCTCTTCCCCTTCGGAACAATAAGTTAGTTCATGACAACTATCTTAGAAATCTTAAGGATTGTCTGGCCATACTTAGAGAAACCATTGAAGATGAGAGGATTTCTAAACCACTTGATGATGTTATTATTGGTGCGTGCTTCCTCACTAATAGAGCCCAGGAATTATTAGAATATGCTATAGGATCATGCCCCAAGAATGATAACAAGTCGGATAGGACATTTGCATTGCACCCTAACAGTGGCAACAAGCGTGTCACAGTTAATTTTCCCCAAACCATGTCACAATCCTCCATCTTGATCACCGGTAAACAAGTAGCAACTAATCAGACTAATATTCCCGTCATTGCTTCTACAGGAGTAAAAGGTGTATCTAATGCTAGCAAGTCACAGCCTAAGTGCAATACAAAGAATGATAGGACTTTGCCGGCTAAGAGTACACTTATGAAGGAAGTAGAAGAATCATCTAGGAACAATAAAGTTATGCTTAGTGAAAGGAATCGAGTTGATTCAAACATTTGTGTTAACAATGATGTAATTAATTCGAATTCTGATGCTATTCGTAAGACTTGTAACAAATGCTTATTTTATGGTAATCGTGATGCATGTGTTGTGTCCTTTATTAAATCCACTATGAAATCTCCAGCTATGAATGTCTCTAGTGTTAAACGGGCAAAACAAGTATGGAATAAAACAGGAAAAGTTTTCACTAATGTTGGTTATCAATGGAGACCTACTGGAAGGAAATTCACTCTAAGGGAAAAGTGCCCAATGACTAGGATCACTAACTCCAAAGTTGTGCCTATTAGGAAGTGGAGACCTACTGGTAGACTATTTCCAATAGAAGCAATGAATACCACTCCTAGTTCTAGTGCATCAAAATGTGAATACTCCAGTGAGATATCTGTAACATATGATAATCCAATGTTTGTGTGTGGTAACCAAACGGACCCCAAATGTGTGTGGGGCTCCAGCTTTTTCAGTTATCCACAATTGTCTGGTTTCAAATGCAGGTCGTACAAATCGTCCTTTGGTATTTGGACTCAGGCTGCTCAAAACATATGACTGGAGATCGCTCGCGGCTCAAGAATTTCGTGGAAAAGTTTATTGGTACGGTTAGATTTGGGAATGACCACTTTGGATCTATAATGGGTTATGGTGATTACGTCTTTGGAGACAGTGTTATATCCAGAGTTTACTACGTGGAAGGACTTGGGCACAATCTATTTTCTGTTGGTCAATTCTGTGACTCAGATCTCGAAGTTGCTTTCAGAAAGCACACCTGTTTTGTTAGAGAATTAGATGATGTTGATCTTCTCAAGGGGAGTCAGGGCACTAATCTTTACACCATCTCCATCGAAGATATGCTACAGTCCTCTCCAATTTGTCTGCTCTCTAAAGCCTCCAAGAATAAATCATGGTTGTGGCATCGTCGTTTAAACCATTTGAACTTCGGTACTATCAATGAACTTACACATAAGGATCTTGTTCGAGGCTTGCCCAGACTTAAGTATGAAAAGGACCATCTGTGTTCCGCCTGTCAAATGGGCAAAAGCAAAAAGCACACCCATAAACCCAAAACTGTCAATACAATCATGGAAGTTCTTCATACTCTTCACATGGATCTTTGTGGACCAATGAGGATTCAAAGTATCAATGGAAAGAAATATGTGCTGGTTATTGTTGATGATTACTCTCGATTCACATGGGTAAAATTTCTACGATCAAAAGATGAAGCTCCGGAAACCATCATCAAACTCATCAAGATGTTGCAAGTCCGCCTCAACAAAACAGTTAGAGTCATTCGTACTGATAATGGAACTGAGTTTGTGAACAGGCAACTTACTCTATTTTATGAAGGTGTCAGGATCAGTCATCAAAAGAGCATTCCACGAACTCCTCAACAAAATGAAGTTGTTAAAAGACGCAATCGCACCTTAGTTGAAGCTACAAGAACTATGCTCATCTTCTCCAAAGCTCCTTTGTTTCTTTGGGCTGAGGCGATTGCCACCGCATGTTACACATAGAACCGATCCTTGATACATCCTCTCCACTGCAAGACTCCCTATGAACTGGTTCATGGCAGAAAACCCGATCTTTCGTTTCTTCGAGTTTTTGGTGCACTTTGCTATCCAACTAATGACAGTGAAGACCTTGGGAAACTCAAGGCCAAGGCCGACATTGGTTTCTTCGTTGGCTATGCTCCAGAGCGAAAGGGGTACCGAATCTACAACAAACGTACCAGAGACATAATGGAAACAATCCACGTTACTTTCGATGAGCTGACTGAGCAACCGGTTCCTGGACAATCAAGTTCTGGACCCGTACCTAATCTTTTGTCTCCTGGACCAATTAGCTCCAGGCTTGTACATAATCCCATTCATGCTGCTCCTTTTGTACCTCCTACAAGTGAAGATTGGAAGAAACTGTTTGACCCAATGTTTGATGAATACTTTGAAACTCAACCGATGAATGCTCCTGAAGCTACAGTGGTTCAACCACCAGATGGGGTGGTGAATGATCAAGATGACAATAACGGTCCGTCCACTTCATTGTCATGGGATTCAGAAGCTCCCACCATTAGTCAATCGGTTAGCACTTCTAATGTCCAACCTTCACCTGTACAGCGAGCGGCAATTGTAGATAATTCATCTGAAGTTAATCCTTTTGCTCCACCTGATAATGAGCCGTTTGTTAACATCTTTGCCCCTGAATTGTCAAATGATGTAACATCCTCTGACGAATCTAACACGGCCACCTCAGTTCCATATTCTCAACCCCATGAATACCTTAGAAAATGGACCAACGATCATCCTATAGACAACATTATTGGAAACCCTTCACGTCCAGTATCTACCCGCAAGCAACTTGCAACCGACGCATTGTGGTGCTTCTTCAATTCTGTCCTTTCTAAAGCTGAACCAAAAAGCGTCAAGGATGCAATGTCCAAACATTCATGGTTCACTGCAATGGTGGACGAAATTCATGAATTTGACCGACTGGATGTATGGGAACTAGTACCACCTCCCGAGTGTGCTATAATCATTGCTCTCAAATGGATATTCAAGGTTAAACTTGATGAGCATGGAGATGTATTGAAAAACAAAGCTAGGCTTGTGGCAAAAGGATATCGACAAGAAGAAGGTATAGACTTTGAAGAATCCTTCGCACCAGTTGCTAGAATTGAAGCCATAAGGATCTTTCTCGCAAATGCTGCAAGTCAAAACATGGTGGTTTATCAATTGGATGTCAAGACTGCATTCTTAAATGGGGATCTGAAAGAGGTGGTGTACGTATCTCAACCCGAAGGTTTTGTGGATCCAGAACGCCCTAATCACGTGTATCGATTAAAGAAGGCTCTCTATGGGCTTAAACAAGCACCTAGGGCGTGGTACGACACTTTGTCTAAATTTCTTCTGGCAAACAAGTTTTCCAAAGGCGTTGTTGATCCTACACTCTTCACCAGAAAAACGGGCAAAAACCTTCTACATGTACAAATCTATGTTGATGACATCATCTTTGCCTCATCTGATCCCACAGAATGTGATCGTTTCTCCCAAGAGATGAGTTCCGAATTCCAAATGTCTATGATGGGTCAAATGTCATTCTTTCTAGGACTGCAAATTTCTCAAAATCCCAATGGCATCTTCATCAATCAATCCAAATACGCCAATGAAATTTTGAAGAAATTTGGATTCGACTCCTATGATTCAGTTGATACTCCTATGATTGAAAGATCGAAACTAGATGAAGATGATGTGGGAATTCCGGTCGAACAAACCATGTATCGAAGCATGATTGGCTCCTTAATGTATCTTACCGCAAGCAGACCTGACCTTCTATTTGCAGTCTGCATTTGTGCTCGGTATCAATCCAAACCTACCAAGAAACATCTGGAAGCTGTCAAAAGAGTCTTTCGATACCTTAAAGGAACAATCCACATGGGCCTTTGGTACCCTAAGGAAACTTCTATGGCTCTCACAGCATATTCAGATGCTGATCATGCAGGATGTCAAGACACTCGTCGCAGTACATCTGGGGGTGCACAGTTTTTGGGGAATAAGCTAGTCAGTTGGTCGTCAAAGAAACAAATGAGTACATCTATCTCCTCCACTGAAGCTGAATACATTGCCATGTCATCGTGCTGTGCTCAGATCCTATGGATGCGATCTCAACTTTCAGACTATGGCTTCATATGCAACAAGATTCCCATGTACTGTGACAACAAAAGTGCAATTGCACTCTGCTGCAACAATGTCCAGCATTCAAGGACTAAGCATATTGACATTCGACATCACTTCATCAGGGAGCAAGTTGAGAAAGGAATTGTGGAACTTTACTTTGTGAGGACTGAGTTCCAGCTAGCCGATATCTTCACCAAAGCACTTTCTAGGGAACGTTTTCACTTCATTCTCCCACGCCTTGGTATGAAGAGTCTCACGCCTGAGGATCTCATTTGTCCTCAGGAAGATCAAGAGGAGTAAAGGGGTTGCCTCACATATCCTTGTATAGTATCAAATCAAAAAGAAAATAGAAAAATATAAAACCAATAAAAACCATAAAAATCTGAAAAATCACAAAAATTCAAAAATATTCTTCTCACGACATGTCTCTTGTGTAATCAATATTATGTACGTTTCTAGAAATGTCATTCGATAATGACACGGAATCATACATATGCTTGAGCAAGAGTTTTACTGTTTCAAATAAAGTTTTTTTCAAAAACATGTCGTTCCTCAAAATATTCTTAAAAATATGGCTTGCTATTACTTCATATAGCAACCCGCTTTTCAAAATGGGGAAAACACGTCGCCAAAAAGACGGTTGTTCCTTTTACTGGGTGAAGTTCACCTAGGCATGGATTACTTTATATCCATGTTTCATCGATCTAATGTACATTTCAGTGCATTATTTCTTGATAAAGAAGAGAAGTCTTCTTTTTATCGCCAAATACTTTCCCTTCTATGATTTTTCCGGAAAGTGTTTGTGCAAAACTTGGTGGTACCATGA
Source organism: Artemisia argyi (assembly GCA_030686995.1). NCBI lineage: Eukaryota > Viridiplantae > Streptophyta > Magnoliopsida > Asterales > Asteraceae > Artemisia > Artemisia argyi. Next base: position 72,830,887 of record CM060683.1, read on the forward strand.
AATCTTGATTGAAAATCAAATTGAATCTAAATCTTTGATAAAAAAAATTTCACTCAACCAATGACATAACATATTTATGTTTTAAACATCCGTCATTGATTGAGAGGGAGAATGATTTTCAAAAATTTTATGTATCATCAAAACTCCCCACTTAGTTCAAAAACAACAATACGATTTGTGATGGTTATGTGTCAGAATGAGTAAATTTTCAAAGAGTTTTTGTTAAAACTTCGAATCTTTTGCAAACTCTTCAAATCTGACACATAACAACCTCCCTCACAGTTTGAGGGGGAGCAAGAAAAAGTTCCTTTTTTATCAGAAAATATTAAAATTGACTGCAGTTCTCTCCCAAAACGCTTTCTAAATTATTTAAATCAATTGAGATCAAAAATCTCGAAAGGTTTGAAATTTTTGATCGGGGGAGAGAATGTGATTTAAATAAGAAATCTGATAATCAAATGTGATCTTTTCGACTCAATAATAGGCTCCCACATATGTGCTAAACACTTTCGAATATCGAAGCACATATTGAGAGGAAGCGAAAGGCGTTTGTGGAAGTAATACCTAAGACCGACTATTTACTTTAATGCACGGAGTTATAAGGACGGTTAAGGTTAGGTATAAGTTCCCATGATCCACCAGAACCGGAAGGATCTTCCCAGGGAAAATCCATAGATAGATTAGAAGTCCTTAGGAATGATTGAAAAAAGGAGTAAAGTGAGAAAGGGAAGAGTGCGGACTGAGATAGAGCTAGGACTGGAACAAACCCAACAAGGTTCTAGTGGTGAAGTCTCGGTAAGCACTGAAGGGGTTGAAGAATGAAAAAGAAATGAAATGAGAAAGGGTGAAAAGAAATAGCCCTCCAAATATTCAACCTTAGGGCAGAAACCGGGTTCAATTCATAATATACTAGTGGTTACTAAAGTAACACTAGTATTGAAGACAAGACGTCATGGACCCAGTGACGCACTGCACTAAACTTCCCAACCACTCAAAATAAGATAAAATATTTAGAGTCCTACGCATTATCCTTGTGGTATTGCCAGAACATCCGAGTGATGTGAAAATATTCACAATGAAGATGGAAATCCTTCTAGAGCGAACATCACTCAAGCTCTTGGTAGGTGACATGTGAGATCCATCTTGGATCAATGATCAAGTGACAACTGGAAAGCAACAATGGTGCGATTCATAATTGAATCAAACTTGTTCCAGGATATGGATTGACGGATACTTTTGCTAAAACCTCTCAATGTGCTCACCAACTAATCTTTCGAGCACATTGATTGTGTACAATATCTTTCAAACAAAAGTATTTTTGATGGAAATGTGATTCTAAATACAAAACTCTCGTTGTGTCTCAAAAATGTTTATCATAGGACACACGAGTGATTTCTATAAATCTATTTCTCATCAATCCGTGAATACTCATTCACCGATTCACTCTATCGTGCTGTCTGCTTTGAGACGTTCCGGTATGAGAACATGCTAAGTATGAAGATTTCAAAGTGGATTCTTTGGAAAATTCATTACTACAAGCTGAAAATTCCTGTCAAGGAGAGTCTTCTTTAAAAGAGACTCTACCTGATCACAGGTCGGTTTTCACAAAACCGGAGGGTAGTCTGTCCTCGCAGAACGAATGACAAAGCCATGTTCGTTCTCTATCTTTATTGCTAACTGTTTTATTTCAGGGACACATATAAAGATGGCGTTGATGGCTCCAGTTTCCAGCTGAATCGGGTCAAACCATACCTCATGCTCACATGATGAGGCGAAAAATGATCCGTTTTTAGGGGGTCATTTAAGCCCGAATCCGAATTTATTTGATCAAATATTGCCCTAAATCGTTCCTTTTGTGATTTTAGGTGTTTGGAGAGTGAATTCTGGAAAAGAGGCTATTTGGACGTTTTTGGAGCATAAAGTGAAGAAAACGACAAAGTACCAAAAATCCAAGCTGGAAATACAAGGTGACGGCGTCAAGGGTTTGCTCTTGACGGCGTCAGACATGAAGAATAATTTACCGTAGCTGGTGACGGCGTCAGATGGAGTTATGACGGCGTCAAAGTGGCCAAGAATAATTTACCGTGGGTGGTGACGGCGTCACATAGGCCGTCACGATTGGATCTAGGGCGTCCGAGGAAGTGTATGGCGGCGAGTTGACGGCGTCAGATTTAACTCTTGACGCCGTCAGGACGATTTTCCTATATATAGTTTTCTAGTTTTTTCATAAAAAAAAGAGAGAAGTTTTGGTGAAACCCTAAAGACGATTTTGGTGCCTCTTTTACAGGTTTTTCAAGGGTTCCAAACCCTTAAGACCTTGCATTGTAATTGAGATAAGTATACTCTTAATTCAATCAATATGTCTATGTGTTGGTTGTTTATCTTTTGTTCTTATCTTAATTCTACTATGCTAGGCTAGATCTCTCTTGTGTTTGCTTAGATCTAATGAAACCTAGATGTTGATTATGTGTTGATTACTTGTCTATTCTTGTTTTGAATGAATGATTTTATATGTTAGGCTTAAGAAAACTGGCAGATCTCCAAATGGTAACATGCTTGAACGTCTTAAGAAACATGAACCGAGGCGTACTAGGTCTTTATTGGTTGTATTTAATGCATGAGCCACTGTTTACAATCCCTATAGTTGTGCTGGGTCATGGTATAGGAGGAGATAAGAGCTCATAGAGTTGGGGAGTTATGTATGCCACTCCACGAATAGTATTAAGGAATACAACCCGTCATTCATACAAGTGTAACAAGTAATTAACATGTAAAAGATATCTAGGGAGTAATGAAGTCTAAGTAAACACAATTTCTCCATATACTGCTCACAACCTTAGTTTAATATTAGTTTAATTTTATTTTCATTAGTTTAATTAGTTACAAAGTAGTTTTTGGGTTAGTTGATTAACAACTAATTCCGCCCACTCTTTCAAAACCCGAGATTTTAATTGCTTTCATAAAAATATAAAAAATACAAAAATAATCATCTTTCATCTCTAGAACTTTTAATTAGGTTTTCTAATCCTAGCGACACTATTCCTAAGCTGAACGATCAATCCCCCGGTACTTGTCACTATACTATACTACAACGATCAGGTACACTGCCTGGTGGGGGTTGTAAGCCTCGCGAGATCCCTCGAGAGGTAAAGCAAGGTGTGATTCCCACGCATCAAGTTTTTGGCGCCGCAGCCTGGGGAATAGTTATTGTCTAGGTTAGAATTACTTTTTATTAGGTCTACTTGCTAGATTCCTTTCTAGTAAGATTTTTTATTTTTATTTTTAGGTCTTCTTTAGTCTATCTTATTTCTTCGTGCTTTTGTTCGTAACTCTTTACCATCCGACATCATGGAAGGTGGTAACATCTTTGAGCCCATCAACCCACCGCAACAAAACCACCCACAAAACCTACCACAACCAATCCACTCACCTATAAGGTCCATTCGTCTGCAATCCGGCGCCATTCGATTGGTGCAAGTCGGGTGTGCATTCTATGGATACTATTTCGAGAACCCGACCCGACACCTTGAGAACTACCTAAAAATTACCAATTCTATAGGATTAGGTGTTGATAATCAAGAAGGGGAACTCTTAGTCCTCTTTCAATTCTCTTTACATGGTCGGGCTCTTCAATGGTTATTCCAACTCCCTGAAAGGTCCGTCTCCTCTTGGGACGATCTTGCTTCCTACTTCTTAACTAGATTCACCTTGCCTAAGGAAGTTATTTTGCAACATAACCAACTTAAAACGGAAAATGATGAAATAATGAAGGTCAATGAGATGAATGAATGTGAAATCAAGCTAGGGAGTAACGCTTGTAGGGAAGAGCCATGGGATGATGATAGAATATTTAGGAGCTCCACGCCAACCCTTGAGGAATTGAGGTACCATAAGTTCCTTCTAAAATGCCCTTGCCCCGCAAAGTACCGAAAACACCCATGGATTAGGAAACATAATTTTATGAATCTTAAGGTTCCATGCATGATTGGTCATATGTTTAGAGAACACACCTATATCGATTTAAAAGCACCAATGAACATCATGTCTAGGCTTTATTATAATTGGATCATGAACAAAAAGTTGAAACCTAGGCGGGACCCTTACAACTCTAATCGCATGTGTAATTTTGTTGAGCGGGTTAGAGGGTTACATGTTTTCGTTGGGGATTTTGTTTATAGGTGCGACTTCATGATCTTAGAAGATGTTAGGGGAATTATTGATCAATCTTTGTGTCAGATTGTTCTAGGAGAACCTTTTGTCAAAACCTCTAAAATGACTTACAACCATGATGAGGGCATTATCACATTCGCTACTAAAGAAAAGAACATTAGATATAGGATGCCCCATAAAGAAGAGAGGTTTAGAGAGGTTGAGGATCTCGATGTTGACAACATCCCCGTGATTAAGGTTGAAAGTGAGGAAGAGAGAGACATTGGAGGTTACAAAAAGAAAGAGATCTATTACTCGAAATGTTTAGCTTTAGGCCCCGAGTATAAGAAGGATAAGAGACTGGTTAAGATGTTTGAGACCGCATTCATTTTGCGGGATAGAAAAACGTAGTAACCCACGACTTTGAGTCTAGCTACAAGACTCGTAAATAAAGAAAAGCGCTTCTTGGGAGGCAACCCATGTTTTGTGTGATTTTAGTTGTTTGATTGTTATTTGCTTCCGTATGCATGTTTTATTTTTATTGTTGGTTGATCATGTTTCTCAATTAAAATGTGAAATACTTTATTATGTTGTTTAGCCTAGTCTTAACTTCAACCTAAAGGTATTTTTGCAAAAGATAAGTGTAAGGGGAAACCCCAAATATGTTTTTAAGAAACAAACCGATCATGATTATCCACAATATTTAATGAACATGTATATTCGTATTTGTTAGAGTCAAATGCTTGTATTGAGTCATAATGAAGTTTTGTAGGATTTTCCAGGAAGTAGGACAAAGTTTTTTCCAGAAATTTTCCGGAAACTTAACATAAAGATTTCTGCAGGTCCATTCTGACGGCGTCAGGGCATTGCTCTTGACGGCGTCAGGAGTCAAAAATCTGGAAATTTTACCGGTTTTGTTTTTCTAACGGAGTCTTATAGTTTTTGTGAATTATTAAGTTTTATAATCTCCAGGAAATCTGCAAACTTCATTCCACAAGCATTATATCTTATTTTGTTTTCTAGGATTTAGTAACTTATATAGGATGCCGCCGATTTTACGCGAGGTTGCCTTATCTACTTTTGTCAGGATTTACAGGTTATTTGTGACAAGAAGATGATTTATATTCTGGAAGGGAAGCTTTGATTGTTCATTTTCTTGGAGGAAGATTTAACCTGGCCAACCTAAAATCCATACCGAGCGAATCAGGGGAGTATTTGATTTCATTCTCTTTACTTTTTAACTTTTACATTCTTTACTTGAAAATTAGGGACAATGTTCATCTTAAGTGTAAGGGGAGGGTAAAAAGATGATACCTTACATATGCACTTTCGCTTGAGTTTGTTTTGTTTGATAGTAGATGAGTAATAAAACTATGAGAAATACTTGTTAGTGTAATTTTAGCGCCAAATTTAAAATTTTTTACAACATTTAGGAGTGAAACTTTAGCCATAGCAAGCGTATCATGGATAGGAGATTGTATGACTAGCACATAACCGTATATTCAGAAAAATTTTCCACCCAAAAATGTGAGGTTCGCCTTTAGATTTGATAGGAAAAGCATTCATTATTAGTGCTTATGAGTGTACCGGTAGCATTTAGATTCTAGAACTTGCGTTAGTGATGCATCCCGAGACCGCTAGTGAGACTACATTCGTGTAGTAGGATTTACTACATGATAAGAGGCATTGGGATCACCCTTGTGTTAAACCCGTATCATAATTACTTGACCATTTAAGTCATATTACTTGGTTGGTTAAGTCAACTAATTTTTCCCACACCCTTAGCGTTGTACTCATTTTTAGTACACGAAACCCCTAGTACACCCCTCCGAGCCTATCTTTTCGTTTTTAACTTTAAGCATTTTACTTAAAGGAAGAATTTGTTACACCCCACTTAAATGTACAACCAAATCGCCTTAGCCTTCCGTGTATGCGCTCATTTTTAGTGCATTATTGTTATTTGTTAAACCCTAAGTTAACTTTCTAATTGATTACATGGTTGCTAAGTCGAGTCATATCCTTGTACATATTGTTTTGGGACGATTGGGACTCATGGGTAAGTACTTATTTTATGGAGTAATGGGGAAGAACATCATATTATTACCCCCATATGTACGTTAATCTTAAAAGTGCTCCAAGTGTTTTGATTTTCTTAATTCGAGTCATTAGAATAGTTAAATGTAAAGTATGTAAAGATTCAAGTGTAAGGGGAATTCACATCCCCTATGATGTACTATTTTGGATGGTAGGGTAAGAGTGTATGCAAAAAAAAAAAAAAAAAAAAAATCGAAAAAAGTTAAGAAAAAGAAAAAAAAAAATAAAAAATTGAAAAAAAGAAAAAAGAGAAAAAACATACGGACTACCATCCCGTTTTTATTTTATGTTCATTTTATGTTTTTGTTATTTTTCATTTATTAGCTTAAGTCGAGTCTAGTCTTGGCTTAGCAACGCCATCTTGTACATGTAATTTACTAAGATTGTTAACTCGCCACCAGTAAAATTCCCTTTATCCAACAAAACCGTGTAATTCATATCCCTACACCTAACGTTATAACCCTTTAAAAGACCTCTTTGATAGTTTATCCTAGGTGCTTACGCCATGTGGTGGAGGTTTGATCCTTTCCCAAGCCTATGGTAATCTATTTTGCTATGACAGGTAGTGAGAGATATCTTCCATTTCTATAATGTTATATTACTTTATTACACCCGAGAGATGTGAGTATCTAAACACTATTTGTGAGGTGCTTGTGTATGACCTCCGTGCTTGTCTATTGGTCTTTAGTGGAACGATCATTTGTTGTAATTACTTTTATATTAGTGTTAAATGACCCCTAACTTGTCTTTTGAGTAGAATAAAAGCTCATTTGCTTGAGGACAAGCAAATCTCAAGTGTAAGGGTATATGATGAGGCGAAAAATGATCCGTTTTTAGGGGGTCATTTAAGCCCGAATCCGAATTTATTTGATCAAATATTGCCCTAAATCGTTCCTTTTGTGATTTTAGGTGTTTGGAGAGTGAATTCTGGAAAAGAGGCTATTTTGGACGTTTTTGGAGCATAAAGTGAAGAAAACGACAAAGTACCAAAAATCCAAGCTGGAAATACAAGGTGACGGCGTCAAGGGTTTGCTCTTGACGGCGTCAGACATGAAGAATAATTTACCGTAGCTGGTGACGGCGTCAGATGGAGTTATGACGGCGTCAAAGTGGCCAAGAATAATTTACCGTGGGTGGTGACGGCGTCACATAGGCCGTCACGATTGGATCTAGGGTGTCCGAGGAAGTGTATGGCGGCGAGTTGACGGCGTCAGATTTAACTCTTGACGCCGTCAGGACGATTTTCCTATATATAGTTTTCTAGTTTTTTCATAAAAAAAAAGAGAGAAGTTTTGGTGAAACCCTAAAGACGATTTTGGTGCCTCTTTTACAGGTTTTTCAAGGGTTCCAAACCCTTGAGACCTTGCATTGTAATTGAGATAAGTATACTCTTAATTCAATCAATATGTCTATGTGTTGGTTGTTTATCTTTTGTTCTTATCTTAATTCTACTATGCTAGGCTAGATCTCTCTTGTGTTTGCTTAGATCTAATGAAACCTAGATGTTGATTATGTGTTGATTACTTGTCTATTCTTGTTTTGAATGAATGATTTTATATGTTAGGCTTAAGAAAACTGGCAGATCTCCAAATGGTAACATGCTTGAACGTCTTAAGAAACATGAACCGAGGCGTACTAGGTCTTTATTGGTTGTATTTAATGCATGAGCCACTGTTTACAATCCCTATAGTTGTGCTGGGTCATGGTATAGGAGGAGATAAGAGCTCATAGAGTTGGGGAGTTATGTATGCCACTCCACGAATGGTATTAAGGAATACAACCCGTCATTCATACAAGTGTAACAAGTAATTAACATGTAAAAGATATCTAGGGAGTAATGAAGTCTAAGTAAACACAATTTCTCCATATACTGCTCACAACCTTAGTTTAATATTAGTTTAATTTTATTTTCATTAGTTTAATTAGTTACAAAGTAGTTTTTGGGTTAGTTGATTAACAACTAATTCCGCCCACTCTTTCAAAACCCGAGATTTTAATTGCTTTCATAAAAATATAAAAAATACAAAAATAATCATCTTTCATCTCTAGAACTTTTAATTAGGTTTTCTAATCCTAGCGACACTATTCCTAAGCTGAACGATCAATCCCCCGGTACTTGTCACTATACTATACTACAACGATCAGGTACACTGCCTGGTGGGGGTTGTAAGCCTCGCGAGATCACTCGAGAGGTAAAGCAAGGTGCGATTCCCACGCATCAAGTTTTTGGCGCCGCAGCCTGGGGAATAGTTATTGTCTAGGTTAGAATTTCTTTTTATTAGGTCTACTTGCTAGATTCCTTTCTAGTAAGATTTTTTATTTTTATTTTTAGGTCTTCTTTAGTCTATATTATTTCTTCGTGCTTTTGTTCGTAACTCTTTACCATCCGACATCATGGAAGGTGGTAACATCTTTGAGCCCATCAACCCACCGCAACAAAACCACCCACAAAACCTACCACAACCAATCCACTCACCTATAAGGTCCATTCGTCTGCAATCCGGCGCTATTCGATTGGTGCAAGTCGGGTGTGCATTCTATGGATATTATTTCGAGAACCCGACCCGACACCTTGAGAACTACCTAAAAATTACCAATTCTATAGGATTAGGTGTTGATAATCAAGAAGGGGAACTCTTAGTCCTCTTTCAATTCTCTTTACATGGTCGGGCTCTTCAATGGTTATTCCAACTCCCTGAAAGATCCGTCTCCTCTTGGGACGATCTTGCTTCCTACTTCTTAACTAGATTCACCTTGCCTAAGGAAGTTATTTTGCAACATAACCAACTTAAAACGGAAAATGATGAAATAATGAAGGTCAATGAGATGAATGAATGTGAAATCAAGCTAGGGAGTAACGCTTGTAGGGAAGAGCCATGGGATGATGATAGAATATTTAGGAGCTCCACGCCAACCCTTGAGGAATTGAGGTACCATAAGTTCCTTCTAAAATGCCCTTGCCCCGCAAAGTACCGAAAACACCCATGGATTAGGAAACATAATTTTATGAATCTTAAGGTTCCATGCATGATTGGTCATATGTTTAGAGAACACACCTATATCGATTTAAAAGCACCAATGAACATCATGTCTAGGCTTTATTATAATTGGATCATGAACAAAAAGTTGAAACCTAGGCGGGACCCTTACAACTCTAATCGCATGTGTAATTTTGTTGAGCGGGTTAGAGGGTTACATGTTTTCGTTGGGGATTTTGTTTATAGGTGCGACTTCATGATCTTAGAAGATGTTAGGGGAATTATTGATCAATCTTTGTGTCAGATTGTTCTAGGAGAACCTTTTGTCAAAACCTCTAAAATGACTTACAACCATGATGAGGGCATTATCACATTCGCTACTAAAGAAAAGAACATTAGATATAGGATGCCCCATAAAGAAGAGAGGTTTAGAGAGGTTGAGGATCTCGATGTTGACAACATCCCCGTGATTAAGGTTGAAAGTGAGGAAGAGAGAGACATTGGAGGTTACAAAAAGAAAGAGATCTATTACTCGAAATGTTTAGCTTTAGGCCCCGAGTATAAGAAGGATAAGAGACTGGTTAAGATGTTTGAGACCGCATTCATTTTGCGGGATAGAAAAACGTAGTAACCCACGACTTTGAGTCTAGCTACAAGACTCGTAAATAAAGAAAAGCGCTTCTTGGGAGGCAACCCATGTTTTGTGTGATTTTAATTGTTTGATTGTTATTTGCTTCCGTATGCATGTTTTATTTTTATTATTGGTTGATCATGTTTCTCAATTAAAATGTGAAATACTTTATTATGTTGTTTAGCCTAGTCTTAACTTCAACCTAAAGGTATTTTTGCAAAAGATAAGTGTAAGGGGAAACCCCAAATATGTTTTTAAGAAACAAACCGATCATGATTATCCACAATATTTAATGAACATGTATATTCGTATTTGTTAGAGTCAAATGCTTGTATTGAGTCATAATGAAGTTTTGTAGGATTTTCCAGGAAGTAGGACAAAGTTTTTTCCAGAAATTTTCCGGAAACTTAACATAAAGATTTCTGCAGGTCCATTCTAACGGCGTCAGGGCATTGCTCTTGACGGCGTCAGGAGTCAAAAATCTGGAAATTTTACCGGTTTTGTTTTTCTAACGGAGTCTTATAGTTTTTGTGAATTATTAAGTTTTATAATCTCCAGGAAATCTGCAAACTTCATTCCACAAGCATTATATCTTATTTTGTTTTCTAGGATTTAGTAACTTATATAGGATGCCGCCGATTTTACGCGAGGTTGCCTTGTCTACTTTTGTCAGGATTTACAGGTTATTTGTGACAAGAAGATGATTTATATTCTGGAAGGGAAGCTTTGATTGTTCATTTTCTTGGAGGAAGATTTAACCTGGCCAACCTAAAATCCATACCGAGCGAATCAGGGGAGTATTTGATTTCATTCTCTTTACTTTTTAACTTTTACATTCTTTACTTGAACATTAGGGACAATGTTCATCTTAAGTGTAAGGGGAGGGTAAAAAGATGATACCTTACATATGCACTTTCGCTTGAGTTTGTTTTGTTTGATAGTAGATGAGTAATAAAACTATGAGAAATACTTGTTAGTGTAATTTTAGCGCCAAATTTAAAATTTTTTACAACATTTAGGAGTGAAACTTTAGCCATAGCAAGCGTCTCATGGATAGGAGATTGTATGACTAGCACATAACCGTATATTCAGAAAAATTTTCCACCCAAAAATGTGAGGTTCGCCTTTAGATTTGATAGGAAAAGCATTCATTATTAGTGCTTATGAGTGTACCGGTAGCATTTAGATTCTAGAACTTGCGTTAGTGATGCATCCCGAGACCGCTAGTGAGACTACATTCGTGTAGTAGGATTTACTCCATGATAAGAGGCATTAGGATCACCCTTGTGTTAAACCCGTATCATAATTACTTGACCATTTAAGTCATATTACTTGGCTAGTTAAGTCAACTAATTTTTCCCACACCCTTAGCGTTGTACTCATTTTTAGTACACGAAACCCCTAGTACACCCCTCCGAGCCTATCTTTTCGTTTCTAACTTTAAGCATTTTACTTAAAGGAAGAATTTGTTACACCCCACTTAAATGTACAACCAAATCGCCTTAGCCTTCCGTGTATGCGCTCATTTTTAGTGCATTATTGTTATTTGTTAAACCCTAAGTTAACTTTCTAATTGATTACATGGTTGCTAAGTCGAGTCATATCCTTGTACATATTGGTTTGGGACGATTGGGACTCATGGGTAAGTACTTATTTTATGGAGTAATGGGGAAGAACATCATATTATTACCCCATATGTACGTTAATCTTAAAAGTGCTCCAAGTGTTTTGATTTTCTTAATTCGAGTCATTAGAATAGTTAAATGTAAAGTATGTAAAGATTCAAGTGTAAGGGGAATTCTCATCCCCTATGATGTATTATTTTGGATGGTAGGGTAAGAGTGTATGCAAAAAAAAAAAAAAAAAAAAAAAAAAAAAAAAAAAAAATCGAAAAAAGTTAAGAAAAAGAAAAAAAAAATAAAAAATTGAAAAAAAGAAAAAAGAGAAAAAACATACGGACTACCATCCCGTTTTTATTTTATGTTCATTTTATGTTTTTGTTATTTTTCATTTATTAGCTTAAGTCGAGTCTAGTCTTGGCTTAGCAACGCCATCTTGTACATGTAATTTACTAAGATTGTTAACTCGCCACCAGTAAAATTCCCTTTATCCAACAAAACCGTGTAATTCATATCCCTACACCTAACGTTATAACCCTTTAAAAGACCTCTTTGATAGTTTATCCTAGGTGCTTACGCCATGTGGTGGAGGTTTGATCCTTTCCCAAGCCTATGGTAATCTATTTTGCTATGACAGGTAGTGAGAGATATCTTCCATTTCTATAATGTTATATTACTTTATTACACCCGAGAGATGTGAGTATCTAAACACTATTTGTGAGGTGCTTGTGTATGACCTCCGTGCTTGTCTATTGGTCTTTAGTGGAACGATCATTTGTTGTAATTACTTTTATATTAGTGTTAAATGACCCCTAACTTGTCTTTTGAGTAGAATAAAAGCTCATTTGCTTGAGGACAAGCAAATCTCAAGTGTAAGGGTATATGATGAGGCGAAAAATGATCCGTTTTTAGGGGGTCATTTAAGCCCGAATCCGAATTTATTTGATCAAATATTGCCCTAAATCGTTCCTTTTGTGATTTTAGGTGTTTGGAGAGTGAATTCTGGAAAAGAGGCTATTTTGGACGTTTTTGGAGCATAAAGTGAAGAAAACGACAAAGTACCAAAAATCCAAGCTGGAAATACAAGGTGACGGCGTCAAGGGTTTGCTCTTGACGGCGTCAGACATGAAGAATAATTTACCGTAGCTGGTGACGGCGTCAGATGGAGTTATGACGGCGTCAAAGTGGCCAAGAATAATTTACCGTGGGTGGTGACGGCGTCACATAGGCCGTCACGATTGGATCTAGGGCGTCCGAGGAAGTGTATGGCGGCGAGTTGACGGCGTCAGATTTAACTCTTGACGCCGTCAGGACGATTTTCCTATATATAGTTTTCTAGTTTTTTCATAAAAAAAAGAGAGAAGTTTTGGTGAAACCCTAAAGACGATTTTGGTGCCTCTTTTACAGGTTTTTCAAGGGTTCCAAACCCTTGAGACCTTGCATTGTAATTGAGATAAGTATACTCTTAATTCAATCAATATGTCTATGTGTTGGTTGTTTATCTTTTGTTCTTATCTTAATTCTACTATGCTAGGCTAGATCTCTCTTGTGTTTGCTTAGATCTAATGAAACCTAGATGTTGATTATGTGTTGATTACTTGTCTATTCTTGTTTTGAATGAATGATTTTATATGTTAGGCTTAAGAAAACTGGCAGATCTCCAAATGGTAACATGCTTGAACGTCTTAAGAAACATGAACCGAGGCGTACTGGGTCTTTATTGGTTGTATTTAATGCATGAGCCACTGTTTACAATCCCTATAGTTGTGTTGGGTCATGGTATAGGAGGAGATAAGAGCTCATAGAGTTGGGGAGTTATGTATGCCACTCCACGAATGGTATTAAGGAATACAACCCGTCATTCATACAAGTGTAACAAGTAATTAACATGTAAAAGATATCTAGGGAGTAATGAAGTCTAAGTAAACACAATTTCTCCATATACTGCTCACAACCTTAGTTTAATATTAGTTTAATTTTATTTTCATTAGTTTAATTAGTTACAAAGTAGTTTTTGGGTTAGTTGATTAACAACTAATTCCGCCCACTCTTTCAAAACCCGAGATTTTAATTGCTTTCATAAAAATATAAAAAATACAAAAATAATCATCTTTCATCTCTAGAACTTTTAATTAGGTTTTCTAATCCTAGCGACACTATTCCTAAGCTGAACGATCAATCCCCCGGTACTTGTCACTATACTATACTACAACGATCAGGTACACTGCCTGGTGGGGGTTGTAAGCCTTGCGAGATCCCTCGAGAGGTAAAGCAAGGTGCGATTCCCACGTATCATCACACATCCTCCACACTATCAATGAAGATGAGAGACTTGATACAACAAAATGTTGAGAGACTTCTAACAACGTTTCCGCAACTCTGATGAAAAAGTCTCCTGATTCACAAACTCCAATGCAACGTCTCCAGATACAGAAGGGTGTGAGCATGATGGTCCCTTGTCACTACATCACATGAAGGCAATACAACTATGGATGAGCTTGGAGATTTACTTTGGCTGATGATCTCAAAGAAGCTCAAAGATCACATATCTCAAAGGAATTCAAATCACAAGTTCTCTTGCTTGAAGTACGAAGTGTGTTGAAAAGAGAAGAATCAGATCCTACGAGCTACAAAGACTAAAGAATGCTTAAAGACCGAAGATCTTAATTTCAAAGGTGACCTCGCTTAGGGGGAAATTGTTAGGAATACAAATATTCCTGTAAAAGTCTCGGTCACCTAATGATTGTAATAGCATTAAGTTAGCTCGTAGTTAGTTTGTTTATTAGTTAATTAGTATTAGTTTTAGTAACACCGTGGAAGAAGGACGGGTCTTCACCCACTGTATGCTTGATCAACAGCCCGGGTGTGGGCGTTTTATTGTAAGTATAAATACCTCTCTCCACATGTGGAGAGGGTTGGACCTTCACTTAATCTCAATCTAATATTGCATTTTTTCTCTCAAGGTTCCTTTCTTTCTTCCCCTCCTCCTTCTTTCCAACGCCACTCACAAACAATACCAATCATGTTTCCAACTTAGTTAGTATTCTACAATGCTTATCTACAACAATCACCTAAATATGTAAGAAACAAAGAAAATAGTTGGCATCACAATCTTTGGTTTCATTTATCTAAGCATGCATGATCTTGTGTGATTTTCATGATACCTGCGTATGGTAACTAAATTAAGGAAAAAAAAAACCAAGTTAATTACAAAGATTTAAAAGATGTGTGAATCATCTCCAAAATGTTGCAAAAGATAATTTACATACCACTACCAACAATCAAAGATCTAAAAGATGTGTGAATCATCTTCAAATATACATACTAAATGTGATTTTGGCCGGTTTATAAAGGCATGAATTAGGTTAAATCATTAATTATTCTTGCAACCCTTCGCAACCCTTGCACTTTATCTAACCGACTTTTAATTCTATACTAAATGCTATGTGATCAATTCGGACAACCCTTGCACTTCATCTCCTTTCATGATTGTATAGTTATTATGAGGTTGCATTGAATTCCGAGCATTAGCTATCTTGTACTCTATGCAACTACTAAACGACTCCAACTCGTTTCTAACTCTACAAACTCTATCATCATAAATCCACATTAAATTTAAGGACTGAATCTTATAGTATTATAGATGCATTTGTATATAATTAGAAAAGTTAAAAATTCAGATTTTTTTTCTTGTTATTAAAAGATTTCAAAATTAGTTTGTTAGGAAGAAAGTTGGTTAAAAAGCGGTTGGTTGTTGAAACTAAAATTATTTGGCTTAACCGTCACTAATATCTCTACTTATAAAGCATGAAGACAACTAAACGTGTAAACAAATAACGCAAAATATAATCACACAGTACCTACCGCCGCATTGCGCGGGTACCGTTCTAGTTTCTTATAAAGGATCTAACCCTCGAAAGTCCGGTTCTTCATTTTACATTTATGAAGATAAATGGCCACCGAAGTACCAAACAATATTTTGTTTCTTCTTTTCTGTTTAAAGATGAATGTATTTTAAAGGAGGTTGGTTATTGTGAAATGTAGATTAATATAGGAAACGATAAGAAGGTTTCTCATAAAATAATTAAAAAAAAAAAAAAAAAAAAAAAAAAAACATATTACTTTATTAATTTTATAGTGTTAGAATTAATAGAATCTATTTTCACTGATTATGGTATTTGTTTTTTGGAATAGCCGTTTCTCTATCATACCCGTTTTTTGAATTTTATGATGTTGCCATTTTTCGGTATCCGTACCCGTCCTCGTGTAACTTAATTTACAAGTCTACTACTTCGAATTCGTCTTCGTATTATGAGGCTCTCAAAATCTGATGGATGACCAAATATATATATATATATATATATATATATATATATATATATATATATATATATATATATATATATATATATATATATATATATATATATATATATATATATAGAGTCGATTATAGTTAGGGATGAGCATGGTTCTGGAACCGGTTGAAACCGGAACCAGAACCAGAACCGGTGGATCCGACAACCAATTTTTCTAAAATGTGGGAACCGAGAACTGAACCAAATATAGTTTTTGGTTCTAATTCTGGTTCCGGTTCCGCTTCCGGTTCTTTTGGATCTACCCGTATATGAACCGCTTTTCTATTAAGCAAATAAAAAACACAAAAAATTAAACTTTTTAAGAACTTACAATTATTTTTATTTAAGCAAATAACAATTAACAACTATTTGGTTGGCAAAGAATTAATAAAACTAAAAGTGCTACGTGATGATCATGTGGCTACGTGATGATGATAGATAATAAACAATGTATTAATCAAAGTGCTAGCAAATTTTAGCATGATGAACTTGTAAAAGCTAATCGAATGCAAATAAAAATAAAATATAAACTTACTTCTATGGTTTTGATAATGATGAATGATCTTGGAATGTTATTAGGTTTAGATTAATTATTGGTTTGTGGATGTTTTAGTGAATTAAAGATTAGGGTTTAGAGTGTTTGGCTTGATAGCTAGTGGTTTTAATGTTACGTAGGATTTAATTAATATTTTGATAATAAGTAAAAAAAATTACATATTTTTATAATTATTGGATATTTGGTTCTGGAACCGAGAACCGGTGGAACCGATCCGAACCAACCCAAGAATCGAAAAATCTCAAAATCAAGAACTGAAACTGAAACCATTGGTTCTGGTTCCGGTCCGGTTCTCGGTCCGATTCCGGTTCTTTGGTTCTTTTGCTCTTCCCTAATTATAGTGCATGTAGTTTACACATTATACCATTCTTTCATGTGAAATTTGTTTCCTCCATTGCAAATGGTTGATAATATCATCACTTTCACGGACAAGATTTTTTCTTTTTTTTTCAATGGTTTTTCTACTTTCTTAGAACCACATAAACACAATGAACTTAGGCAATAAGCGAGTAAGAGCAGTTTGTGATGTTTCACAAGTGTGATAGTACTTAGATGGTGTTCAACTTATGTTTGAATGTGTTTAACAAGACTTGAGCTTTTGTCCATCTACAAATTGTTGTAAGTCGGGATGACCAAAAGAACCAAAGAACCAGAACTGGACCGAGAATCGGACCAGAACCATGAAGAATCGAACTGGAATCAGAACCAATGGTTCCAGTTTCAGTTCTTGATTTTGAGATTTTTCGGTTCTTGGGTCGGTTTGGATCGGTTCCGGAACCAAAGATCCAATAATTATAAAAATGTTTTTTTTACTTCTTATCAAAATATCAATCAAATTCCACGTATCATAAAAATAAAAAATAAATAAATAAATAAAAACCCTACTAGCCATCAAGCCAAACACTCTAAACTCTAATCTTTAATTCACTGAAACATCACAAATCAATAATTAATCTAAACCTAATAACATTCCAAGATCATTCATCAATATCAAAACAATGTAAGTAAGATTATATTTTATTTTTATTTACATTCGATTAGCTTTTACATGTTCATCATGCTAATATTTGAAGCGCTTTTATTACTAATACATTATTTATTATCTATCATCATCACGTAGCCACATTATCATCACGTAGCACTTTCAGTTTTATTAATACTTTGCCTAACAGATATGAACAAAGTTTTAAGTTATTTTGTTTTGTTTTTCGGATTGTTATACATTATTGTTTTGTTAAAATTATGAACAAGTGAAAGTAACTATAGAATGATTGATTATTTAAGTTTATGGTTTAGTTGTTAATTGTTATTTGCTTAAATGTAAATGGTTACAAGTTCTTAAAAAGTTTATTTTTTGTGTTTTTTATTAGCTTAATAGAAAAGCGGTTCCCATACTGGTAGATCCAAAAGAACCGGACCCAGAACCAGAATTTTAGTTCGGTTCTCGGTTTCCACTTTTCAGAGAAATCAGTTCTCGGATTCACCGGTTCCGATTCTGGTTCCAACCGGTTCTGGTTCCATGCTCATCCCTAGTTGTAAGCCACTTCTCCTATTATATTAACTAGTTATAATGCCCGCGCACGCGCGAATTTTTTAATTTTTTTTTAAATAATTATTTAAAATTTTTAATCCTATTGTTAATTGCATCTTATCTATATTTTTTGTATTTATCTTCTACTTGTGTCGTGAATAAATATAAAATAAATAATATTTTTTTAAATATCTTATCTATATTTTTTATATTTATTCTCTACTTGTGTTATGGATAAATATAAAATATTACCTAATAAGAAAATATATATTTTTTTTAAAATAAAATTATTACTAAATCAGGCATGAATTAATTTTTTTAAAATGCAAAATTCCTAATATGGGTTTTGTTTTATTATATAAAAGATTAAAAATGCCTACGTACGTTTATCTCAACAAGCATAATAATTTTATTTAAATGAGTATCCGTGTAGTTTCTAGTATCTTTCCGACGAAATTGGCCTGAATTTATCAAATTTAAGTTTCACCATTCATGGTCATTGCATTTTTTTTTTCAATCAAGGGATGTTAACCAAGCAACCACCGTACCAAAACCAATAATGATAGCATTACAATATAGGAAATGATTTGCACACTCTTAAAATTTATTGTGACACTCCACTGTATGCAACAGACAATTGTACATTAAATATAACTTGCTTTAACTACTTGTATAATGGAGTGTCCTAATAAGATTTGAGAGTGCGTCAATCACCTCCTTTACAATATCTTCATGGCCCAAAGATACATATACCAGTAATTGGCACATTGTATCCATTTTTTATTAAAGTATTTTTTTTTTTTTTTTACTTTTTTTTTTGGTTGAACGGCTAAATTTATAAAAAAAAAACTAGCAAATAGCTATAAAACAAAGGTTACATGATTACAAGAGAATGATTTTTAAGCCAATCTATCCAATTGAATTTGAATCTTCCCATATGTTTTTACCATTGGAAGGAACGAGCCACGATTTCGTCAAAAAGAACCACTTTAGAAAGAACAGATGAGCCAAACACCAATTTATTCCTGAAATTCCAAATTAACCACCAACCAATATAGGTAACACCTTCCATGTTTATCTAGTGGTATCTAATAAACTAGCTAATTCTTTTAAAAGAACTTGATAGATATAAACAAACGCTATTAAATAAACTATAATCATAAACTACTCCGTAGTAATGACATGTCCTATACTTAGTGACGGACACAAAATTGATCGTAGAGTACGCATTTTCATTTTTTTTTATTATAATTTTTTTTTTGGTTTTTTGTTTTAATTGATATGCATGTAGTGTTAAACTATCAAAAAAAAAAAAAAAAGAAAAAAGAAAAAAAGAAAAAAAAGATTGATTTTACACTATGAATGCTAGTCTAAAAGTATGCACATGCATTATCGCTATCTTAGATATGTACGCCACTGCCTATACGTGGTTGTTATATTAGGTGCATGGTTATCCTTCTAGTCTCATGATCATATATTTATAGGGGATGTGTTGACCGCAACCTCCCTATCAGGGGGTCCACCTACTTTTAGTCAAAATGTACAGGTTTTAATGTAGACAGTACGAGCGACGGCAACTGATCAAATAGGGAGGGTGTGGTTAACTCATGCCTATTTATAGATGTTCATTGCATACTCACTGTTGATAATAAGCATTGACGTTTTCATTTATAATTTGTATCAAAATAAAGTTTTCATTGTTTGGTTTATCTCCAGCTTCAACTTTTAAAAGTAATTTTCTTATATCAAGTTTAGATAATCTTGTATCATCATTTGATCTTATACATTAACAATTTGAAATCAATTATATATGGGTTTTTCTAACTTGTACTCTGGGGGCACAAGTTAAGCACACAAAAAGTATTAATGAACCCGCAAAAAGTACAAAAAAAAACTGTTTTTTATTTAAAAAGTGACAGGGACCTACATAAAAGTACACAGAAATCCGCAAAAGGTACACATTTTTGTGTGCTTAACTTGTGCCCCCAAGACACAAGTTAGAAAAACACATTATATATTCTACTAGCTTCATAACCCGCCGGATCGGCGGGTTAGCTTCATTAAATTATACGATTTATTCTAAATGGACATACATTAATAAATAATAACGGCACACATGTATTATATGAAAATTATAAAAATGAATGCATAAAAATTTGAGGCGGTAGTATCTATGTTCAATACATTTAGTTATTTCATACAAAAGCAATACTTCATGAGTGTGCAACTTTTATTAGTTAAGCTCGACAATATTTCAAATGAAAGACATGAAAAACCAAAGAAATTGTCTTTTGACTTTTGAACTTGAAAAAGCTCATAAGCCCACTTTTGTTGCTTATCAGCTTATCAAGTCGAGCTTATAAGCTCGAAAAATGAGTTTATGAGCTTTTCCATTTTAAATAAGCTCATAAGTCGAAAAAATAAGCTAAGTGAAACACCCCTTAAGTAACACGTTACATACTTATGGTGCTAGCTTAAAGCATGATACCGATTTCGATTTTGGGTGTTTGGAATAGATAATCATGTAGTAAAAACTGTTGGCAGCAGTATCTTGAGCCGCTATAGGTAACCATGCTTCCAAAATGTAAAACTGATTAAATTACAATTATATTTGTTGAACTTCTAAGAATGCTTGAAATCACATGATATATCAAACTGATTAAAAAATATGTATCAACTACTTATGGGATGTGCCAACTATCGGGTAATGCAACAATTGATATATCTTGTCCATATAAAATCTGGGTCTGACTCGTTTATTTTAATGGTACCCGCAACTTTGAAAGGACTTATTGTCATGCCATAGCGTGTCTAACTAAATGTGTGCAGTACTTCAGTGCAAGATTTTCCAAAATACATTGATTACTAATATCTTTAAAGTTATAAGTTTTACCATATTGTATAGCTAGTGGAGGAGAATTAAAGATAACATTCTGCAATTCTTTACAGTCAAATAGGCAACAACATTACATTACTAAATCGGTTATGGAGATACTCAAATTGCCCACGATCTCGAGATTTAACCAAAGAAGAAATAAATTTAGAAAACTATTAGGTAAATGCATTGCAAGTGTCACTTGGCCCAGAACCACCAACATAGCCATCAAAACCTGGTCAATTAGAGTTAACCACATCCGCTTGAAGAGCCACATCATTCGCTCTACTGGCCTTACCCACCACAGAACCTAACCCACTTGGCTCAGACACACCTAACCCATTAGGGTTAGCGACACCTGATAGAAGACGGTTATGTTGGTTGCCATGTCGCTTCAGAAATTGGTCGGCAGTTCCAAGTTATTTGGCCTTCGTTGAACCGTGGCAATGTAGGTCTAACTGCCTTTTGTTTCGTCCGGCTAACAATATATGTAACATCTTTTCGTTTTCTTGTTGATGGTAAAGTTTCATTTTTTGATCCATCATCCGCACCGACAGGTATTCGAGGCATTGATCTTTCCCGGGCGATAATGGCATTTAAATGACGCCTTTTGGGTTGCTTTCGTTTACACCTGAAAGTACCTTCGCCAGCAAGAGTATCAGTTGTGTTTGGGATTGGAAGTAGCTTAGGAGTGTGTTTTAATAGGCGTCCACAGCTCGATACACGTGGGCAAGGCCTAGCTAGAATGTATGTGTTCGGTGTCACTGATGGTTCTTCCCGAATTAGACAATCACTCGAACAGTTGATGAATTTACCTGCATTTATGATCATTGCCAATGTTATCATTCAAAGATTTGTAAAAAAAGGAATTTAATTGCACATAATACTATTATGCCTATTCATTTTTTCCATTTTAGTCATTTTTAGCATATGTGTCCTAACACACTATTCGTTTTGATTCTTGATCATCGACAGAAGAAAAAAGTTGTTGTACAATATCAATATATAAAGACTACTATACATAATGTTGTATCGATGAAACTAAAACATGTAATATTGTCGGTTATGCTAAGCAGTTACATGTGTCACAATCTTATAGACTAATTGGTCAGTGTCGATCATCTTACTTGATTTGACAATTTCTTTTCCTCCAGATGTACACTCACGTTTGCCTCACAATCTTGCTTGCTCCGGTGTCTATCATCTCACTTGTTTCAGACAGTCTCTTTCTTTCAGCACTTCCACGAGCTTACTCCACCTCACTCATCTCACCTGATTCACCATCTTGCTCCACCTCAAACTTGTGGCTTGATTCAAACAGTCCCTTTTCTTTCCAATTTCCACTCGGGTTTTGCTTGCAGTTCTGTTCCACATTAGTTGTCTGGTTGGACTCAGGAAGTCTCATCTCTTCTGATTTTTGACTCGGCTTTGGGTCGTTGTCTCTTTACTTACAAATTTTCACCCGGGTTTGGCTCACTATCTCCTTCCAGCCCACGAGAAATGACAGGTGTTTGAACTGGATCATCCTTATGATACTCTGAATTGCAGAGCATGACTCTAGCTGAAGTATTTGCATTCTTGATTTCCTGTTCTCTTGTGGGTTTGGTTCGCAATGAGTGTGCAGAAGAGCGCCTGTTAGTAATACAACAGGTCATTATACAAACACAATCCTGGTACATAAATTAAGTAAAACATATTTTTAGCATCGGTAACCAACCTTTTTGGTGGATTAATGTTAGTGGAAGCTAGCTTTCTTTTCCCGTCCTGCTTTAGATGCCTGCAAATGTCAGTCAACCAAAAAGTGAACAACAGTCAACTACAAGTTTAGGAATTTTATAAACTTAATTTCGAAATATAAAGAAACTGATTAAAAAAGAGATGAAAATCATTAACTTACTTGACAGGTGTCGTCATGGAGCTTGGTAAATCAGCAGCTTGCTCCTTTTGCTAATGTAATATATCAGTAACATACAGAAAGATAAAGCAACACAAAAACATAGAAAAGTGAATGAATAACAGCACGGTTCAGATTATATATCTGTTTCATTAAACCTAGTTACAGCTGTACGTGGGTCGTTTGGTTTTTATCTCTGCTGTATTCCGATTAGTAAATTCAAGAGACCATCAACCCTGAAATTCGAAGGACCAAAGAATATACCTATCATGCATAAAAGCTCTTCCAGTTTATTTGGGCCAAATTTGCCTTATTACTCAGTTGAGAGCATATAGCATTCTTGATCTACATAAACAAACACAATACTAAGCTTAATAACCGGTAAAATAAAGAACGTAATATTGCAATATGTAATTTGAGACCATATTCACCATTTTAACTAACTGGATGCAAATGCTAAGTTCAAGATTCAAGAATGTAATATTGCAATAAATTAAAACTTACAATTGTTGGGCGGGTCTCGTTCAAGATTCAAGAACCTCGATATGGAGATTTGCAAAATCATTTCTTAATGAAATATCTATTGTGAGCCTTCAACTCTGCAAGATCATAAAAAATTAATAGAGAATATTAAAAGGGTAATTATAGATTATTTAGTACGATTACAGATATGCTAATGGCGTTTTGGAATTATATAGAACCTTGGTAACCATCAGTTGCCACATGTGTGCAGGGCTGGAGACCAAATCTTCTAGCCATGGCTTGTTATCCACCATTAAAAAAAAATGTTTTGCTATCAGGCGCCAAGAAAAGGATAAGATCGAAGACGAGTAAGTTTTGAGGAATAATAGAAACAAATATGCATACCTCAATCGCCTTTTGAACAGCCACAGGTGCCTCAAATTCAACAAATCCAATGCAGAATTCCTGTTGCTACCAAATGAGTTAATCGATGAAACTAAAACATGTAATATTGTCAGTTATGCTAAGCAGTTACATGTGTCACAATATTATAGACTAATTGGTCAGTGTCGATCATCTTACTTGATTTGACAATTTCTTTTCCTCCAGATGTACACTCACGTTTGCCTCACAATCTTGCTTGCTCCGGTGTCTATCATCTCACTTGTTTCAGACAGTCTCTTTCTTTCAGCGCTTCCACGAGCTTGCTCCACCTCACTCATCTCACCTGATTCACCATCTTGCTCCACCTCAAACTTGTGGCTTGATTCAAACAGTCAAATTTCTTTCCAATTTCCACTCGGGTTTTGCTTGCAGTTCTGTTCCACATTAGTTGTCTGGCTGGACTCAGGAAGTCTCATCTCTTCTGATTTTCGACTCGGCTTTGGGTCGTTGTCTCTTTACTTACAAATTTTCACCCGGGTTTGGCTCACTATCTCCTTCCAGCCCACGAGAAATGACAGGTGTTTGAACTGGATCATCCTTATGATACTCTGAATTGCAGAGCATGACTCTAGCTGAAGTATTTGCATTCTTGATTTCTTGTTCTCTTGTGGGTTTGGTTCGCAATGAGTGTGCAGAAGAGCGCCTGTTAGTAATACAACAGTTCATTATACAAACACAGTCCTGGTACATAAATTAAGTAAAACATCTTTTTAGCATCGGTAACCAACCTTTTTGGTGGATTAATGTTAGTGGAAGCTAGCTTTCTTTTCCCGTCCTGCTTTAGATGCCTGCAAATGTCAGTCAACCAAAAAGTGAACAACAGTCAACTACAAGTTTAGGAATTTTATAAACTTAATTTCGAAATATAAAGAAACTGATTAAAAAGAGAGATGAAAATCATTAACTTACTTGACAGGTGTCGTCATGGAGCTTGGTAAATCAGTAGCTTGCTCCTTTTGCTAATGTAATATATCAGTAACATACAGAAAGATAAAGCAACACAAAAACATAGAAAAGTGAATGAATAACAGCACGGTTCAGATTATATATCTGTTTCATTAAACCTAGTTACAGCTGTACGTGGGTCGTTTGGTTTTTATCTCTGCTGTATTCCCATTAGTAAATTCAAGAGACCATCAACCCTGAAATTCGAAGGACCAAAGAATATACCTATCATGCATAAAAGCTCTTCCAGTTTATTTGGGCCAAATTTGCTTTATTACTCAGTTGAGAGCATATAGCATTCTTGATCTACATAAACAAACACAATACTAAGCTTAATAACCGGTAAAATAAAGAACGTAATATTGCAATACGTAATTTGAGACCATATTCACCATTTTAACTAACTGGATGCAAATGCTAAGTTCAAGATTCAAGAATGTAATATTGCAATAAATTAAAACTTACAATTGTTGGGCGGGTCTCGTTCAAGATTCAAGAACCTCGATATGGAGATTTGCAAAATCATTTCTTAATGAAATATCTATTGTGAGCCTTCAACTTTGCAAGATCATAAAAAATTAATAGAGAATATTAAAAGGGTAATTATAGATTATTTAGTATGATTATAGATATGCTAATGACGTTTTGGAATTATATAGAACCTTGGTAACCATCAGTTGCCACATGTGTGCAGGGCTGGAGACCAAATCTTCTAGCCATGGCTTGTTATCCACCCAAAAAAAAATGTTTTGCTATCAGGCGCCAAGAAAAGGATAAGATCGAAGACAAGTAAGTTTTGAGGAATAATAGAAACAAATATGCATACCTCAGGTGCCTCAAATTCAACAAATCCAATGCAGAATTCCTGTTGCTACCAAATGAGTTAATCAATAGCATAAGCAAAGTGTCATATAGAAGTGGAAATGCAACCTGTTGCTTTGAACTTGAATGCCGTTAGGCTTAATAGTACCAAACTTCTTGAACTCTTCATCCAGCATAGTAGGTGTGGCACTCATAGGGAGACCCTTGATCTAGATAGAATAACCATCTGCTGCCAAAGCCAATAAAGGTTGCCACTTATTATATGTGCGTAGTAGATTAAAAAGAAAAGGAATTGACACATTAATATATTCAACACTGTATTTATTGATAAAGAAATTATGAGATGCAGGCATGCAGCTAGGGTGTAAAAAATACCTGAAACCCACCCACCTAAAGGCAGGTTTCCGAGTTTCTGTATGCTGGGTCTGCTCGTCATGTAAAATAAATTTCAGATGTTCACTAAATGACAATATTGATAAACAAACAAAGTACAAAAACGAAGGCTTGTTGCCTTTATTTCATTCACAAACCGGTTTCGTGATTTATCTGAGAACCGATTTACATATATCACCAGAGAATGTTCGTCTAAAAAACACGAGTGCTTGAACTTGTATCTTCTGTAATGTTCAACCAGACTAGTGATGTCCTAGTAGTGTTTCTAGCTTAGGCCACATCTGGGTTCTCATGAAGTACCTGTACCTGTATCATTTCCCAAAGTACCAAACAACACATTTTTTTTTTTGACAAATAAAGGATTGGATCAGGATTTACCCTCAATCCACAAGCAGTTGATACAATAGTTTCCAAAGGTCATATGAGTAAAATCAAAGAATAAGAAAATTATATACAACCTTATACGGGAAACCGAGAGTATAATTTGAAGGCTACTCAATAATATTGATGGAAATCATTACAAATTGCAAAAAAAAATTGACAATTCATTACCTGGTCAAAATCATATGAGCTCATAATTCATGATACTAGATGCGTTCAGATGGATAGAGTAGAGGATTATCAAAGCTTCACAATAACTTCCAAAATCATAGCAAATTAA
The DNA here is from genome assembly GCA_030686995.1 of Artemisia argyi. Taxonomy (NCBI): domain Eukaryota; kingdom Viridiplantae; phylum Streptophyta; class Magnoliopsida; order Asterales; family Asteraceae; genus Artemisia; species Artemisia argyi. The sequence goes on from CM060683.1 coordinate 72,857,299, forward strand.
AGATTCAAATTAATTATAAAATTTATTTGATTGTTACCTGGTTTATCGATTTGGTACCCAAAATCATCTCAATCGAAGCTGAGAAAATTGAAAATCAATAGAGAAGATGATGGCATTGATGCTTATGATCACAAATCACATAAACAAATTTTTAAGCAATCGATAGGAAATAATTATTAGAATTAAATCCGTACCTTGGATCATTGGATCGAGTAAGGTGCTTGATGAATTAGGGTACAAAATCTGAAAACCCCTGCAATGAAGAATTATCTATAACTCAACATCAGTTTACATATGAAAAAATAGGTGAAATGAGGAATGTGATGTTATAGAATGATTACCTTCGGTATTCATAGATAAAAATTAGGATTTAGGGATTTGAATTGATTTAAATGATAAACATGGAATCAATTCAAAATTAATGAGTGAAATCAGGAAACCGTGATTTATGTGATATGATTTTGAAATATATAACTGATTGAAGTGATTAATGGTGAGAGGATTAAGGAAACCGTATATTCACATAAAAGAGGAGATATAGAGAATAAATTCAATGCCTTATTGTTTTTGTTTTTCAAATATATTCACAAAAACCACTTTGGTCTAGTGGTTGCATTGTTGGTTGTTTACATGAGAGACCGGAGTTCGAATCTTGTAAGTGTCAAATTTTTTAACACATTTCTGAAATTTTTTTGAAATTGGAGTGCTGACTGGGCATTCCACCTAGACAAGTGAAGATTAAAATGCTGCTGACTGGACAATAGACATAATGAGTCAGCATTATCTGCTTTATATACAACCTTCAAAGCTTCAAGTGCAACTCATAATTAGCCTCTTATATATATAAAGATTTTAACTGATAAATTTTGGAAATCTACTCATTTGCTATGACTTACTTTAATGCTAAAGCTTGCGTTGACGACTTAATGAATGAAATGTATTAATTTCAATACTTTCATAGTACAAGACTCGTTCAAACATAAACAAACAATTGACCCTCTAATAAATATGCTCACCTACTACACCAATTCAACCAGTCAATACCACCATTGATCAACAAACGACGACTCCAACTTCTATCGCAAGGATCAACGCTAACGGCAATCAAGCCTCTCCGTATATCACAACTATTATTAGTAAGTGTTAAATTTATAAGCTAAATCTTGTAGTTTGGACTTATACTGAAAGTCATTCAGAGTCGAAGGTATAAAAAGCTAAATCTTATTTTGGATTAGTTTTGTTTTTTGTATTTGTATGCAGGGACTGGAAGTGCAAAGTAAAGGAAGTTTTGGTGTAAAGTGCTAAAGCCCAATCAAAGGATGTTAACCAAAACAACCACCGTACCAAAACCAATAAATCATAGCATTACAAATTTACAATAAATTTCATGGCCCAAAGATACACATATACAGTACTTGGCGCATTAAGATGTGATATCTAGGCTATGTTTGGCGCGGAGCTTTTTTGGATGAGCGGTGAGAATAAGCTTTTTTATTTTTGATGTTTGTTTGGCATGAGAGCTCATTTTTTCAATGCTTCTTTATGAAGCTGTGAGCTTTTTTGGCTACTGCTCACAGCTACTGCTCACACTACTACAAAAAATCTCATAGAAACCGGTCAAAATGGCCCATGAAGAGTGGTTTTGAGACCACTCTCTGAAGTGGGGTATCTTCATGATCGAAACATATAGAAACCGGTTGCACAACCTGTCTCTATTAGAAGCAATGAAACTGGTTTTCTCTTAAGAATCTGTCTCCATATTAGAGTAAACACATATGTTTTTATTGGACACCGGCACCGGTTCTCCTATAACCTGTCTTTATAGAGAGTAAAAAAATATGTTTTTTATATCAAAACCGGTGTTTTTGTAATCTTTTTTATTAAAAAAAATATTTTGGAAATTTTCCAATTCTTTTGAAATTTCATAATCTACAATTTGACTCACCATAATAAAGAAATATAAATGCAACAAATATATATATAAAGTGATTTAAATACCCAAAACATGTCGAAAGCAACAAAATAAATTAAGATAATACTTCAATTCAGCAAAACATAAATTCTAGACAAAATCTACATTGAAACACTAGAGTTTAACAAACTATAAAGAAAAATACTATAATTCAACATAACTAGCTATAATTATCTAAGATTAATCACGCCACAATGTACCATTCACTAATTATGGCGTTCAATTCTTTGTTCTCTAATGGACACTCGTCACTCCATGGTACCTATACGTAAATTAATGAAATAAAAACATCAACAATGTAAAAAACAAAAAGTTATAGAAAGGATGAAACTATTGCACGTCTAGTCAGTTATTCAATAAGAAAATTGTAGAGAATACTATAATGATTTAGATAACTTCAAGTGTCCGAACAATCATGTTCCTAGGGGGTGCTAAGTATAACAATTCGGCGGTATTCATACGATCGAGCAAAAAAACTAAACAAATCCTCATCTTTTCGCAAGTGAACCGTCTAGAGATAAAGCGAGTTGAGCTCCGGGACGGCGCTCCCTTAAGGGGTACGTGCTGTGACATTTCGTAAAATTTTCATGTCACTAATTTTAATATTTTATTATTTAACTATTATATTTTTTTTAATAATTAACTTCATTGGAAGTTATTTGCGTACGTCATAACACGTTCAATTTATTCAACCACAACTACACTATGTCCATTCTACACTTTCTATGCACCATTGTTTTCTTACAATCCTATTTTAAAAGTCAATTTTCACTTTTTCCATTTACCCGTAAACCTTGCACCTTTTAAGTTTTAAGCGATTTAAATTTACGTTTTATGGTTTTAACAACATGAACCAACCCTAGACTATGATGATTTTATATATTTTATGCATTTTAACCTATTTTCACGATTACAAATGAGTTTTATACTTGTCGTGTCATTTTTATAGTTTACGTCACTTTTACCAAGAATCGGTGTCACCAAACGCGTTTTCAACTCACGATTTCAGTTTTAACGATGTTTAAACACTCCGATAAACCCATGACTCATCTTAAATACTTAAATAGGTTATGATAACATGTTTTAACATTTTTAAAAGTTTTGAATTTTATAAGTACCCCGATTTTACGTTACGCGTCTTACAAACTTCATGTTTTAATTACCGGAAGCAAAATACACTACATAACACACTCAATAACCAAAATAAATCATAAACACTCCACTCACACTCACCACCTCATACAAGAGGTGTCATTTTACTTCAAGTTTCATAAGACACTTGTACACTTTCCAATTCTTGTCTTCCACTAGTAGTATTAAACTAAACATATCATTTTTTTACAAACATAGAACATATCACCAAGTTTTATTAACTCAAAAATCTGCATTTCTCTCTATAATTTCATGGCTACACAGCCCCAACACACAATTACTTTAATTTTTCTAGTCCAAGATGTGATAAAAATGAAGGTCCATTGGTGCTAACTTGTTCTTGGTTATTTCCTCTCCAAAAGACTTTGTTTTCAAGATTTATATAGAAGTTTTTCAAAGGTGTTTAAAGACCTCTCTTTCTCAAGAGTTTTTAAGGGTTAAGGGCTGTGATTTTCAAGTATTTACTAAGGGTTTTGGTGGATAAAATTTGGGTTGATATGGGGTAAAGAAATGGTGCAAGTGTTGATTGGATTAAACTAGGTTTAGTGTTCTTTGTTGTTGTATCACCTTGTTCTTCACTTTTGTAAGGAAACTCTCCACTCAATTTTCATTTTATTTTTATTTTCACTTCTGTGAAATTTATATATCTTGATGTATTTGAGCATTATATAAATTATTATGCTTGGTACATAAATTTAATCACTAGAAAACCCTAAATGACTAGACATGCAACTGTGAATCTGATTCAGGGGTAAAAATGGAATAAAATGATTTAATCAGTAAACATTGGACCTAAACTAAAAATATGTAGTTGTAGCCCTATGTCTTTTGGTAATTTTGACGGGTATTTCATCGAATAACTCATTACGATGATTAAACTATAAATATTTTCGTAAAACATGTTATATTCTGAGTAACAGATTTGAAATGTGTAAAAGTATTTTTTTTTGTGAATAACCCTCTGTTACTCAAAAAATAAAAGTTCTAGATAACATCTTAACTTAAACGTGTCCGAAAACGGGGAATTAATCGGGTTTGTAAAACACAAGATATTGCACTTTTCGTGGGACTGATGCAATGTTGAAGTTTTCTGAAGTGTATATATTGGGTAAATGGGTAACTTTGGTACTATTAAGTAACTTTTGACTTAGTGGGGCCCACAAAACTTGTTAGTACAGATGAATACCTTTCCGGTGATATAAAGAACGAGATTTGTGGACTTACGGTTTGTGAGTAACGGATTTTTAAAAGTGAATAAGTTATAAACATTTTAGACAGCTTTGAAATTAAAAGTATAAAAATGTTTAAGTTTTATAAACTTTTGAACTTTAAATATATTTTGACCCACTTAAGTTATTTTGGACCCTTTGGCTTAAATGGAATATTTGAATTAAATTTGAACCTTAGGACTAAATTAGACATATAAGCAAGTATAAGAATTAGTACCAAGCATAAGTAAGAGTATAATTTTTATACAACAAAAATACATCAATATTTATTTTTAAAACCTAAGACAACGTATATATGTTTAGATTCTTCATAGAGCTTCGCGGCTATCTTTCTTCGCTTGCTTGATTGTGATTATTCCTCTTTGTTCACGGTGAGTTCATAGCCTCGCCTTTACTCATTTAAATGTTTTATAAACCTCGCGAGGGGGATACATGCTAGTTTTACAAACCGAATACAAGTAGCTTTCTTTTTGGTATGCTTAACCCAATTACATGATTTATAGACATCAGACATTGAGTATTTCTTGCCAATTAAGTCCCCATCATGAACCGTTAATTCCGTAGGGAAACACTGGTATTATGAATATGCATATTTGGCTTGGCGGGCTTGGCCGAGTGAGTAGCGCTCACCTTTCAACGGTCACATAATATTGAGAGGTTGTGGTAAATGGCAAATCTTACCCTTTTCGGGGCACTATTAAACTAGGTCAAGGTTCGGTTTCATGAGCTCAATGCTATAAATCTTATTTCCCGACATGTAGTTGTTATATGTCTATTAATAAATAATGCTTGTATTCAACTTATTACTTATTAAACTGATGCGTGTGAATTGCACCAGGCTTTACCTCTCAAGGGATCTTGAGAAGCTTACAACCCCCACCAGGCAGTGTACCTGATCATTGTAGTATAGTATAGTGACAAGTACCGGGGGATTGATCGTTCAGCTAGGAATAGTGTCGCTAGGATTAGAAAACCTAAATACTAGTTCTAAAGGTGAGAGATGATTCTTTTTGTATTTTTATATTTTTTAGAAAGCAAGTAAAAATCTCGGGTTTGAAGGATTTGGGCGGAATTAGTTGCTAGTCAACTAACCCAATACTAAAGATGCAATCAAAATAAAATACTAAAAATGAAAATAAACTAAATTATACTAAAGTTGTGAGCAATAAGTGGAGAAAATGTGTTTACTTAGATTTCATTACTCCTTAGACATCTTTTACATGTTAATTACTTGTTATAGTTGCATGGATGACGGATTGTATTCCTTAATACCATTCATGGGGTATCGCACATAACTCCCCAATTCTATGAGCTCTTATCTCTTCCTATACCATGTCCAGCACAACCATAGAGATTATAAACAGTGGCTCATGCATTAAATACAACCAATAAAGACCTTAGTGCAATAGGTTCATGTTTCCTAAGACGTTCAAGCATGTTACCATTCGGAGATCTGCCAGTTTTCTTAAGCCTAACATATAAATTCATTCATCCAAGACAAGTATAAACAAGTAATCAACACATAATTAACATCTAGGTTTCATTAGATCCAAGCAAACACAAGATAGATCTAGCCTAGCATGATGGAATTAAGACAAGAACAAGAGATAGACAACCAACACATAGACATATTGATTGAATTAAAAGAATACTTATCTTAATTACACATGAAAGGTATCAAAGGCAAAGAACCCTTGAAAAACCTGTAAAATTCGTACCAAAGTCGGACCTAGGGTTTCTCCAAAACTTATCTCCTTTTAATGTGAAAATTAGAAAACAATATATAGGAAAAGGGGTCTGACGGCGTCAAGACCAAACTTGTGACGCCGTCACCTCGCCGCCAAAACTCTTCTCGAACTGCCTTGATCTACTTCTGACGCCGTCATGTATTAAGCATTTCCAGGCCGTCATGACTTTTACTCTTGACGCCCTTTCTTCTGACGCCGTCAAATCTGTACTGGGTCGTCATGGAAAATTGCTCTTGACGCCGTCAGGATGTTACTCTTGTCGCCGTCACCTACTGTTCCCAGCAAGGAAAATTAAGACTTTGGCGTTTTCTTCACTTTTATGCTCCAAAAACGTCCGAATTGCTTCCTTTTCCAGATTTCACTCCCAAAGTACCTAAAATCACAAAAGGAACGATTTAGGGCAATATTTGATCAAATAAATTCAATTCCGGGCTTAAATGACCCCCCTAAAAGTGGTTCATTTTTCGCCTCATCATAAACTCTATGAATTCACTCAACTTTATGTTGACCTTTTAGCATGTTTTATCTCAGGTTCGTAGGTGACTTTCGGCTTAGATGGGCGGCGCAAGAAATGGATATCTACATGATGGCGCATGTTTAAATAAAATTTTTCATTCGATAATCTTCTAAACTTTCAAAACTTATGTATCTTTTATCTATGTTAAAAACTTTTGGGACCTTGTTAACTCTGATAAATTATCGAATGTGAAGTTTTAAAAACAACTTTGTTTTAAAGTTGTTTACTATATTTGTACAATGTGACTAGTATATAACATCCCATGTCCCTTTCCGCTGCGATCCTAAGATGGGGGTGTTAACACTATACTTTGAGAATGATATCTTATAGAAATAATCCAAATCAAATAACCATTGTTCTCAAAAAATATGCAAGTGATAATGTTTGGACTTTGCTTTAAAGTCATTACAATGAGATAAGTTGAGGTATTTACATATGAAGTTGCCAAATAATCAGTCAACTTTTTCGCAACTTGCTACTCCTAAACTAATGGGATTGCTTTAAAAAGTGCTTATAGCATTTCAATACAACAGTTACGCTATTTTAAAGGTATGTCAGATTTGCTTAACCAACCTACTTATCAGGTTTACTAAACACGCCTATTTATCCAAAACTAATTATTTTCGACGATTACACAAAATTCATAAACCAAATTCCAATAATGCAACAAATGAGATGAGTTTTTAGTGCAAGAAACAAATTGAAAAGTTATTTAACAAGTACTTACTACATCAAGTTATACTTTTCAAAGTATTTGTAACAAAAACAAGACATTTCATATAATTTTTGCACATAAATTACGTCTTATGCTTCCACATATGTTTTCATCTTCTTTGATAATGGATGAGCTACATAAAAGATACAGGAGGGGTTAAGTTTTTAACATCATTGATGCCTAGCTGAATTTTGGAATAAAGATAGTTATCAATTGTTATTATTTTCAAAGGCATCAAAATTAATTCTGTAAACAAAACAATATTACAAGAAATGCATCAAAATACGTCTAATAAGCTTATAAGCGGACTACTAAGGTAGCGACATCCCAAAACCATTAAGACCCCACACTTCCAACAAGTTGACTAGAAGAGTAGAACAAATTGAGAAAATGGCCTAGGCGTACACAACCACTTGACACACTAATATAAACAGAAGGCCTTATATGTCTTATGTACTTTGGGCCAGAGACCCAGGTTGGTTATGCTGCAAGGGTTGAAAACAAAGCATGAAAGGTTAGTTGATCAATGACAGAAACAAGGATAGCCCAAAGCACCTGCTTTTGTTAAAGTGTTGCCAATAACACTAAAACTTATATAACATTGCAATTGTGATTCAAATATTCTGTATATAAAAAGAACCTGTTCTGTGACAGCTCCATTGGCAGGACGGGCTAGAATTTCTCATGACTTGATACTACTTTCAGATTGTAGAGCTTTACCAGGCTGGAGTCCATCCTACCACTTTATCAAAAGAATGTAAAGAAAGATGAAAAAGTAAAGAATTTGCAACTGACTTCAGATTAATATTATACCTTTTCCCTTGCTACTGTTGCTACAGTCTTAGAAGATTTGACTTGTTGCATCGCAAGCTCTACTGCTTTACTTCCACCAACAAAATTCGGGTGTGAGGTATTTATGAAGTCCATCTGAAGAGAGAAAGAAAAACCACTCAAATAAGGTCAAATGGATACACATTGATGCAACTAATTTACATATTTATGAATAAGTTCCGATGTAATCAACTAAAGAACCCATCTCTCCATAAACTATGCGGATCAATGTAGCTGATCTGCAATAGGCATGCACTAATGAATTTGCTTTACTGATTCTTAGTTTTCAAATTGTCGAAACCACCACTCGCACACTACCAAAATCCCCATCACAACCTAACTCAAATATTTTAGGAAATGGCACATAAAACTTAAACTATCACAAACTTACCATATGGTTATTGATGATTTAAAGCTACACTATAGCTTCCAAGCCATGATGTTTAGTATATTTAGACATTAAAAAGATACTTTGACGACTTTGGATCCATTGGATATGTCTGCACTTTAGTTATATTTTACTATTGTACTTTGACCACTTAGAGATATAGCATAACTGAATCAAACCCTTTATAAGTGAATGGGTTGAAATGGTCACCTCAAAGACATTTTATAACAGTCAATACTATGGTCATGAACTCATGATGTTAGATTCGTATGATATAAGAGAAATGTACCGTGACGCACCTCGGCATCTTGGGCAGTTGCAGCCTTTACTTGAAGCGCTTTATATGCACCAAGCTTCTCCTCAATAACAACAATTGTACAATTCTACACCTGAAGTACCAAAAAATCAAGCTGAAGCAAATTAGAGTATATAGATATGATTCATACAGAACCTTGTGGTTTATAATTAATAACTATTCAAAGAAAAGTTTTACACTGAAACGACAGGCAAGCGGGCAACAACCTTGTGGTTCGCTGTTCATTTCTAACGAGCCTACAGACTTGACAAGTTCTTCATTGTGACCAAAGTTGTGATTTTTCTTTCCAATCAACTTGTAAAAATATGTTAGCATGGAACTAGAAACAAATAAGTAGCACAGGATTCTAAGATAAATGTACCTGATACAAAGTATTAAACTTCTTGAAAAAAGAATTTCAAATGTAATGACAGATTTTAATCCTACAATAATACACTTGTTAATAAACAGACTTTATCTATGTACTAAAGTTTATGCCTTCAATGGTCTACTTATTGGACAATTGTAAAACTACCAAGAACAAAACACAATGGATACTGTTTATGCAAGTACGAACGCTAAAATAAGAACATTTTAAATGGAAAAAAAAGAATCTACCTAATTCTTCTGCTTTATAGACCTATGGTTTTAATCCTTGAAGGATTATAACTTAAAAGTGTTCTAATCGTTGATGGCCGGCCTACTGTAAAACTATCTTATTGGTCTGCTTATTGCACCTAAGAACCCTAACACAAAAACATTTAAGAAGCCTATGTATACAACGTTTATGCACCGATTCGAACAAAACACAATGGATCTTATGAAATAATTCGAGATAAAAATTAACCTGCTTTTACGAGATGACAACGATAAAATTAATAAACCATTACATCGTACAACAAATATCATACCCTTGAAGGCCTTAATTTTATCTCAATACATAATTTTTTTAAAGTTGGAGTATCAAATTACCCAGATTGTTGGATGCTCAACAGTTTGATGGCAGATGTTAGTGGAGGTTTTGAATAATAGGGTTGGGAAGAAAAAGATGTAGAGATTATCGAGCCAACCAAGTAGATGAATTTCGATTTAAGTTTAGAACTTCAGATGGGGAAATTTTGGGCGGCGATTAAAATTTTGTAGTTATAACTTTTAAAATGTTTTGGAAAATTTGGGCTCCGCATTTTTTGGGAAATTTCGCATGAGTAATTCAATTTGAAAATGAAAAATAGTGTAAGGTCTTTTAACCATAAAAAATGCTTACTTTTTAATATTAATTAACTTTAGCTATAACATTTTGTAGTTTAATACGGAGTACATTTAAAACATTATACATAAAGTATGTCGGATTAGGGTTAGGGGTGTTAATCAGGGTCGGGTTCGGTTTGCCGGATTTGGGTTAGCAGGTTGGCGGGTCTAAAGACTTTGGACCGTTTAAATAATCGGGTCACCTATGTTAACCCTAACATGTTTATACGTAACCCGAATATAAACCACAAGATTGCAAAAATCGTGCATCGGTAGTGAGGCGGTCGACCACCTTGTAGCTTGTAATCGGTTTAGGCGTGATTAATCGGTGATTAATCGGATTGGCATTTCCGGCAAATTTTGGGTATTTCTGGTAAATTTTGTGTATTTCTAGCAAGTTTTGTGTATTTCGGCGAGTTTTGGTTATTTTCGGCAATATTTTTTTCTAAAAAAAAATATTTAATAGATTTAATGAGTTACTATAAGTGATCAAAATAAGTTTATGGTAAGTTTTGGGTACTTCTGACAAGATTTGCAGGTTTTTCACAAGTTTGACCACCATTGACTGCTGTTAATCGCCGTTGACCATGGTTGACCTATTTGTTTGATCCAATTACGTAAATCAGCAAGGTTGGTGGCATTGTAGCGCCTAGACGATGATTAATCGGCCTTGTAGACTTTTTTTGCAACATTGATAAACCATAATCACACAACAATTATCTCATTCAATATGGTATTAGGCCACTAAACGATCCTCCCCTTTTACTCCATAATTTTCGGATTTTCTTCCCTCCTCCCCAATATTCTGCCGCTCCTCCTTCAACCCTCAAACCACAAATCGGTACCAAAATTGCTGTCACTTTCAACCATCCTCCATAATGCACCTACTTTTCACATCATCAGTATACTATTTACTCAATTGTTAATCTATCCCATGCAAAAATCATTCACGTCATTGTTATCGCATAACACAAAAACATCTTTATATTAACTTATTCAATCCAAAAAAAAATAAAAAATAAAATAAAAAATAAAAAAAACCCACTGCCCTCTTCTAGTTGTGCTCTATTCCATCAGTATTCACCATCATGGTTCATGATACACCAACACCACCTAAAGGTACTTCTAATACCTCCACTAATAAATCTCAAAGCCTTCCACAGCTATGTAATCACTTCAATAACGGGACATGTAGATTTGGAGATCGTTGTAAGTATATACACGACTATAGAAATCGATCGGGGCTGCAGTCGAAAAACAAAAACATCACTTAGAATTCTTATGGTCATATGCCTGGTAACACACCGAATATTAGGTTGGCTCCTAATAAAAATTTTGCCACCAATGCCACAGGTTGTATGATAGGTAATCCAAAGTTAATGCACCCAAACCATTACCACACCTCTGCCATTTACCCAGGCCGTATCTCACTTACAACCCAGCAGCCCATATTATCAACCCCGACAAGCCAACCCTTCACCCAAACGGCCCAACAAGTATTTGCTGTCCAAACTACTCAACACCCTTTGTATTTGTACCAGGCCCAACAACCATTTCAGGCCCAACAGGTAGGCATGTATCCTACTAAATTTCAACAGGCTCGCAATTTATCAAGTGGTATTCTTGGAGCAGCTCCGGGTTCATATCCGTCTCACGCTACATCACACCTAGTGCTCTTAGCACTTTGACTTTGCAAGACCCCACATGGAACATGGATACAGGTGCATCATCTCATTTAAATTCTAATGCAAGTAACTTAAGTACCATTTATAATAAACGTTTATTCCCATCTGTACACGTTGGTGACGGTAATTCTATTCCCTTCACCAACACCGGCCATAACATTATTCCCTCTCTTCATCGCCCCCTTCACCTCCATAATGTACTTGTCACCCCTAATATTATCAAAAACCTCATTTTTGTTCATCAGTTTACTAGGGATAATAATTGTACCATTGAATTCGACGCCTTCGGTTTTTTCTGTAAAGGATTTCTTGACTCGTCATATCCTTCTTCGATGTGACAGCTCGGGTGATCTTTATCCGGTTACGAAGCCGTCAATTATCCCTATTGCCTTTGTATCCACAAGCCCCTCCACGTGGCATCAACGTCTCGGTCATCCAGGTGACGAAGTGCTACGGTCTCTTGTTTCTCGTCAATTTATTTCATGTAATAAAGAAAAGGCTCGACATTTATGTCATGCTTGCCAACTTGGCAAACATGTGAAGCTTCCTTTTCATAGTTCGACCTCTATTGTTGAACACTGCTTCGATATTATCCATTCCGACTTATGGAAATCTCTCATTATTAGTAAAAGTGGTTTTAAATACTACGTCTTGTTTCTTGATCATTTCTCTCATTATTTGTGGATTTACCCTCTTCGTAATAAATCTGACATGCTTGATAAATTTTTTCACTTTCGTAATTATGTTAAAAACCAATTTAAATGCGAAATAAAAAGTTTCCAATGTGATCATGGTGGTGAGTTCGACAATAATTGCTTACATACACTTTTTGCTAACCACGGTATACAATTTAGATTCTCCTGCCCAAAAACTTCACAACAAAATGGCAAGGAGGAACGCATGATTAGAACCATCAACAATGTCATTCGTACGCTCTTTTTTCAAGCTCACCTACCCCCCACATTTTGGGTCGAGGCCCTACATATGGCCGCTTATCTTCTCAACCTTTTACCTTCTACCTTCTACCGCCATCAACAACGAAATCCCCTTCACAAGACTTTATCACAAATCACCCGACTACTCTAACTTACGTATATTTGGGTGTCTTTGCTACCCTCACCTTCACTCCCCTTTCAAACTTGCCCCACGAGCAACACCGTGCATTTTCTTAGGCTATCCCGCCTATCACCGTGGCTTTCGATGCCTAGACCTTGAAACCAACAAAATTTTACTTTCCCGACACGTCACCTTTGACAAAACCCAATTCCCTTACCGCCCAATGACACCCGAATCTCCACCTTCCTATACCTTTTTAGATTCTACACCATCCCCTCTACTTCACCAAGTGCTTACTCACCCCCACCACCAAATCCACCTCAGGACTTTCCTAATACCCATCATGAACCCATCACACCTCCTCCTTACACGAGTTTATCAAACAACTCATAACCCGACACCCCACAAACTGTAACCCAAAATCAACCATCACCAGCCCAACCACTGCCTACGCAAACAACCAACAACAACGCCTCTACCCAACCTAACCTACCTACACAACCTCCCACCGAACCACCTCGTACTCACCGCATGGTCACTCGGTCCCAATCAGGCATTGTCAAACCCATTGAACGTCTCTCACTCTATACTTCTCCTATCTCACCCCTACCTAAATCTCCCTTCCTCGCTCTGCAAAATCCTCATTGGAATAATGCTATGTATGATGAGTATAATGCGTTAGTTAAAAATGGTACTTGGATTCTTGTACCACAACCCTCTGGTGTTAATTTAGTTATTGTTTAAGCATAAATTTCATGCTGACGGGACTTTGAGTCGTTATAAGGCTCGTTTGGTTGCCGATGGTAGTAGTCAGCAACTTGGTATTGACTGTGATGAGACTTTTAGCCCGGTAGTCAAGCCGGCTACCATCCACAATGTTCTCAGTCTTGCGGTATCCCGCAAGTGGCCTATTCATCAGCTTGATGTTAAGAATGCTTTTCTTAACGGGGATCTATCTGAGACTGTATATATGCGTCAACCTCCAGGATTTGTGGACCCCCGGTACCCTCACCATGTCTGCCTTCTGCAAAAATCTTTATATGGGCTAAAGCAGGCACCTCGTGCTTGGTCTAAGAGATTTGCAAGTTATGCTACTAGAGTTGGATTTTACCACAGTCGCTGTGACTCCTCTTTATTTATTCTTCGACAGGACTCTCAAGTTGCTTATCTTCTTATCTATGTGGATGACATTATTCTTACAGCCTCTTCTATAGATCTTCTACAGCAGATCATTGCCTCGCTGCACAGTGAGTTTGACATGACTGATCTCGGGCCACTTAATTACTTCCTTGATATTTCTGCTACAAGGCATTCTAAAGGTTTGTTTCTATCTCAGCGAAAGTATGCTACTGAGCTCCTTGAGCGTGCTCACATGGCCAACTGTAACCCTTCTCGACACCAGTTGATACAGAATCCAAACTGGGTCCCGAAGATGTTCCAGTTCAGGATCCTACTTTATATCGCAGTCTTGCAGGGGGTCTTCAGTATCTCACATTTACCAGACCGGATCTCTCCTATGATGTACAACAAATCTGTCTTTACATGCATGACCCTCGCGAGCCACATTTAGCTGCCCTTAAACGTATTTTACGATACGTTCGAGGGACTTTGGATTTTGGTCTACACTTATATTCATCCTCTACCACTTCTCTTGTTGGATATACAGATGCAGATTGGGCGGGTTGCCCATCCACACGACGGTCTACTTCGGGATATTGTGTTTTTCTGGGTGATAATCTACTTTCTTGGTCTTCCAAGTGACAACACACCATCTCCCGTTCTAGTGCCGAAGCTGAGTACCGGGGTGTTGCTAATGTTGTAGCTGAGACTGCCTGGCTTCGTAACCTTCTACGTGAGCTACATTCTCCTCTTTCTACTGCTACTCTTGTCTACTGTGATAATGTTAGTGCCATCTATTTGTCTGCCAATCATGTTCAACATCAACGGACCAAACATATTGAGATTGATATACATTTTGTCCGTGACATGGTTACTACTGGTCAGGTTCGTGTTCTCCATGTACCCTCCCGTTATCAGTATGCAGATATCTTCACCAAAGGACTTCCCTCAGCCTTATTTGAAGATTTTAGATCCAGTTTGAGCGTCCAGCTCCCTCCCGCTCCAACTATGGGGGAGTATTAGTCATCTATGACTCACAGGATAAACACCATTGATTATAATTGATTTGTCCTAGTTGTATTCTTTAATGTAATTAGTGGGTGATTGTCATTTACCCAAAATAGATATTGTATAGAGGCTATATGTAAGATATTGTTTTGCATGGAATAAACACACAACAATTATCTCATTCAATAATAAAATGGTAATGACTAGGGGTGGAAACGAGCCGAGCCGAGCCCGAGCCTGCCAGAGCTCGAGCTCGGCTCGTTTAAGTTTTAAAAGGCTCGAGCTCGAGCTCGGCTCGTTTCGAGTCTTAAACTTTAAGCTCGAGCTCGGATCGTGGAATATTATATAGGCTCGGGCTCGGCTCGAGCTCGGCTCGTTTATTCGATTTGGCCATGAAAAGTTAAAGCGTGGCTCGAGCTCGAGCTCGGCTCGTAATATATCTTTATTGAGCTCGTTAATAAGCTCGAGCTCGGCTCGTATATAAGTTAAAATATCATATTTTTGTTTAGGCTCGTTTAGGCTCGCGAGCCCAAACGAGCTTTTATGTAAAGCTCGAGCTCGAGCTCGTTTAATAAACGAGCTGCAACTTAGGCTCGAGCTCGGGCTCGAGCTCGTTTAGGCTCGGCTCGTTCGAGCTTTTTACCGATCCGATCTCGAGCTTTTCACGAGCGGCTCGGCTCATTTCCACCCCTAGTAATGACATGTCCTATAGACAGTGACAGATGCAAAAAATATCATAGAGTATGCATTTTATTATATATATATTCTAAAAGGCATTAGGTGTATGTAAGTGTGGGAGCACTGTTCATGCTACAGTGCAGAACAGTGCCCAACCTTTTTTTTTTTTTTTTTTTTTTTTTTTTTTTTTTTTTTTTTTTCGTTTGCTACAGTGCAAAACAGTACCCAATTTTATTTATTTATTTATTTATTTATTTATTTATTTATTTTTAATATAAAAGAGATGCACCGCCCTCTAATTAAATTTTCGTTTTAGACTATGAGGTTATGGATCTATTGCAAAGTTAGTCCGGCCGTTAATATTGTACAGAAGAAGGCCCTCATATTAACTTTTAATTTCAAAGTTAGTCCCTAAATACTAACTTTGCAACATACCGACAATCTCAGGCCGTAAAAAAAAATACTATTTTCATAAACACTTTACGAAAATAGTACTTACGGTTATCAACCTTTTGCATATTTAGTCCTTAATAACAAAATTTTTTTATACAACCGTTTAATTTCGAGTTTAGATTAAACAAAACATTCCCGCAGCAACGCGCGGGTAAACCCACTCGTTATTATTATTTTTAAATATGCACTTAGTGTTAAACTATCAAAATTTCATAATAAAGAAAAAACAAAAAATGGTACTACAAATACTTTTTTGCGGGTATGCACATGCATTACCTTACATGCATTACCTTGCCTTAAATATGTATGCCACTGCCTATACGTGGTTGTTTTATTAGGTGTATATAGTTATCCTTCTATGTCTCATGATCATAATAAGCATTGACATTTTCATATATAATTTTCATATCAACTTTTAAATTGAGATATGTTTTCCTTTTTTTCACTGTTCGGTTATCTCCTCCAGCTTCAACTTTTAAAACTTTTCTTTTTATATCGAGTTTAGATAATCTTGTATCATCATTGATCGTATGCATTAACAATTTGAAATCAATTATATATCAATTTTAACTGATAAATTTTGAAAATCCACTCATTTGCATGACTTTAATGCTAAAGGGCCCTTGCGTTTTACGACATAATGAATGAAATGTATTAGATATTCTAAACTATGAAATTTGGATATATTTTACTGTATATCGTTTGGTTTTAATGAAGACAAGTAATTTAACGGGTGACACTATTACACTAATACAAATAGAAGATGAGCCTAACTAGATTGGGCCAATATCTAAACTATGGGTGTGTTTGGTAGAGAGAAAAGAAATGAGAGAAATGGAATTTGATCAAATTCTCTTGTTTGGTAGAGAGAATTAAAAACAAGTGGAGAATTGAAGAGAAATTAGTGAAGAATTGAAGAGAATTTGATAGTGTAAATTGGCTACTCCTATTTCCCTAATTTTGATGGAGAATTTGGAGAATTGAGGTTTGCTCTTTTTTTTTTTTTTTTTTTTTTTTTTTTTTTTTTTTTTTTTTTTTTTACAAAATAAATAGTTTTTTTTTTTTTTTTTTAAATATTTTTCTTTTAAAAATAATCTTTTTATAAAAAATAATTTACAAAAAATATATTTTTCTTAGAATTGTTATTTAGAAAATAAAAATAAACTTTTTTTTAAATCAACAATTTTTTTTTCTTCATTTCTCGTGTCAAGTCTCTGCTGTTACCAAACATTAGAATTTAACAAAATTCTCTACTGATTTCTATTCTCTGAATTTATATTCTCTGAAATTCTCTCTACCAAACGTGCCCATATATTTGCGCCGACTAAATATCAGTTCACTCAACGTTCAATTTGAAACATAAACCCTCAAGATACTTATTTTTTAAGAGCAATTTATAACTTGAGAACAAAAGGTAGTCGATCTTCATAGTATTATAGCTGAATTATGGATGACACGATGGTAAATTTAAGACGAGAATTACAGCTCGGACATTGCACGTTGACTTCAATGCGCGTCAAATTGCCTTTAGCAAGTATAAGATGACTTAAAACGTTTTTTTTTTTTTTTTTTGGAAAGGCAATAAATTTGTACAAATTAAATGGAGATGCGGGGGAACGAATGACTTAAAACTTGTTAGGTGCTTTTGTGGCACCGGTTTTAAAAATGCTTATAAATTTCTTTGCCAGTCATAAGATTATCTTCCCAAACACACCTAATATCCCGCACAGTCGCACACCACCCGTCCCTCTCCTTTCTTCACCCACTTTGCGCGATGGACTTACAATAGATAGCGTTCAAGAGTAAGCAGATACAAAAATGACAAGACAAAGGATCGCAAATGGATAATGGTTTTTATTTCATTAGCTATGCACACATCGATTCAAACCAAATGCATTGGAAACTAATTTAAGACCTGCATAATTAGAATAAAACTATATATCTATAGAAATCCCATAAATCATAAAAATCGATTGAAGCCTAACCGGCTGATTGTTTAAGAGGTCACTCGTTGCATACGGTAATAATAAATTACACGTTTATTCATATTGTGGAACTTGTTTTGCAGGATAGACAACATAGTAAAACGGGCATGGCTATATAGATTTTTAATCAATAATCGAAAATAAAAATGACCCAAAGGATTATCTATGCTGGAAATTAAGGAACTTGATTGCAAACACAAAACCAGCAAAAAATAAAATGACCCAACCAACATGTGCTATTGCCACCGCCATAAGGAAGTCATAATCGTACCCAAAAAATTGATTGATAAATCCTTTCACTGTCATGTTGCCAGCTCCAGGCACCTCAAACGTGTAATTATCCTCACCAATTTCGGCAGTTATGAGACCGTAGAGGCTACAGCTAAGAGGGTTTGCCCAGTAATACCATCTGCACCATAACGGTATTTGCTGCAATCTCAAAAAAAAAAAAACTATATTAGTTCGTCCATTTGTTCACTATACATGATTACAACACTAATAGAACATGCATCCTTAGTGAATCTACGAAAAGGGTGTTTAGTAAAATGAGATTTGCACTTACAACTATTAACATTTTATTAGCACTTCTCAATGTCAATACTTTTTACATGATTTAGAGATACATAGAGCTTAAATGAAAGTTTAAACTAACTTCCTGAAGCATATAGAAAAAAGTGTGCAAATTACACAGTTGTAGTGTGATGATGTTACGATCCCACATCGGCCAAGTATGGGATTGGTTGATGGTTTATAAGTTAAGGTGTCCCCTCCTCTTACAAGCTAGCTTTTTGAGTGAGTTCTACACTTGGACTTATGAACATCGATACGAGCCTAGTTATGGGATAGGTTCGTATCAGATGACTAGCGCTTAGAATTAACCCTCATGGACAACTCACATTTGAATTCACTTCCTTGATACAGTGGAGGTGAGGGCAGCTTTATTAACATGGAAATTTAATATTAATATAACTAGCATGGTGACTCGGGAAGAAAGTAGAACGTAAAAAATGACATACCGGTCTTGGAATGATGAAACCAGAAAACAAGTTCCAAAGGCAGCTGATAAAGTAAATCAATACAGCAGAGATTTGAGGCGTTGGTGTCAATGAGATGGTCATCATGCCAAATAAAGTGAAGTAGACGAAACTCATAAACAGAAAATAGTAGAACCACAAAAACTTAGCAGTCGTCCACTCGAACCCTATCATCGGGTACAAACATAAGACAAAGATAGTTGTCTGGATCACTATGTACATGCACTCTATGGTCACCTGCACCTTGTAAAAAGTCAAGTCATTTCTTGGTACTGAATTTTTTTATCAATAATTTGAACTCGAATTCAATAATTACCTGGGAAAGTGCATAAGGTAAAGATGAATACATTCCAGCAGCCCTTTCACGGTAGAAAACTGTTCTCTCAACGGACACAATAGGTTGGACAGCACTTGTATTCAAGGATCCTAAGATGATAACAATAGCATACAAAGTTCCAGACATATCTAGAAGATTTTGTAGTTGTTGTCTGTATATATACACAAACTCACAAGTTAGGTTTTGTGCCCGGCCCATGGTGTAGTAGTACTCATGAAGAGAAAATAAAAGACATTACAGTGGAAGTTATGAGACGAGAATGCTTAATGTTCTCATTACTTTTCTAGTTCCCAATTTCATAAAGAAGGGTCAAATTAATTCTTCGTTACAAATTGATGGGAAAGGACACATAGATTTTACAGTTATATTTTTCTTATATTACTTTAGTTCTTTTATTTTTGGTGAGTTAGGTAGATTTAAAGAAAAATTGTTAAATAGTGTCCTTACATCTTTTCACCCTTTTTAATGAAAATAGCACCAAATAGAGCAGCCATGACTATGGTTGCAACAAAGCGAGTGACATTATATTGTGGGTTCCTCCAGTATGACAAATGTTGTTTCCACAAACAAGCTTTGCATTGGATGATAAATGGCTGTGTGTACTTGTTTTGGAATAAGAGATCCTTGGAACCACTTAAAGGGAAACTAAGCTCCCTGATTAGTTCTTGATTGTCCCTGAAAAAGCCATAGAACATCCAAAACAACAAAATTTATCTAATTTATATATAAAATAACATTAACAAAAGAAATCAAGACATAGAATATACTGATAAAGGGTAGAGTTTGCGTAAATCTGAGCATAGTCAACATTAAGCTGAATTTCAGCTGAAGAAGAAGTTACTTCCAATACCCAAGTAGCAGGATTATAACCATTGGTTATCTTTGGTACTCCTGGAATAGCCTATACGCAATTATCATAAGAAAAAAAATTCACAATAAGTCTCCATAACAATGGCTAATACTCGCAGGCCAGTTCAGCATAATCTAGTACAAAATTCAAATTGAAATAAGAGACTCACTTGAAAGTACTCGACTAGCCTTTGAGACTGGTGGCCTAAAGGTCCAGCATAGATAATTTGTCCGCCGATCTTCATCAAAAGTAACTGCAGAATTATGGATCACAGTCAGATTACCATACATGGAATAACTTACACATTGTATTAACAAACCAGATTGTTTTGTTATAAGTTTTTTTTTTTTTTTTTTTTTTTTTTTTTTTTTTTTTTTTTTTTTTAATAATCTTAAATAAGAATCATCATCATAAACATAAAGACATGCTAATAATATATTTGACATGTATTCTACAAACCTCATCAAAAGATTCAAATATGTCTATGCTTGGTTGGTGAATTGTGCATACAACAGTCCTCCCGGTGTCAACAGTGTTTCTTACAGTACGCATGACAATAGCTGCGGCTCTAGCATCAAGACTAGAAGTCGGTTCATCCATGAAGATAATGGATGGATTTGCCACCAGCTCCACGGCTATTGTCAGCCTCTTCCTTTGTTCTATTGTAAGACCATCTACTCCAGGAAGACCAACCATTGAATCCCTTAATGGATGAAGCTCAACTAGTTCCATTAATTCATCAACAAATATCTACAATAATTGTTAATCATCAATAAAAGTTAAAAGTTATACTTAACATGATTTTAAATGCGCAGAAAGAAATTAGATTAAGTAAATATCTTGCGTGTTTTTGCATTAACATCTGCAGATAGACGTAGCCATGCAGAGTACATAAGAGATTCATAGACAGTGACATTTGGTGAATGAATATCATTTTGTTCACAGTAACCACTAACACGAGCAAATGTTGATTGATTCTTAGGGTATCCTGAAATAAAGATATCCCCTTCAGTGTATCCACCTGTTTTCCGACCTGCTAAGACATCCATCAAGGTTGTCTTTCCAGCACCACTAACAGCTACAAGTGCAGTCAATATTCCTGGTCTGAAAGCATCACTAACATCCTTGAGCAATTGTAGCCGATTCTCTTTAAATCCGCTCTGCTTCATTTCCTAGCCAAACGACAGTATCAGTTATTAGATAAAATATACTTTTGGATAACTCGAAGACATTGAAGGGAGAAAATTATAGTAAATGAAGGATTGTAAGAAAGTAACTAACAAAAGGTGTATCGATATAATAGTCCACATGGTTGAAAGCAAGTGAAAGAGGCTGAAATGGCAAAGCCATTCCTCTTCTTTCCACAGCAGTTGAACTTTCTCTTCTTGAATTGCTTCTCACTGCCAATTCAATACCTTCAAAATCACTTAAATATGTCAGAAGAGTTCTTTTCCTATTTATCATATCTTTCCGTCAAACACAAAGCTCAGTTCATATCAAGTCACACCTTCAAAGACCTCTTTTCTGCTACCATTGTTTGAATTCTTGATATCTCTGATCGCACGTTTAACATCATCAAGAGCTGAATGAGAAACAGCTAAGAAAGTTAAAAACTAGTCTAAGAAATAGAGAAAATAATTTGATACAATATTACGTACGATTCAGAAAAGTCAGTGCAGCGATAAATAATACGTTGAAGATAACTGAAAACCCAACGAGGGCCCCAATACAAATCCAGAACGAATAGTCCTTGGTAAAAAAGCTTCGTGATTTGAGAAGGGCTTCCCCAACTGTTGATGCATTAATTCGAGGATCTATATTGGGCTGCATAAATTAGACTTATTAAATATATACTTTTGCAGTATATATATTTGGTTGACAAACTAATAACGAGAGCTTACGGTGCTCCATCTTTTGTCAAGAAACTCATTTAAAACCAAGGCATTTTGTGCATACATCATAGGAGAAACATAGAATCCCCATGATATCCATGCCTCGCTATCATCTGAAATTACATGATCCGCAAAAATGGTTCAGTATGTCGCCAAAGTATACTCTAGTGTTTTAAACAAAACTATATACATCAAGTTATTAACATGTAATGAAACACAAAAAAGTAATGGTGGGTCAAATAAAACCAGATCACCATTTTAACCCAGCCATAAAGGTTTCCCGTTTTGACTGGTTACCCATTTTTTTAAATATGTCAACAAAAAATGAAAGTTGTACCCTTAGCCACTACGAATCCTCCAAGGTTGACTACCAGAAACAAGATGAGGACACCCAAAGAGTTTGAAAGCACTTCTGTTCTGCCAATAGCCGCAATCAATCGAAAAAGAGAGAGAGCCATTTGATGTAAGGCAAAGAACACCAAGAACTGTAGACCGAATCTGAGCCATAAAAAGTGTTAGACGTTGAATGCTAAACAATTCAAAACCTTCGGAAGTTAAATGATGGATATATATATTAAAAAAAAGCGTTTCTCATAAGGGGTTCTTGTCTATTACCTGGTGACATCCGGAGCAAACCCTATATTGTAATATGTAAGAATCACCCAAATTCCTGATTCCATTAGTGATAACAGGATTTTTAGTACCCAAATGGGAAGTGCAAAAGCCCATGCTGGATAAAACATGGAATCTCTTTGTTTATAAAATACTGGAAGCCGTATAACTGTCAGTGCAAGCTCTGCCATTCCATTAAACAAAACAATAAGGAGACCAAAAAAAAGGGCACCAAAAAACTTCCCTCCATCTTCCAAAGTTCCAGTATGCATTCTAGTTCTGAAAAATATAGCTATGCTTGCCAATGACATAAATGTCAGTTGAACCGTCTTAAATATGTAAAGCACCGAGTTACGCTTTAATAACAACCATTCCCTTTCGAAGCATGCTTTCAGCAGTTGAAGATTAGATATCCCATACTTTTCTTTGACCAGTGCATCTGGATGTGTTTTGGATTTATCATAAGGAATTTGAATCTCTTTAGTGAGTTCCTGTCCAATATGAAAAGACTTAAATGCCCTTGCAAATTCAGAGACTGTAATGTATGTGTAAGATTGGTCTTCCTTGAACCAGTATTGTTCCTGGTCTTTTTTTGAGGTCATCTATTGAAGGAAGTCAGCTACACCCTTCCTTCCTGGGCATTTGAATCCCATCAACTCAAAAAATTCAAGAACGTTTTCACAAGGACCTTGATACACAATCTGACCCTCAGACATTAATATGATATCATCGAATAGTTTGTAGGTCTCAGGGTCAGGCTGCAAAAGAGATATGACCATAGTTAAATCCATTACATGAACCATTTGTTTTAAGAACTTGGTGATACGGAAAGTGGTGGAGCTGTCCAGTCCAGTCGACATTTCGTCCATGAAAAAGACATTTGCCGGTCCAACTAACATCTCTCCTGTATCAAGTTATTATCAGAATGTAGTACCCAAAATAAAGTTAGTATATTATTACCATGTAAATTGTACAAAACTTGTTACTAAAGTATAGTAGGGCGATCTGTGATTCACTTTTAAGATGTATAGAGGTAGCTTACGGATGGGTTGGGTGATGGGTCAAACTGATAATTGTGTATCTCTTTCTTTTACCTTTTCAAAGTATCAATTGCAAAATAAGATTAAAAAAATTATACCAAATCAAACATAATCTAACTTTATCTAATAAATTAGTCTTAGAGTAATGTGTTTCCTATTTTAGTTGAATTTTTTAGCTAAATCTTTTGACCTATTAAATACTACATAACCCAAATCGTCCCAATTCTTGGTAAATTGATCAATGCCACCTCTAAGTAAAGCGGTCTCATTGGAAAGCCAAGTCTACAAGATTAAGCTGTAAACTGAAAGACTCATAGGTATGAGCATCAACTGTAGAACCTACCGGTGGTCACACGTTTTTTTTCTCCACCAGAGATACCTCTTCTCATTTGATCACCAACCATAGTGTCAGCACACGTTTCTAACCCAAGTATCTAGCAAAAAAAAAAATATAAGTTTCCCAGAAAAAGATTAGTCTCCAACAAATGTATCTATCTAAACAAAAAGTGCATAATAACTTCATTTCGAAGGCAGAGCACAAATCTAATTTTAATAATCTGTAGCATGCTATGGCTTTCTTGATCAAATTAGCCAAAAGTTCACTTTGAAAATACTAAGTTTTAAGTATAATCTCCATACAAGTCCGCTTTCTAAGTACTTACAAGATCATAAATGAAGTGAACATGTGAAGTTAGATTGCAATCTGCCTGAAAGGATATACGTTTTATTGTAAAGCAACAGATCGGTTAATATAACAAACCTTGAGAACATAATCAGTGATCAAATTGGTTTCTGTTCCAGGGAGTGTTGTGGTATTCATGAATGCATTTTCTGCTTCTTTTTCCTTCTTCAAAATTTCTGAAAGTAGTCTGTATCTTGGCCCGACACCCAAGCACCGTCCTGAAAAGTTCAACGTCTCCCTTACCGTCATCTCACCAGTATGAAGATTATTTGGACTTATATAAGCACACGTTCTTTGTGGAATAAATTCGGAAAGTTGGTGGCCACAATACGTAATGTTTCCAGACACCTGTTTTGTTTAGAAACCAATATTCAAGAGAGAACAAATAGAATAGCTGACACTATCAGACTCCGTAAAAGACTTGAAAGTTAAACGTAATTTAGTATAGCTGCTAATCTTACATATTGTGTTTGTTGGTGTATGGTGTAGGGTCTTATATATTGTAAGTTTGTAACTATTCATCACTAAGTATAGCTTTATGCATACCATAATGACACTGCATAGCAATCCTAACGCAGATTATCACATAGTACACCATTGCATTAGCCTCCAGGAACCAGCCACCATCTCTTCAGTGAGTGCTCATTTCATGGAATAAAGTTTTTCTAATTTTACCCTTTGCCTTTGTTAGTTGGACTATGTTAGCCCACACTTAATGTATCATGGGCCTGACCCATGTCTAGAATGTTTCGATGTAATTATCTAGACTACATATAATGCAGGAATCACTTTTCTTGCATTTATTGACTATGACAGTTCATACATTGAAAATTAAGTATTACAACAAATAAAACACAATGTAGAAATCAATTAAATACAATCTACTAACACATTCATCTATTAACTTCAACTCTATTAGTTAATGTTATTTTTAAAACACCCTTAAAATGAAACACTTAAAATGAAACACACAAAGCTTCATCCAAATCATATGCAAACAAGTTGATGGTATATATGGTTTCAACAACCGGACCGGTCCAACGGGTTTAACTGGTTTAATCGGGCTGGAGTCACCACCAGTTCAGCTAGCCAATAAAAGTCGTCCGAAGACGAACCGGAACCGGGCCGGGCTGGGACTATTTTCTTCTTGTTTTTCTCCAGTTAATCAACACGTCATATTTATTTTATTGGTGTTTGAAATTTAACAATAGGGTATCCGCCGTCACAACGTGTGCATACCCTGCTAATATATTCATTATGTGTTTAATGAGAATACAAAGAATTTCATTGTTCAATATGGCATGAGAGCCAAATTGATACTCAAAAATCTCTCCTCTCCTAATACTTCTCACTTTATTCATCCCCCACTCCTACTTTTTCTATCCCTCTCGTCCCTTAAACCATAACCATACACTACAAAACAAAACCCTAATTCATCTCTACTACAACAATGACCGGAGGAACACCACCACCATGAAAACCATCAAATTCTACTGATAAACTTCTCCCTTATGGTGTCTCTAGCATGAATAATAGTGTCATGTGAAACTAAATCTTGAGAAATTAAACTAAAATTCATGGAGGTCATTCTTTAAGATTGACCTTAGAAGCGTAGGTTTAAAGAAGCACATCGAGATAGATATTCATTTCGTTTGGGATATGGTTGCTCAGGGACAAGCTCTCATTGTATCGTCGCGCTATTAGTATGCTGGCATTCACACTAAGGGATTACCTTCTGCATTATTTGAGAAGTTTCGTACCAGGTTGAATATTCAGTCATCTCCTGCTCAGACCGTGATAGAGTGTTCGACGACATATTAGTTGGACTATGTAAGCCTATAGTTAAGGAGTGTTTCTTTTTCACTTAATGAGTGAGCCCAAACCTTTGTTTCCTCTTATTGGGGAGGTCTATAAAAACTTCTCTCTCTCAATCAAAATGTTAAAATAGATATGCCTTAATTTAAAAAACAACTATTTAATGCATTATGACCCTGATTGGTCCCGAACGGTTAACTAAGTTTACCAAGATATGGTCAACCAAGTCAAACGTCAAAAACCAACTAACCAATGAGTTTAGGGAATCCCCGGGTCGTTATGTCCCGACGAGGCGTGCAATTGTATTTGTGAACGTTTTAAAGGATCGGGTGATTAATCAGGAAGGTCAGGAATTTGATTATTATGGTTACACTACGAGATTATGATGGAAAACAACTTAAAAACACTTAACTAACAATTACTGATTATCAGATTACCTAAAAACGTAATTTAACCTAAAAACGCGCGTTTGGGTTTAAGATAAACGCGAACGCGCAAATAAAAAAGTGAAACGGGAGTAAACAAAGTCCTACGAACGTGAAAATTATATTTTTACAATCCTAATGTGATAAGAAAATTTTTGGAAAATTAAAATTATTTTTACAACTATTTAATTAATTACTAATTATTAATTACTTTTTAATTAACTAAATTACAAGTAATTATGAAATTTAACTAGAAAAATGAAAATTAATTTTAGAAAAATCTAAAATAATATAAAACTAATTTTGAAACAGAAAAACTATTTTTCTTACTTTTTAATTAGTTATTAATAATTAAAAACTAATTATTTAATTGATTTAAATTAAACTAAATTATAAAAAATACTAAATGATTAAGGAAAATTCTAAAAAAATTACTAAAAATCTAATATGATTACAGGAGCCTAAGAAAAATTTAAAAATAGATTTTTCTTATAAATAAGCAGAAAATAAGCCAAAGTGGCTTAAATAGAAGCTATCACTTCTAATTTTTTTGTCTTTTTCTATTTTTTTTATTTTACAAATCTAATGAACTACTAAAATTAAGCACTTTTTGTGAAAACACTTTTCCTAAAACTCAAAAATAAGCATGATGCAACTCAATAAGCAAAACAGCCAAGCTTAAGTGGTAAAAAATGGTATTAAGTTGTGAACAAGCTGACAATAAGCTGAGTAGATGGCCACAGAAGGTAAAATTAGCTATAAGCAACTTGTGTGTACAAGGGAGGAGCTAAATCATGCAATGGGATGAACTGAAAGTATCATAATAAGCAAATAAGCTGTTGTACATTGCCTAGTACCAAACAGCCCTCAAGGGTTCACTTGCAGCCCCCTGTGGGGTCCACAGACATACACAAAGGTCCAAGGGGGGGGGGGTTTATCCAATAAGCCACCCTGGGTGGCTTCTCAGAAAGCTAAGGCTTAAGCCTTGAAGCTCAAAGATGAGCTTGTGAAGAGCTTGTGAAACTGGCTGTAAGGACTGGTCCAATGGTAGTCAAGTGTGAAGCTAGTAAGGGCAAGGAATGGATAAGCAAGCTTCTCAAAGGTCACCTACAAGCTCAAACTAGCACTAATAAGCCTAATCTACTCAGAGCAAGCAAAAGCTAAGCTAAGGAATAAGGAGAAGCTAAAATGAATGAATATCATTAACTTGCTCAAACTCAGACCAACTGGTTCACACAGCTCACTAATCAAGCTGAATAAGCTAAACAAATAAGCTACCTAATAGAAACTAAGCATACAGCTATCAAGACACCCTAAGTAGGTACACAAATCACCAATTTTCAAACTTTAATTCCTACAAATAAACCATATGAAGATCCTTGAAAAAATGGGTCAACTGGGTGCTCAGGGGAGACACATGCCCTGCAGTTCCAAACACAAGCTTGCACAACCTTGACAAAAATTTCTAAAAATATAAAAACTAATGGATTTGCTAGTCTAGGTGGTAGACTTCAATCTCAAAAAGTTTCAGGTTCTCATTTGCACTTGAAAATTCAGGAAAATTATTCCAAGAATTGGAAAAAACTGAGTTCACATGCTTTTTGACTTTTCCAATTTAGAACTCAATTGACTTTAGTGAACTTTTGCAAAGATTTACTTACTGAAATTGATGAATTAGCTTACATGGGAATTCAAATTACCTAAGTTAACATTATCTCAGCTTGAAATGATGATTTGGCACACAGAAACCTACTCAGACTAGCAGTTAAGTATTCACAAGTGATATTTGACTTTTTAACAAGTAGCCTACTGATTTTATGTTAATATTACCCTAATATCACCTAGTGTGTTAAGATTAAACTAGTTTCAACACCTGACAGTCAAAGGAATATATGGTACCAAGTTATCCCAAACACCCCTAATCTAGACAGTTGAACACCAAATTTTGCACAAAGAAATCCTACTAAACTAAGACCTGATTTAAGCTTGTAACTACAACTAATAACAGCAAATAATCAATATTAAACACTTAAATAAGCTAATGAATCAGTTCAATGTGAGATTGAAGGGATTGCTTACAAGTCGCTATCCTGCCAACCAATGAGAATCAATAAGAACCAAGACCAAATTATGATCCTATGCTCCCCTGAGCACTAAACCAATCCACTTCCATGCTTCTTCTTCACCATATCAGCAATCTGTCATATTCATGTCATTTTGATCTCTTTCTTCTATTATTTTTTTTTCTTTTCTTATTATATTTTCTGTTGTTGTTTTGTTTTCTTGTTTGACTACTGAGAGCTAATGTTAGGATTTGAAAGACTGTGACTTACAATAAACACAAACTAAGAACAAGTTTTTGAGAATTTAGAATAAAGTCTGAGACTACAAATAACAACTTGGAATTTTAAGAACTGAAAAATGTTTTCATTGATTACTGAAAAAGATTACATATTACACTAATTTGCTGAATTGAAAATTACATAAATAAAACTACTACTTCACTACTTGCCATCCTTGGCTTACAATTACATACTTATAAATACTAAAAAAATAAAAACATGAACCAGGCCTGTGTCTTCTTCCTTTTTCACTTTTGTGCTCTTTGTCTCCTGTGTCTGGTGTGCTTTTTGTTGTTTTTGTACCCTTGGAGACATCTCAGCCATTGAATTGCTGCTTCCTTTATTGATACGTGGGAATCGCACCAGGCTTTACCTCTCAAGGGATCTTGAGAAGCTTACAACCCCCACCAGGCAGTGTACCTGATCATTGTAGTATAGTATAGTGACAAGTACCGGGGGATTGATCGTTCAGCTTAGGAATAGTGTCGCTAGGATTAGAAAACCTAAATACTAGTTCTAAAGGTGAGGGATGATTATTTTTGTATTTTTATATTTTTTAGAAAGCAAGTAAAAATCTCGGGTTTGAAGGATTTGGGCGGAATTAGTTGCTAATCAACTAACCCAATACTAAAGATGCAATCAAAATAAAATACTAGAAATGAAAATAAACTAAATTATACTAAAGTTGTGAGCAATAAGTGGAGAAAATGTGTTTACTTAGATTTCACTACTCCCTAGACATCTTTTACACGTTAATTACTTGTTATAATTGCATGGATGACGGATCGTATTCCTTAATACCATTCATGGGGTGGCACACTTAACTCCCCAATTCTATAAGCTCTTATCTCCTCCTACACCATGCCCAACACAACTATAGGAATTGTAAACAGTGACTCATGCATTAAATACAACCAATAAAGACCTAGTGCGCATCGGTTCATGTTTCTTAAGACGTTCAAGCATGTTACCAATTGGAGATCTGCCAATTTTCTTAAGCCTAACATATAAATCATTCATCCAAAACAAGTATAAACAAGTAATCAACACATAATTAACATCTAGGTTTCATTAGATCCAAGCAAACACAAGATAGATCTAGCCTAGCATGATGGAATTAAGACAAGAACAAGATATAGACAACCAACACATAGACATATTGATTGAATTAAAAGAACACTTATCTCAATTACACATGCAAGGTATCAAGGGCTTGGAACCCTTGAAAAACCTGTAAAAGTTGCACCAAAATCGTACTTAGGGTTTCTCCAAAACTTCTCTCCCTTTAATGTGAAAATTAGAAAACTATATATAGGAAAAGGGGTCTGACGGCGTCAAGACCAACATTGTGACGCCGTCACCTCGCCGCCAAAACTATTCTCGGACTGCCTTGATCTACATTTGACGCCGTCAAGACTTAATCATTTCCAGGCCGTCATGACTTTTACTCTTGACGCCCTACCTACGTGACGCCGTCAAATCTGTACTGAGTCGTCATGCAATTTTTCTCTTGACGCCGTCAGAGAGTTACTCTTGACGCCGTCACCTACTGTTCCCAACATGGAAAATTAAGACTTTGGCGTTTTCTTCACTTTTATGCTCCAAAAACGTCCAAATTGCTTCCTTTTCCAGATTTCTCTCCCAAAGTACCTAAAATCACAAAAGGAACGATTTAGGGCAATATTTGATCAAATAAATTCGAATTCGGGCTTAAATGACCCCCTAAAAACGGATCATTTTTCGCCTCATCATATACCCTTACACTTGAGATTTGCTTGTCCTCAAGCAAATGCGCTTTTATTCTAGTCAAAATACAAGTTAGGGGTCATTTAACACTAATATAAAAGTAATTACAACAAATAATCGTTCCACTAAAGACCAATAGACAAGCACGGAGGTCATACACAAGCACCTCACAAATAGTGTTTAGATACTGACATCTCTCGGGTGTAATAAAGTGTAAATTACAATATGGAAACGGAAAATATCTCTCACTACCTGTCATAGCAAAATAGATTACCATAGGCTTGGGAAAGGATCAAACCTCCACCACATGGCGTAAGCACCTAGGATAAACTATCAAAGAGGTATTTTAAAGGGTTGTAACATTAGGTGTAGGGATATGAAATACACGGTTTTGTTGGATAAAGGAAGTTTTACTGGTGGCGAGTTAACAATCTTGGTTAATTACATGTACAATATGGCGTTGCTAAGCCAAGACTAGACTCGACTTAAGCTAATAAATGAAAAATAACAAAAAAAAAAAAAAAAAACATAAAATGAACATAGAATAAAGAGGGATGGTAGTCCGTATGTTTTTTCTCTTTTCCTTTTTCTATTTTTTTTTTTTTTTTTTTTTTTTTTTTTTTTGGCCTACACTCTTACCCTACCATGCAAAATAATACATCATAGGGAATGAATATTCCCCTTACACTTGAATCTTTACATACTTTACATTAAACTATTCTAATGACTCGAATTAAGAAAATCAAAACACTTGGAGCACTTTTAAGATTAACGTACATATGGGGGTAATAAATGATGTTCTTCCCCATTACTCCATAAAATAAGTACTTACCCATGAGTCCCAATCGTCCCAAAACAATATGTACAAGGATATGACTCGACTTAGCAACCATGTAATCAATTAGAAAGTTAACTTAGGGTTTAACAAATAACAATAATGCACTAAAAATGAGCGCATACACGGAAGGCTAAGGCGATTTGGTTGTACATTTAAGTGGGGTGTAACAAATTCTTCCTTTAAGTAAAATGCTTAAAGTTAGAAATGAAAAGATAGGCTCGGAGGGGTGTACTAGGGGTTTCGTGTACTAAAAATGAGTACAACGCTAAGGGTGTGGGAAAAATTAGTTGACTTAACTAGACAAATAATATGACATAAATGGTCAAGTAATTATGATACGGGTTTAACACAAGGGTGATCCTAATGCCTCTTATCATGTAGTAAATCCTACTACACGAATGTAGTCTCACTAGCGGTCTCGGGATGCATCACTAACGCAAGTTCTAGAATCTAAATGCTACCGGTACACTCATAAGCACTAATAATAAATGCTTTTCCTATCAAATCTAAAGGCGAACCTCACATATTTGGGTGAAAATTTTTTCTGAATATACGGTTATGTGCTAATCATACAATCTTCTATCCATGAGACGCTTGCTATGGCTAAAGTTTCACTCCTAAATGTTGTAAAAAAATTTAAATTTGGCGCTAAAATTGCACTAACAAGTATTTCTCATAGTTTTATTACACATCTACCATCAAACAAAACAAACTCAAGCGAAAGTGCATATGTAAGGTATCATCTTTTTACCCTCCCCTTACACTTAAGATGAACATTGTCCCCAATGTTCAAGTAAAGAATGTAAAAGTGAAAAAGTAAAGAGAATGAAATCAAATACTCCACTGATTCGCTCGGTATGGATAATAAGGTGGCCAGGTTAAATCTTCCTCCAAGAAAATGAACAATCAAAGCTTCCCTTCCAGAATATAAATCATCTTCTTGTCATACATAACCTGTAAAACCTGATAAAATAGACAAGACAACCTCGCGTAAAATCGGCGGCATCCTATATAAGTTACTAAATCCTAGAAAACAAGATAAGATATAATGCTTGTGGAATGAAGTTTGCAGATCTCCTGGAGATTATAAAACTTAATAATTCACAAAAACCATAAGACTCCGTTAGAAAAACAAAACCGGTAAAATTTCCAGATTTTTTACACTTGACGCTGTCAAGAGTAAACTCATGACGCCGTCAGAAGTGACCTACAGAAATTCTTATGTTAAGTTTCCGGAAAATTTCTGGAAAAACTTGGTCCTACTTCCTGGAAAATCCTGCAAAACTTCATTATGACTCAATACAAGCATTTGACTCTAACAAATACGAATATCCATGTT
This sequence comes from Artemisia argyi, assembly GCA_030686995.1. Lineage (NCBI taxonomy): Eukaryota > Viridiplantae > Streptophyta > Magnoliopsida > Asterales > Asteraceae > Artemisia > Artemisia argyi. The sequence goes on from CM060683.1 coordinate 72,890,330, forward strand.
CATTTAATATTGTGGAGAATCATGATCGGTTTGTTTCTTAAAAACATATTTGGGGTTTCCCCTTACACTTATCTTTTGCAAAAATACCTTTAGGTGGAGTTAAGACTAAGCCAAAACAACAAAGTAAAGTATTTCCACTATTTAGTTTAGAAACATGATCTACCAACAATAAAAATAAAGCATGCATACGAAAGCAAATAAGCAGAGTGACATTCCCCCATGATGCCCGCCAGAGGGACCAGAGTGACATTCCCTCATAATCTTCACTGCCTCATTTTCCGAAACACAACGCCTTATAATTTGGTCAGGACACCTTCGGAATAAAAAGGGTTCATCCCAAAAGTAGTATTTTAGCTGAGAAAAGAACCTCTTCCTTTCGTACTTAGTCAGGTGTTCAGGAACGAGTCTACTTGCGAGGTAGTTAGCAAAATCGGTGTACCACGGCTCCGAGTCACTCATTAACATGAGTTGTTCGTCAGGAAATGAATCCCTAATCTCACTTCTATCGTGCTCATCCAAGGGGTTTTCGAGACGAGATAGATGATCTGCAGCCAGATTTTCTGCCCCTCTCTTATCACGAATCTCAACATCGAATTCCTGTAGCAACAAGATCCACCGAATTAGTCGTGGCTTAGCATCCTGCTTCGCAAAAAGATATCGAAGAGCCGAGTGATTAGTGAAGACGACTGTTTTTGAAAGGACAAGATATTGTCGAAATTTGTCGAACGCGAACACCACGGCTAATAATTCTTTCTCAGTGGTGGAGTAATTTTCTTGAGCGGGATTCATGGTTTTGCTCGCATAGTAGATGGGTTGAAAAAGCTTATCACGCCGTTGGCCTAATACAGCCCCGACAGCGAAGTCGCTAGCATCACACATGATTTCAAATGGTAACTCCCAGTTGGGTGTGATCATGATTGGAGCTTGTGTGAGTTCCTTTTTAAGAGATCGAATGCATCCTTGCATTCTTGGGAAAAATCAAACGGAGCATCCTTCACAAGTAGTTGGGTCATTGGCCGAGCGATTTTGGAGAAGTCTTTGATGAACCTTCGATAAAACCCGGCATGCCCCAAGAAACTGCGTATTGCTTTAACAGTTGTGGGGTATGGTAACTTAGATATAGCTTCAACTTTAGCTTGGTCCACCTCGATTCCGTTCCCTGAGATCTTATGTCCTAACACAATCCCTTCCTTCACCATAAAATGACATTTTTCCCAGTTTAGCACCAAGTTGGTTTCCTCACACCGTTTAAGCATCTTTTCTAGATTAGCAAGACAGCGGTCGAAGGAGTTCCCGAAGACCGAAAAGTCATCCATGAACACTTCCATGCTGTCTTCCATGAGTTCGTGAAAGATTGCGGTCATGCACCGCTGGAAAGTGGCGGGGGCATTACATAGCCCAAAAGGCATCCTTTTGTAGGCAAATGTTCCATAAGGGCAGGTAAACGTGGTCTTTTCTTGTTCCTCAGGTGCTATGGGAATCTGAAAATATCCAGAGAATCCATCCAAGAAGCAATAGTACTCGTGTCCAGATAATCTCTCTAACATCTGATCAATGAATGGTAAGGGAAAGTGATCTTTCCTCGTGGCATCATTGAGCTTTCGATAGTCGATGAATACCCGCCATCCAGTGACTGTTCTCTGGGGCACCATCTCACCCTTGTCATTCTTAACTACAGTCATTCCACCCTTCTTAGGTACAACCTGCACAGGACTGACCCATGGGCTATTTGAAATCGGGTAAATCAGTCCTGCATCCAAAAGTTTGATAACTTCTTTCTTTACTACTTCCTTAATGTTAGGGTTCACGCGCCTCTGGGGTTGCACGGTAGGTTTATAATCTTCTTCCATGAGAATCTTATGTGTGCAAAAAGTTGAGTCAATCCCCTTAATGTCGGCCACACTCCATGCGAGTACCCCCTTGTATTTTTTTAGGACCTCTAAGAGTTTACCTTTCTGTTCATGTTCCAAGGAAGAGTTTATGATTACCGGGAGTTGGTCCTCTCCCTGAAGGAAGGCATACTCCAAATGGTTAGGAAGCTCTTTAAGATCTACATCAGGAGGTTCGATAATAGAAGGTTTGAGCTTATTTTCGGGCTTTCGGAGCTCGAGATGCTTCGTTGCCTCTTGTCTGGGGTAGAAGGAGACTGCACTAACATCCTCCATCTTTTCTACCTCTAGCAAAGGCAGAAAACTCTCGTCCCGTAGCCAGCCTTCATCGATCTGTTCATCGACACAACTATCAATGACATCTGTGAGTTCATCTACTTCCCCGATAAAATAGAGCCGGTTGGCTGCTTCGAGGGAGAGGTCCATAGAATCCTTAATGTCGAAGGTTGTGCTATCGTCTCCCACTCGTAAGGTTAATTTGCCATCGTAGACATCGATGACTGCACGAGCGGTAGCAAGAAATGGTCTACCTAAGATGATGGGTACCAAGTCATCCTCCCCCATATCCAGGATTACGAAGTCGACCGGGAATTTGAATTTCCCAACTTTGACTAGCACATTCTCGCATATCCCTACGGGGTACTTGACCGATCTATCGGCTACTTGGATGTTCATACGGGTAGACTTCAATCCAGAGTATCCTAGTTTACGGAACATAGAGTGAGGCATGAGATTGATACTCGCTCCCAAATCGGCAAGAGCATTTTTTATTGATAGAGGTCCTATGGAGCAAGGCAGGGTGAAACTGCCCGGATCGTCTACCTTTTTTTGTAGCCCTCGGTGGGTCACCACTGAGCATTCTTCCCCCAGGGTCACGAGACCCTCGAGTTTCTTCCGGTTAGCAAGTAGTTTTTTAAAGTATGTGTTATACTTTGGCATGTGATAGCAAGCATCAAGGAGAGGTATGGTGACAACCAAGTCTTTTAGGTAAGACAGGAATCTCTTGTTATCATTCTCAGTTTTCTGGTCCCTTAATCGGGACAGAAACGGGATTCTCACAGGTTGGTTAGGCAGGGTTGATGGGGAAGGGGTCGTCAAGGGCGGTTGGTCGGGGGTATTACCGCCGACATCCTCCTCCTCCTCCCCAGGTTTGTTTGGATCGGGGGTGATGGGGGACGAGTTTGGGTAAGGAGGGTCCATGGTTGTTGTTCCAGCTCGAGTGGTTATCGCGAGCATGGGGTCTTTTTTGCTTACTGATGGCGTTTCAAGATTATCTAGGGCTGAGTTAAGCTTGTTGAAAAATTCTCCAATATCCTCCTGCTGCTCGTCGAAAAGCTCATTAAGACCTTTCATTTGCAAGCCTTTTTCTTGAGTGAAGTGACCAAGGTCATCTTCAAAAGTGCTCCTGATTTTGAATTCAGGGCCTTCCTCCCCTTCTCTTCTCTTTACCAGATTTCCCCAAAGGGTGTAATCGTCATTTTGGTAAAAAGGCAAAAGGGAGGGATCAGCATAAATGTCCCCTCCTGACAAGCATGCATGTTCAGTTGTGGCTGCTCCTCCGCATTCTTCTACCTCATGCGGGCCCCCACAGTAATCGCAGATCAAGTAAGGATTCGACAGCTGTTTAGGTAATTGCGATCCAGCTAGGTATTCCACTCTTTTGTGAATTTTTCTCAACTGATCCGAGGTGATTTCAGAAATGCTAACAGTCGACTCAGGTTCATCCCAAGTGTCATCCTGGTCTTGAGCATATTCTTCAATCCTATCCCATCCTTCCTCGGCACTAAGATTGGCCAATCTTCCTTTTCTAGATTGGTTAATTCCGTTTCGGTCGTTAGAGGAGATATTATTGTAGAAGATTTGGACCAAGAGCCAAAGCTCAATGCCATGATGGGGAACTTGTCTTATTAAATCTTTGAATCTAGTCCACGATTTATGGAAGGGTTCATCCTTCCCCTTCCGGAAACGGAGGATCCTATCTCTAAGTGCTGAGGTTTTTCCAGGTGGAAAGAACTTCTCATAGAACTTGGATATGAGTTGCTCCCATGTGAAAATAGATTCAGAAGGGAGTTTGTCATACCATTCTTGGGCTTTTTCATATAAGGTGAAAGGAAAGAATCGCAATCGGGATGTGTCTCTAGTAGCCCCATCCGTATGGAAGGTGTCTACTATTTTCAGGAAGTCCTTGATGTGTTGGATTGGATCTTCCTCATCTATTCCGCGAAACTTACACACATTTTTGACAAGCCAAACATCGTTCGCATGCAAGACCTCATTGGTGTGTTCGTTTGGGTAGACAATGGCGTTTGAGAAGCCATGAGAGGTTGGGGAGGAGTAGTCCTTAAGGCGCTTAGGAATGGGGGTTGCGGGGGTACTCATCTCATCGTTGGGTTGGGAGCTAGGGGTTGTGACATGATTTTCTGAATTTTCTTCAAAAAGAGGTGCATCAAAATCGATGGCAACGCTAGATGGTTCAGAAGTTGAGTGGTATTGTCTCAATCTATGCATTTCTCTTTCGGGTTCCGCATAAGGCAAGACCAGGTTTCTAGTGGAACTACGACTCCTAGTGATCCTAAGGCTAAAGGATTCGTCGTTTGCCATGATGGCCGGTAGTGAAGAGTTACGAATAAAGGCACAAAGAAATAAGATAGAATAAAGAAAACCTAAAAATAAAAATAAAATCTTACTAGAAAGGAATCTAGCAAGTAGACCTAATAAAAAGAAATTCTAACCTAGACAATAACTATTCCCCGGCAGCGGCGCCAAAAACTTGATACGTGGGAATCGCACCAGGCTTTACCTCTCAAGGGATCTTGAGAAGCTTACAACCCCCACCAGGCAGTGTACCTGATCGTTGTAGTATAGTATAGTGACAAGTACCGGGGGATTGATCGTTCAGCTTAGGAATAGTGTCGCTAGGATTAGAAAACCTAAATACTAGTTCTAAAGGTGAGGGATGATTATTTTTGTATTTTTATATTTTTTAGAAAGCAAGTAAAAATCTCAGGTTTGAAGGATTTGGGCGGAATTAGTTGATAATCAACTAACCCAATACTAAAGATGCAATCAAAATAAAATACTAGAAATGAAAATAAACTAAATTATACTAAAGTTGTGAGCAATAAGTGGAGAAAATCTGTTTACTTAGATTTCACTACTCCCTAGACATCTTTTACACGTTAATTACTTGTTATAATTGCATGGATGACGGATCGTATTCCTTAATACCATTCATGGGGTGGCACACTTAACTCCCCAATTCTATGAGCTCTTATCTCCTCCTATACCATGCCCAGCACAACTATAGGGATTGTAAACAGTGGCTCATGCATTAAATACAACCAATAAAGACCTAGTGCGCGTCGGTTCATGTTTCTTAAGACGTTCAAGCATGTTACCAATTGGAGATCTGCCAGTTTTCTTAAGCCTAACATATAAATCATTCATGCAAAACAAGTATAAACAAGTAATCAACACATAATTAACATCTAGGTTTCATTAGATCTAAGCAAACACAAGATAGATCTAGCCTAGCATGATGGAATTAAGACAAGAACAAGATATAGACAACCAACACATAGACATATTGATTGAATTAAAAGAACACTTATCTCAATTACACATGCAAGGTATCAAGGGCTTGGAACCCTTGAAAAACCTGTAAAAGTTGCACCAAAATCGTACTTAGGGTTTCTCCAAAACTTCTCTCCCTTTAATGTGAAAATTAGAAAACTATATATAGGAAAAGGGGTCTGACGGCGTCAAGACCAACATTGTGACGCCGTCACCTCGCCGCCAAAACTATTCTCAGACTGCCTTGATCTACATTTGACGCCGTCAAGACTTAATCATTTCCAGGCCGTCATGACTTTTACTCTTGACGCCCTACCTACGTGACGCCGTCAAATCTGTACTGGGTCGTCATGGAATTTTCCTCTTGACGCCGTCAGAGAGTTACTCTTGACGCCGTCACCTACTGTTCCCAGCATGGAAAATTAAGACTTTGGCGTTTTCTTCACTTTTATGCTCCAAAAACGTCCGAATTGCTTCCTTTTCCAGATTTCTTTCCCAAAGTACCTAAAATCACAAAATGAACGATTTAGGGCAATATTTGATCAAATAAATTCGAATTCGGGCTTAAATGACCCCCTAAAAATGGATCATTTTCCGCCTCATCATTTATCTCAGCCCTAGGATTGTTGGTGTTATAATATGGTGGGAGACAAAAGGGTGTAAATTAGGGTTGACTTAGGGAGGTGGTGGAGTAGGATGGTTGGAGAGTGGGGAGGGGACAAGAATGTTGGATTTGCAGGGTTTGGGGGCTGGGTGGTTTAGGCGGGGAAGAAAGGAATGGGGGAAGGGTTGACTTGTTTGTTTGACCTGGCTTTTTATTAATAATAAGGTTGGGTGGGCTTGGGAAATGGTTGGGCTGGGGTATTGGTGGGCTTGGGTATTGGATTTGGAGTGGATTGGTTTTGGTTTAAATATAATACAAAAGGTCCGTTTGTAATTTGGAATAAAACACAAGGACCAAAATTGTAATTTGGTGATTTTCAAGGACTATAATTGCCATCCATCCAAAATATTCCACGGACTAAGTTTGCCATATACCAATAACTCATGGACCACATTTCATATTTTCCATTTTTTTGAAATTCCCAGGGACCGATTTCGCCAAATTCCAAACTACAGGGACCAAAAGTGTAATTTTTCCAAAGTTTTCACCTAAGGATTAATTTTGATGACTTTTGACTTGTAAATGCCTTAGGTTGACTTTCCTTTCAAAAAAAATGCTCAGGGACTAGTTTTGTAAATTTTTGAAAGTTGGGGGACAGAAACTGCCATTTGTGTAAACTTTGTTCGTTTTTCATTGTTTTTGCTCATTTTGCATCTGAAACGTATAAAATACAATCCCTGGGATATTTTTAGTATTTTGATGCATTTCTGAGCATTTTCGGATGTTTTGGCAGTTTAAATACGATAAAAATGATGAGTGTTTGAGCATTCATCAATCCCCCACACTAAACTATTGCTAGTCCCTAGCAATCTTTTTGGAAAAATTGATGGATTTGAAACTCTTTACCAAAAGCCATCACTTCTGGAGTAGCCAGGTGTAAGAACTGTGGCACACCTGATAACCGTGTGATTTTGAGCAAACCACCAGCTGTCAACGGATTTGATTAGTCTTTACCAAAAGCTGTTTGCTTCTGGACTAGCCAGCTCTTGATGGAATAGTCAACATCTTGGTGAGCTGATTACCAATTATGGATTTTCCACTGCCTTTACCACAAGCCATAACCTTGCGGGCTAGCCAACTCATTCGCTTTATGGGATATGGCGAGTTGAGGTACCATACAATTTTGGGCAAATTGCAAGCCGTAAACGGATTTGAGATATCTTTACCAAGAGCCGTTTGCTCCTGGATTAGCCAATCCATTTTGTCGTTTAGACACGGCGGACTGATTACCACAAAAATTTTGAAATAAAGTGAAAAAATTTTAAAATTTTAGGCCAAAAACGGGGATTCTATACGGTATAATTTGATAAAATCCGCTAGAATTTTCCCCTCCCCCACACTTAGAATTGAATATTGTCCTCAATATTCAAAGTCTCGGCTATTATGCCGAATCCTTGAATGTAAAAAGATAATATTAAAAGCTAACTATGGGAAATCGTTTTGCATTTTTCACTTTATTTATCTGTACATACAATCACACATTTTTTTTTTATGAAACCTTATATACATATATACATTTTCAAACAGCGGGGGGGTTGGCCATTCCCCCACACTTAGGTGGTAGAAAGTAGAAAGAAATCAGAGATACGGGTGAAAACCCGTATTGTTGCTATTGTTTTTGTTCATCGAGTCGCTAGCTTGACTCGATCCCCGAATTCAATTGTCCTTGGGGAAATTTTGGAGATCCGGGACAACCATGGATGGTATGTCCTCTCCAAAGTAGTGTTTCAGCCGATGTCCATTCACTTTGAAATTAGGACCGTCATTTTGAGATAATTCGACGGTGCCATAAGGATAAACTTTAACGATAGTGAATGGACCAGTCCATCGGGTTTTGAGCTTTCCCAAGAAGATCTTGAGTCTAGAGTTGAAAAGAAGGACTCGATCACCAACGTTGAAAACGCGGTTCTTGATTTTTGAGTCATAAATCTTCTTTGTCTTTTCTTTATAGATCAAAGAGTTCTCGTAAGCTTGATCACGAAGTTCATTTAATTCATTCAGTTGAACTTTCCTGTGATTACCCGCAGTTTTGAGGTCAAAATTGGCATGCTTGAGAGCCCAATAGGCTTTATGCTCAAGCTCGATCGGAAGATGGCACGCTTTCCCGTACACAAGCTTGTATGGCGTACACCCAATGGGTGTTTTATACACTATACGGAAAGCCCAGAGTGCATCATCTAATTTATCCGACCACGATGCACGATTCTCACCTACAGTTCTTTCCAATATTCTCTTAATGCCTCGATTGGAAACTTCTACTTGTCCACTCGTTTGAGGGTGGTACGCAGTAGAAAGACGGTGAGTTACACCATACTTTTGCATGACTTTATCAAATTTGTCATTGCAAAAATGCGTACCACGATCGCTAATTATAGCACGTGGAGTTCCAAATTGAGCAAAAAGAGCTTTCAAGAATTTTACAACTACTAGGGCATCATTAGTGGGTAAAGCTTTCGCTTCGACCCATTTTGACAAATAGTCAACAGCCACGAGTATGTACTTATTTCCATGAGATGATGGAAATGGCCCCATAAAATCGATGCCCCATACGTCAAAGATTTCACAAACTTGGATTGCATTTTGTGGCATTTCATTCTTTTGTGAAATATTCCCATGACGTTGACAAGTGTCACAGGATTTGACTAATTCCTGGGCATCCTTGTAGATCGTGGGCCAGTAGAACCCGGAATCAAACACCTTTTTGGCGGTGTAGTTTGGATTATGGTGGCCCCCCGTGGGACCAGCATGGCAAGCCTTTAGAATTTCAGCGGCTTCCTGACCATAAACACACTGCCGGATGACTTGATCCGCACAGATTTTAAACAGGTAGGGGTCGTCCCAGAAATAATGTTTGACATTCTTAAAGAACTTGTTCTTTTGTTGGGACGACATCCCTTTCACCACAAAATTACCCGCATGGTAGTTTGCGACATCGGCAAACCATGGGGTAATAGAATCTCCATGAAAGGCAACCGCATTAAGTGTCTCAAGAGGGAAGGTTTCATTAATTTCCTTCTTTTCGAAGACATCTTGGTGGGGGTTCTCCAATCGGGATAGATGATCAGCAGCTAGGTTCTCAGCTCCTTTTTTATCACGAATTATGATATCAAATTCCTGTAGGAGGAGAACCCAACAGAGTAGTCTCGGCTTTGCATCTTGTTTTGCAAAGAGGTACTTCAAAGCCGAGTGATCCGTATACACTATGCTTTTGGTCAATATCAAGTATGGCCGGAATTTCTCAAAGGCATACACCACAGCTAATAATTCTTTTTCGGTGGTGGTGTAATGACTTTGAGCCTCGGTCATTGTCTTGCTTGCATAGTGTATAGGCTGAAAGTGTTTTGTTTTGCGTTGCCCCAAGACTGCCCCAATCGCATAATCACTCGCATCACACATGAGCTCGAAAGGCAAGTCCCAATCGGGGGCAACAAGAATCGGTGCCTCGGTAAGCTTTTTCTTTAATGTTTCAAAAGCTTCGATGCACTCGGGAGAGAAGATGAAAGGAGCATCCTTCTCGAGGAGATGGGTCATAGGCCGGGCGATTTTAGAAAAATCTTGAATGAACCTACGGTAAAAACCGGCATGACCCAAAAAGCTCCTAACACCTTTGATAGTAGTGGGATGAGGTAATTTTGCTATGACATCAACTTTGGCTCTGTCAACCTCAATCCCATTCTTTGAAATTTTATGGCCGAGGACAATGCCCTCTTTGACCATAAGGTGACTTTTCTCCCAATTTAGACATAACCTTGTGTCTTCACAACGTTTAAGCATGTTGTCTAAACAGGAGAGACATGTTTGAAACGAATCCCCAATGACCGAAAAATCGTCCATAAAGACCTCCATAGTTTTCTCGATCATGTCGGAAAATATGGCCATCATACATCTTTGAAACGTACCCGGAGCATTACATAAGCCAAATGGCATACGTTTATACGCAAAAGTTCCATAGGGGCACGTAAAAGTGGTCTTTTCCTGATCTTGCGGATCAATGGGAATCTGAAAGTAACCCGAGAAACCATCGAGGAAGCAATAGTACTCATTCCCCGCTAATCTCTCGAGCATCTGATCCATAAAGGGCAGAGGAAAATGATCCTTACGGGTGGCGTCATTTAACTTGCGATAATCAATACAGACACGCTACCCCGTAACCAAACGAGTTGGAATCAACTCATTTTCCTCATTTGTGACAACAGTAATGCCACCCTTTTTTGGAACGCAGTGAATTGGGCTAACCCAAGGACTGTCCGAGATAGGGTAAATCAATCCGGCATCAAGAAGTTTTAAAACTTCTTGTTTGATCACCTCATGAATTTTTGGATTCACCCTCCTTTGTTGTTGGACTGCCGGTTTGAAGTCATCCTCCATTAAAATCTTGTGTGTACAAAATTCAGGGTCAATGCCCTTGATGTCGGAGAGTCGCCAAGCAATTGCTTGCTTATGTGACTTCAAAACCTTTATTAGAGCAGCCTTTTCCTCAACACTTAAATCCTTAGCAATTATGACGGGTAATTTATCATCACCCTCCAGAAATGCATATTCAAGATGAGGCGGCAAGTCCTTAAGCTCGACCTAAGGGAAATCATCAGTTTCCTCAACATATTTGATTTCCTGATTATGAAGTTGTTGTGGTAGAACGGGAAGAGGAGAGGGATCTTCGTTTAACAATTTCTCAAAGAGAAGAATATCCCTCTTGGGGTCAATCTCTCGGTTATCGATTCCATCGGGAATCGAATCACTTTTGAGAAAGGACTCAATCTCTTCTAAGATGAAGTCACTTCCCTCAAACGGAGTGAGGGAAGGAGAAGAATTAGCAATGATGGGATAAGAAGACGGAGTGAAATTTTCACTCGTAGAATTATCAACGAAACCTAAAACCTCTTGAGCGTACTCCTCAGCCGCAACATCGATGACATCTATTCGGTTTACCGATTCAGAGTCTTAATTGGAGGAGTACCTCGATGTTTGATCAAGGTTGAAGGTGATTGCTTCAGTTCCAACACGCAATCCGATCTCATGCTCAAATACATCGATAAGAGCACGCCCAGTTCTAAGGAATCCCCTTCCAAGAATGAGAGGGACCCTTGAATCGGCATCAAAGTCAACAATCACAAAATCTGCTGGAAAATGGAACTTTCCCACTCTAACGAATACGTCCTCGGCTATGCCAAGAGGACGAGAAATTGATCGATCGGCAAGCTCTAAAGTCATGCACGTGGGAGTAAGTTCGGGAAGAGATAGTTTCTTCCACACAGAATATGGCATCAGGTTAATGCTAGCACCAAGATCGGCCAAGGCGAAGCTTTCAACCATACCCGGAAAAATACAAGGAATGAGAAACTTTTCGGGGTCTCCAAGCTTTTCGGGAAGCTTTTTCAAGAGAACTGCTGAGCAGTGCTCATTCAACGGAGTTCTAGCCATCTCAAAGAGTTTTTCCTTATTACTTAACAGATTCTTGATTGTGGATGCAAACTTGGGCATCAAGAGAATAGCATCCGCGAAGCTAATGTCAAAATGCAAATCTTGAAAGATTTGGAAAAATTTATCCATTTGGTGACTAGCCTTTTCGCGAAGCTTTTGTTCATTGAGACGTGATGGGTAGGGAATAGAAGTTTTGGATTTAGGGTTGTCCACTGGAGTTTCAGGTGGTTCAAAGACAACTCCAGGCTTGCATCTGGTTTCTGGAATAACCTGAGGTTGGACGTGTGCGGTACTTCGTGAGCTAGGAGTTTGCACCTTGTCCGTGGTCACCTCAGGTTCACGTTCCACTACCTTTGGAGGAGAGAAAGAAGAGGTAGTAGGAATCGCGGGTTCATCATAAGAAGCACCACTTCTAGTTGTGATCGCCTTAGCATCGCCCCTCGGGTTAGCGATCGTGTTGCTCGGAAGTGTTCCTGAGCCCGAGGGTCGTTCATTTAAAGACTTCTTAATTTTAGAAATCTGGCTAACCAACAACTTGTTCATCTCTTCTTGGGATTTCATGAATTGTTTTAACAACTCTTCGGATGAATGCCCAGTTGGAACAATGGCTTGATTTTGGTTATTAAAATTTTGAGCACGATTGTTCTGATTGGGGCCTTGATTTTGAAAATTACCCTGATTAGGGTTGTTGTTTCCATGAAAATACCCGGGGTTGAAATTACCCTGACCTTGGTTTCTATTAAAGTTTCCTTGATTTTGATGTTGGAAACCTTGATTTTGGAAACCTTGGTTTTGATTCTGAAAACCATGACCTTGATTGAAGTTACCTTGGTTCATTCTATTTTGATTCTGGTTACGGTTTTGGACATTTTGGTTTTGATTAAAACCAGGAGGTCTAGGATAATGATTAGGACGGTAGTTCGGGTCCATAGGATGGCGATATTGATTGCCTCCTTGATTAGATGACCCGACTACAACATGAGCTTCAAACGGAGAACCATCAGTAGCTATGCAATTGTAGTAGGCATGCAGCCCACCACAAGTTACACAGACTTCCACTTTTTTAACCTCAGCAGGTGGAGGATGTTGTGGAAATGAAACTTTTTTTGTTTGGGCGAGAACCAAAGCTTGAATCGCCTCAGTAAGCTTGTCAATCTTAGCATCGGTGCTAGACTGACTCGAAGGAGATGAAGTGGAAGGACCCGCACTAATTTGGGAAACAACCGGCTTGCTTCGTATAGAGCGGACCTTAGACTTGTTCTCGATGATTGCTAAGGCTTCTTTGGTGGTTCTACTCAAAAAGTTACCTCCTGCGGAGGCATTGAGAGAATCCTGATCAACTTGGCTCACGCCATTGTAGAAAGTATCGAGTTGCATCAACTCGGAGAAACCATGATGTGGACACTTGCGAAGTAATTCTTTAAAACGGTCCCACGCTTCACCAAATGATTCATCATATTTTTTAGTGAACTTGGTGATCTTGTTTTTAAGACTCGTGGTCTTAGAAGGTGGGAAGAATTCATTCACAAACTTTTTTACCAGATCTTCCCATGTCTCAATAGATCGAGGGGGTTGTTTCTCAAGCCAAATCCGGGCTTGACCCTCGAGGGAGAATGGGAAGAGAAGAAGCTTGATTGCTTCACACGGGACATTTTTGTACTTGATGGTTGATGTGATTTTATTGAACCATCGAATATGAGCATGAGGATCGTCCCTCTCAAAACCATAAAATTGACTTGAGGTTACAAGATTAAGTAACCCGGTTTTGAGCTCAAAACTATCAGCCACGATGGCTGGGACAACAATAGCGTCTCCGTAACCCTCGATGGGTGCTTGGAGAAGCTCACATATGGGGTGGTCTTCCGCCATGGTGACAGCTGGAGAGGAAACAGTACGGATCTCAGATCCGACTGTTGGTGCTGAACGTCTACGAGGTCTTCTAGGTTTTCTTACAAGCTCACGTAATGGGCTAGTAGACCTAGAAGAGCGAGTGCGCATGCACTAGTAACAAAAATCAATCAAAACAAAATCGAGGCAAAACCACAGTGAACTTAAACCAATAATCGCAAGTAAGTGGCTTCTTTAAGAAAGGTACACCACCTACAGGGATACAAAGGCAAGTTTTTATCTTTCGTTTGGGAACTTATTATGTTCACACCCCCAGTTAGTAGGTGTTCTGTCTTGGTTTGCGACGGTTTATTTTTATGTAATTATTATTCACAAGAAAAGACGAATGTTTTTGGGTTTTTGTGTATGGGTGAAAAAACTTTTGGACAATATTTTTGGTATCGTTTCGTTTACCAAAATCGTATTTCTTTAAGAATCACCTTAAAAGAAACGCGATATAGAAAACGTAACGATCTGTTTTGTTTGTTTTTGATTTTTTTTTTGGTGTTGTTAACACTTTAGGAAAAGTGTTAATGACGTTTTTGTTTTATGATTAAGATTTACAAAAAGTGGGTGAGTTTATACAATGATGTGTGAAAAACCACTAATCTCTAAAGAACGTGTGCAGATACGCAGTAGCCTCCCCGGCAGCGGCGCCAAATTTGATTTGTCCCGAACGGTCAACTAAGTTTACCAGGATATGGTCAACCAAGTCAAACGTCAAAAACCAACTAACCAAGGAGTTTAGGCAATCCTCGGGTCGTTATGTCCCGACGAGGCGTGCAATTGTATTTGTGAACGTTTAAAAGGATCGGGTAATTAATCAGGAAGGTCAAGAATTTGATTATTATGGTTACACTACGAGATCATGATGGAACACAACTTAAAAACACTTAACTAACAATTACTGATTATCAGATTACCTAAAAACGTAATTTAACCTAAAAACGCGCGTTTAGGTTTAAAATAAATGCGAACGCGCAAATAAAAAAGTGAAACGGGAGTAAACAAAGTCCTACGAACGTGAAAATTATATTTTTACAATCCTAATGTGATAAGAAAATTTTTGGAAAATTATTTTTACGACTATTTAATTAATTACTAATTATTAATTACTTTTTAATTAACTAAATTACAAGTAATTATGAAATTTAACTAGAAAAATGAAAATTAATTTTAGAAAAATCTAAAATAATATAAAACTAATTTTGAAACAGAAAAACTATTTTTCTTACTTTTTTAATTAATTATTAATAATTAAAAACTAATTATTTAATTGATTTAAATTAAACTAAATTATAAAAAATACTAAATGATTAAGGAAAATTATGAAAAAATTACTAAAAATCTAATATGATTACAGGAGCCTAAAAAAAATTTAAAAATAGATTTTTCTTATAAATAAGCAGAAAATAAGCCAAAGTGGCTTAAATAGAAGCTATCACTTCTAATTTTTTTGTCTTTTTCTATTTTTTATTTTACAAATCTAATGAACTACTAAAATTAAGCACTTTTTATGAAAACACTTTTCCTAAAACTCAAAAATAAGCATGATGCAACTCAATAAGCAAAACAGCCAAGCTTAAGTGGTAAAAAATGGTATTCAGTTGTGAACAAGCTGACAATAAGCTGAGTAGATGGCCACCGAAGGTAAAATTAGCTATAAGCAACTTGTGTGTACAAGGGAGGAGCTAAATCATGCAATGGGATGAACTGAAAGTATCATAATAAGCAAATAAGCTGTTGTACATTGCCTAGTACCAAACAGCCCTCAAGGGTTCACTTGCAGCCCCCTGTGAGGTCCACAGACATACACAAAGGTCCAAGGGGGGGGGGGGGGGTTTATCCAATAAGCCACCCTGGGTGGCTTCTCAGAAAGCTAAGGCTTAAGCCTTGAAGCTCAAAGATGAGCTTGTAAAGAGCTTGTGAAACTGGCTGTAAGGACTGGTCCAATGGCAGTCAAGTGTGAAGCTAGTAAGGGCAAGGAATGGATAAGCAAGCTTCTCAAAGGTCACTTACAAGCTCAAACTAGCACTACCAAGCCTAATCTACTCAGAGCAAGCAAAAGCTAAGCTAAGGAATAAGGAGAAGCTAAAATGAATGAATATCATTAACTTGCTCAAACTCAGACCAACTGGTTCACACAGCTCACTAATCAAGCTGAATAAGCTAAACAAATAAGCTACCTAATAGAAACTAAGCATACAGCTATCAAGACACCCTAAGTAGGTACACAAATCACCAATTTTCAAACTTTAATTCCTACAAATAAACCATATGAAGATCTTGGAAAAAATGGGTCAACAGGGTGCTCAGGGGAGACACATGCCCTGCAGTTCCAAACACAAGCTTGCACAACCTTGACAAAAATTTCTAAAAATATAAAAACTAAAGGATTTGCTAGTCTAGGTGGTAGACTTCAATCTCAAAAAGTTTCAGGTTCTCATTTGCACTTGAAAATTCAGGAAAATTATTCCAAGAATTGGAAAAAACTGAGTTCACATGCTTTTTGACTTTTCCAATTTAGAACTCAATTGACTTTAGTGAACTTTTGCAAAGATTTACTTACTGAAATTGATGAATTAGCTTACATGGGAATTCAAATTACCTAAGTTAACATTATCTCAGCTTGAAATGATGATTTGGCACACAGAAACCTACTCAGACTAGCAGTTAAGTATTCACAAGTGATATTTGACTTTTTAACAAGTAGCCTACTGATTTTATGTTAATATTACCCTAATATCACCTAGTGTGTTAAGATTAAACTAGTTTCAACACCTGACAGTCAAAGGAATATATGGTACCAAGTTATCCCAAACACCCCTAATCTAGACAGTTTAACACCAAATTTTGCACAAAGAAATCCTACTAAACTAAGACCTGATTTAAGCTTGTAACTACAACTAATAACAGAAAATAATCAATATTAAACACTTAAATAAGCTAATGAATCAGTTCAATGTGAGATTGAAGGGATTGCTTACAAGTCGCTATTCTGCCAACCAATGAGAATCAATAAGAACCAAGACCAAATTATGATCCTATGCTCCCCTGAGCACTAAACCAATCCACTTCCATGCTTCTTCTTCACCATATCAGCAATCTGTCATATTCATGTCATTTTGATCTCTTTCTTCTATTATTTTTTTTTTCTTTTCTTATTATATTTTCTGCTGTTGTTTTGTTTTCTTGTTTGACTACTGAGAGCTAATGTTAGGATTTGAAAGACTGTGACTTACAATAAACACAAACTAAGAACAAGTTTTTGAGAATTTAGAATAAAGTCTGAGACTACAAATAACAACTTGGAATTTTAAGAACTGAAAAATGTTTTCATTGATTACTGAAAAAGATTACATATTACACTAATTTGCTGAATTGAAAATTACATAAATAAAACTACTACTTCACTACTTGCCATCCTTGGCTTACAATTACATACTTATAAATACTAAAAAAAATAAAAACATGAACCAGGCCTGTGTCTTCTTCCTTTTTCACTTTTGTGCTCTTTGTCTCCTGTGTCTGGTGTGCTTTTTGTTGTTTTTGTACCCTTGGAGACATCTCAGCCATTGAATTGCTGCTTCCTTTATCTCAGCCCTAGGATTGTTGGTGTTATAAGATGGTGGGGGACAAAAGGGTGTAAATTAGGGTTGACTTAGGGAGGTGGCGAAGTAGGATGGTTGGAGAGTGGGGAGGGGACAAGAATGTTGGATTTGCAGGGTTTGGGGGTTGGGTGGTTTAGGCGGGGAAGAAAGGAATGGGGAAGGGTTGACTTGTTTGTTTGACCCGACTTTTTATTAATAATAAGGTTGGGTGGGCTTGGGAAATGGTTGGGCTGGGGTATTGGTGGGCTTGGGTATTGGATTTGGAGTGGATTGGTTTTGGTTTAAATATAATACAAAAGGTCCATTTGTAATTTGGAATAAAACACAAGGACCAAAATTGTAATTTGGTGATTTTCAAGGACTATAATTGCCATCCATCCAAAATATTCCAGGGACCAAGTTTGCCGTATACCAATAACTCATGGACCACATTTCATATTTTCCATTATTTTGAAATTCCCAGGGACTGATTTCGCCAAATTCTAAACTGCAGGGACCAAAAGTGTAATTTTTCCAAAGTTTTCACCTAAGGATTAATTTTGATAATTTTTGACTTCTAAATGCCTTAGGTTGACTTTCCTTTCAAAACAAATGCTCAGGGACTAGTTTTGTAAATTTTTGAAAGTTGGGGGACTGAAACTGCCATTTGTGTAAACTTTGTTCGTTTTTCATTGTTTTTGCTCATTTTGCATCTGAAACGTATAAAATACAATCCCTGGGATATTTTTAGTATTTTGATGCATTTCTGAGCATTTTCGGATGTTTTGGGAGTTTAAATACGATAAAAATGATGAGTGTTTGAGCACTCATCAGACCCTAACCCATGTTAGATAGTTTCTAGACTGTTGAATGTAATTATATTTTCAGTATGTGTTTAATGAGAATAAGAATATAATTACACATACAAGAGCCCATCACCAACCGTAAATTCTGGGATGAAACTTGAACGTTGTTGCTAGAAGGCCAACTTTAAAACTATTTATTATAAGCGGCCGATATACATTACGCTAAATTTTTTGTATTAAAAATGACTAAAACCATATATAAAAAGGTATAAAATGTAAATAGGGTCAAAAAATTTGGGGGGCCGCAACCCCCCTCGGTCCCTTCTAAGTTATGTCCATGCGCAAACTCATCAAAACCCATTTCGACTCATCCCAGTCACTCACACTCATCATGGTACAAATAAACCCAATCCCAAATATCACTATCACTTTTCCACCATTTCCACAATACCAAAATCTTACAATAATTTTATGCTTGATGCGTTTTTAGAAATGAAACATGGGATTCTTGTAACGCAACCACCAAACACGAACATTATTCGTTTCATGTGGTTGTTCAAGGACAAGTATTTTGGAGGTTGGTCCCTTAGCAGATACAAGACTCGCTTTATTGCTAATGGTTGCGGTCAATAAACTGGTGTCGATTATGATGAGAATTTTAGTCTGATTGTCAAACCGGATACCAATTGCACTGTGCTCATTCTAGCAAGTAGCAACCTCTCGACATTGATCTTTTCATCAGCGTGACGTCAAGAATGCTTTTTTTTACATGGACAATTATCTAAGACTGTATACATGCATTAATCGCCCCGATTTTGGGGAACTACGGTGTCCTGGCCATGTTTTTCTTTTCTAGAAGTCCCACGATGGTCTTAAACAGTTGTTTAGGGTTTAGTTTCAGCGTTTTGCATTCCATGCTACCTTAGGTGCCTTTACTCATAGTCGGTGAGATTCTCCATTGTTTATTTTTTGACAGTGGGCTTGAACACTGCTTACTTGTTGATTTTTGTTGACTGGATCTTCTGCAATCCTTTTATAGCGGATTATTTCTTGTCTTCATCAACATTTCTCTTTTTCTGACCTTGGTCTTATGAATTATATTTTGGGCATCTCAGTTTCGCGTGATTTTAAAGGAATGTTTTTTAGTTAAAGGAAGTATGCTTTGGATGGAGATTTTAGAACGAGAAAGTATGCTCAACTGTCTTCCCTGTCCCACGCCGGTTGATACTAAGATGAAACTTGGTGTAGATTATATTATGTTTATGACCAGAATCTTTATCGAATCCTTGTAGGTGCGCTTTAGTATCTTATGTTCCCACAACCTGAGTTGTCTTACGCAGTTCATATATGTTTGTTTATGCATGATTCTCAAGAGCCTCATCTTACAGCTCTCAAGCGGATTTTGCATTATGTTGGGGGCACTCTTAATTACGGCCTTTAGTTGTATTCGTCATCACCCCTCCTTGGTTTCTTATTAAGATGCAGATTTTCCTATTACTCGATGATCCACTTATGGGTAGTGTATATTTCTTGGCAACTACTTATTATCCTGGTCGTCTATGACTATGTGACAAGTTACTCACTCTCTCTCTCTCTCTCTCTCTCTCTCTCTCTCTCTCTCTCTCTCTCGTACGGAGGCTGAGTATCATGGTGCCGCAAATGTTGTTGTTGAGATTGCTTGCTTACGCGTATGTTGCGTGAGCTTCACTCCCCTTTAAAGACCGGTACCTTAGTTTATTATAATAATATCAGTGATGTGTATCTCTCTTCCCCAACCCTCTCGCCCTTGTAGTTTCTGTTTTAGTTTCTTTTTTTTGAACAACTGGACATTTTATTTTATTTTATTTTAGGGCTTTTTTTCCATTCTCTTTTTTGAGCTAATTTTGACCAATTGATTGTCTAATTTTGACTTTAATTGATTATTGAGCTAGTCCAATTTTACCACGTGATAAAAGGCGAGCTACCCTATTGATACAATTTAGTTTTGCTCAAGGTATATATATATATATATATATATATATATATATATATATATATATATATATATATATATATATATATATATATATATATATATATTGCGGTGTTATTCTAAAAAGTCTCTTATAATAAAAAAGAGTAAACTACAAAGATGGTCCCTGTGGTTTGGGTTGACCATCACTCTTGGTCCTTTGACTTTTTTTTTATCACTCACAGCCACCAACTCTGAAACTCTCTTCACTAATAGTCCTTTGACCAAACGTCCGTTTGGTCAAGACGTTATCTTTATAACATGTGCAAAATGGTGAGGGTAAAAATGTCATTTTAGTCATTTTCTTTCTTCCTTATCATCCTCTTCATCTTATCTTGGAACCAGATCCACAATCTTGCTAAATACCCAGATCCACAACTTTCTCAAACACCCGTAATCCTTTTATATTGTACCTTTTCATGTGTACTTAATTTATACTTCAAAACACATAAATATTTCAAAAATAAACACTACTCAAATAGCCTAATAACCCAATTTTCTTGAACAAAATCATGAAACAAAACTGGGCAAATAAACAATATTTTCCATTAAAAAAAAAAGAAAAAAGAAAAAAAAAAAACATAAAGCTATCATCATCACCGTAACACCACTGTGATTCTTTATACCAATCACCAAATCACTACATCAATTATCAAATATACTACTTTGGTTCAAAAAAAAATTATCAAATATACAAAAACATATATAATAATGTCAGTTTGATTTTATTGCAATCAAGTAAAGAAAAATAAGAGGAAACAATCCGAAAAAAGAATAAAAAAAACAAATTGATGAGATCTCCTTTAAAGGAGATTTAATTTCAAGAAATATTATGTATACATTATCAAGATCGGGTAGCAAGATCTGGAAAAAAAATATTATAATTCGGTATACATTATCAAGATCTGGTAGCAAAGGCTCCAAATTAAATCTCACTACCTACATCACTGGATTGAAAATCTAAATCCGAGAAAAAAACCGATTAAACCAACACCAATCTCCGTCACCCTCGCCGTCACGCGTCACCAATAAAGATGAACCAGCAAACCGTACCACCCTTCGCCACCAATAAAGGGTTTCAATTGACATACACAAATTCCTAAATCTTAACCAAGTTCATATCACATCATCTTCAAGATTAAACGAAAATCAACCAACAACAAAAAAACAAACTACACCTCAAGATTAAACGAACAACATCCTCGTGATTCTAGCCAAGACCGAGCATAAACCAAACAAACTCACCCGGGACCAAAAAACATAATAAAATTACCTGAGACCATTAAGATCTACAAACAAAACAATCACCAAGAAAAATATAATAGGGTTGCTTTCGATCGAGTTACATGTGTGTTTCTGGATATAACAAGAACAACATCAAGAACAACCTACATTTGTTTATGAAAATCAAGTGAGACATAAATCCCTTTTCGAATACTAACTGAAAATAAAAGGATATTTGTGTGTGTGGTATTCGGTTAAGGAAAAAGAATCAAAAAGGGTGTCGTGGGTTTGTGTTGCAAGAAACAAGAATCACAAAATATTTTTATGGTTTGTGTTTTAGTGAGTTTTATTTGGTAAAGAACAAAGAAAGATAATGTTTGTGTGGTGGGTGATAGTTATGAAGAGAGTAATAAAAATAGAGATAGAGAGATAGATTAAAAAAAGAAAAAGATGAAAAAGGTTGACCGGGAAGAGATGAAGTGGGTATGGTTATTTGTATTTTTGTGACAAAAGTCAAAAAGAAATTAAAAAAAGGTATAAAGACAATCATACCCTCATGGGTCTTACACATGACAGGTTTTAACGGTCAAATATAACGTCCGTTTGGTCAAAGGACTATTAGTGAAGAGAGTTTCAGAGTTGGTGGCTGTGAGTGATAAAAAAAAAGTCAAAGGACCAAGAGTGATGGTCAACCCAAACCACAAGGACCATCTTTGTAGTTTACTCTAATAAAAAATGTAAAAAGTGTCTGATGTAGTAACGTTATAACTGAGATGCAGTAATTGAAATCGTGTGAAGGTGCATTGCAGTTATAAACATTACTGCATCAAAATTTGTGCATCACAATTATCGAACTGCATCACAGTTATAAAGTTACTGACACTTTTTACACTTTTTAGAATAACCCAAACTATATATATATATATATATATATATATATATATATATATATATATATATATATATATATATATATATATATATATATATATATATATATATATATATATATATATATATATATATATATATATATACACATGTTTTCTTTTTTCAATTTTGTGTTTTCCTCTTTTAAGTAAGAGATATGTGTATATATTGATATTTAGTGCATGGTTCATAACTTCTTATCGTAACTTTGTACCTCTCTAACTTTATTTATACACAATGATAACGCAAAGCAATAAATGTATACGGAGTGTTACATTAAGATCTTGATCAAGTTTTTCAGCAAGTGCAAGAAGCAATGTGGTTTTCCCAGCCCCTGGTGGACCTAAAAGCAGTGTCATCCTGTGTGCGTTGACTCAAAATTTCAGCACAAAAATGAAGATTTGACAAACTAAAGTAAATAACTAAATAAAAAACCAATAAGTTGGATACCTAGATGGTTTGATAATCCCAGTTATGGATTGAAGGGTGGTCACATTTTTCGTTTTTGAAGTAGCGAGCCCAAATGCTCGTAGCGTGCTCTGGATTTTGTTTCAGTTAAATCTTTTAAATGGAAAGCTTGAATCAATAGTATATACAGTAAATAATATGGAATGAATTGAATGTACCTCAATCGCATTGTGTTGGAAATATTGGTCAAATGTTTGAATGACAATTGATAATGTCATTATGTATACTAATGTGAATTGAAATCAAAATTAATTTGTAGTTTATTTTGATTCATGAGACATTAGTGATTGTCATTATGTATACTAATGTGAATTAAAATCAAAATTAATTTGTGGTTTTATTTTAATTCATGAGACATTAGTAATATTAATTTTTGTTAATTATTGCGACCGTTTTTCCTTCTATCCCTACTTCTTTAAATTGAGACATCTCCTCTCATTTCGATACCGACGAGAAAATACACCAAGAAATACACTACTCATCTCCTTTTTGTTATCAATCATATTTCTTGTATATCCGGTTTGTAATAGAGGGAAGGCACGATTTTGGTTCGCCTTGATAACCCGTTTGTGCTAACGGAGTTATTCGTTGTTGTTGTATACTGGGAGATAGACGTTCACGATTTTCAAGCACCGTGGAGAGGACAAATCTGTCTTAAGGAAAGTGTGAGCATCACACGCCTCAACATTTTCCTTGTGTTCTTTGAGTCTAAACAATCAAACAGTTTACGGTACTATATTCTGCACTTTATATTTATTTCATTATTATCATGTTTGTCTCTAATAGCAATACACACAATATATACTACAATCTTAAGACAGAGTAGTGTTTGTTATAAGAGATACATGTTCAACTAAGGACAAAATTAAAATCGTGAAAAGATGATTGCAAATTGTGTTTTCAAACTGATATATTAGATACAAAATAATATTTGCATTACTTTTGGAGAAAATTGAACTTGAATGCTAATATTATATTTATCATTTTGGAGAAAGAATTGCTCTTGGATAAATGAACTTTGCTCGAAAGCCTTGTGTTACTTCTAAGTGTGTTTGAGAAACGACGTGCCTCTACTTAGGAGAGTTCATAATTGTTTGTTTTAATTTTATGTTCGTATAAAACATTTAGAAATAATTGTTTTCGAAAGTGTTTAGGTAGATACATGTAACTATATGCATTGTCTACGTAAACATTGTTGTAGTACTAGTTTAATGCATATGCTAGTGACTACAGTATGTAGTTTCTACCTTAAAGAGTTCACAATGATTTTCAAATAATAAGTGGTTACCCTAAAGGTACTGGTCAAACAAATTTTATTTGGTAATAAATAGATGTGGAACAAATATAACGTTTTCTTGCGCAATTGATTTCTTTCATGGAATTTAATTTTTATTGATAATGAATGTCACTAAATGACTTATGTGTTATTGGGTGATGAGTTATAAAACATTTGTGGTAAATAAATAAAGTTTGAGCAATAAAAATGAAGTTTGAGCTTAAACGGATGAATCACTTGATTGTTTGTACTTTAGTATACATTTTTTTTTAAGCGGTTTAGTTTTTCTTGTTCTGAAATTTGGGTTGTTTGGATGCATACATTTGAGTTGTTTGGTACAACATTTTTAGGTTGTTTTAATGCAGAATTATGTGATATTTTGTGCAATGTTCAAAGAAAAATTGTTTGTTTCATTTCGTGCAAAATATTATGGCAAAGTAGTGCCAAATTAAAGTTAGTTGGTGCGGTTTTGTGCAACTAATTATGTAACATGAGACTAAGCAAGTCACTCTATTTTGTATCGAATATTGAAAGTTTGGATGTTGCAAATATTCTATTGTGAATATTGTTGTGAATAATCAAACTACTTGTTATTCTAGAAAGAGGAATAATTGTCAAGACTTGTTATAACTCATATTGATAATAATCGAACGGTTTGTCATATGTAAGAAATGACTACGTGTTAAATATAACCGTGTAGGATATTGTGAAATGTCAAAGAAAAACACACATATAGATGACAACGAATTACGTTGGTTTATGTAACTAACTTGAACGGTGTGATTGTCATCCAATGTGAGCTATTGTCCATTCGCTAAGTTGGACATATTTTGATTATGTAAAATGATTACACATCGATTTTATATGATTATAATCACATAATAAATTGTGATAATCATTTAATTATAAGAGATTAAATGTGATTATATATATAATCACAAGTGAATTGGAATGATACGTTAAGTGTAGGACTTACACATATAATTGGGATCCTCCTAAAACATGTGTGTTTCAAGGTGGTGATTTGTCTAAAAGAAGAATGTTAGTAGATGAAGCTATGAGTAATCAGAATGATGCATCTTCTGTCATATGCTTGATTCCTTGGTCTATAGCATGCTAGATTTGGAATCTGTTAATTATGATACGGAAAATAATTAACATAAGACATTCAAAAAAAAGTTTGCATATACTAGTATGAAACTTGTGAGGTGACAAATTACTAATGATCTTGGTGTCATATCCATGTGAGAAAAATCTTATAAACAAGATTAATATATTGAAAGGGAGAACCTCTCTACATAATTCTGGAGATAAATCCCATGTGAGGGATTTTGGCCTAGCTAGAGTTCAAAAGGACATCAACAAATATAAAGTTCTTGCCTATTTGGAATACTCAAGAATTACTTGGAGCATGATATACTTAAAGAGTTGAACGAAACTCGAATTTGTATAGACATATTATGTCGATATGACAACTACTCTCAGTATGAATTATCCCTATTGACAATGTGAAGTCATAGAATAACATTGTGGATCCGCTTGCGAAATGCTAAATGTGAGAGTTAGTTATAAAGTCGTGAATAGGAATGTGACTAAAGCCCTTGAAAAGTTTATATGAAGGAAAACCTAACCCAGCTGACTGGAGATCCCAAGATCTGGGTTCAATAGGACAACCTACTTGTATAAACTAAGGTAACTGTGGGGGAGTAATAAACTCCACATTTATTTAAGGGAGTTAGTAAACTTCCTAGTCCATTCCTATAACAGTGACAATATGAGTTTAAGCATATGGCTTTTAATGATTAATTGAGAATCACCTATCTGAGAGAGGAGTGGGGTCGCTTCTGAGGGAATTGTGGGGGAGCAATTCTTAACAGCTCTCGCAGAACCATGCTAATGTTCATGACCACAACGAACATAACTATGAGAACCAAAAAGTGTCAAGGAGATTTTTGTGTGAATATATATTGTCGTCTTCACAAACAGCGGACAGTTCAAAGACATCAAGTTCTACTGGTTGCTAGGAGGCTAAGTATATTTCACGAGGGAAGGTTCAAAGGGTAACACCTACCTATCCTATGCAAATATCAACTGCAAAACTCTATTACAACATCGAGTCGTTGAAATTTTGTTTCCCGTCATCAATGTCATTCATGTGGGGGATTGTTGGAAATATTGGTCAAATGTTTGAATGACAATTGATAATGTCATTATGTATACTAATGTGAATTGAAATCAAAATTAATTTGTGGTTTATTTTGATTCATGAGACATTAGTGAATGTCATTATGTATACTAATGTGAATTAAAATCAAAATTAATTTGTGGTTTTATTTTAATTCATGAGACATTAGTAATATTAATTTTTGTTAATTATTGTGACCGTTTTTCCTTCTATCCCTACTTCTTTAAATTGAGACATCTCCTCTCATTTCTATACCGACGAGAAAACACACCAAGAAATACACTACTCATCTCCTTTTTGTTATCAATCATATTTCTTGTATATCTGGTTTGTAATAGAGGGAAGGCACGATTTTGGTTCGCTTTGATAACCCGTTTGTGCTAACGGAGTTATTCGTTGTTGTTGTATCCTGGGAGATAGACGTTCACGATTCTCAAGCACCGTGGAGAGGACGAATCTGTCTTAAGGAAAGTGTGAGCATCACACGCCTCAACATTTTCTTTGTGTTCTTTGAGTCTAAACAATCAAACGGTTTACGGTACTATATTCTGCACTTTATATTTATTTCATTATTATCATGTTTGTCTCTAATAGCAATACACACAATATATACTACAATCTTAAGACAGAGTAGTGTTTGTTATAAGAGATACATGTTCAACTAAGGACAAAATTAAAATCGTGAAAAGATGATTGCAAATTAGACATTTAATACATTAAAATCATTACAATTAGACATTTACAAGTTTTGTAGCTACATGTACATGCCACTTTTGGCCATTAATGGTCTGAAAATTAATGCAAACCTTAAAATTCAGCATTACACATTTTAATGCTAAAGGTACAAGTAATATCAACACAATTATACAGTTAATGCCTTAAAATTCAGCATTACAACATTAAATTAAAACATAATTAATACTTCTATTAAAAACCCCATTACTTAAAAATAAATGAGTTATTTATATTGTACAACCAGTTAAAAACATATTTATCAAATTAAATACAACCAATTAAAAAACCCCTTTACTAAAAAGTACAATAAAATTTTCACAATGTACAATCTAAAAAAGCTACAACATAATCTAAAATATAAAATAATTAAATAGACTAATTAATGTTAGTTTTAAAACACCTCTAAAATGAAAAGTACATGTTATTATACATATTGTACAAACTAATAAAACACACAAAAGTTTATACAAACTAACAAGTTGATTGTACATATATTTTTAAAAACCAGACCGGACCACGGGTTCAACCAGGAACCGGTGTCGCCACTGGTTCGGCTAGCCAATAAAAGCCATCCGAAAATAAACCCAAGAGGATCCGTTGGAACCAATACAAACTTGTGAGCCATGCCTCATCGAGATCTATTTCTTTGGTTAATTGTCACAGGGTATCTGCCGTTGTAACGCGCGGGTACCCTGCTAGTCTAAATTAGCCATGATTATTTTTTCCTCTTAATTAAGCTTTTTACATTTTAGTATTATTATGTACTACACAATTTACATTTGAGAACTTAGCATATATGTTTGTATAAGAAGCATCTGATGTTGGAACTTTTTTTTAAAGTTCTTTCACATATTTTTAGTTTATTACATTTTTATTTTGAAGAATTTTCTCAATAACTAACCAGGACACATCTTGAAATTTCCACCAAATTAATCTGAAAAAGGATTTTTCAAATATATATTTGTTCGAGTTTATTAGTGACAAATGATGTAAAGGTGCAAAATGTTAAGTGCTTCAGTCTATGATATAAATAAGTATACTATTAATATTTTTCTCTTAGTTTGCACCACACGATTTTTTGTAAATTAGAGCTTTTCTTGCATTTATAAACTCTCTTTTACTTATACTTTACATATACTAGACGAGTACCCATGCATAGCATTGGGATTTTATAGCGGCATACAGTTTTAGTGATAAAAAAAGTTTATGAGTTATAAACAAAAAATAATAAAAGTTTGAGGATTTGCAGAGCAAACATAATGTTTTAAAACCCGGTTCGACCCGGGTGGCATGATTAAATAGTAGCGTTAATGTATAGTTTTCGACAAAATAACGGCGTCGAATGATTTTCTTTTGAAAGATTGTATTTTTAACGCTCATGAATCTTTTTTTACGAACCTTTTTTCTGATGGCATGATTAATTAGTAGCGTTAATGTATAGCGTGGTACTGGTGTATGGTGGTGTCGACAAATATTTGCCGATAACATTTAGCCGAGTACCTGCACCTAGTGGCACTGGTTTTTTTTTTTTTTTTTTTTTTTTTTTTTTTTTTTTTTTTTTTAATTTCATCAGCGAGAATGGCACGGCTCTAAGTTGTAAAGTTTGAATAGTGAATATTGAATGCTATTATAATAGTCGCTTGTGTGTGAGGTTTTCTTATTTGTTGGCAATTCAACGAAGACAATAGTCGTTTTTGTGTGTGCCTTTCTTATTTAAAAAACATTTTTTCATGTAACGTGTTTTCAGTTTATGAGTAATATGAAATAGTTTATCTAGTTAACGGGTGCCAAATAACTCAAAAAAATCAAGTTGATTTCTTATTTGACATAATATTTGTTATGAAAAGCTCTAATATATGATCAAGCCAATTTAATCGTGTTTTGGGAACACCTTGATTGTGTTTTGAGAAGAGCTTAGTACACGTCTTTACCAAATTTATCTGTGCATTCTAATAAGTTTTGTCATCAAAGTTAAATGGGTTGTCCTTTTAACATTGTATTTTTACCTATCAATTTTTTTCATCACATTCTCTAACTTCAATGTTTTAAAATTTTAGAATTTCAACTTTCAAAAATTTAAACCTTTTAAGATATGGAGATTTTACTTTTTCATATTCAAATACCAAAATTTTGAAAGTGAAATTTATTCTAACAGTTAAAAATTTTCAAGATTGTAATTTTTTTTTTCAAATGTTCAAATTTTGAAAAAAATTACTATATTTTCAACTTTCTAAAATTTGGCTCAGATTATTTTATCATTGGCTGCAAAAAGATAGTGCAATCTCAAATACAACTCTGTTTAATGCCTCGCCAAATTACGACTGATCAATCATCATAGCCTTATTCATTGGCTGCACAATTTGGCTCAGATTTTATCGTTGGCTGCAAAAAAACGGTTGCAATATCAAATACAACTCCATTTAATGCCTCGCCAAACTACGACTCATCATCATCATAGCCTTATTCATCATAACCAAACACAATAGACCGAAATAGCATCTTTTATAAACACACGACTAAATATCAGTGTCATTACCGGCTAACACGCATTGCGCAACATATTCTAACCAAACTCGCAAAGTCATGCTATGGATTTTTACACAATATGAAGGGTCATGAAACAAAATGCCTTAGACCTTATCGATTCTTAAAATTATGAAACACACCGTAACCAGATAATCTCAAAAACCACCAAACACAATTGTTAACAAAAACCACCACAAACAACAAATTCTAAAAATCACAAAACAACTACAAAGTTTATGCGCAATAACGGATGTTGCCAAGTAGAGATATCTCACACTTAACCATCCTTCCATTTTACCGAGCCAATCCACAAGCATTAATTTTAATAGCTGCCAATTCCAAAGAGCAAACACGGCACCAGTTCGCAACAGTTTTGACCTCAAGTAATGTCGCAATCCATAAAAATAAATCGAACATACTTGGTTTTTCATAGATCTAAACTTTTTTGAACAAAAAAGACATAAAAGTTAGTTTAGAAACACAACTGATTGAGCAACATCAGCAACCAACCATAATACACAATACCAAAACTCCAGTTCACGTGTCGTATAACCAAACACACCAACCAACCACAATACAGAAGCATAAAAATCTAGTTAAGGTCCCGTCTAACCAAACAGACCAACGACAACCACAACTAAAAACAACCATCACACAACTACCAACAAAACAATCAACCGCAGATCTACCCAAAAAAACAAAAAATTAAATAAAAAAAAAACTTAAAAACGTAAGGAATATATAGGTTTATACCAAAATAACCTTCAAAACTTGAAAAATACCTAGATCTATAAAAAAAAAAAAATCTAAAAACTTACCCCAAAACTTGTAAAAACCTTTAGAGAAGTGGAGTTTTCAGTGGTGTCAGAACACGATGGTGGGTTTCCGAAGGTGATGGGAGCCTCGGTATTGGCTCTTTCGTTAATGGTGACAATGGAGAAACGAAACCACCACCAACAACAAAAAACACAGCCCCGGACTACCCGAAACTACCTAAACCATCGAAAGATGGTGGCAATTTGGCAGATGGGGCGGTGATGAGTTTAATGGTGGCGGTGGTTGTTTGTTTAGAGAGAGAGATGTGAATTTTAGGTTATGAAAGTGAATAGAGGAGAACTAAAATAAATGTGTGGTGCGAGTGTCAGTTTGTTTTGCAAGGGTATAAGGGTATTATGGGCATTGACCAAAAATTAAGATTTCACTTTTCCACTTTGACTATTTTCTCTTTATAAGTAGTATAGATATGTTGGACAACTATATAAAAGGTTATAAAAGATTGTTGATATAAAAGATAGATAAAAATAATTTTATAAGATGTATATTCATAATTCATTTATTAGGACTGAAGGTTATCCGCACAATGCGGCGGCGAGTACCCAGTGACTATTATTGTAGCAAACAAATGTTTTTTTTTTTTTTTTTTTTTTTTTTTTTTTTTTTTTTAACATGTTTCAAATATTTTATAATGTAGTAAATATATGTTTTTGAAAAGTAAAACGTCTAAATTATTAATAATGTAAATAGTTAGTGATGACGTATAGTCTATATTTGGGCCACGAATCCAAATAATATACACTACTAGCGCCTAAGTCCACCACGAGTGGGCTGCCATGACAATGATTTGGGCCGCAGTATCATTAGCTTGGGCCCACGAGGCCCAAAGCCCAACTAAACCCACCGGGTACACGATAAGGATTATCTATTCATGGAATAGATATCCTTTCCTCGGATAAGCACTACGCGTGCAAAGAGTAAGGAGCAAGAAACACGGTTTCTACTCCCCTATATATAGAATCACACGATTCTCATTCAAGGTACGATATACAAAACCCTAACTCTCTACAAGAACCTTAAATCGATTACTTACTCTCACGCCGGAGTCTAATCGGGGGAGACAATCCCTCGATAAGCCTAACGGTGTTGTTTATTTTCTTAGTGCGCAGGTAACAAGTACTAAGAAGCGAATTGGTACGAGAGCAAGAGCCAATAACCAGGAATGCCCAACTTTTGTATCAACAAGTGGCGCCATCCGTGGGACCCTACTAAGAACTAGAATGACAAAGCATAAGAATTCAAGCCAGCGGACTCCGCAGTCAGAAAAACGTGACCATCAGAGGAAGAATCAACAAGATCCGACCTCCAGACAAGTTGCTGGGACAACCAGCGCACCTGGTCATCAAGAGGCAGGGACAACCCAACCTCTTTCAGCGGTAGAACTACCTATAAGGACTACCCAAGTCACCCCAGTGGTCCCAAGCGTTGAGGAACTCCAGTGCACCTTCTTCACCACTCCTCATCAAACTGTACCCGCAGTGAACAACACTGTGCCGCCAGGCGCGCCTAACCAAGATAGGGTGCCTAATACTGAGGCAGAAATTCTTGCAACAACTGAGGACGCACCCGATCTAACTTTGGGAAACTTTGTATCCCAAAATTATGAAACCCTAACCGCCCTCAAGCAGGAAGAAGCAAGAAGAAGGGCAAGTACGAGCCTACAAGCTCGACTCAATTTTGGTCCTGAACGCGAACCATCACCACTGCGCCACCCACGAGGAAGACGCGCAGAACGTACCACTATCCATGATAGGTTGGGTACGACATCTGATTCACAATACTCAGAAGACAGCGAGAGGCGCACTAATGTTCACTCAAGACTTGGCAGTCGGGGAGTACAAGACCGATTAGGGCCTCAACATTCGCCAAGCCAAGGATCTTCCAAACCTAGGAGTAGGAGGATTCAAGACAGATTGGGTAGAAGGAGATCCCCAAGCAGAGATCCCTCAAGCTCTTCTTCTGAGAGAAGCCGGCGCAAGCGCCGAAAAAGAGAGTACTCTTCTTCCAGTGACTCCTCGGACAACGAGGATAAATAAACAGGACACTGGAAGTCAAGAGGAAGACGTCGCGAGGAAGAGAATGAAGATATGTCTCTCCCATGGCGTCGCCAGAAAGTTGATGCGTTTACACGACGCATCAACGATTATTCAGATCGTAAACGCAGGCGCATGCCCACTAACGTGAAAACATATGATGGAACAGGTGATCCCGATGATCACCTAAAAGTTTTCGAATCAGCCGCCACTATCGAAAACTGGCCACAGCCTGTGTGGTGCCACATGTTTAATTCTACGTTAGTAGGAAACGCGCGCACATGGTTTAGCAAACTCCCACGTAGGAGCATCGGTGGGTTTGAGGAATTACGGAAAGCATTCCGTCTCAACTTCACCCAGCGAAAGAAGTGCGCTAAAAACCCTGTTGAGCTAGCAAGAGTGAAACAGCGTCAAGGGGAATCAACCAGCGCTTTTATGGAACGCTTCAAAGATGAGTGCATACAAGTCAAAGCATGTCCTGAGATCCTAAAAATTTCAGGGTTCATGAATGGGATTAATAACCCAGAACTTATCCGAAAACTGAACGACAAAGTTTCACAGACTTTTGATGAGCTAACAAAGCGCACCAGATCCTTTATACAAGGAGAAGCCGCTGCTGCGGATAGCAAAAAAGGTTATTCAAACTATAGGCAGCAAGAGCAGCCGCGGAGACAATCCAATGATCAGAATAACAACCGCAGCAGGAATTATCGCAGTGGAAGAGACAATGACAAATACACCCCTCTTACAAAAACTCCGAGGGAAATATTTGTAACAGAAGGCGCAAACTTTCCAAAACCACCACCAATGCGCACTGCAGAGGAAAAGCGCATAGGGAGCGGATACTGCGAGTACCACGGCCAAAAAGGCCATACAACTAACGAGTGCGTCCAGCTAAAACAACTAATTGAAAAGTTAGTAAGAGAAGGCAGGATGGACCACCTCGTAAAGAACATCAAATAGGGAAAAGATAAACAGAGAAACGGGGGTAAGAAAGAACCCCCCAAGGAAAAAGTTGATACTATATACATGATACAATCATAGCAACGCAAGATAAAGCAAAAAGTCAGCCAAAAATTCTCTCCAGA
The DNA here is from genome assembly GCA_030686995.1 of Artemisia argyi. Classification (NCBI taxonomy): domain Eukaryota; kingdom Viridiplantae; phylum Streptophyta; class Magnoliopsida; order Asterales; family Asteraceae; genus Artemisia; species Artemisia argyi. Next base: position 72,923,470 of record CM060683.1, read on the forward strand.
AAAAGAGATATCTTTCCCTACTATAGCTGCGGACAACGCAGTCGTGGAGCCTCTAACTATTGAAATACATACAGGAGGACATGATATCCACCGCATGTACATTGATGGAGGAGCATCCGCAGATATCCTGTACGATCACTGTTTCAAAAGACTGCGACCTGAGATCCAAAGTCAATTGATACCAGCAACAACGTCATTAACAGGATTCACAGGAGAAAAGATTTGGCCCATGGGGCAGTTACGCTTGTTGGTGGTCGTAGGAGATGAACAACACTCAACCGCAACATGGATAAACTTTATGGTAATAAAATCCCCTTCACCATACAATGGAATCATTGAGAGACCGGGAATATCATCCATGCGCGCTGTACCATCCACAGCTCACGGAATGCTTAAGTTTCCAGTGGAAGGAGGAGTTGTCACTCTCTATAACACAACAATACCACCAAGAGAAAGCATTGCGGTAACAACTGAAGCAGAGACTATTCCAGAACAGCGCACGGAAAAAACGCCAAATATAAAAGTCGCTATTCATCCAGATTACCCGGAACAACAAGTTTCGATTGGGGGATCTTTATCTGACAAAGGTAAAGCAGCTGTATGCGCACTCTTGCAAAAGAACCTAGACATCTTTGCATGGGAACCAAAACATATGACGGGAGTACCGCGCTCTATCACAGAGCATAAGCTGCAAATCCGACAAGGATATCCTCCAATACGACAAAAGAAGCGCGGCCAGGCCCAGATCGTGCAAAGGCTATTCTGGAAGAAGTACATAAGCTCGTAGACGCAGGCATCATGCGCGAAGTATACTAACACGACTGGCTTTCTAACCCAGTTATGGTAAAAAAGAGCGATGGCAGTTGGAGGATGTGCGTGGACTTCACGGACCTCAACAAAGCATGTCCACAGGACTGCTATCCACTGCCAGAGATAGACTGGAAGGTCGAATCCCTGTGCGGATACCCTTTCAAATGCTCCTAGATGCATATAAAGGGTATCATCAAATCCAGATGGCAGTTGAAGATGAGGAAAAAACAGCTTTCCACACCAGTCAAGGAGTGTACTGCTACACAAAAATGCCTTTTGGCCTGAAGATCGCAGGCGCGACATACCAACGACTGGTGGACACAGCTTTCGAAAAACAAGTAGGCCGCAACTTGGAAGTCTATGTTGACGACCTTGTCATCAAAAGCCACACAGAGGACGAGTTGGTGCGCGACATCGAGGAGTCATTCAGAACATTGGGGCGAATAAACATGAAGTTAAATCCCAAGAAGTGCACCTTTGGCGCAACCGAGGGCATGTTCCTTGGATACTTGATAGAACCCGATGGAATCAAGCCTTGCCCAGAAAAGACAAAGGCTGTTATTGATCTCCCCTCACCGCGCACACTCAAAGAAGTCCAGTCATTGAATGGAAAGCTAGCAGGGCTAAACCGTTTCTTATCTAAGTCAGCAGACAAATCTCTTCCTCTCTTTAAAACACTCACGAAGTGTACTAAAAAGGGAGACTTTCGCTGGACTAAAGAAGCAGAGGAAGCTTTCCAACAACTTAAAAACCATCTGGCCTCTCTTCCCAAACTTGTCGCACCGCGGCCAGGGGAAGAACTAATCATGTACTTATCGGCAACCCATGGAGCAGTCAGCGCGGTACTATTGACAGATAGGAATTCCATCCAGACACCCATATACTTTGTAAGCAAAGCCCTAAAGAAAACAGAGACTAACTACAGCGCTATGGAAAAGCTGGTCTTAGCTCTAGTATTCGCAGCCAAAAGGCTGCGCAGATACTTTCAAGCGCACCCAATAGCTGTAATCACTGATCAGCCAATCAAACAAGTTATCTCTAAGCCTGACGCATCAGGACGCTTACAAAAGTGGAGTGTACTGCTAAGTGAGTATAACATCTCATACAGATCGCGCACTGCAATCAAAGGACAAATCTTAGCCGATTTTATCGTGGAGAAGCCAGACAGCGATAGCCCGACATCTGCAACTAAAACAGATCTACAGGAACCCTAGATTCTGTTCACAGATGGGTCTTCATGTGTAGATGGATCAGGCGCAGGCCTTATTCTTACAAATCCAGAAGGTATGGAATTCACCTATGCGCTACGCTTTGAATTCACAGCCACAAACAATGAGGCAGAATACGAAGCCCTACTAGCTGTACTACGCATCGCAATCCAAATGGGTGTACGCAACCTAGAAGCAAACGTAGATTCGCGACTAGTCGCTAACCACGTGCTAGGTGAATATGAAGCCAAGGATGAACACATGATCCAATACCTGGAAAAGACAAAATCCTTGATCAAAAACTTTGATAGGTTCACAATAAAACAGGTGCCTAGAGGAGATAACAGGAAGGCGGACACACTTAGCAAGATCGCATCCACAAGCTTCGCACACCTCTCAAAACAGGTATTGGTAGAAACCCTAAAAAATAAGTCAATCTTGGAAATGGAGATATCCACAGTGATAGAAGAACAAGATCCTACATGGATGACACCTATCATTGAATTCATTAGCAAGGGAATCCTACCCCAAGATCATAAGGACGCTCGAAGAATACGGCGCACAGCGCAACGATTTGAACTATGAGACAACGTACTCTATTGACGCTCTTTCTTACAGCCATGGCTCAGATGTGTTGGACCTCTTCAAGTAAACTACGTACTCCGATAAATTCACGCTGGATCATGTAGTATGCACTCAGGGCCGCGATCCGTGGTGGCAAGCGCTCTAAGGTCAGGGTACTATTGGCCAACAATGCATCGCGACGCACGCAATCTGATAAGAAAATGCAGCAATTGCCAAGTACATAGGCCAATTCCGCGCCGACCACAACAAGAGCTAACACCAATTACCTTACCATGGCCATTTTACAAATGGGGTATTGACATCGCAGGACCCTTCCCTGTAGCAGCTGGAGGAGTAAAGTTCCTCATCGTAGCCATAGACTACTTTACGAAGTGGATCGAAGCAAAGGCGGTGGTGAACATCACAGGAAACCAAGTCAAACGCTTTGTCTGGGACAACATTGTCTGTCGCTTCGGACTACCGGGTGCGATCATATCAGACAACGGAAAACAATTCTGTGACAACCCATTCAAAGATTGGTGCGCACAATTGAACATCACACAACACTTTGCTTCAGTAAAACACCCACAAACCAATGGCCTAGTTGAGCGCGCAAACAACAGTCTAGGTGAAGGAATAAAAGCGCGCCTTGGCAGACACAAAGGAAGGTGGGTGGATGAGCTCTCGCATGTCTTGTGGGCACATCACACAACAATCAAAACCAGTACTGGCGACACGCCATTTTCCCTAGTTTATGGAACAGAAGCCGTCATACCAGCTGAGATAGGAATGCCAACTATACGTACAGCAGAGGTCAACGTCACAACAAACGACGAGGAACGGCGCATAGACTTAGACGTACTGGAAGAAAGACGCGAACGCGCAGCTATACGCGAAGCAAAGGCTAAGGCAAAAATGAAGAAGTATTATGATGCAAAGGTCAAACACACTTCATTCAGACCAGGAGACTTTGTTTACCGCGCCAACGATGCGAGCCACGCAGAAGACACAGGCAAGCTCGGACCTAAATGGGAAGGACCTTACGAGGTCATAGACGCGCTCGGCAACGGCGCATACAGACTGCGCGATATGGAAGGTCACGACCTAGCGCGCACCTGGAACATCTGCAATCTTAAAAGATGTTACTTTTAGGCTACGACCCTTACACAGACACCCTCGCATCCTACGTGATGCCCAATAAGTGTTTGTTTTTTCTTTCCTAGGAATTGTATTTTTTATTTTCTTTAAAAACTTGCAAGTATCAATAAAATGTTATGGTTTTTAGCTAACTCCATAATGTATTTTACTTTATTGCATACATAATAATATATGTCAATATTGTTATCTTACATTTTTATTGCCTACATGGCGTGCATGCACCACTTAAAGACCCACGAAGGCATAAAGGATGAGTTAACCTACTAATTCACTCGTTGAGTAAGAGGGTTGAAACCCATCAACATTGGATCACGTATCCTTGCTAAGCGCCTTACTCTTGAGACGTCGAGGTAAGTTTCGTGTGCGCACCCCACGACGGATGCGCACATACTAAGTACACTGTACAAGCTTAGCAACATAACGAGCCAAGACACTTGGTCAAATAATAAAACTTCGCAAACAATGCAAGTATAATTTTTAAAGTCACGCACTTAACGAGCCAAGACACTTGGTCAAACCTTCGCAAACAATGCAAGTATAATTATTCAAAGTCACGCACTTAAAACACTTGGTTAAATAAGTTGGCAAACAATGCAAGCATATTTAAGTCACGAACTTAAGCAAAAAGATATCTTATTCCACATTTATTCATAAAAATTACAAGGAAAGATACATAAATATACAAAAAGCCTACACGCTATGGTGATGCTCAGGGCTATCTTGCGGAGCAGAAGAACTCCCCGCTTCCTGAAGCTTTCTGAGAAGCAATGCATCATTGGGAGATACCGTGGGAACACTCACGGGCACACCATCAGATCTGGGGATGTGCGCAGCACCAATGCCGTACATCACTGCTTTACCCTTGATGCCCTTCTTCTGAGCAGCCCTCTGCTCATGACGCTCCAGAACCTCTTTCAAGGGAATCTCCCTCTCAAGAGCAAAGGGTTTGAGGATGTCGCGAGGCTGCGCGAACACAGGAATCTGCAGCTGCGACACATCAGGCTTCAGATAGTAATCTGATTCCCCTTCCCCATTCTCTCCAAGATGGCGCTCCAATGTCAACCCCGCCATAAGTACATCTATGGGGTCGTCTTGATCGCGCTCCAGCCTCCCAATGTGCGGCAGCTCGAGGACCTTCAACCCCGCCATTGCCTGCAACAACTCATCATAAGCAGTAGCGCTATACCCAGGGACTTCTGCCAAGTCCTTCTTCAGCAAATGGGCCTCATGGAGATCCTCCATAGCCTACGATCTCCCACGCGCCATCGCACAGTGCACCACCTTCCCAAAGGCGTCCACCACCTCTTGGGACTCCAGCGTGCCCATGGCTGCCAGGCGCAGCCCATGGCTAATCAACCACCTACATTCACAAAGACAATTTGTGTAAGTAAAAAGCATGGCGATAAAGTTATTATGAAGAAGAATAAAACAAAAAGAATACCTGCGCTCAGCAATGGTCGACATCAAATGAGGATATAATTCCTCGTCATACTCAATGCTAAGACCACGTAGCTTGTCCTCCTGCGCCTGGATGATCTTCAACATATCCTCCTTAAACTTGGTGATGCTAGCGTAGTGCTCCACCTTCTTCTCCTCCAAGAAGCGCACGGCGAAAGTCAAGTCAGACTTATAATGGTGCATCTCTCCATGCGCCTTCACCACCTCAGCCATGGCGGACAGCTTCTCGTGGGTGATCTTCTCAGCATACACTCGCGAGGCCTCCAACTCCACCTGCGCACAGAGCCTCGCTAACTCCTCATCCTTCTGGGCAAGAGCACTGCTCTCCCCGACATACTTCTCTTTCAACTGAGCCACCAGCTCAGCTTGGCGCGCAGCAGTCGCAGCCAGCTCATCCATCAACTGCTGCGCCTCTCCACCCTCAACAACCTTGGCTTTCCCCTCCCTGTTTTCATTCTGTGGAGAGGAAACCTCATCAACGAAGACTCCATCATTCTTCGCAGCATCATCCCTACCAGAGACAAAAAACGACAGTTAGTCAATATTACAACAAGTAATATACGAAAAAAGAGATGATAAAGGTGCAGACACTTACAAAAAGGGAGAAGCCTCAGCAGCCTTTTTCCCCGCGCCAGAAGTAGATGTCTCTTTCGCGGTAGACTCCGCATCCCCAATAATGTGACGACGTCTCTTCCTGGTGCCACTGCCCCCAGCCTCTCCCTTGCGCTTGACATTCTGCGCAACTTCCTCCTTCAGCACCTCCTCAGGCTTGAGGATCCTTATGCTGTCAGACGACCTCGAGTGCGCCTCCTCATGCGCCACCTCCACATTGGGCGCCACCTCCGCGTCGGGCGCCACGCTCTGAACGGGCATCACTTGGAGCGGCGGCGTGTTCTCAGGGACCACCTCTGGCAGCACGGTCAAGCGACCCTCAGTCGCCTCCAGTAGGGGCTGCTCACCTTCCCTCAGAGGGCGCACCCCTATAGTTACCAGTTTCGGCTTGTCCAGCTTAACAACGGCAAACAGATCCATCTCTGCGCACATCAATAAAGCAAGAAAGAAAAAAAATGATTAGTTATTAAAAGCACGCATACACAAAAAGAGACTTACAAAGCTTGAAGTAGAAGGGATGAACACCCACCCCGACCAACCTCACTTAAGAAAGTGGGCACCTCATCCGCAGCGCCAAAATAAGAGCGGCTCAACCCCATGTGCACCAAAAACTCCTCCGGATAGGGGTTAATGGACAGTCGGTTGGCATCAAGAGTTTGCGCATCAACCAGCCTATAGGAACCGGGTGCGGGGCGCCCATCCCTTGGCAGTGTGTCCTGAGTATAAAACTCATAGGGCGATGGAAATACTACATCATCAACCCAGAAAAAGTACTCCCTCCAATTCTTTAGGGCATCTACTTTCTCAGTATAACACTGAAGCGCCCCCTGGCGCTTCGCAAAAGAAACCCAACCATTTGACCACGTCGTGTGGTAAAAGGAACGGAACAAGGCCACGGTCGGTTCTATCGCAAGTAAACGGCAGTTTACTTCAAAATTCGACACCTTAGCCGCACCTATACAGTGCAGCTGAGAGATGTGAAGGCAATAGTGGTTGAGCAAATCGCTCAGAAAGATAGATATGGGTACGCGGTAATTCGCGTACTCAAAGAATTTCGTGTATAGCCCTATTTTCCCTTCGGGGAAATCAGCTATACACGCGTCCACATCTGGAGCCTCTGGATGGACATCCAGAGGCACGAAATAGTCGGACGAAAATTGAGTGACATCCTCAATGGTCATCGCAGAGCGAAAGTCCTCTAATTGGGCAACCACCTTAATTAATTTACGAAGTGAAACGTACGAAAATTACCTACGAAAATGAAGTATTTTCTTTGCAAAAAGCTTTCAAGAAAAGTGAATAATGGTGAGTGTGTGTTTTACTGTGTGATCGTAAAAAATGGGGCGGTGACTCTTATATAGGGAGTAAAAAACCCTAGTTTATCTCCACGTGGAATCCACTCACAAAAACGTATGGCTGGAACTGAACCGGTACATGCACTTTTTCCCGATTTACGAGGGCCACGTGGACACTACCCCCAATTTTCGAGGTATCCGTTTGAAATACCCATGGCTAGGTGCATTGCACTTAAAAATGGGCGGTAATATTCCCTTGTTCTCCCACCACGCTTACCGCTGATAATATTAGTCTAGTATCCGCGACTACGAGCCGCGCACACTAGACTGGGGGGACATGATGACGTATAGTCTATATTTGGGCCACGAATTCAAATAATATACACTACTAGCGCCTAAGTCCACCACGAGTGGGCTGCCATGACAATGGTTTGGGCCGCAGTATCATTAGCTTGGGCCCACGAGGCCCAAAGCTCAACTAAACCCACCGGGTACACGATAAGGATTATCTATTCATGGAATAGATATCCTTTCCTCGGATAAGCACTACGCGTGCAAAGAGTAAGGAGCAAGAAACACGGTTTCTACTCCCCTATATATAGAATCACACGATTCTCATTCAAGGTACGATATACAAAACTCTAACTCTCTACGAGAACCTTAAATCGATTACTTACTCTCACGCCGGAGTCTAATCGGGGGAGACAATCCCTCGATAAGCCTAACGGTGTTGTTTACTTTCTTAGTGCGCAGGTAACAAGTACTAAGAAGCGAATTGGTACGAGAGCAAGAGCCAATAACCAGGAACGCCCAACTTTTGTATCAACAGTTAGCACTTTTGTTTTTCAAATTTTAGCATTAAACTGATGATTATAAGTTTAGTGAGTTTTTTTTATTTTTTTATTATTTTTTTTTTCAAAACAATTGTATTAAAATATATCAATAATGGGTTACTATATGTTTTAAAATGAAAATTAAATTTTCAAATTTTATATTAATTTTTTAATTTTCCTTTTATAGAATACAAATACTTTTATAAATGTGATATGCCGAAGACACCCCTACACTACAAAGGACTATATAAATGAGGGTTTGTTCACTAAAGCTTATAAAACAAAATTCATAAAATGATGTGTCTTAATAATAATTGGCTTAAAATATGAGATGGTTTTAGGATATGTTTAGTAAAAATAAATTGTGCTGGTACTGTTGCTGATGCTAGTGCTAGTATGCTGGTGCTGAAATAGGTTATAAAAAGAGATACATGAAGTAGCTTTGATTTTTAGAGATTATGAAAACTTAAAGTTATGTCTGCTAAACAAAAATTATTTTTTAAGTAGTTTATTTTAAAAAATAAGCACAATATCTCGTTAATCTTATGTACCAAACATAGAGTTAAAGTAAACAACATAATTACGGTTATGTTTGGCAGACAACTTTTTGGAGATTTTTGGGTCAATGAGCGGTGAGTAATGAGCGGTGAAAAATGAGCTTTTTGATTTTTAGTGTTCATTTGGCATGAGAGCTATGAGTTTTGCTATTTTTAGAAAAACTCATTTTTCCAATGGTTTTTTATGAAGCTGTTAGCGATGAGCAGTAAGCTATGACTATTGCTCATAATTACCGCTCATAGCTCAATGCTACTATTTACAACTGCTTTTGCCAAAATTGATATCGTGAATTTTGTTTTGTAAAGTTTATCTATTACTCTTGTTCAAATATGCCCACAAATTAAACACGTGTCCTATCTACTCCCCAAAAACAAGGACCGTGTCCGACCATTATTTATCTTTTCCCTCCAAAACTACTAACACCCGAATAAACCATGACCTGGTTCTAAATCATACTAATAATAATCATAACAGTCAATTTTTTGGGATCTCATATAACCTAAATCAATTTCAAAAAATTATAACTCTCCCTTTAATCAATCATCATGTAACTTTATCAATAAAAAACGAACATCAACAATACAAAAAAAATCATGGAAGGGTATTAATAAATAATTATAAAAAATATTATATGAATCGTTTTGTTGTTTGGGGTTATTGGTTTTATCATTCTTCATCATCATAATATTAACAACCTGTTTTTTTATTATACATCACTCGGTCATTCTACTGATTTTGTTGATACAGGTTAATTAGTTTCCTTCATTTTATTAAAGATTTATATATTTGTATTGTTTTTGTTATGATATATGTATATGTTTTGTCCCTTTTTTGTTACTCCATATTTTTTATAGGGGGATTTGATATTTGATAATGATATTGTAGGAAGGCTTGATTTTTTTTTGTCCCCCTCAAAAAAGGCTCCTAATTACGCCTAATGGTGAAAGCATAGCAAAGTTCAGTTAACGTAATGAGACTTGTACTGCATATTTCAATCGAATCCGATGTTCACACATGGTTAGTTATTTTTGTTGAACTTTACGTTACTTTGCTATATTCTATTAGTTAGTATGTTTATGAGCATGTATGATCACATGCCATAGATAATTAGTTACCTCCAAACTCAGTCATTTACGCTTCAAATATTCACTAGACATTAAGATCATTGGCGGAACTTCATAGAGGCAAGGGAGGGTGTTGGCCCTCCCAAAATTTTGGCCCACTAATGTAGTGTATTTGATATTTTTAGTGGCACGCTAAATGAATTCCTGTAAATACTCCTAAAAATCAGATAACCACGCTCCTATTTTACTCGATTCTAGTTTGACTTTCAAACAATATGGTTACTCAGTACCGTTTTAAGTGCAAGTATACTTGTTTAGAGTGCTAATCAATTAATAGTTTACTCGTGTTTTGAGTTTTGCACTTTTTAAGCTTTCTTTTTTTTACTTATTTTAAGCACTATGACTCTTAATTTGAACATTGACATACATATTTCTCTTTTTCTCTTTTATGAATTTGAAGAACTAGGTTCTAAACTTTGATTTCGGCCCCCCCAATAAATACGTTGAAGTTCCACCACTGATTAAGATGTTAAGTTAATCGTATATAAGATGATGAATCTGAACTGGCGCCGATGGGACTGCTTCTGAAGACCCTTCTGTGTATTTCTTTTAATACTGTACATCGCTTAGACTAAAGCGTAGTTTTATTTTAGTTGTGGATAGCATCAAATAATCATATGATTAAGTGCTTAATAAATGTCTTTGCTTTCATGAAAGTTATATCCTTAACACACTACTTGATAATGGTCAACTCTGAGTTCTTTTGTTTTGTTATTGGTAATTTCCTTAACACTATGTCAGCTGTATATTTGACCTAACACACCATATATGTACAGGCACAAATACTATCAGAAGCCAGAGGAGGTGGTTGTGACTTAATGAAAAACCTGATATTTATGCATATGAATTTAGGATGCGTTGGAACAATAAGAGACCAAAACTTCAAGGTTAGCAAGTTTGTTTCTTTTTGTTTTTAATATTATCATAAAGCCATTTGCTTTTAAATTTTCTCTCAGTAGGTTATGTTTCTGCTCTTGAATTTCAACATCATGGCATTCACACGTTACTTGAACATAATTAGTATAAACTAATATGTATTGCTGAATCACATAGCTTGATAACAGTGGTGTATGATGTAACATATTTTTCATAGCTTTGATAATTTTCATGGGATTTTTAGTATTTACATATTTACATACGTTATTTAGACTTCGTAAAGCTATAAGCTAATACACATTAAAGAATTAAGGTTCATTGTTTGATGCACAGCTGCACAACAGCTAGTTGAAAAATGGCTCAATGAAGAAAAGAAACATATGTTAGAAAGGGTTCCTTTGGTAAAAGTGTCTTTTTGTTTGAATTTATGGAATATGCATAAAGATCAGTAGATAAATAGTTCTCTTTATCTTTTAATATATATGAATAATGTTTTATGTAGTGACATTTTTCGAGTATTTATATAGAATACCATAATTAGTGAAAAGACTTTTTACTGGTCAACCCAACTTTGACCCGTTACGCAGTCTGTCCTTCAATACATAAGGTGATTTATGTTTTTAAGTTATGATCTTATGTTTAATTTTATCGTTAGGTTTTGTGCAGAAATGTTGGATGCCATGAAAAAGGTGGCAACGTTGGACGTTGAGTTGACTGTTGAAGAAAGGAACCTTCTCTCAGTTGGATACAAGAACGTTGTGGGTTCACGGAGGGCTTCGTGGGGAATATTGTCTTCAATTGATCAGGAGGAAGAATCCAGAGGCAATGAAGTTAATGTAAAACGGATTTAGGAACATAGGAAAAAGGTTGAAGCCGAAATGACTGACCTTTGTGGTGATATCATGGTTGTAATCGACGAACATCTGATTCCATCTTCATCTACCGGAGAATCTACCGTTTTCTACTACAAAATGTGAGTATGTTCAATTTTTAAGAAGTCTTAGAAAAAAGTTGAGCTGAAGTTAGTTTGGTTTTAATGATTCGTTGGTGGGTTTTAATCAAGTGCAGGAAGATTATTATAGGTATCTTGCAGAGTTCAAGTCTGCCAATGATAGGAAGGAGCAGCTGACCAGTCACTCAACGCTTATCAAGTAAGTAACCATTATGGTAGCAATTAGTTTACTTCTTTGTTCCTGTTGTGTCCTGCTAAATCATGGCCGTACATTAGGAAAATGGATCATTGTGATAATATCTTTATTTTATTTTATTTTATTTTGGGCTTTCTCTTTATGGGTGAGTTTGTGTTAGAGCTGGGTGTAGCCTGCATGTGACTTGCGCCTGCGACATGCAATTTTAGATTTTATTGCCTTGATATGCTTACAAATCATTTATTTAAAACGGTAAGTAAGTGTTTGATAGCATGAGGTTCTTGAGGAGTGGTATCTTTGGCATTTCCAAGAAGACATGTTTTTTTTGGCCACCTATGTTCAGATCTTGCTATCCACTTCCTTTTATGATAAGTCTAGAGAATTTTGAGGATTAGTCCACACTTTATTCTTTTTGATAAATAATTTATAAAATTTTCAAGATTGGTCCACAAATTTAAAATAAAAAATAAAAAAATAAAAATAAAATAAAAAATAAAAAAATAAAAAAATAAATAAAAAAAATAAAAAGGGCAAAACTCTAACTGCAACTCCCCTATATGCTTTCAGTTTCAGTTATGGTTATAGTTTGTCTAAGATTTCAAGTATGAGATTCATTCTGCCTTTAGTATTCTTAAAGCAGCTATTTAACTCTTTCATATTTTGTCAATTTTTTTGGATGTGATAAGTACTCTATGATGATTAAATATGATGCTTACTTGGTATAGCAGTTCTATAAAATCTTAAAATCTTCTTTGAAAGCTGCTGCTAACAAAAAGTCCCTAAAAGTGTCGCATTTAATTAGCTTTCTTTTAAAGTTTTCATTTTGTATAATGTATACAGAAATTGCGATCGTGAAGGGAGAATTATGGGAGAAAGCGAGCAACACATGGTCTAGAATTTGTGGAAATACAACACTGTAACGATCATGCAAGTCGTGGGCGAATGCAGCCCATGGAGCTTGCCCCTCACGTGGAGGGAAACACATGTGTTTTTGCTACTTCAAATATTCTGGAACCGTGAATCTGACCCAAGGCAAACTGAAAGCTGAAGAGCTTGGTAAGGATAAGACTGAAACTGAGAAAATGCCACATTTTGAAGATCCTTTGCCACCACACATGATTCAAGCAAAGGTATTTGTTACGATACAATTATGCATTACTATCAATCTGTGAAACCTCTCCCAACCTTAAATGCAAAGTTTTCTAGTTGTTGCTGAACATATACATTATGTGTTTCACATACATTAAGATCAGTTATTTTTCTAATTCAAAGCTCATTTGGCAGCTTTATTTTTTGATATTTGCGCGATGAGTGAAGTGAATTCAAACACATCTTAAAAAGGCGTCATTGGTTCCACACCTTTTCACCATAGCCTTTGTTTTTTTTTTTTTGTGAAAGATTGTGTGAGACTAAAAAAGTTGCTGATAAAATGAGGTTGCCATTTGGTTTTAAGTTAGCAAGAGATGCTTATATGTGGAGTGAAAGCCTGTTGGTGAATTCGGTAGGAGTCGAGTCGCCTATTAATAATAGTATATACTGTAATAGTATAAATAATACGCATGATTGGTAATGTATTTCGAGGATGACTGAAGTGAATATCAAACACATCTTAAAAATGCTTGTTTAAAGTTTTCAATCAAACGTGTCTTAAGCGTTAACTTATAAGCTTCGACGCAATGCTCCCGCGGCAACGCGTGGCCTAAATGGGTAAGTTTATGGCTCAGATTAATCATACACAGAAAGTTAGTGTCAAAATGGGTAACTTAGTACATAAATTTGTAGTTTTTTAGCTTGTGATTTGAGATATGTAAGATTGGATCGATCGAGATCTTAAGATCCTATGACCAATATCAGAATCCTATTAAGATCCTATCTCGCGAAGATCCTACGTGGGATCGGGATCGTTTTCGCTTTGTAGTATCGTAAAATCGTAAGATCCTAAGGACTGGGATCTTAACAACGGATCTTAACAACCATGATTTAGGCAATACGAAACATTATGATAAAAGAGCGACAAACAGAAATTTTACCTGTCAATTCTTTCTCTTAATCTCCTCAGGATATGATCTTCATCGATAGTGTCAAGTTGACAATTCGATAACATTTTATCATGCACCCCATCATCTTGCAACCAATCATGATAGCCCAAAAGCTCACCTAGTTTGGGTGAACCATCGACTCTGCCTTTCATAGGTATCACCATGTCCCGAAAATTATATGTGTTCATAGTATTTATGTATCTATATATATAATAAATAAATATCATTTTGAATTTCCCTCTAACATTAATGGTGTCACCATGTCCCGAAAGCTCACCTAGTTTGGTTGAACCATCGACTCTGCCTTTCATAGGTATCACCATGTCCCGAAAATTATATGTGTTCATAGTATTTATGTATCTATATATATAATAAATAAATATCATTTTGAATTTCCCTCCAACATTAATGGTGTCACTAATGCTTATGTCGATAGCAAGATGTCCCTCATTTGAGATTTGTGAAACAACTTTTTTGAAAAATGAGAGAATTATACATACATACATACATATATATATATATATATATATATATATATATATATATATATATATATATATATATATATATATATATATATATACTAGACGAGTACCCGTGCATAGCAACGGTTCCTAGCGGCAGATAATTAACGATTTGTGATATTGTGGTGAGTGTTTTGTGTAGCGTTCAAAATAGAACGTGAACAGATCATAATGTAATTGCAAACGGTTGCACACGATAACTAAAGTCTAGAAAAAATTCTTAACGTCTATCAAACAACATATAAAAACATTTAATGAAAATGAAAGTAAAACATTACATCCGTTATGAGATAAAAAGTAACAACACACGTTATGTCCAGCATAAATTACTTTGCCAAACTTGTTTATCTCACGGCCAATCCCAAATGAATAAAGCATCACAATGGTTAACAAACAGTTAGATTCATCTTTATATAGTTAATCCGATATGAGAATTCAAAATTGCAATTTTATAGAGGAAAATAAAAAGTATCAAAAGAAAGAAGGGGAACATTACATCATGTGTTCTTGCACTACTCAGATATAGAAATTTAGAAACATACTCGAACAATGGTGAATGTGCATTTATTGATTATTGACAACCAAATATAAGAATTTATATAAGCACTGTCAACATGTCTTGTATATCAAAACATGAGTTCAACATAAAATTGATTATACATTTTATTATAAGTACCATACAATAATCATATAGATGAATTATCAGAGCACTTGAACCAGCTTGTCCAACTTTTTTTAACTTTGTCTGAAAATCAAAGCACGCAGACGACGCACCATCTGAACACAAACATATGTTAGTTTCAATGTTCGCGTTAGGTTATTTGTTTGATGAAACTTAAACAAACGAAGAAACCCGTTCGTTCTAGATCAAGTCACAAGGAAATTTGATATTTTTTTTCTCCTTTTTAATCTTGAATAAACTCTCAATTTTTTATACTATTAGTCTTCTATTTGATAGTTGAACGTTCATATAATCAAACCATTTGAAAACCTAAAATTACACACAAAAATAATTAAGCGATGAGGCCCCCACTTTAAAACACCGTTTTAGGCTTCCGACGAGCTTGAGCCGCCCCCGTACGGTACGCACGTGCATATCTCTAAGCACTGGTGTAATTTTGTTTAATTAGTTTTTTAGTTACACAACTCTGCCAATGGGGGAGTTTATACGGACCCTCCCATAGAGGGTTTCGTGAAGCCCTATGCATTGCGGTTTGTACGGTGTGCATCGCGGAGGGCCCAAATATAAAGAAAGCTTCAAGTAGTAGAATATGAATTTTTTAAACATTTGCCCTATAGGGCTATAGTCAACCAACTTAGTTTCGACTAAAAACTCAACAAGACATTGCAAAATGGTTCTTCCCAAGAAATAACATCAAACCTCCAAAACAGCAATAAATAAAAGCAGAACACATACAATCTATTTCACCTTCCAAATATTGTTCCAGTTCTCACAATAAAACATCAACTACAATGCAATAAAAATAGAAATCAGAGGTTGCTGGAAGATTTTGTAGGAGGTGCGACACTATCTATTCAACTTCTTGTAGGTAGTCTTCAATTTCAGCTGGAGTCAAGACTCTGAAACATGGAATAAACCACATCATTTACACGCAATCAAGGGTTTATTGTGAGCTTTTATAAGCTTTATAAGGGATACATCTGAATCTGTATTTTCAAATTTTACTTCCCCATTCAACAAAACAACAACAACAAAACCCAATCCCGCCGGAGCAGGGTAAGGGATTCCCCCATTCAATAGGATTTCAATTTTTTTTTTATTAAGAATGTCCTGTACAAAAACTCAACCTTTTTGCCCAAAAGTTGCAATATTCGTGGAAGTAACAGAATTTCATTCTGAATAACTAAATTTTGCCAACTGCAGTTGTATGGAAACAAAAAATAGCAAATTTAGCTGTAAGGTAAATAGTAAACATGCCTGAATGTTTTGTCGGCACTAATAATCCCAATCTCAATGTTTTTGCTAGAGATTTGTCCTTCAAATCTATGATAAAACACAAATCTTAGTTACAAAATAGCTACACCGTTACTAAATAGCACTACCCTAAACAGGTGCCAATCACAGAAAAATGGAAGAGCCAAATCATATAACTCCTGTGAACAAGAGAAACGAGGTTATTTCTCTTAAAGCTATTTGATATGAAATACACAACGAGCTTGGTCTAAATAACATTATACCAATGGACAGTTGGACACTCAGTAAAAAGAAAAATTGATATTCTTACCCCTCCTTCAATGTCAAAATTGCTGTGTGTACTGCATCATCAAGTTCCATATCATCCGTGTACCTACAAGAAAATTTGTGTTAATTAGCTGCTAAAATCCCATGAAACAAACAATGCAGGAAACACACACATTAGAACAGCGAAAAAAGTGTTGCTCTCTAATCACTGAAACTCAACACATAATCACATATTGTACTAACTTGAAAGAAATTGGTTACTTCAGTACTTTACTTTGGTCAGGCCTAATATATAGAAATCAGATTGTGTATAAAATTATCCAATCAGAAGTTAGCATGCATTTATAAAAGATATAATAATGCACCTCTTCTCTAGAAATGTCTTGGCATTAGACACGTTCTTTCCCATAGCCGAAGCTTTCCAGGAGAAGTATGAACCTGAGGGGTCCACCTGCAGTGTAAAGCCGATGGTAGAAGATAAATCAGCCTTGTATAAGATAAGATATCACAAGCAAAGTTCAATAAAACGAATCTCAAATAAGGCATCATGAAAATCAGTAAACTAAAACAAACGTTAAAGCAATAAACATGCTATTTTTTCCATTTTCATGGGGAGTACACTCTCCTTCACTTTCCACAGAAAAGGATAAATATTATAAATACAAATATGTTGGATGCTACAGATTATGCCTTTCAAAAGCTTGTTTTCGGTTAGTTATTAAGAAACATAGATAGACTTCTTGATGCAATTATAGTCATCAATCATGAAAAAAGGGAATTGAGTTTAGTCAAATATACGCTGCAATATAAGCTTTTCTAAGAGCAATTGGGCCGACAAGTCCAATGAAAGCATCCTTATTTTACCTGATACAGTTGAGGACCTTTGTCATAAAATCCAGCAACAAGGAGTGATACACCAAAAGGTCTTACACCACTACAAGAAAAAGACAAATATTAGATCCTAATGTTCCATATGTAACTTGTTAAGACTCCATGTTCAGACAAAAAGAATCAATTAATGTCTGCTTGACTTATCTTCTAAATTAATGATGTTTATGTAAAAGAAATCAGATACAATTTGCTTAAATGCATCTTACATTAAAGTGTAAGTTACAAAGCACGGTTGCTCTTGCAATGACAATAACCATTACTTTTACTTAAATCATGTTTTGATGTGTCAGCATAGATCGTTCAAAAAAAAAAATCATATGAATCAGCATCAAAAAAGTGTGCAACCTGTGACAATGACGGATCCAGGATCTTGGATTAGGGTGTGCGCTACCATAGCAAATTAAGAAATTAAACCCTTATTAACTATAAAATGAAACCGTCAACCTGTTTAACAAAACCTTTTATTCAAGATATTAACGGATCAATTGCTTGTAAACTCCTTTAAACGGACAGAAAGGTATTAGCGGGTTAACCCAACCCAAGCCCGACCAATTTGACTTGTACTAAAAGTGACCTGTTTCATCCCAAATTCCTTCTTGACATGTTTACCCAACCCACCCATCTTGCAGCATCTAGTATAATGGGATTAGAACGACATACGTTGACATCATTGGCAAGAAAAAGAACATCCTGCATGCTTAGTCCCATCTCCTCATATCTTCGACGCTTCATTTCTGGAAGTTCAGGTAACGACTCACGTATACCATTCACATATTCCTCAGTGAGTATAACCTTCGGAAGGTCAGGTTCAGGAAAATATCGGTAATCTGCAAGTCCTTCCTTTTTCCTCATTGTAACTGTTTTCTACCGGTAAGAGCGAACAAAAAAACGATAAGCACAAACGAGACAAGATCACCCAGGTGACAGAAAACACATTAAGGAGGTTGTTTGGATGTGTGTTTTAAAAGTGACAATGTGATATTCAATATCCAAAATGAAAATCCAAACAACCCCTATAAAAGTAAAGTGCCATAAAACCTGAGAGCCTTCTTCCCAAAGACGCGTTTCTTGCACAATTTCTTCAGCTTGCCCTTTGTCATACAATTCTGATTCTTAACTTCGACCTACAAATGAACAACCATTGAAACATTTAAACATTTAAACATCCGAAAACACTTAAACATCCAATTATCTAATTCTTTACAGCTTAAAAGAGCAAAATGAAACCTCAAAACCTTAAAAACTTGAAATAAATATATAGAGATCTAAAAAAGGACACAACAAAAACCTCAAAACTCGAATATTCCTCAGATCTGTGATTAGGTTTTTCAGTGGTGGCGTGTTTCGTTGGTAGTGAGGGTTTCGGTGGTTGAGTGGGTCGCGGAAAATTCCCTCAACGACGGCAGCTAAAAAAATGAGATAAAAGTTATAAGAACTCAAATCTACAAAATTATAATACATAAATCTATAAAAGAAATATAGATCTATAAAAAAAAACTTTTAAAAATAGACTAAAAATTGCCTTTCGTGGTGTAGAGAGTTTTTTGCTGTGGTTTCTGTGGCGGTGGGTCTCGGATGTGGTGGATCTTGGTGGCCGAAGGTTCTTTGTGGTGTAGGTGGTGGTGGGTCTCGGTGGTTGTGGTGGTTTCGTTGGTGATGAGGGTGGTAGTAGGGTCGGCTACATTTTTTTGGAGGTGGTAGTGGAGGATGATACTAGAAGAAAAGATGAGAGTGTATTCTGGGAATGTATGTTTTAGTTGGTGGAGAGAGCATTGAAAGCTACCAGGTTTCAAGAACCACGCTTGTAAATGTGGTTTAAATGAAAAAATATTTAATTAAAAAAAGTAGATAGTGGTTGATGGGGATGGGGATTGGTTGTGGGTATCCAAAGGTAAAATGGGAAATACATTAATTTCAGTTTTTCACTTCTTGACTTGTTGACCAAATCTCTATTATAAGTAGTTCATATATATATATATATATATATATATATATATATATATATATATATATATATATATATATATATATATATATATATATATATAGTGTATCTTTATTTTCAGAACCCTGTTAAATGCGGGAACTGCGAGAACTCCAATTTTGCATTAGAAAACATGCATGTTCATATAAAACATGTATGTTTTCTTACATACACTTTAATACAAGTTTATATAAAAACCTGTTAAGTGCAATAGATCAATGCAAAATGGTTTTATTTTTAGAACCATGTTAAATGCGGGAACTGCGAGAACTCCAATTATGCATTAGAAAACATGCATGTTCATATAAAACATGTATGTTTTCTTACATACACCTTAATACGCAGGCATGTGTATTAAGGTGTATGTAAGAAAACATACATGTTTTATATGAATATGCATGTTTTCTAATGCAAAATTGGAGTTCTCGCAGTTCCCGCACTTAACAGGGTTCTGAAAATAAAGCCTTCTTATATATATATATATATATATATATATATATATATATATATATATATAACCTAACTTGAAATTTGCCAAAAAAAACCTAACTTAAAAATTACATATATATCAAATCTTAAACTTAAAGTTGTTATATATGTCCAACGACCAAATTTATATATAAGTATTATTATTATTTCTTTCTAAACCTTAAAATGCATGCTCCTTGCATCCTATATTAAATGTTCAGTTTGATTTTTTAAAGTCTTTTATTTTCAACTTTGACCATAAATATTGTTGTTTGTGTTATATAATACTTGATGCAAAATATATAAATAAATTGGGTTTTAAATGTATTTTTATTGATATAATTTTTATCAAATATTATATAACACGAACAAAAATATTTAAATTCAAAGTTGAGAAGGGAAAGTCTTCAAAAGTCAAATCTAGATATTTAATATGGGATTGAGGGAGTATTAAATATCATTTGTTTAAACATGATACGAATAGACCCGAACCGACTAACCCGAGTTCTAAATAAAGTCGGGTTCATATATGTTTTTTTAGCCTCAACCCGAATTGACCCAGACTCGATCAACCCGACCCGACTAACACCTCTATGTGTGATTATAATGAAAAGAGAAACAATGGTACAATGGCTATTTTAAAATCACATGATATTTAATATGGATTTTTAGGTTTTAATTATATATAAATTGGGTATTTTGACATATATTGTAATTTTAAGTTTTAGATGGGATATATATGTAATTTTTAAGTTATGTTTGATATATCTATGTAATTTTGTCAGAAAAAAAAATCTATAATTTTGAATCGAAAGAGATATATATGTAATTCTCCCTTGAAATAGTTACATAGATTTGATTTGATAATTGATTTATATTTTTTCTTTTAATTTTAAATTTCATATCAAAAATTAAATTTTGGCAACAATTGTGAAAATTACTGATCATGAACCATCGACAAAAATATATAGATTTCGGTTTTGAACTCTTTTTTTTTTTTTTTTTTTTTTTTTTTTTTTTTTTGTAGTAATTAATTATTCATAATATTCTTTTATTGTCATCTATTTTACAATTTTAAGTAACATGTTTTGGTTCATTGTATTTATATATCAAGATTTTCAGCAACTTTTTATTTACATTACAATACCCACAAGATTGATGATGATAATTACTACATCCCTTTGTTATTAGATGTGCATGCTTCAAATCGACCAAAAAGAGTAAGTTTAAAATTCTCATATTTTTAATCTTTGACGGGTTTTGAGGTTTATTCTGATCTTTTGTTTCATTTAATAGCTTAAAATTGTTTGGTTTGGCTTTAAGTTAATGACAAATGTTGATTTTTGAGCAACATTCTAATACGGTCGACATGAGTGATCTAGAAATTTCACCTAAAATGATAAAGTTTTGGTATGAAATTAATTATTCGATTTGAACGCGTGATCTAATGGGGAATCACGTTGAATAGTGTAGAGATATATATTTTCTTTTAATATTATGAAATAGTGTAGATATTAAATGCAAACTAAATGCTATTTATTGTAGTGGTCACAAATGTTAAATGAACGAGGCGTTCAGAACCCGTGCGATGCACGGGCTATCGCATATTTTTGTATCGGATTAAGAATAATAAGATTTGTTAGGTTTTTGTTTTGTGTTTAGGTTTATGTACTTTCGTTTAATATATCTTATTTTAATGGAAATGATATGGATTTATTATGTATATATTAAGTTTATGTATTATATATCATATTTTTAGTTTAGTATGTCATGCGAAATATTTATACTTTCTTCTTTAAAATTTTAAGAATATGAATTATTTTTTTGTCTTTCATTATGGTTTCCGTATTATTTGCAGATTTTGAAATTAATATTTCGTCACATAATTGTTGTTTGTTTTGTCGGGTGTATGCATATTTATAGTTTAGTATGGTGAGTGAAATAATTGTACTTTGTTATTTAAAAATTTAAGAATATGAGTTTTTATTTTGTTTATTGGCTATAGTATAATTTTTTGTAAATTTTGTTTTTATTTGTATTGTAATGTAATTGGTGAATGTATCTTATATTTTGTAAATATGACTTTGTTTTGTATGTTGTCATTATCATAAGTTGAAGGGTTGAATGTGTTATTAGTAAATTCATGTATGAAACCTATTTGATGTTTCTGCATGGGAAAATAAACCATCTCTGGAAAAATAAACCATCTCTGCAAATTAATTGAAGAGTTTATTTTCGTAATCATGAGTCAAGACTATTGGTTTCCATCTCGATTCATCTATAAGAATTCATTAAGTTATTGTTTTTTATACTTAACTTTACACCTAAAAAAATAATTTTGCCCTAATTTTTCAATCAATGGCCAATGCTGATGAAACCCCTCTACTTGATGAACTAAAAGTTTTTTCTGGATCTTAGGAATTGCATAAAGCTTTCAAATTTCTATATGGTCATGAGCATGTGGAAGATGTAGTTTTTATAAGATTTCTTGGAGAAAGATGTGATCAACTTCAAACCACAATCCAACAAAAATCTGATCGATTGGCAGAGTTATGGTCTCTCAATCATGATGAAGTGGAGTCGGCTGGTGATGTCTATGAGTGTGAGCATGTGGTTCTTGTCAGGCTGCGTAGGAGGTTGGAGGTGGTCACTGCCCTCTTGTTTGAGCTTCGTCAAGGGTTGACTGAAAAGGAGAAACACATCTCCATTCTTGAAGTTTATGATTAGGTGGTTGTTGGATGTTTTTTTGGGTGTTGCATCATCATGCTTTATCTTTTGTTGTTTTTAGTTATTATCAGATGTTGGTTAATGGTGATGATGT
This sequence comes from Artemisia argyi, assembly GCA_030686995.1. Taxonomy (NCBI): domain Eukaryota; kingdom Viridiplantae; phylum Streptophyta; class Magnoliopsida; order Asterales; family Asteraceae; genus Artemisia; species Artemisia argyi. The sequence goes on from CM060683.1 coordinate 72,946,044, forward strand.
ATTGAATATTATGTAAATCGTTATTATTATATCAGAAATGAATATGATCTTTTTATCTTTATTTATTTATTTTATTTTTTATTATTTTTTATTTTTATTTTTTTTTGTTTCCTAATTTAGTTTATATAAAAAAGTTGGTGCTTTTTCTCTTACACATAGTGTAGCCTACACACACTATTCTTAACAGAGGCGAATAAAATTAGGGTTTTTTTTATAAATTTGGGGTTATTTAATTTCACAATATTCTTTTCAAATTAAATCATATTATGTGTTTAATTAAGAGTGTGGAATCAATTGTTAAGAAAGGATTGCTTGATTTATGTACAGGTATTTATAATTAGTTCTGTTGATTATCGATTTGGTTTGTTAATTTAAATTGTTTATTTCTTTGTTGATTGTGCAAGGGGGTTTCATATGTTGATCTTATGAAAGATGATTGGAATTTGGAGATAGAATTCTTGTACAGGTTAAAGCTTTTTTCTTGTTCATAATGATTTTTCCAGGTCTTATTCAGAATTGGGTTTATGAATGTTTGGATTTGTTAATGAGTCAATAGATAATGAAATGGTTAGTTTACTTTTTATTGTATTAATTTTGTGAAAAATCATTATAATGATATATTGCTTTAGGTAAAGGAAAATTTTGTTTAGTGTTTTTAGCTTATTGCAACTGCTCATTATTGGTTACATTTGTAGTGAAAACTCCAAAATAGGCTTGAATAAATGGGTGTTTGGTTCTGCTTGCTGTTTTCTTTGCATATTTTGCCATGTGTTCATTCATTGCATTTTGTGTTTGTGTTTTTGTTTTAGTAAACTTAGAAAAAGTAAAAATTATAAATTGTCTAAAATACAGGTTTAGAGATGAATTTTTAATTATGTCAATCTTTGGAGTTATAACGTGAACTTTTGGTATATTGTACTTTTATAGTTTGTGTGCCTTGGACTATTTTTTTTCCTTTTTTTTAGAATTTATTTTAATAGCTTAAGCTTGGCTTGAAGTTGACTTGATGGAATATTACCATCTCTGCAACCAAATTTGTTTACTCTCTCAGTTCTGCTTTGATTTACTATTTTCATGTTGCTTATGTCTAAACAAAGAGTTTTTCTCAAACAGAAATATGATTACTAATATAAGTTGTTGAAAGTTTCCTTGTAAACAATATTACGGGTTCGACCCTTGAATTCACCTTCTTCATCTCCCACCATTAGTATCTTTAGACCATCAGGGGTTGTAACCCTGGACGCTGCGACATAAAGTTGTCCGTGACTGAACACGGGATTTGGCAGATAGACGCCTACATGTGTAAGTGACTGCCCTTGACTCTTGTTAATTGTCATTGCGTAACATGGTTTCACTGGAAACTGTCTGCGCTTCATTACGAATGGCCATTGTGTTTGTGGACTTGTCAGTGTTATTCTTGGTATTAAGACGGTTTCTCCAATATTTGAACCTGTTAGAATTTTGGCACGTAGGACAAACTGGCCCAGATCTGTGATTATTAGCCTTGTTCCATTACACAACCCCTGTGCTGGATTAACATTCCGCAATAGCATTATTGGTAGGTCTGTTTTTAAATTCAGCTCGTAGGGTGGCATCCCTTGTAAATTTAGCGAATTTAAAAACTCTGTTGGGTATAAATTTTGTTGATACAACTGATCAGTTGATGCTTTGCATACTTCATCTGCACTTTTGTAGGTAATAGTTTTGCCCTTTAATTGTTCAAACATGTATGCATTAATAGCATCAGCGTCATCATTTCTTGGTGTTAGTATTGCTCGTTCTTTGAGATATGCATCTTCAACTTGTCTAGTAGTAAAATCAGGAAATGTTGCCTTAACTATCTGAGCAATAGGATTATTGCTTGTTTCGATAATGAATTCCTCGGGAATCTCAATCCAAGTAGGCTCATCTTCCTCTTCTTTGCTTATTGCTGGCAAGTTTCCATCGCCCAACTTTAAAACCCATCTGTTGAATTCTTGATTCCTTGAGTTAATTGAACCATCCGGTGAAATTTCATTCACTCTCATGCTTCATGTCAGTGTGAAAACTTTTTAAAACTTCCACAAATGTGAACGATTTATGCATGCTTGCACTACTTCTTGACGTTTGCCTTTTGTGATGACTGGTAATATTTGTCTGAAGTCACCTCCAAGTAACACTGTGAGCCCTCCAAAGAGTTTTTCTCTTTTTTCTTTGTTTTCGTATCCTAATATATCTCTTAGCGTTCTGTCCAGCGCTTCAAAAGCATACCTCTGAGTCATAGGTGCTTCATCCCATATTATTAGCTCAACCTGCTGTAACAATTCTGCTAAGTGTGTATTTTGTTTAATCCCACATGTGCTATTTTCCATTAGCTCAAGCGGGATAACAAATCTACTATGAGCGGTTCTACCTCCAGGTAGTAGCAATGACGCGATTCCTAAATAAATATTTTAAATTAGTCATAAGTTAAATAATGTAATTGTTAATTATTCAATCAATTATATAGAATTTTATGAAAGGTTTACCTGAAGATGCAACTGCTAACACAATCTTCTTTTCTGATCTTAATCTTGAAATTATGGTTTTATATAAGAATGTCTTTCCTGTACCTCCGGGTCCGTAAACAAAGAAAAACTCCCCTTTTTTAGAATGGACTGATTGAATTACCTCCTCATATATTAACTTTTGCTCGGGGTTTAATAACGAATGCAGCTGATCATGTTCAATCTTACTTTCTTTTGAATCAAAGTCGAGTGCTTCTCTAATCAAACGATTATCCAAATTAGTTAAGAGCTTTTGATTTGGTTGTGGAAGATCAGGAAAATCTTTTAAAGATCTCCCGTTTCTATTTAACAACTGTTGAATTTCTATCAAGCAGTAGTTTTTTTATTTGTTCCTTCGTTAACTCTAACTCAGGATAGTTGAAAACTTTACGCTTGTGGTGTAAGATATCATCTGACAAAACCTCCCATGTTTCTTCCCAAAGCTTTAATGGTTTACTAACATCACAGAATAACAAAATTGTTACAAACAGGTCCCGTAGCTTAGGACCCAATGTCCAGAAGCTTGCCTCAATTATAGCTTGTGTCCATTCCTTGTCGTCATTGAGAAGGCCGTATGCGAAACATACTTCTTTAAAAGTTCCATAGACCTTTTTATTAACAGTCATTAACTTTTTAAAAGATTTAGGGCCTCTTACCACATTTAGCAACATTCTGAGATAGTAACGCTCCCCTGAAGCTGGGCTTGTATAAAAAATCCGACCAATACTTTTTTTCAGTTTTCGTTATTTCCATATCTTCAGTTGTTCGTGCCACACATATTTTTTTGGTAATTCAGCATAGGTGAGTTTTCTGGCTTCTTTATCTCGTTTATTTAACTCAAACCACTCTGTAAACATTGTTCTCTTGATGTCTTCCCTTTGAAGAAGTGCTGGTAAACTCTGTGAATCACGTAATGTGATTGAGTTTTGATTTGGTAAGTGGAAGTTTAATTTCATGACTGATGGATAAGAGTAATGGATATCGAAAGAGAAGAGGCGCCACACTGCTTCACATGGTGCTAAATACCGACAATTTAAGTAGCTTGTGATCTCATAAACTGCATTGATTGTTTGTCCTCCCTCATCGTTGTTTGTCACCACATTCTCTTGCACCACAACAGTTGCTCTATCTGGACCTTTGTTTAAGTACTTGAATAAGTACTTTATTGCTTTTGATCTGTTGCACCATTCAACGTTTATGTGTGCCTGATATTTTAATAATAAATATCGATTGTAAGGAACGACATTTCTGTTATTATAAGTAAATTTGCCTTTCAAAGCAAATACTTTTGTGTTTCTTCGTCGATAAACCGGGTACCCATCTTCATCCACCATTGTTTCTTCATAGAATGGTTTCGGATATTTTTTTGTACATTTTCCTTCTATTGTGCATGGAGCATATTTTGCGTCTTTACCACATGGACCATGCAACATATACTCACTGACGGCTTTGTAGCCTTCTGGATCATTCGTTGGACATGGTAATTCTGCAGATATCATATTATCTAATTGATTTCCAGTTTTGCATTTGTAATCTTTTTTCAGCCACAGGAGAATATGTGCGTGTGGTAGCCCTCGTTTTTGAAATTCAATTACATACACCACTGCAAGTATATGTTTTAACAAAATTAAGGGTTGTTTGAAGAATTAGTATGAGATAATAAATAATTATAGTATAATATATTATTAGTTACCTGCAGAATGTGGTCCAAATACATGGTTTTTTGTCAGATCATCCAATAGCTGAGTAAGCTTCATTTTGAAAACACGTGTCCCTATTTCTGGCCGATCATGTGCTTTTTGTCCTGGTATAAATGCCAACATTTCATCAATTTCTGGCCATTTTGGATTAGATGTGAATATGATAAAAAGATATGGATTCCCATATGTACGACATAGAGCCATTGCATCTTGGTAGTTTTGCATCATATAACGTGGTCCGCCTGTAAAACTTGAAGGTAAGACAATCCTTTTTCCAAGGCCTGCTGCATCTGTGTCTCCCCTTGTAACTGCGTCCTGCAAATTATGATACAGATCTACTCGTAACGTGTCTTGGTTATGTCTGTTCCATTTTAGTCTTTGTTCCTCAACTGATGCGTATGCGTCAACCAAAAATTGTTGGAATAACCTGCCTCCTTTATGTAAAGTGTTGGCTTGGTTATTTCGACTGTGTATCAAATATGCGCAATATTCCTTCATTGAAACATACCCACGTTTACTCTTGTTGTTTCTGTTATTGGAATGATATGGGATCTTCTCGTGATATCCATCTTCTCCATATGGGAATAACAAAGGATACTGCAATGCCATGTAGGATGGATGCAATTCTGATATTCGGGTTTTACCCATTGTTTTGCAATTAACAATGATATCCTTTGTAGGAATACCATCTCCAAAATCATTAGTTATCAGAGCTGCTACTTCTGATACAGTTGGAACGTTATACTGCTTTGATGTTCTTCTGTCACTAAGTAAACGCAATTCAAAGTTTACAGATTGATTAGAATGACACCAATCTCTTGCCATTCTAAATGCTTTTGCAACTGCACTCGATTCATCCAACATGGTAATCAAGCTTTTGATGATGGACTCATCCACTTGATCATTTATTTCATTATTTAGGAAAGCATTCATACGATTCCTAGGTTCATTCTGTGTATCAAAGAAATATAACTGAGCATACCTTGGTTGAACTCCTTCTACAGGTAGGAGTGACCCAATTAGATGATAATTTTGCCCATTTATTCTAAATGTATACACACCCCTTCCATTATTTATAGAATGATCTATCCTTGCTCCAAAGGATGTGAATGTGAACATCCCATTATACACTCTGATTTGTTCTCTAAATTTTGCTGTTGTAGGATTTGTGAAATCAAGGAGAGTCTTTAATGGCAATGGTGTTTCTTTGAATTTTGGTAGCAAGACTTTACCATCTTGGCAGCATAGCGAAAAAGTAGGATTTACAGGTTTTTTATCTTTATCAATTCTCTCTTCATACCACATGGTTGCATTACAACTATTGCATTGGTAAGATGGTGATCCAAGCTTAGCATAAGAAACAGAAACTCCTATATTAAAAAGATAATAAGCAAAGTTTAAATAAGTTGGTTATTTTAAATATCTACTTAATTTGAAATTCATTTATTTTTTATTTTTTAGAAATACCTGATGATGTTAGGGCTGCTTGTTTTGGTGGTATCCTTGATTCAGTTGTTCTTCGTCAACCTAAAAAATCACAAATGTTGAAAATTATATGCATATAATTTAAAATATTGAATTAATATATAATATTTTTATATATATGATTTAGAGCCAATCTTGTGTATTTATTACCTCCACGCCTGTGGTTTGTCTGTGTAACAACTTGTTGGGATGGTTCCTCTGCAATAACATATTTGATTCTAATTGATAATTTTATTGTAAAAAAATTAATAAAATGTGCAACAAAGGATTTGTGGAATTACCTATATCTGGAATGTCTAGTAACTTCAGCCCACAGTAACTTTGGTAACTCCCATCTTTGTTAACAATTGTGCGAGATTGTATGATGATTTTATTGTTGAGTATGTTAGAGAAAGATGGAATATTATTATCCATACCTAACTCACATTGTCTAATGGAAAGATTTTGATTCTTATGGTGATATATAGATATTCAGATACTGTACTTATAAATAGCTTCATAATCATGTAACCGAACACTACAATTAATATGAATAGGAAAAGACAAGTCTCTTTATATACAAACAATTATTAATCTTCATTAAGAAGATTTGTAACCTACATGTCTCTTTATATGCAGTTATGCAAGCAGCTATTAACCACTACTTAGTATTTTCTAACTTCTATACCATCTTTGTGATTGTAATAAATTAGGCTGCAATCGTTATTTTTCAATTTAAATATAGAATATACAAATTTATTTAGTGGAATATTTCTAAGCATCAAAACATAGCATACAGTTTAAGATATAAAACTTTTAGATCAATTATTCTTTGAAATTTGTACAATTTAGATTGTATTATTGATTTCAATTCTATATATTCCAATATTGATTAATTTCTCATTTGTGAACAACATTGATTACATTTTGGTTTATTAACATGAAATTTCATTTCCTTTATTGTATAATCAAAGTTTTTTTTAACTTACTAATTATCATTGAGATGCACTTATTAATGTTCAAACATTGCTTAAAAAGCATAGAGTTGGTTCTCTTTTTGTTACAACTTTTATAAATGGATTACATATATTTGGGTATGTATTTTATGCATATCTGGATGACAAATATCGTAGTTAAAATTTTAAGCATAAACTGAATTTTATAACCTAAACACCAAACAAAAGTAATTCGTTTGGTTTAAAACACCAAAAATATTCATTGAAAAACAGACTAAAACAAACTTCTTTTTCTAAATGACATATTCCAACAAACTTTTGAGGTAATTTCCTCTTTATTTTTCATAATCTTAACGCCGAAGATGTGTCTTCATCGTTGATTGATGCTTCATCATTTATTTCATTTTCCTTCAGAGTTATGCTTTTGGTGAGCCTTCTTCCTCTTCTGATCAGAATCAGTCATAACATTCCTGAAATAGTAATATTTTAATTGAAATTTTGATTAAATTTCTGTTTTATGTGTGTTATATATTTGTTGTAAAGGTTATTGACAACCAACCTTTTATTTTTCTTAGCATCTGTAAATTTGGAAGGTGTGGCAATTGTTGGCACAGACATTTCAAGTGGGTGTATAGCAGAGCATATGAAGCTCTCAAATAATCCATGATCATAGTAGGTATGACCCTTGATTTCAAAAACGTGTGTTGTACCAATGAGGTTAGCTAGTGGTGGTGGCAATATCCTCATCCGCTCATCTGAAGGCTATATAGGAAGGTTAGTAAAAGAGTAATGCCTGAAAAATTAAAAATGTTTCATACTCACATCGTGATCCATTAGCTTGAATGATGATGCTGGAATTTTTACCAACTGAATTGCAGGTTCATCAAAAAGTATAAACACAGCTTTATCAGTATTGTCAAACACGTCCAACGTAAGCCTATACCTGTCATATGCATGTTTTACAGGTACATAAGCAATTAGATGTTTTTTAGTCCAAATAACATTACATAATTATAAACTATAATATCACCTCATTTCAGGGTTTGTAAATTGCTTTTCACATCCATTACACCAAAAACCTCCTCCCATTCTAGTTGTACCTTTTTGACATTGTTTTGTACCACATGATGGGAATCGCCATCCCTTTTCACTCCTGATATTTCCAATCGTTGCTTTCATATTGAAAGTTGCCAACTGTAGAAGAGGAAATGTTAAACAAATGTGCAATAGGATAGGAATAAAAGTATGGGAATATAAGACTATTACTCACATCATTTGTTTGATTGCGTGACAACAACAAAAGGGTTTTGATTGTTCCATCTTTAGGCACACAATCCTTATTACATATTCCAGACTTTATGTGCCCAACACCACTAACAGACAGAAAATTTGTAAATTAATATATATTACTGTACTCATTTTTTAAACCATGTCTATTGATATACAATTTTACTTATTTTAACATTGAAGCAAAAATCTATATAAATGCTTACCCAGAGGATGATTTAAACTCTTTGAATGTAGGTATGTTAGGTTGGTCAATATCCATGGCTGATGGACTTTTGGATAGATTCAACTTATCTGGAACGGAATGTATAAATTCAGCTTTACACGTTTTAAATCATTGATACAGATAAGTTTGAAAGTTATAGGGAAAAACGTACTATAGTAATGGTATGCACTTGTAGAATTTAAGACAATAGGACACATTACTACATGCTTCATTTTATTGTCAATAAGCAAATCTCCTAAACCTCCCCAAAATGTTACCCGTACTGCCTCTTCCCTGTTTCATATGCAAGAAAGTTTTAAGTTGGTAAAAGCAATATAACATTTTAAGTAATGTTTATTTTAATCATCCATATAATAATTGTGCTAACATATGATTTGTTAGGTAGAAATCAAGATTTTTGGAACCGGTCTTTGTGTGGTTCATCTTGGCAATGTTGGTCACATACCTGCCTACATCTGAAAGGCAATAGTGTAAGTCTTAAGGAATTAGATCACTTATCATAAATAATCATTTGCTTTATATAATTAATACAAACTTACCTATAAGAGATTTGTTCCTTGTAGGTTTCATATTTTCAATATGAACCTTTTACAAAGGATACCTAACATACTGATCATAAAGGATAGAAGTCTTTTTTAAGCGGGCTTTACCGTCAAATTCAAGCTTAAAGGTATTGTTTTTTCTAACGCGATATTCTTCTTTGTTAGCCCTCACAACAAAATCTTCTATTGCGAATAGAACACCTTTTTCCAACCTCTGAAAATTGTATGCTATAGTTGTATTCGCAGTGCAGTGGTTCACATTGCCCTGCAATAATATTGCGTGTAAATCAGTAAAAGAGGAACAAACTGTAAACAACATGTTTAATCATTACCATTGGATCAGAGACAACAAAATCAGTATTCAATAGACGCGCATTTGTAGCTTTGACATCCCTTATTGTGCAGAACGTAACAACAATATTCCCCGCTGAATCACCATCCAACGCATCAATGAACGCATGGGGAGTTGAACTTCCATGTTGGTCAGTCATTGTATGGAAATATCAAAAAGTAGTTGTGCCCAGATAAAGCAATGCAGGTAATATTTATATACAACTTCATGGCAACATTTAAACATATATAATGATTATTAAAATTTTCCATTGAAGGGTTTTTTGGTTCATATTCTTATTGATATAAATTACTCAGGCATTATCATAACAACATTTTAGCTCATTTAATGAGTATTTAAACCTCCTTAATGGAAGTTAATAGCTTCTTTATATCTGCACATGAATAGACCGGTAAGTTACAAAATCGTTTAAGATGTCATTTATGTACAATTTTTATTACATTTTGCTTCCTTAAAATGAAGGTCCAGTATCTTTTATTATACAATCAAAGATTTATCACTTAGTAATCGTTGCTCATACAATAATCAGATAATTTACTTGTGTTCTCAATTCCAAACTTCATATAAGTTTACCAAGTTATAAATTTTATAATGTAGTATTCATATTAAGGTTATAAGTATAGTGTTCAGAATATTGGTTTTGTTAGCATTGCAATGAACTTGTTGAAGTTCAAACCTGCCTTAATAATTATAAATTTTATAATGTAGTATTGATACTAAGTTTATAAGTATAGAGTTGGAGTTTTTTATCTTGCAAATAAATTGTTTATGGTTGTTAATTAATAAATCAATCATTTTTAACATATGTTTTTTATTTATGAATCAATAGTTAGTTTCATTAGGCAAAATTCCATATTATAAAAAGATGTAGAATACTCTTATGTGATACTCAAAGGTAAATTCAGCAAAAATTAGTGGAATTTAGGTGCAAAATAGTAATAACCTATTTTTGTTATGAATCTTATAATTGGATCACATATATTGAAGTCTAAATATTAAGCATAACATGTTCTCATATATTGGAATCTAAATTTGATACATAATTGAATCACATATATTGGAGTTATTGAAATCTGAATTTGATACATAACTGAATCATATATATTGGAGTCTGATTTCAAACATAAGGTGAATTTTATAACTTAATAAGCAACCAAAAGTAATATCAAACAATAATTTGGTTTAAAACAACAAAATTATTAAGTGAAAAACAGAGACAAACAAACTTCGCTTTCTAAATGACATAGTCCCATAAACAATTGGGGACATTTGCGCTTTATTTTCATAAATACTTAAAAACTAAGCTATGGCTTTGTCGTTAGTTGATGATCCGTCATTAATTTCATTTTCTTTCATAAGATCAACTTTAGGTGAGACTTCGTCGTCTTCTGTTTCAGAGTCGGTCACAACACACCTGAAAAATAAGATTTTCATAGAAGTTTTGTTAATTTTTGGGATTTATATTAGGTATGTTTGTATCCATTTGGTAGAAAATTACCTTCCTTTTTTTTTATTTTGAGAAGCAGATCCATCTTCACTCCAAGCTTCATCAACATGTGGTAAGTCTGTGTCTGAATCTTCACATTCCAATCTATAATAATGCCACATTAAATAATGTTTTAGTGGCAAGGAATTTTAATATATTACTTCACAGTACTGAAACTTTGTGATACCGTTTCTTTTTTGTCTTCTCAACAGATTTCATTGGAGTTTCAATTGCAGGGACAATATTCCAGCAGGTGAAGCTCTCAAAAGCACCATGTTCAAAATACGTGGATGTCTTGACTTCAAAAGTGTGAGTTGTCCCTATTAGATTTGTTATTGCTTGGGGCAATTCGAAACCTTGTGACTGTAGTTGAAAGTTAATAAAAAAATATAAAATATCTTTTAAATTTAATTTATAATTGTATATCAGTATCTAATATCTTCCGAATCTAATTTATTATTGTACCTCATCGTCATTTTCCAACAGAGATTCTGGAGAACACTTCAACAAAGAACGGGCGGGTTCATCAAACAGAACAATCACAGTTTGTTCAGTATGGTCCGACACATCCATTTCAAGCCTGAATCTGTTAAAATCAGGTAGCATACATAAGGTATAGAATATTATGTAATTTACTATAATTCAAGGAAATTGAAATTCTAAAATCGATTTACCTTAAAACTGGGTACTCAATGTATTTTTTACACGTTTCACACCAAAATCTACCATTCTTTCGGGTTGCACCTTTTTTGCACTTATTCTCACCACATGAAGGGTAGTTCCAACCCTTTCTAGTTCTAACATTGTTGATCGTCACTTTGCAGTTGTAGATCATGGACTATAAAATGGATATATATTAAATAAAATACCAATTGACCAAATTGTGTAAATAAGCAAGTGTTAAGATAGAAGCTTACATTGTTTTTCTTATTGCGGCCCCAAATCAACAAATTCTCAAGCGTCCCATCTTTTGACTCTGAACAATCATCAGGCACTATAGCTTTACCCAATTCCACAGAACTGTAAACAATATACATGCTGAACATTAATAAATGATAATTGTATAAAATAACATAACTACTATTTAGTTAGGATTACCTCATTTCAACTTTTAGATCTATCAATGCAGGGATGTCCTCATTGTCATAAATCAAGGAGGAGGAGCTGCTTGAAAGGTAGACCTTATCTGCACGGGGTCGACATTGTGATGAAAATTAGCAATAAGGTAACATAGCGCTACAAAACCATATTCTATTGATACTCACTGTTATAGAGTTTAACATTAAGAGAAGTTACAACGACCGGACATAGGCCAACATGTTTTGTTTTCTTGTCAATCAGAATGTCACCTAATTTACCCCAAAGAGTTACTCTTATTGATTGCCCCCTGTTTTAGAAAATAAAAAACAATTGTTATTATAACTTTCTTAATTTGCTAGGACAAAAAAATATGGGAAGTAAAACACCTCTTGTTAGCCAGATAGAAATCGAGAGTCCTTGAACCACTCTTTTGAACTATTGTCCTCCCAACATTTGTAACATAGCCTGCGACATCTGCTAGTATCCAATAATATATAGTAAGAGCAAAAATATAACATGGCCCCAAAAACCGTTTAAGAAAGAATGTTTAAACAAAAAGCGTAACCTATTAGATTTTTATTGTTTGTAGGTTCAATTTCATCAAAATCCGCAAGCTCAAAAGGATATCTCACAAAGCCCTTAGGGCTGATAGAAACTTTTCTGATGATTGTGGAACCATCAAATTCAAGAATGTATGGATCCTGCTTAATGATACGATACTCATCCTTGTTTGGCTGCACAATAAAATTCTTGATAGAGTAAACACCGCCTTCTTTTAAACCTACAAAGTTGTGTGCTATGTTACTCCTTGCATAGCAATGCATCGCCTTACCCTGAAAAAAATTGCATCAGAATTCAATATCCCCATTCTATATGCATAATTGTAAATGTATGTTTACTTACCTTGGCATCACTAACAACAAAATCTGTGCTCAAATACCTCCCACTTGTTGCATTCACATCCCACATTCTACTGATCATAACAACAATTGTACCACTAACACCCGTATCGAGCTGTTCCAAAAATAACTCACCATTATGGTCGGCAACATTAATGGATTTGCTACCCGAAGACTGGATGGACATGGAGTTGCTACCGCAAGCTTTATTGGACATGGTAACTTTTGCTACAATTCTGGTTTGGAAGCAAAAAAAAATTGATGATTATGGAGGTAAAAGAGTATATGCATACTGTATTTATAGTTACAAACACATGTACCATCATTAAGAAGGATTGTAACTTACATGTCTCTTCATATGCAGATATCAGGAAACTATTAACCCCCATTAAGGAGGCTTGTAACCACATGTTTGTTCATATGCTGGTAATTAGTATTAGGAAAAAATAAATAGATGTACCTTCATTAAGAATGATTGTAACCCACATGTCTCTTCATATGGAGATATTAGGAAGCTATTAACCCCCATTAAGGAGGCTTGTAACCACATGTCTGTTCATATGCTGATAATTAGTATTAGGGGAAAAAAATAACTCGAATTTATATCATGAAGAGCGTTAGCGTGTTGTACTCTATGCAATCTTGACACCTCCGCATTCAATTAGAGGGGACAATCTTATAGTATTATAGATGTTTGCTGGTTGGATCAATGTGCATGGACGTGTCATCTATATTTTTACTTTTACGACTAGCTTATAGACCCGTGAAATTACGGGGTTTTTAAAGGAATATTCATTAAGGAGACTAGGTGAGTACCCGTGTATAGCAACGGATATTTCTAAAGACATACAATTAATGATGCAATATTGTGGTAAGTGTTTCGTGTAACGTTCAAAATATAACGTGAAAAATCAAAATGTAAGTGCAAAATGTTTATAAAGTTCTCTAATACATTGATTATTACATGTATCAACCCCTTACCATCCATTTTACCTTCCTAAATATAATATGTTGCAAATGCAAATGAAACTTAAGATACATAATGAAATAGACAGGAATCATGTAAAATATTAATATACAAAGCAACGAATAAAAGTCGCCAGCCACACCTCCAAACCGAAATCATAATCCTTTCTCCACTGATAGGATGACCAAGACTAAAAAGTGCATGATCAATGATGTCGGCATGTTAAGAGCACCAATGATGAACACGGTCTTCTTGGGTGACATGTTAAAAAAACTGAACGGTATCCAATCCCTCATTAGGTGACAATTTACCTTTCTCATTTACAAACACATGTCCATCAGGGACCTTTGAAGAGGGCGCAACAGAATTAAGAGAATCATAACTCTCTACACGAAAAAAAATAAAACTGAAGTTAAACATACAATAAGTAAATCCGACATGTTCAAGGATTCGTAACAATATATGAATCTTTCCAAACTACCAAAAAGCTAATCCATGCCTCTATTGACCTAATTTGCGTTCAAATCGGGTACACATCTAAGTTCTTAAGAAATATTAAAAACGCCTAACTAAACCTATTATGTCTATCTTTAACCTGTTAAAAAAATTTACAACTAAATAACCAAATAACTTGTTCAAAAACCCATATCCAAACAGCCTTTGACGACTTTCGACCCCCTAAGCTATGCTATTATATTTTTTGTTTTTTTTCGTCTGTTTGACCCGTTAAAGATAAAGCAAACCCCACGTCAACCCATTCATCATTAAGTATATAGTGACATTAAGAGTTACCTAGGATCGTCATCATTGAGCGAGCTGATAGAAACCGTTTTATGAATCAGTGTGTGCCGGTGCAGACTTCTTTCTTAGTTTTTGTACACTGTTTACAACTTATAATAACAATAATATAAATCAGGCATGTGTTGCTAAAGAATCTTGTAAAGGAATAACAGTTTAAGAGTTACGTGGGATTTTCATCATCCAGTGAACTGAAATAAACTGTTTATGAATCAATGGGTGCCGGTGCAGACTTCTTTCTTGGTTTTTGAACTCGGTTTACAACCTATATAGTGACAATGATGGTAATTTCCCCTGCTACCTCAAAAGACGAAAATGTCTTTTTGTGACATTGCCTTCACCGCCTCTGCGGATGCTCTCATTGATTTTCCTAGTCTTTTACCCAAGACACTCATATGAAGAATAAAAATGTTATTTCAAGGTTCGTAGAATATCTAAACATAAAAGAACTGAAGAAAAGAAGCTTATAAATACCTATAATCTTGTTCAACACGTAATCTAGCATACATTAAACGATCATTGCAGGGCAAATCGTTCGATTACCAAAAACCATCTTAACAATATATCATTAAAACCAGACTTAATTTACCAGAAACTTAAACTTAATAACAATCATTAGTATTACAACTTATATATATAGTTAAAGAGAACTAAACATAATACATTCATCAATACAACAAAAGCAATATTAATTTACAATATATAGATGTGGCTGATAGGGTGATATGTGCGTATAGTAAAAGAAGTTGAGTGTCTATATAGATTGAATGTTGATAAAAGATGCTACAACACACAATTGGAATAACTAAAAGTAGATGAAAAGCTAGTTAAGAAGAAACATACCCCAACTCCAGAAGCTTTGTCAAGACCTTTTGAGGATAGTAAGTTGAATCGACCAACCTTTTACTCTCAGATTCACAATGTTACTAATATTGTTGTCAAAATGCTCAAGTACATGTTAAGGAATCGACCAACCTTTTCTAGCATAAATAGACGCAATGGCTACAAAACATATACAAATAAGTCCTATCACAAGATGAGTTGATGTAAACTCAAACTTAAATTCTCTTACATATTACGTACTATTTTCAATATTTAATTAATCTTTTCAACAAATTTTACACTAACTTTACATATTAGGTACTATTTTCAATATTTAATTAATCTTTTCAAAGGGGCTGACTCTGTGAAGAAGGAACAAATTAGAAATTCCCCTACAGAAACACAAAAGGCCATCATGAGTTCGGAATGAAGGGGGGGTCTATCTTATAAATGTATATACAAGGAAAATAATTCATATTTACTCACTTGGGAGGATAAGATCCTTGACTTACGGGCTCAAATGAGGTCCTCTTATACGAGCTTCATTAGCACAAGGTTGTCCACTTATGTAAGCATCCTGAAAATTATAGAATGCATGCCAGGCTCAGTCATCTTTTTAAGCTGTCTATAGATTTTAGGGCTACAAGATTTCCGTACTTCATTGGGTATATGACAATAAATCAAACATTTTTATAAACTTATAAACTACGTGTGAAGCTAAACATTTGTCACATATGGGACTATACTAATCAATTGTATTTCTTGAAGCCGTAAAGGAAGAAGCTTATATATATTACATGAAAGCATGAAAGAAGAATTTACCACTCCATGTGCTTGTAACATTTGCTGCGGAATATCGTTTCCTTTTGCTTGTGTTTGCTCAACACTTTAATTGCAAAAAAATGAATGAAATCCAACAGCAATGTGCCTAAAGTCTCAATGAAGTTACAAAAGGCGATTACTGATTGAAATTAGATAAATTAAGAAAGAAAAAGTTGTTTTTTGTTATTACCAGTTGCTGTTGCTCAGTTCAAGTTGTCTTGAACTCTTGATAATAGTTTAACTCAACTTCTCCTATGCTGCTTGAAGAATCCTAAATTGCATATTGGTATCAAAATAGATAGGATTATGATTATGTAGCTATATAACTATTAGGTTTCTGGCTCGAAACTATAATTAGGTTCCCCATATAAGGAATGATCTAAGTTTTACTGAAATTTGCATTGAAGCAAAGAAACAGAAAATCTCATGATAAAAGATGGCAAATGAAAAGGCTTCAAACCTGTATTTTTTCAGTATTTAGAGCTATAATATCCAATGTTCTTCCACTCGATCTGTTGACCTTTTTAATAAAATAATTTGACTCCTCCCCCTTTTGAGCTAAGGTCGTGTACCTGCAATTTCAGGATTACCCACCGAAGAGATATGAAAAGAGGAACTGTTACAAGCCATTTAGACTTCACTAAAGCGAGCATCATTTAAATAACTTGCTATGTTGTTTTGTAGACAATAAGAATAAAAGATGAACTATAATAATCAAACAATAAGATAATGCAAGGGTGATTGTAAGTGCATTAAGGGAAGTCTTTACATGCAGTCTCTAGCTGAATTTTGCTAAGAGACCGATTTTATGAACATAAATTTATGACGTTCTGGTCACAAACTATGAAAGTGCAAAAAATGGCTAATAAACGTTATAAGAATTTATATACCAGGGAGCCTTTGATGAACCGAAATATTGTGTTGCCTGCTAAAATAATACAACAAAAACAAGATTACACTACGCCAGACCATACAAATCTATCAGAAACAAGCATACACATATATTGTCATTCTATCAAAGAAATTTAGTGTATAGAACTATATACATTACACTAAAATAGAAGTGAGATCTTACATTCTGTGAAAGCGAATCATCTTCACCAGCTCACTGATGTTAATAAAAAATCCCACCTCATATGTATTTATCACCTTCTCCATCTACACAACAACACAAGTTAACCAAAAAGTTAAAACATGAAACCATAAAAATTAAGACACAGAGGGTGGTTAGGATGTTTGGTATTGCTTATTAAAACCGTGTATCTCCTTACAGCGTGATGATTCATTAGTTTTCCAAGTCAGAGGGTGTTTGGAATTGCTTATTAAAATTGTGTATCTCCTTATAGCGTGATAATACATCAGTTTTGAGGGTGCTTTAGATTATTGATCCAAATTGTTTATCAAGCTTATATGATCATTTGTGACTGAAATTAATCGTTTAAAACCGGTTATTCCAAAATGCTTATTTTAAAAAGCAATCCATTAACAATTAAAACTTTATAAACAAATTTGCATGAAATTACAAAAGCACAATAACAATAAATTTTGTAACAACATCTACTAACTACTGTAAAGGTTTTCCCCCGATTCATAGTTTATGAAGCTAAATCATAGTTTATGATAAACCGATTCATAAAAATAGTCTTCCCCCAATTCATACACACAGTCTTCCCCAAAACAAAAATTAGGGTTTTGATACAATAATGATTTACTTAAACTTAATCAAATAAAATATATTAAATTGAATACGCACAACATTAAGGGATAATTACCGATTTGAAGACTCTTTAGCAAAAAAAAAAAAATAATAATAATAATCCACTGGTAGAGATCTTAGGATTTATGATAATGAGTGAATCAAAGATATAAAGAAAAAATCGTAACTTATTTTTGGATGATTTTTGAATGCGTTGCAATTAATTGCGAATTGAAACTATCGATATTTGTTTGAATTATAATGAGAATCGTATAGAAGAAGGCGTATGATAATTGCTGAAGAAGGGTATAGTTTCCTTTATTAGGTAGTTTAGATTTTTGATTTTACAAGGGTATTATCGGGATTGACTGGAAATTCAGTTTTTCCACTTTTCCACTTGACCATTTTTACATTATAAGTAGTTAAGATAGATGTGTGAACAAATTAACAAACAACAATGAACGTAAATAAGTTCCATTATTTATTGAAAAAAAAATAATACATAATATGTTAATGATGATAAAATTTGGTTTGTAATTATTAAAATAACAGTTAATTTTATAAATGGTCCATGTGGTCTGTCGGGTTTTAAGAAAATAGTCCCTAAACTTTTTTTTAACGGATCCAGTCTCTGTGGTTGCGACCCATAACGGGTTTAGTCCCTTGACCGTTAGCTCTGTTAGTTTGACATTTTTTTTCCGTTAAATGAAAAGGTATTTCAGTCTTTTGATATCTATACTACCTATAATGTAAAAATAGTCAAAGGTGAAAAGTGAAATAGTCAAGGTTTGTGAAATGTTGAAAACTTAATTTCGGTGATTTGGTCTACAGCCATGCAAAATAATAAGGAAACCATATTCTAACTTGGCAACTCTTCAATCAATCACTGTAATAGAATTTGGCAACTCTTTAATTCGGCAACTCTTCAATCACATAGCTGTATTTTTTGTTAGGATTTGAAATGGTATTACACGGCTGTAATCCATATCTAAACAATACAAAAACATAAAAACCCTACCATTCTTTCATTTCTCCTCTATCCGAGCACACCAGCCCCCATCACCAACCTATGCTTCATCTCCTCTTAAAAAAAATACACACGTAGCCCTTCTTTGCTGCCATTGAAACTGCCGCCACCATAACCAACATCTCTCTCGGTTGTTATGGTCGGCTAGGTGGTTTTGGTAGGTAGTTTTGTTGTTGGTTTATGTGTGTTTGTCCTCTTCATTCAGATCTAGCCAGGTAGGTGCTTTTGGGTTGTTGGTTTTAGTAAACAGCTACGAACTAGCACTCATATATGTTAGATATGTAAATTTGATATTTATTTTGGTAGTCTCCTGTATGTTTAGTGGTTTCTGAGATGTGTGGTTGTTTCGAGTAGTTTGTTTGTGTTTGTGATTTTTTTATCTTATTTTATTTTTTTTGCGTGTGTTTTGCAGTTTTGGCTGGATGAAGAAGACAACCCAAGGTTGTAGCTGTGAAATGAGAAAGTGTAGGATAAACACTAAGTTCCAAACATGTAAACCATGGTGGTATGTGGCGTATGAATTAAGAGAGTAGAAAGAAAAGTGGGAACCTTTAGAGAATCAGAGAAAACAAGAAAGATTAGATTGCTTTGAATGAAAAGGTCCAACCATCTCCCTTGGTGGGAGAGGGGTATTTATACTTACAACATAAACGCCCTCTATCGGGTTGTGGATCAGGCATACAGTGGGTAAAGACCCGTCCTTCTTCCACGGTGTTACTTAAAATAATTCTAACTAATAAACAAACTAACTACGAGCTAAATTAATGCTATTACATCATTTAGGTGACCGAGTCTTTTATAGGAATAATTGTATTCCTAACAATCTCCCCCTAAGCGAGGTCACCTTTGAAACTTAAGATCTTTGTCTTCAAGCATTTTTTAGATCTTGTAGCTCGTAGGTTCTGATTCTTCACTTTTGAGCTCACTTTGTACATCAAGCAATGATCTTGTGATTTGTGGTTCCTTTGTGATCTTTGAGCTTTCCTAGAGATCATCAGCCAACGTAAATCTCCAAGCTCAACCTTAGTTGTAATGCCTTCATGTGATGTAGTGACTTTTGGACCGTCATGCTCACACTCTTCTAGATTAGGAGACTTTTCATCAGAGTTGCGGAGGCGTTGTTGTTAGTCTCTTTAACATTCATTGTTGCAAGTCTCTAAACAGATATGATCTTCATTTAGAATGAGTAGGAAGTGTGAGTATGAGGTATGGAATGATACGATTCAGCTGGAGTTGGGTATCACCATCGCCATCTTTATATGTTCCTGAAATAAAACAGTTAGCAATAAAGATAGAGAACGAATATGGCTTTGTCATTCATTCTGCGAGGACAGACTACCCTCTGGTTCTGTGAAAACTGACCTGTGATCAGGTAGAGTCTCTGTTAAAGAAGACTCTCCTTGACAGGAATTTTCAGCTTGTAGTAATGAATCTTCCAAAGAATCCACTTCGAAATCTTCATACTAAGCATGTTCTCATACCGGAACGTCTCAAAGCAGACAACACGATAGAGTGAATCGGTGAATTGATATTCACTGATTGATGAGAAATATGTTTATAGAAATCACTCGCGTGTCATATAATAAACATTCTTGAGACACGACGAGAGTTTTATATTTCGAATCACATTTCTATCAAAAATACTTTTGTTTGAGAGGTTATACACAATCAATGTGCTCGAAATTTAGTTTGTGAGCACATTGAAAGGTTTTTGCAAAAGTATTCGCCAATCCATTTCCTGAAACAAGTTTGATTCAATGTTAAATCCCACCATCGTTGCTTTCCTGTTGTCACCTGATCATTGATCCAAGATGGATCTCACATGTCACCTACCAAGAGCTTGAATGATGTTCGCTCTAGAAGGATTTCCATCTTCATCGTGAATATTTTCATATCACTTGGATGTTCTGGCAATACCACAAGGATAATGCGTAGGACTCTAAATATTTTATCTTACTTTCCACATTGTGTGAAACAATAAGCATATTGGAAGTGTGTCCTAGTGAGATTTATGGATGATCTCTTTGTCTCTAGACTCAATAGTGCGTTTTGATCCGCTCCTGGAGACTGGGGAGGCGTCTCCTGTTTTAGGTATCAACATAGCTCGCAATGAGCGGTCGATACATTGCACAGGGTTCCCCGTGAGAATGAAACAAGTTCTTTTAAGAGAACTTGAGTGGTTGGGAAGTTTAGTGCAGTGCGTCACTGGGTCCATGACGTCTTGTCTTCAATACCGGTGTTACCTTAGTAACCGCCAGTAGCTTATGAATTGAACCCGGTTTCTGCCCTAATGTTGAATATATGGAGGGCTATTTCTTTTCACCCTTTCTCATTTCATTTCTTTTTCATTCTGCAACCCCTTCAGTGCTTACCAAGACTTCATCACTAGAACCTTGTTGGGTTTGTTCCAGTCCTAGCTCTATCTCAGTTGGCACTCTTCCCTATCTCACTTTTCTCCTTTTTTTTAATCATTCCTAAGAACTTCTAATCTATCTAGAGGATTGTCCCTGGGAAGATCCTTTCGGTTCTGGTGGATCATGGGAACTCATACCTAACCTTAACCATCCTTATAACTCCATGCATTAAAGTAAGTGGCCGGTCTTTGGTATTTTTCCGCAAACGCCTTTTGCTCCCTCTCAATATGTGCATCGATATACGAAAGAGTTTAGCACATATGTGGGAGCCTATTATTGAGTCCAAAAGATCATGTTTGATTATCAGATTTCATATTTAAATCACATTCTCTCCCCCGATCAAAAATTTCAAACCTTTCGAGATTTTGAATCTCAATTGATTTAAATAAGTTAGAAAACGTTTGGAAGAGAAATGCGGTCAGTTTTTATATTTTCTGATAAAAGGAACCTTTTTTTGCTCCCCCTCAATCTGTGAGAGAGGTTGTTATGTGTCAGAATTTGATGAGTTTACAAAAGATTTGAAGTTTTAACGAAAAACTCTTTGAAAAATTTTCATACTGACACATAACCATCACAAAATGTATTATTGCTTATTTTGTACGAAGTGGAGAGTTTTGATGATACATAAAATTTTGAAAAATCACTCTCCCCCTCAATCAATGAAGGATGTTAAAACTGAAATAATAGATGTCATTGATTGAGTGAAAAATTTTATCAAAATTTGGATTCAGTTTGATTTTCAACCAAAATTTCATGGTATCACCAAGTTTTGCACAAATACTTTCCGGAAAAATCATAGAAGGGAAAGTATTGGCGATAAAAAGAAGATTTCTCTTCTTATACAAGAAATGATGCACTGAAGCGTACATCAGATCGAGGGTGCATGAATATAAAGTAATTCAAGCTCGGATGAACGGCACCCTTTGCTAGGAACAACCGTCTTTTTGGTGACGTGTTTTCCTCATTTTGAAAATCGGGTTTCTATCAGAAGTAATAGCAAGCCATAATTTTGAAGTCCGGGTTATAGCCTGAAATGACTGCAAGCCAAAATTTTAAGAATGTTTTGAGAAACGACATGTTTTAGAAAAACATTATTTGAAAAAGAAAAACTCTTGCTCAAGCATATGTATGATTCTGTGTCATTATTGAATGACATTTCTAGATACGTACATAATGTTGATTACACAAGAGACATGTCGTGAGAAGAATATTTTTGGATTTTTAATGATTTTCCAGTTTTTTTTTTTCTTTTTTTTTTTTTTTTTTTTTTTTTTTTATGGTTTTATATGTTCTATATTTTTCTATTTTCTTTTTTTTTTAAGCTATGTACAAAGGATATGTGAAATTGATCCTTCACTCTTCAATCCCTTCTTGAAGACTTTTGAGAGTTTCTGGAGTAAGGCTCTTCATCCCATGTCGTGGAAGAATGAACTGGAATCTTTCTCGAGAGAGTGCCTTAGTAAAGATATCAGCCAGCTGAAACTATGTCCTCACAAAGTAGAGTTCCACTATCCCTTTCTCAACCTGTTTTCTGATGAAGTGATGACGGATGTCAATATACTTGGCTCTAGAGTGCTGGACATTGTTACAGCACAAAACAATGGCACTTTTGTTATCACAATACATTGGACTTTTGTTGAAGTCATACCCATAATCTGATAGTTGAGATCTCATCCACAAAATTTGAGCACAGCACGAGGACATGGCAATGTATTTAGCCTCTGTGGATGATATCGAAGTGAACATTTGCTTTTTAGATGACCAGCTTATAAGTTTCTCACCCAAAAATTGAGCACCTCCTGATGTACTTCTGCGAGTATCTTGACACCCCGCATGGTCAGCATCTGAGTAAGCCGTAAGAGCCATTGCATTGTATTTAGGGTACAAGAGACCCATGAGAATTGTCCCTTAAAGATACCTAAATATTCTCTTGACTGCTTCCAAGTGCTTTTTGGTAGGCTTGGATTGATATCGGGCACACATACATACTGCGAATAGAAGATCTGGCCTACTTGCTGTGAGGTACATGAGAGATCCGATCATGCATCTGTATTTGGTCTGATCGATAGATAAGCCTGTTGAGTCGTCATCAAGTTTGGATCTTTCAATCATGGGTGTGTCAATAGTGTCACTTGAATCAAAACCAAACTTCTTTAGAATGCCACTAGCATATTTGGCTTGATTAATGAAGATGCCGCTTGGGTTTTGTGAGATTTGTAACCCAAGAAGAAAGACATTTGTCTCATCATAGACATTTGAAACTTGGAACTCATTTCTTTTGCAAATCGATCACATTCATTGGAATCAGACGACGCAAAGATAATATCATCTACATAAATTTAAACGTGGAGTAGATTGTTTCCAGTCTTCCTAGTGAACAAGGTAGGATCAACAAAACCCTTGGTGAATCGGTTTGCAAGGAGAAACTTGGACAGGGTGTCGTACCAAGCTCTAGGAGCTTGTTTAAGACCATAAAGTGCCATCTTCAAACGATATACATGATTTGGTCGTTCAGGATCCACAAACCCTTCAGGCTGAGTGACATAGACCACTTCTTTCAATTCTCCATTCAGGAAGGCAGTCTTAACATCCATCTGGTAAACAATCTTGTTATTGCTAGCAGCATTGGCAAGGAAGATTCTAATGGCCTCGATACGAGCAACTGGTGCAAACGATTCTTCAAAGTCAATACCCTCTTGTTGACTGTAACCTTTAGCAACTAGCCGAGCCTTTTTTTTCAATACCTCACCATGGTCATCAAGTTTTACTTTGAAGATCCACTTGAGAGCTAAGATCATTGCGCATTCTGGTGGCGGTACTAATTCCCATACATCAAGACGATCAAACTCATGGATTTCTTCTTGCATTGCTGTGAACCAGGATACTTTAGTTAATGCATCCTTGAAGTCTTTGGGTTCGATTTTGGATAAGACGGAATTGAAGAAGCACCACAAGGCATCTGTGGCAAGTTGTTTTCTGGTGGACACAGGTCGTGAGGGATTTCCTATGATGTTGTCAATAGGGTGATCAGTTGTCCATTTTCTGAGATGTTCGTGGGGTTGAGGGTAGTGGACCGATATAGCATTGTTGGATTCTCCTCAGGATGATGCTTCGTTGGAGGATTCAGGAGCAAACACATTTTCAAATGGTTCATCTTTAGGTGGAACAAAATGATTAACTTCCCATGAGTTTTCAGATGTCATTCCTTGATGTTCAGAAGATGATTGTATATTTGACTCATGTTGAGAGTTGTTACATTCTGGTGCATCCAGATCTAAAGATATGGAGGTAGATGGACCATTAGTGGCATGAGGGGCATTTAAAGCCATAACATTAGGTTCAGCAGCCGGCTGTACCGGTTCATGAGGTAGTTGTGACTCGAAGTACTCGTCAAACATAGGGTCAAATAACTTCTTCAATTCTTCACAAGTGGGAGGAACATAAGGAGTGACAGGATTGGTATTTTGTATAAGTCCTGAACTAATTGGTCCAGGAGATAAAAGATTAGGTGAGGGTCCAGAACTGGTGTGTCCTGAAGCCGTATGCTCTATCAGCTCATCAAACGTGACATGGATCGTTTCCATGATTTGTCGGGTTCTTTTGTTGTAGATTCAGTATCATGGGTCCACACAGATCCATGTGAAGGGTATGGAGGACTTCAGTGTTGGAGTTGACGGGTTTCGGTTTGTGAGTGTGCTTCTTGCTTTTACCCAATTGACATGCTGAGCAAAGATGGTCTTTTTCATACTTCAATCTGGGCGTGCCTCGAACAAGATCTTTGCGAGAAAGTTCATTAATGGTGCCGAAGTTCAAGTGGTTCAAACGACGGTGCCATAACCACGATTTGTTCTTAGAGGCCTTAGAGAGCAGGCAAATTGGAGAGGACTGCATCATGTCTTTGATAGAGATAGTATACAAATTAGTGCCATGACTTCCTTTAAGAAGATCAATTCCATCCAATTCTTTAAAAAAACATGTGTGTTTTCTGAAGGCCACTTCGAGATCGGAGTCACAAAATTGACCAACAGAGAATAGATTATGCCCAAGTCCTTCCACATAGTAGACTCTAGAAATCACACTGTCCCCGAACACATAATCACCATACCCGATTATGGCTCCAAAATGGTCGTTTCCGAATCTGACAGTCCCGATAAACTTTTTCACGAAATTTCTGAGCCGAGACCGATCCCAAGTCATATGTTTTGAGCAGCCTGAGTCCAAATACCACAAGACGATTTGTACGACCTGCATTTGAAACCAGACAAATATGGATAACTGAAAAACATGGATCCCCAAGTGTAATTGGAATCCAATTGGTTAGCACAAGCATACTTAACAGAGACAGGATTAGTGTTTACAATGGCATCCTCAGAGGAAAGGATACTAGTGGGTGTAGCAGACTTATTATCAAGGCATCGAGTCACTAAAGGGAATTTTCTACCAGTTGCCTTCCATTTCTCAACCGCTAAATACTTAGGATCTGGTATTCTTGTTAGTGGACACTGGCTTCCTAAAGTGACTTTTCTTCTAGTGGGTTTCCACTGATATCCTACATTGGTAAACAACTTTCCTGTAGCTTTCCAAGTATGGTTTTCCAGTTTATGTGTCTTAGCAAACATAACTGAGGATTTGTAAGAGGATTGCAAATATGACACACCACAATCACCATGATTACCAGAAATTAAACAACCATTACAAGTCTTACAAGTGTCATTAGAATTCGAATTAATTACAGTACGCTTATCGCAAATACTAGAATCAACACGATTTTTTTCACTTAGATCAATCTTATTGTTCCTAAGGTGGTCTTCTACTTTCTTCCCTTGAGCAATTTTAGCTGGCGAAGTCCTATCATTCCTTGTATTACCTCTAGGCTTTGACCCGCTAGCTTTAGTGTCATTGCTTACTCCTGTAGAATTTACGATGGGAACATTAGATTGTTGCATAGTTGTTTGGTTTCTAGGTGGTGATGTGCTATGATCAGAACTAGCCAACGGTATATCAAAGGTAACATGCTTTTTCAAACTCTTAGATGAGGATGTGACTTTTCTATCTTGTATGTTGAGACTCTTGGGGCACGTACCAATGACATATTCTAACAATTCTTGTGACCGTTTGGTGAGAAAACCAATGTCTGATAATGTGTTATCAGAGGTTCTTGCCATTTTATCTTCTTCAATGGTCTCACGGGTCATGTCAAGGCAATTCTTAAGATGTCTGAGGTAATCACTATGGACCAAATCATTATTCCTAAGGGGAAGCGGTATGTACACAGCCTCACATGCATATTTTTTACATTCACATACCATTGATTTGTCACTTGAGATGAAGGGCATTTTCCCTTTCACCCTAGTCTTTAGATTCTCAATTTCATTTAGCAAAGAAGTTATATTTTCATTGGTTTTATCACGAGTGATCTTAATTGAATCATATAACTCTTTGTAATGTTGTTTAACTTTCGAATTTTCTGCTTGAAAACATTCATTTTCATATTTGAGTTTATTGATCATGTTTTGAAGTTGGAAACTCAGAGAATCTACAGACTGTGGTTTATGGGTGTCGATTACATCATTCATGGAAGATTTCAGGTGGGCAATTTGAACCCTCAATTTCCGAATCGTGTTAGTGTGAGCTTGAGTTTTTTCATCCCTTTTTGCCAATTCAAAATATGTATCAAATTCAGGAACATCAGAAGATGTCTTGTCCTTTGATATTTTAATCCTTTCTTCTAAATGTTGATATTTTAATTGAAGATTGAGATTATCAACTTCTAGTTTAGAAAAGTGCTTGACCATGTTGTCATGATCATCATTTTGAATTTTTTCTTGCAGTTTCAAATTTTCCCCCTCAAGCTCAACAACACGATTTTGGAGATTATTCAAAGCAATAGACATTTCATGAAATTGACAAGCATTTATCGTAGAATTTGTAGCAGTGTAGAACACATCTTGAGCAATACATTTAGCAATCAAATTGTCATTCATGATTAGAATATTTTTCCTTGCTATCTCACTATGTTGAAGATCAATTGCAAATTGTTTACCCTTATTTTCAATATTTTTGAACACCTCTTTCATTTCTTTTAGCTCAACATCAAGGGATTGTCGTAATCCCTCAAAGTGTTCCTTGATTAATTTAAAAAATGGAATGACTTCAGTTAAGTAACACTCTTTTGTTAGTTCAAATCCCCTTTCACCCTCAGTAATTCCTGTTGGCGTGATTCTCTTTTTGCATGTTTTATCAAAATCAGTGAACATTTGACAAAGGACATATATGCCAATAAGAGTTTTACATTGTGTGTGAAGTGTTAACTGAACTAAGTGCATTGGTGTATTGGGGGGATACACCGTTGGGGTAGCTACCTTTTGAGGAACCTTGGCCTTAAGTTCCTCAGCTTTCATTTTCTCAACATCTAATGGCCAAAATACCTGTTCTGGTGTTAACTTAGTTTGAGGTGCAAAAACAGTCACTCGATTTTGTTCATAATAATCATGGGTCTTAATAATGACATGGTGTTTAATGCACTTGGGATCTTTCATTTTATTATCAAATCTCTCTCTATTGGCAGACTCAAAATCATCCAATTCTTTATCAGACCAACTATTTGGGGGGGGGGGGGGGGCATGATTGGGTGTAAGCATAACCTTGGCATCATACAGTGCAGGTTGAGAGGCGCTAACGCTCTTAAGGAAATTCGTTTTAGGCATACCTAAATCCTTATCACTATGCTTATCCCGCAGTTTAAGGTGCTTTTCCATTATTTGAGCTGTTTAACAGGTTTGGCCTTGGATGTATAACTTGTTTTCAAGTTTGTTTTTCAACTGCTTAAGGTTGGAAAATTCATTTAATAGTTTAGTATCTTTTTCTTGAAATTCACATTTTAGAACACTTAAACTCTCCTGAATTTCCTGTTTTTCCTTGACAGCACGATCAAGTTGATTTTGAACAGATTTAATCTCTTGTTTTAATGCCTTTTCTTTTAAGTTATGATCAGTTATGTAAGCTTGCATTTGCCAATTCATTTTTTGTTCACGTTCGGTAAGCTCAAATTTTGCACGTTGTTCATAACACCTAACTTGATCCTTAAGAATATTAATCCTAGTGGTCAGAGTGTCATCGGGTGCAACAGCAGTGTACTCATCAAGTTCACACACGTTGTCATCAACAGAGGATATATCACTTGATATAACAGGGTCGACGTTGTGCTTTACATATTGTTCATATGGGACAATGTTGCTATTTCCCATATTAGCAATATATCAGCAACGTTTGTTTGTTGTACTTCGTTATATATCTTTTGTTCATTCATCACATCATTGTCACATACAACAGAAGACATTCCACTGGATACGTCAGAATCACTGTTGTGATCCGAATGTTGCTCAAATGGAAAAACATTAATGTTCTCCTATTCAGCCTCATTTGGTTCACCAACATTATTTTGTTGTATATTGTAGATGGTCTTTTGTTCATCATTAACTACACATTCATCATATAACTTCAGTACCTCAGATATGATGGATGATTTGGAGGGACCAGATTGTTGTGATGGTGAGACAACAGATGATAGATTGACCATGAAGATTATCTGAGCATTGGGTTCATCATCAACGTCTGAGTCAAAAGCATCACAATCTTCAGCTTGGAAGATGTTTAGATCATTAAGAGCTAAATCCTGAACAGGTTGTTCATCCACATCGTCATCAAACGTCTTTACATCATCCCCAGCAAGAAAAGCCAATTCTTCCTCATTAAGCATAACTCCATTCTCTTGAGCTTGCATGAGCAACATTTTGTCCTTGAAGTAGTCTGAGTTCTGAGGACGCTTTGGCTGAGTGCAGTTCCTGGCGATGTGACACAAACCCCCACAGTTGTAACATTTGGGTTTCCTTCCTTGTCCCTGATTCACATTTCCAACCCTGTTCTGCAAGTTACCCCGTGCAGCATTCCTTTGATTCACATTTTGTCTGCCCTGAACATTTTGCACCATCACTCTTGCATCTTCCACAACAGCCTGATTACGTGGATTTGAGGAAGCTCTGAGTTGATTGTTGGTCGGTGGAAGTGCAGCTCTAAAGTGTTAAACAAGTAGAGACACTTGGTTGGAAAGGTTGTCAATCATCTTATCCGTATGAGAATACCCCGAGTCGAGATGGGTATTCATGGCAACAGGTGACTGTAGAGATGAGTGATCGATTGATGACACAGGTTGAGTAGTCGGCAACATACTAGTCATGAATGCAAGTGAGTCATTGGTAGTAGTTGGATTGAGCTTCTCTCTTAATTGACGATCAAACGCTGCATGCTTCTCATGTTGTTGTAAGTAGGCAAATAATTGCTCATAGTTTGTATTTCTCAATCCTTTGTTGAGCTTTACTACAGTAACAAAGCGATCCCACTCAGGTGACATGTTGTTCACAAACTTAGAGTTGAGTTGGATGTTAGGCATTGTCATTCGGATCATTCTCATGTCATTAACTAGCTTGTGAAATCTGACATAGTAGTCGGTAATGTTTTCACCAGGATTTATTTTGAAATGTTCAAACTCATCATACAACTGAGACTCACGGTCTTCTTTGGTCAGCTCCGAGCCAGACAGAAGCATTTTGACATTGTCCCAAACAGCTCTAGCTTCAGTGTTGAAGTTGATTAGCTTGTAAACATCCTTGGGCAACCCTTGTATCACGATGTTGGAGGCTCGAATATCTGCGTCATAACGCTTCTTTTCAGCCTCACTGAGGTCATTGTAAGTTCGTGGTCTGTCAATTCCATGGGTGGGAGTTCCATCATCAGCAGTGGAGATGACATCCCTTGTTGTACCCATCTGCAGAGGACCTTCATCAATTGATCGCAGAATATTCTCACCATTTTCCTTGCCCCGACAGTAGAGTCTGATTCTTTGTGCCCATGATTCATAATCAGTCCTATCGAGCATAGGAGGTCGAGTATTGGACCCTACAGCTTGAATATCGTCAGAGGTAGTAGCCATGACAAAGTCTTCAATCGGGATTTTACAGCTCTTGTGACTTAAACCGAGAAATGATTCTTTCTAGGGATTTTACTAAAGTCAACAAAAGAAACCGGAAGATGTGCTCAGCGAATTAGACTTAGAGAGAGATACTGGATGGGTCGCAGTATGCACTAAGTGTCAAGTCACGACAAGTCAAGTTACTAATAAGAACAAGATTCGTTCGTTGACTGACTCACAAAATGACTTCTTTCAAGTTGTCATTGGGAAGGCAAGTTCTAACAAACATTTTGAATGACATAATCATCTACCTAAAATGATTGGTGTTAAGGATGGTTTGTTGATAAGACGTACTCTAAATGATTACTATTATGACAAGTCATGATAGACAGTAGACTCGATAGAAGATAAAAAAGTTAAAAATGAGAACGATATGCACCTAGATGCGAATGGAAATGATTCCATAAGATGGGAAAGTGTTGGTTTTGACCTTTAAAGAAAGGTGGGGAAAGATGGTTTAGATTAATATATCGTTTGCACTGACAATGAGATGCATGATATATTTCAAAAGAGAAAAAGAAAATGTGGATGTGATCCTAACATGATTGTTGGTGGAGATCTCTAACGGGGTTGAGGTAACAAAGTTCTAGATTACTAGTTTGGATGATCATAGTTGTGTGTTAGAGATAATTTAGTGCATGAAGGGTTTCGTGTAATTATGAGGATTGAAGGTTTTTAGACTAACTATCACTGTTAAGAGTGAAGTTTAGTTATAAGGGTTGAGTATGATGATGTTAATGTGAGGTTTGAAGATGAGATGCAAGATAAGCTTGCAATGGTGAGGCCTTATATAGGTAAGAGTTGTGGGATTCGAATAAAAGTTGGTGGTAGTGTCCTATGTTGTAGTGAGGGAATCTTAGGGTGTATGTGAGTTTGCAAAATTTTGCAGGTTTGAGGTTAGGGATGCAGGGATCTAAAGGAAACAATGAAAATTCGTCAAACAGGGACACAGTACCACTAAATACCACACGGTACCATTAAATTTAACGGTACCGTGGCCTATTTAATGGTACCGTCACCTAGTAATCATGAATTCTCCTATACAGTCTAGTTCTGGGCAGCTAAAGGGAAGTTTTCTAGGGAATAAGAACCACATTCGTGTGTTCTTGAGAGTGTTTGTTGAAAGATTATATGAGTGTGTTTTCGCTCCCCCTCAATCTATGACCATCCGGACAAGATGAAAAAAAAATAAAAAAATAAAAAAATAATAAAGAGGAAAAAAAAATGTTGATGGAAGCGATGTGCTTAGTAACGTCATGACAAGTGATGGATAGCATACAATAAACTTCACCTTTGAAGTTACGTAGCTCTTCTCAATCATTGTGAATATTGATACGTGGGAATTGCGCCCTCGCAACAGGTTTTACCTCTCAAGGGATCTTGAGAAGCTTACAACCCCCACCAGGCAGTGTACCTGATCGTTGTAGTATAGTATAGTGACAAGTACTGGGGGATTGATCATTCAACTCAGGAATAGTGTCGCTAGGATTAGAAAGCCTACTAAACTAGGTCTAGAGGTGAGGGATGATTCTTTTTGTATTTTTTTATATTTTATGAAAGCAAGTAAAATCTCGGGTTTTGAAGGAGTGGGCGGAATTAGTTGCTAGCCAACTAACCCAATTAACTAAAGATGCAATCAAAATAAAATAAAATAAATGAAAATTAAACTATTATACTAATGTGGTGGAAACAATAATGAGAAAAGTTGTGTTTACTTAGATTTCATTACTCCCTAGATATCTATTATCGGTTGACAAGCTTGTTACAATTGCATGGATGACGGGCTATATTCCTTAATACTAGTCGTAGGGCCGTGTACAATATTCCCTAACTCTATAAGATCCTACTTCACTCCTATGTCGAGCCGTTAAAAGCTCCTAACATGGGATCATTAGAATTCTCTTATGCATTAAATACAACCAAAAAATCGTAGTACACCTCCGATCATGTTTCTTAAGACGTTCAAGCAAGTTACCAATGGAAGTCTGCCAGTTTTCTTAAGCCTAACATCGAATACAATCATCCGTAACAATTATAAACAAACAATCAACCCATAATCAACATCTAGGTTTCACTACATCTAAGCAAACACAATAAAAGCCTAGCCTAACATGTTAAAAGAAAGATACACAAAAGATATAATCAAACAATACATAGACATATTGAATGATTAATGAAGTACTTATCTTTATTCAAACATGGAAGAAAGAAGGGTTTGAAACCCCTTCAAGATGCAGGAAATTCGACCTAGAGTTTTTACAAAACTTGTTCCCCAAAAGTTCCACACTTTACAATGAAAATTGGGAAAATATATATAGACTATGCATCCTGACGGCGTCATGTGTTAGCCTCTGACGTCGTCAACTCGCCGCCAAGTTGAAATTTGTATTGCCTGGATCCACTTCTGACGCCGTCATGTAGAAATGAGCTCTGGGCCGTCACTAGTATTTGGACCCTGACGGCCTTGGTGACGCCGTCAGGCCAATAACAAAGAAAATGTTCTGGGCCGTCACGTTATAAGTTCTACATCCACCTCTTTTGTCACTCTTGACGCCGTCACTTTTAAACCTTGACGTCGTCAGGTACTGTTCCAGCAAGGAATTTTGAGACTTTGCCGTTTTCTTCACTTTTACGCTCCAAAAACGTCCAAAATGCTTCCTTTTTCAGATTTCACCTCAAAAGTACCTAAAATGATAAAAGAAACGATTTAGGGCAATAATTGATAAAACAATCTCGAATTCGGGCTTAAATGACTCCTTAAAAGCGGTACACTTTTTGCCTCATCAAATACCCTTACACTTGAGATTTGCTTGTCCTCAAGCAAATGCGCTTTTATTCTAATCAAAATACAAGTTAGGGGTCATTTAACACTAATATAAAAGTAATTGCAACAAATAATCGTTCCACTAAAAACCAAAAACAAGCACGGAGGTCATACACTAGCACCTCACAAATAGTGTTTAGATACTCACATCTCTCGGGTGTAATAAAGTATATATCACAATATGGAAATGGAAAACATCTCTCACTACTTGTCATAGCAAATAGATTACCATAGGCTTGGGAAAGGATCAAACCTCCACCACTTGGCGTAAGCACCTAGGATAGACTATCAAAGAGGTCTTTTAAAGGGTTATAACGTTAGGTGTAGGGATATGGAAAACACGGTTTTGTTGGATAAAGGAAATATTTACTGGTGGCGAGTTAATCATCTTGGTTAATTACATGTACAATATGGCGTTGCTAAGCCAAGACTCGACTCAGCTTAAGCTAATAAATCAAAAATAACAAAAACTTAAAATAAACATAGAATGAAACAGGATAGTAGTCCGTATGTTTTTCTCTTTTCTTTTTCTTTTTTTTTTTTTTTTTTTTTTTTTTTTTTTTTTTTGCATACATTTTTGCCCTACCATCCAAATAATATATCATAGGGAATGTACATTCCCCTTACACTTGAATTTTTATATACTTTACATTAAACTATTCTAATGACTCGAATCAAGATAATCAAAACACTTGGAGTACTTTTTAAGATTAATGCACACATGGGGGTAATATATTATGTTCTTCCCCTTTATTCCATAACACAAGTACTTTTCCCATGAGTCCCAATCATTCCAAAACAATACGTACAAGATATGACTCGACTTAGCAACCATGTAATCAATTAGATAATTAACTAAGGGTTTAAACATGTAACAATAATGCACTAAAGATGAGTGCATACACGGAAGGCTAAGGCGATTTGGTTGCACATTTGGGTGGGTTGTAACAAATTCTTCCTTTAAGTAAGATGCTTAAAGTTAGAAACGAAAAGATAGGTTTGGAGGGGTGTACTAGGGGTATCGTGTACTATAAATGAGTACAACGCTAAGGTGTGGGAAGAATTAATTGACTTTACTAGTCAAGTGATATGACTTAAATGGTCAAGTAATTATGATACGGGTTTAAACACAAGGGTGATCCTAATGCCTCTTATCATGTAGTAAATCCTACTACACGAATGTAGTCTTACTAGCGGTCTCGGGATGCATCACTAACGCAAGTTCTAGAATCTAAATGCTACCGGTACACTTATAAGCACTAATGATAAATGCTTTTCCTATCAAATATAAAGGCGAACCTCACATATTTGGGTGGAAAATTTTTCTGAATGGTACGGTTTTGTGCTAGTCATACAACTCCTATCCATGAGACGCTTGTTAAGGCTAAAGTTTCACTCCTAAATGTTGTAAAAAAATTTAAATTTGGCGCAAAAATTACACTAACAAGTATTTCTCTTAGTTTTATTACACACCTACCATCAAACAAACAAACAAACTCAAGTGCAATTGTATCCTATAAGGTATCATCATTTACCCTCCCCTTACACTTAGGATGAACATTGTCCCCAATGTTCAATTAAAGGATGTAAAAGTAAAATAGGTAAAA
Organism: Artemisia argyi; assembly: GCA_030686995.1. Taxonomy (NCBI): domain Eukaryota; kingdom Viridiplantae; phylum Streptophyta; class Magnoliopsida; order Asterales; family Asteraceae; genus Artemisia; species Artemisia argyi. The sequence goes on from CM060683.1 coordinate 72,980,566, forward strand.
GAATGAAAACAAATGCTCCCCTGATTCGTTCGATGTGGATAGTGTGTCAACAAGGTTAGGTCTTCCTCCAAGAAAATGAACATTCAAAGCTTCCCTTCCAGAAATATAAATCATCTTCTTGTCATATATAACCTGTTAAACCTGAGAAAACAATCAAGGCAACCTTGCGTAAAATCGGCGGCAATCTATATATATACTAACAAATCCTAGAAAGCAATTTAAGATATAATGCTTGTGGAATGAATGTTTGCAGATTTCTTGGAGTTTACAAAACTAAAGAATCAACAAAAACTTTAAGACTCCGGTTTAAACAAAACTCGCAAAATTTTTCAGAATTTTGGTACCTGACGCCGTCAGGTTTTAACTCCTGACGCCGTCAGAATGTTCCTGGAAAAATCTCATGTTAAGTTTCCGGAAAATTTCTGTCAAAAATCATGCCTTATTTCCTGGAAAATCCTGCAAAATATCATTATGACTCGATACAAGCATTTGACTCTAACAATTACTAATATACATGCTCATTTAATATTGTGGCGAATCATGATCATTTTCGTTCTTATAAAAAAATTTGGGTTTCCCCTTACACTTAGCTTTTGGAAAATACCTTTATATGAAGTTAAGACGAAGTTAAACAACAAAATAAAGCATTTTCACAATTTAGTTTGAAACATGATCTACCAACAATAAAAATAAAACATGCATACGGAAGCAAATAACATCAAACAAATAAACAAAACATGGGTTGCCTCCCAAGAAGTGCTTTTCTTTATTTACGAGTCTTGTAGCTAGACTCAAGGTCATGGGCTATTACGTGACCTCATCTCTTGAGATGACGTATCCCATATAATTATGATCCTCACTATCGGGGTGGTAGTGTTTCAATCGTTCGACACTTGCAGTCACCTCCCCTCCTCCTTTACTGCTCAAGGTAGCTATCCCACCTTGGCGTATGCTTTCAATTGTGAATGGTTCATACCACCAGGGACTCGGCTCGTCGGGGGGTACTTTTATCTCTGAATCCCTTAAGAGTACCAAGTCTCCTTCTGCAAATGGTACATGATTCTCCGTCGGTTGACTACATTCAAACTTGACATGAACTTTATTGCTGCTTTTGCCTCTATCAGGCTTAGTTTCTTTGTAGCTTTTGATTCTTGTTTCCCATGCGAGGATTTTTTCTGAACATGATTAGGCGATGTGTCAAAGTTGTTTTTGAGCTTTCTTTTCATCAGGCTTTCTTGCACACATCGTGGGGTCATAGGAAGGCTAATCTTTCTTTTTCCTGACTTAAGTTCAATTTCCCTCTTTTCATACCAAATGACAACTCTCGCGGTGGTGAGGAATGATGCTCCAAGGATTATTGGCATGCACCCACCTCCTTTATCATCGATGATCATGAAATCGGCGGGATACATGAACCCTGCAACATTGACCAGTACATCCTCTGCAATTCCCAAAGGGTATACATAAGAGTGACCAGCGAAGGATAGCCTAACACGGGTGGTGGCTGGCATTTCCGTGGTTAGTTGGGTATAAATAGTTAGGGGCATAAAATTTACTTCCGATCCTTGATCTGCGAAAGCATCTAGATATTGCAACTTCCCAATGCTGGCTGGTATCTCAAAGTTCCCACAAGCCATTTGCTTAGTAGCCACTTTTTGTATAAGTAGCTTCTCGAATACCGGTCCCCCAGGTAATGTATCATACTCATCTTTCCCCTCTTTCTCCTTCTTTGAAACCTGTTTGGAGGATTGGTTACGTCTGTCACCCTTTATCCAATTTGTTATGGTATTCTCATTTATATCATGTTTTAGGTAGTAACCTAGTGATTGGGATTTTGGCGGTTCCTCAATGGTTTGTACACTAGGGGTTTCCTTTTCCTCATTACCCTCGTGGACAATTGTGATAGAGTTAACAAATCGGGTAGTGGGGGTAGCACTTACTTTTCTTAATATCATCATTTCTGGGGGTTTTTGGTTTGAGTATTCCTCCACCAGGCTCATCATCTCCTTCATTTTCTCTTGCATCTCCTCCTTTTATTTATAAACTGCTTCCTCAAATTTAGCAAGCCGCTCAGAATGGGTTGCCATGTACTCTCTCATTCGAGCTTCGAATTTTGGACTGAGGTTTTGAGGAGGCGAATAAGGTTGAGCATAATTTTGAAAGGTTTTGACATTCTCTCTAAAGGGTGACTCAGACAATGGTGTCGGAATCATTTTTGAGACAGAGTTGACAGCTGCCCATCTGGGACTTAAAGGTCTCTTTTGTTTTTCCATGAGATAATCAACCTTTTTCTCAAGTTTGCAAAGGAGTTCTTTGGAGATTTGAGTGGTTTCCCCAGGTGTCGAGATTGCGTTGATAGCCGAGTTTATAACATGAGTAACTTCCCATAACTCATGATTGTTGAAGGCAAGCTCATCAATAATTTCCCAAGATTCCTCGGCGTTTTTATCACGCAACCTGCCTCCAGTGGCTCGATCAATGGTGCATTTGGTGTGAAAGTCGACATGGTCATAGAAGATTTGAACTAATAGCCAAATATTTATGCCATGATGAGGGACTTTTTGGAGTAAGTCTTTGAAACGAGTCCATGCTTCATAGAAAGTTTCACCTTGACGCTGTTGGAACATCAAGATATCATTTCTAAGCATCGTAGTTCTCCCCGGTGGGAAAAATTGAGCAAGGAAACGAGAAGTGAGATCATCCCAAGAGGTGATGGATCCCCGGGGAAAACGTTCAAGCCATTGACTAGCTTGATCACGTAGAGATAATTAGAATAGACGTAATCGGGTCGACTCTCTAGTTGCAACATTAAGGTCTATGGAATCTACGATTTTAAGGAAATCCTTGAGATGTTGATTAGGATCTTCGGAACGAAGTCCATGGAATGCACATCCGCTTTGCACCAACTGGATGGTGTCAGATCGCAAGGGGGACACATTGGCTCCTTGGGTGAGCTCAATGGTGTTTCTATAGCCTTAGTGGCTAGGCCGGGAATACTCTCCTAAAGTTCGGGGCCTAGGAGGTTGGTTTGCTAGTGGTGGGTTTTGTGGGTGGTTTTGTTGTGGTGGGTTAATGGGATCAAAGATATTACCACCTTCCATGATGTCGGATGGTAAAGATATTACCACCTTCCTAAAAATAAAAATAAAACCTTACTAGAAAGGAATCTAGCAAGTAGACCTAATAAAAAGAAATCCTAACCTAGACAATACTATTCCCTGGGCTGCGGCGCCAAAACCTTGATACGTGGGAATTGCGCCCTCGCAACAGGTTTTACCTCTCAAGGGATCTTGAGAAGCTTACAACCCCCACCAGGCAGTGTACCTGATCGTTGTAGTATAGTATAGTGACAAGTACCGGGGGATTGATCGTTCAACTCAGAAATAGTGTCGCTAGGATTACAAAGCCTACTAAACTAGATCTAGAGGTGATGGATGATTCTTTTGTATTCTTTTATATTTTATGAAAGCAAGAAAAATCTCGGGTTTTGAAGGAGTGGGCGGAATTAGTTGCTAGCCAACTAACCCAATTAACTAAAGATTCAATCAAAATAAAATAAAAGAAATGAAAATTAAACTATTATACTAATGTGGTGGCAATAATGAGAAAAGTTGTGTTTACTTAGATTTCATTACTCCCTAGATATCTTTTACCAGTTGATTAGCTTGTTACAATTGCATGGATGACGGGTTATATTCCTTAATACTAGTCGTAGGGCCGTGTACAATATTCCCTAACTCTATAAGATCCTACTTCGCTCCTATGTCGAGCCATTAAAAGCTCCTAACATGGGATCATTAGAATTCTCTTATGCATTAAATACAAGCAAAAATCGTAGTACACCTCCGATCATGTTTCTTAAGACATTCAAGCAAGTTACCAATGGAAGTCTGCCAGTTTTTTTAAGCCTAATATCGAATACAATCATCCGTAACAATTATAAACAAACAATCAACCCATAATCAACATTTAGGTTTCACTACATCTAACCAAACACAATAAAAGCCTAGCCTAACATGTTAAAAGAAAGATACACAAAAGATAGAATCAAACAATACATAGACATATTGAATGATTAATGAAGTACTTATCTTTATTCAAACATGGAAGAAAGAAGGGTTTGAAACCCCTTCAAGATGCAGGAAATTCGACCTAGGGTTTTTACAAAACTTGTTCCCCAAAAGTTCCACACTTTACAATGAAAAATTGGAAAAATATATATAGACTATGCATCCTGACGGCGTCATGTGTTAGCCTCTGACGCCGTCAACTCGCCGCCAAGTTGAAATTCGTATTGCCTAGATCCACTTCTGACGCCGTCATGTAGGAATGAGCTCTGGGCTGTCACTAGTATTTGGACCCTGACGGCCTTGGTGACGCCGTTAGGCCAATAACAAAGAAAATGTTCTGGGCCGTCACGTTATAAGTTCCACATCCACCTCTTTTGTCACTCTTGACGCCGTCACTTGTAAACCTTGACGTCGTCAGGTACTGTTCTAGCAAGGAATTTTTAGACTTTGCCGTTTTCTTCACTTTTACGCTCCAAAAACGTCCAAAATGCTTCCTTTTCCAGATTTCTCCTCAAAAGTACCTAAAATGACAAAAGGAACGATTTAGGGCAATAATTGATCAAATAATCTCGAATTCGGGCTTAAATGACCCCTTAAAAGCGGTACACTTTTCGCCTCATCAAATATTCATAGAACATTCATATGATGAGGCATGTGATCACGTGGAGATATCCTAGGGGTTACGAAGATACAATCTTCAAGGTTTTGAGGTTAGTGATAATGTTTTAGTGGGGTTATCTATGTTGATGAGGAAGGATTATCTCAACTTGTACTAGCAGTTCTTCGCTTGAAGTGTGAGGAAGATGAGTGGGATGCGGAAGCATTGGTAGTGTAGAGCGAAGGTTGAAAAGTGTAGATAAGTTAAGAAGATAATGGATACGGAAGTAATCAAACATATGATGTGTTTAGTACGATACGGAAGTGAAAGGGAAAAGGCTGAGGAATCAGAAGATAGAATCTATTCTGATAGGAGACGGTTCTGGTTCAATACTACATCAAGTGGGTTTCGATAGTGCTTTTGACCCAGAATTAGATTTATGAAGAAGAAATTTCACATATGCTGTGATTTTTCTGGACCTTGGATTAAAGGAATTTATACCAAATAAATTCTTTTACGAATGAATCCAACAGGATTTGATGAACGTTGATCGAGAACGATAGATGACATTTAATTGCATTTCACAAATTAAATATACTTTAAATATTTCGGATGAAATATTTAAGTTGTCATTGGAAGCTTGAAAGGATTTGACTCAAAACTAGTTAGGCACACGCAAATCAACAATTTGAGAGTATCTAACGAATAAATCTCACTAGTTTAGTGAGAATTTTTGACATGATAAAAGAACATATACCTAACAAGTTCTCTTAGGATTAGACGAATGATTCTAGACGAGTTGAGAGACCTTAATATTTCCAGTAAAATATTTAGATAGGCATGAGATGAGACACAAGAGATGACTTTAATATTTCTAGTGAAATATTTAAATAGTCATAAGACAAGATTCGAAACTTAAAGAATGACCTTAATATTTTCAATGAAATATTTAAGTATGAGAGTATTAACATACTCTTGATGAGATAGGATGATGGTTTGTTTTCTATCCTAAAACTAATGGATAAGTTCGATCTTCATTATCTATGAGGTGAGCTTGAAGGCAAAACACAATCACAAACCTATGGGATAGGAGGAACTAACGGAAATGAATATACTTGGTCTTAAGAAGTGTATATTTACACAAGGATGAAAGGGACTACTAATCACTTATGTAGTAACTCGTGAGTCCTTTGTCACCTGAAGGTTGATGTTAGCTATTAGCTTTTGAATGAGCGTTTTAACATATTTTGTTAAAAGGCTTGGATATGATGTTTTGGATATGACATTTAACAATTGCGATCGCAAGTTAAACTTACTTGAATATTTCGGATGAAATATTTAAGCTGTCAAACCTACTCCGAGTTCTACTAGGTTTGTATCTAACCTCCCCATGACAAAAAGGTATATTACTTGAAAGAAGGCGAAGTGATGACCAGGGAATTAGGACAACTTCGCTACTACTTTAACTTATAGGTTTTGACACTAGTGTATGACCATATGACTTTTAAGGGTTCATAGTGATAAGCATACCTTATTCCTAATGTATTAAAACAACATAGTGTGGGTGCATAGGCAAATCATCTAAAATGCACATAAGGAATAAATCCAAATGTCATTCAAAATATGATAATCATTTAGCATTTAAGAGCATGTATCATAGATATGTATATCAATGGATATAATATCCAAATAGCTCATCAAATACAAGACGTTTCTAATAAACATGCATTCAATAATTAAAAAATTAATTACTAAGCATTAAGAAAGCATGAAGCATCTAGTCATATCCCACAAGAACATGTTATCAATTAGAAACACATATGTGGGATGCAAGTAATCTAGGTTTGTTAAGGAGGATCCTAAATCCTACTTGTTCAAAATGAAATCCTAATGGGAGATAAAGTTCATCGATGTAGACTATCTTTAGTCAAATGTAGGAATGAAAATTTTTCAAGTTAGAGAATGAGTATGAGACTATCACTAGTGGTGCTCAATTTAGGCTAAACACGACCATTTTTACGGGTTATACCACGAACCCAACTTCTCTCCTGGAAGCAATTCAATCGTTAGGTCAAATTGAATTTCTAGTGCGATAGGTTCTCTAGTAGTTATTGTTAAGATCGTTTTAGCTCGAGGTTGGTTAGACCTCATCTAGGGATTAGACAATAATAATGATTAATAACACGATACGCAGCGGAATAAACAAAACATCTTTATTATTGCTACAAGGTTTCTCGTCATCATCTCTACTTTAACATACACCAATAGCCCCAATGCTACGTGATCAAGTGTAGCACGGTTACATCCTAACAGGAATCATAAAGATCCTTGGGGCTAAACACGAATACAATAAGTCTAGGTGTTTACCTGAACTATATGCCCTAGACACACACACACACACACGCTTTCCTGTATTTTACATTGTGGAAGACTTATGAATAAAACATGTACCTTACCTCTCTTTATATAATAGAGACATTAGGGTTTACAAAGAATATAAAGAAATATTCCTAATCAAGTAAATCGATTTCCTGTATATTCTTTTTCTTTGAAGTTTTCCTCTTTGTCATCTTCAGTCCTTCATCTTTTATATTTTGTCAATATCAACTCAACATATAATTCCCAACAGTCATTCTCATGCTAGAAAAATCCAAATTCCTATATTTGCCTATCGAAGTATAGCAAAGATGATATTAGCTTATTTCGCTAATACATGTCCTAATATGACTCAACTAATCGTATTTCGAAAGTCGGTTACGAAGATGACATGTCTTACATAACTTCTAACAAAGGTAAACGAAATGTTTTAATTTCGTGTTTAAGATTTAGAGGTTATTTGGTGGAGATGGTGCATTTTATGATCTCTTGGATAACAACTTTGTTTGTTGAGTTGTTGCATGTTATTTTAGCATGATTTGGTTTCCTAGAACCAAGAGATGCTCTAATGTGATACAATGTAGAATCTACTACATCGAGAGTGTTTCAAGAATGCTCCTTAGCATATCTTGAGAGAAGAATCTAGTAAATGTTATTTACCTCAATAGATCTTGTGAGTATTAAATTTGAAATGAGATGTATTGTATATTTCAACAAATATACTTTTCTTAGAGGAAACTTATTACTCCTACGAATACTTAGTGAAACAAGTATTTTAGTGTATGACCAATTTTACTTGTTTATGCAATGACACATGTTGTATTTGGTTATTATTCAACTCTAATATCCTATATTTGTTAACAAGATGCAATGTATTCTCTTGTAACATAAGCATTCATGTTACAAAGAAAATAAGATACGTAGGATATAAGTTATCCTTTGTCAATCTTTTGATAAAAGAAATACATGTGATATTTTAGCTTCGGGTCCATTACAATATCTAATTTGTCCTTTGTTAATCTTTTGATAAGAGAAATACATGTGATATTTTCAAAGATTGATGACTTACATAATAGTTAATAACATATTATGTGTGACACTTTTACTTGACATGTGATTTTGAGTGTTGAGTCGTTCATGAGCAAAGTTTACATATGTTGTTTGTTTGCTCGTGTTTGGTTTTTCAAAAATGACACATTTACTAATTGCATTGCAAAGTAAATTACTTTAATATTTCGGATGAAACATTCAAGTTGTCAATCCTACTTAGATGTATATTTTATGCATCCTTTAAACATATTAGTTTAATGTTTGGAACACAACCATTGAACAAGAAGACTCAATATAACATCTTCAACACAACTGTGAGTTATGATGCGATGCATATTATTTTCGTCTTGAGAGGACGTCATTATTCTCATAACAACCGAGTGTGATTGAGTATGTAGATTCAAGATAATATATTTTGTTATATTTTGATGTTATCTTGAAGCTAGACAAATAATGACTCCAATTTCATGTCCATGCTCGAAAACTTGTAAATTAGATTCAATGATGACATCAATCATAATTTGAATAATGAATTGATATGTACTCGAAATCTTTCTTAACCCTCACGGTCACTCCTTTTAAAAAGAAAATAAAAATTTAGGGAATGTGTTCCATTTATTCTAGTACTAGTAGTATGTGTGAGCTTAATTACATATTAAGTTACTACTTCGATATTGTCATTTATTTTATTTGTGAATAACTATTTATATTATTAAGAAGGGATTTTCTAATATGTGCCACCATGGCATATGTTTATGTATATTTATTGAACACAATAGTTTCGTAAATTATGTTAATTTCCATATAAAACAATATTAAATATGGTAAATGAAAGCAAATTAGGAAATTATTAATTTCAAGTAACATTCAAACATGGCAACTTATGTTCATTAAATGGTTATAATTGTGTACCACCATGGCACAAATTAGAAAAAGCCACTCTTAGTTTTTCAACACCTCATTAGTATAAAAATAATTATCTTAGCTATTTTTATACAACAAACGTAAAATAGTAAATGTTTAAAATATTTTGTATGTGTGTTAGATCAATGCAAGTTTAATACATTTTCTTTTACTTAAATACTAATGCATTAATATGATCTTTTATCTTGTTTAGACAGCCCATAGTCAAGCAAGACACGAAGATGTGATGTTTTAGAGATATGTTACGGATTTAATGAAAGTGTTAAGTATTTGGAGGTGATATACTTTTTATACTTATACCTTTGTGATGCGCTCCATCGAAGCTTTAAATTTATAAACAAGAATTACCGGTTAACTAGGAACACATTCGGGCAAGTATACCCTAGTCATTTGTAGTATAGGGGTGGTAAGTCAAGGTCGTCCCAAGAGACTTGGTTACACTCAAGTGTTGTTTGTTTGTTTAAGCAAGTAACAAGTTAGTGGTTATGATTGTCACGGATCAAACCACAAGAAAAGCAATATGAGAACAAGAACACAAAGAACATACATGTTTAGACAAATGATCATATGGATATTAGGATGTTTAGTTTGGAAAACATATTATCAAAGGTAATCCTTACTACCTCTAGAACCAATAATAATTTAGTGTTTTATAAATCAAATATGTATAAGCCTTAATCAAATGGTTATATCATGAGGCTTATACCTAAACAACAACAAAGAGTTCTTTCGACCCATAACTTTGATGTCATTAATTTGTTAAGTACCATTTACTTGAAAGATGATGAAAACACATATTCAAAAGATGTCTTTCGACCTTTAGTCTAAATTAAACCTTTACTTGTTATGTTTATTAATTTCCTTATACAATCGTCACAAAGTACAAGACCAAAACCATTCGTCGACTAATGAATTGAAATCAACCACTTTTGAGAATCCTTTCGACTATAGACTCAAAAATGATTAATCAAAATAATAAACAAGACAAGTTCCAATTTAACCAAATATGATGTCTTTCATCATAAACCAAACAAACACAAATTGTATCCAAACATCCTTTTATCACAAGTTATCATATGTACCAAACAAGCATTAAGAAATTATCATTATCAAAACACATCACATGAAACACATAGAACCAAACATGAGATATAACATTCAACATCTTAAAAGTAACAAGATTTTACCCAAGGTATCAATTACAATAGGTAAAGGTAAAGGATTATAGCAACCTTCAAGCCTCCAATCAACTACAACTTCTAACCAAGCCGGAAAATAATACCCGAACACTTTCTTGAGCACTTGAGCACCACTTCTGGAAATGGTATAGGGTTGTGGCCTTTTGGGTGAGATAATAGTGGTGACAATTCGTCCTTAAGGGTGGAGGAAATAATTGCACACTTGAAACTAAGCCTAAGCACTTTTATTTATAGTAGAAATCACCCTTAGCCTCCAAGCATGAAACTTGGACACTAAGTGTCATAAAAATGCCAGGAAATGAAGTTATTAGGGAGACATGATCGGACTTGGGGCTTAAAGACACTTAATTATGCATTAAAAATGACTTGGGGAGGTCAGCATGCATCCAACCGTTCGGTTGGATTCCAACCGATCCAATTGGATGAGATATTTTGATCTAACCGATCGGTTGCAGGCTCCTACCGATCGGTTGGATTCATTTGACAGAAAATGATAAACATGAAAGTTGTAGATCTTTCTCTTAGCTTTCCGTGGCCGCTTGAATCAACTAAATCTGAGTTCATATGTTCAACTTATGGCCAAAATAGTGAAGGTGTGTCGGGAATAACGAGTCTTCCAATAATTCTTCGTTTTAGCTTCTTTTCTTCATTTCACTTCTCGTTTTCCTTCTTGTGCTTTATTCTTGAGACTTTGGAGTGACAACTTCATGACTTTTATCTTCTCGAATATATTCCAAGAGACTTGAATGAGTCGGGAATTCTTCGTACATGCATAAATCTTCGTTTATTGATCATTTCTTCGTCTTTTTCATCATTTTCCTTCCATGAACCTAAAATACGAATTATGCTCAATTAAGTACCATAAGTTCATAAAAGTGCCCATAAAATCCACAATAACGCTCATAAAAACATGTACAATTTGAGTGTTATCACTTTGGAAAAATAATTGTGTAAGACAATATCTTTTGACTCACATGATCAACCAACTTAGTTTCCATTTCTAAGAAGGTTACTAAAGCATCCTAAAACATGCAAGATGTCGAAAACACATATGCAAGAAAAGTGGTCTATGCCTATATGCAATGCAAAACCAATCACACAACTTAGTGCAAGAAGTCTAGTCTAAGTCCTATTGACATATCAACCGGAAAACTAATAAGCAACACATAGCAACAAGGCATGTAAAACGCTTGTGATTATAGTTACAATTAGCTCAACTAAAAATAACTATAAGTACTCAAAAATATTAACTAACAATACTAAGACACAAAGAAAAACAAATAACCATTTAGCTTAACACATAAAAATACTTATCGTCATTTTGTGTATTAAGTATAATAGTGTATACTAAGCTTGATTTTATTTGACAATGAATTATTTTCCACCTCATTTCAAAATTTGATCAAGTTCAACGCTTTGAAAATATAAATACATCAACATGTGATGTTCTCTTTGTAATTTGACCAAAAATTTGCGCAATCGGCATGGCCGGAAAATACTATTTGTTGCGAATCAAAGACTCTTGTAAATTTTACTTTACAATCATTTCCAAAAATTATTTTTAAATGAAAGTAGACTCAATTACGTTTATAACGATAGGTGGCACTACTCCTACGGACTTATGGTTGATTTTATACGAATTTTTGAAAATTTCTCAGTTCTGAAAAACAGACGAAGGTACCGTTAACTTTAGTGGTACCGTCCGTATTTAGTGGTACCGTACGTTATATTTAGTGGTGCCATGCCAATTTTTACAGATTTTGAACAAAACCAATTTTTTTATTCAAAACAAGTATTTGATGTAATAGAAAGATGTAAAACTTAATAAATTAAATACCTAACCTATAAAAGATATATTAAGTAACATTTCAATGTTTAGGACTAAGAAAAACATTTATGAAAATACTTTTACTATAAGACAAATAGTTTTCCCAAATGCTACTTTCAAAACTGCATGACTTTACAACTCTTTCTAAAGACATAACCGAACACTTACAAATTCTTTTCTTTTATTTGTTTAAGAAAACCTTCAAGCTACTATGACAAAGTATACTTAACAACAAAACTTGTAAGTATTAAGCAAGTAAATACTTTTCATATTTTATCCAACTTCATGGGAAATTTGATACATCGATCGTACTCAATTTTGAAAACCATTTGTTTTAAAAATTTGAGCGACGTGGCTCTATTACCAATTGTGGAAACCATAGAGGGGGGGGGGGGGGGGGGTGAATACGTTTCCATTAAAAACTAAAAACTTTTGTATCAAATGACCAATCAAGTTTGATGTAATATGAGAAGTCTCAACAAAAAGTCTTGCTACAACTAGTGATAGTGGATTTACATATGTGAAGCATATTACTATGACACAAACATTGACACACATAAATATCACATAATATATGCAATAAGCCACACACTCATAAAAGCAGTGCAAGTATAAAATGATAAATGCAAAGATAAAAAGCAAAGAGATAGGTTAAGAAAACGCAAACCCAGACACAGTGATTTACAGTGGTTCGGCCATGAAGCTCCACTCCCCGAGTACCCAACTCGAGAGTTGCTTCACTAATCAACAAGCTCCATTCTCGGCGGAGAAAACCATACAACGTCGCTTACATTATTTTACGACACTAAGCTAAATGTCGAGTACTAATCTTAGCTAGTACCAATCTACCACGATCTACCTAATCCTCACAAATCACACAAGTTACAAGATCCACATGATCTACACTCGATCTACCCGATCTACTCACGATCTACCCTTGATCCACTTGATCAACACACAAGCTCACTAGCTACAAGAGATCTCCAAGATCTCAACAAGATCACAATGATCCACTCTCACAAAACTAAACAAAAGATAATGACTACTTGATGTATATCAAGATACAACAAGTTTACAACAAGTAATGCAAGTGCACTACTCAATGACTCTAACACTTTGTATCTTCTTGGTACTTTGTGTTCTTCTCTGGGACTAGAAGAGGAATGAAGGTGATCACTTGAATAGATGATTGGATCACTCTAAAACAAACTAAGACTCTCTTAATGATCAAAGAAATTGATCTAACTAAGCAGGGATTAAACCAGAGAAAAGTGGCTGGGAAAACCAATTGGGAAGTGTAAAATGGTCCACTATTTATAGGCAAGGAGAAATCTGACCGTTACAGGGGGACGGAACCACTAATTGTCACACGGTACCACTAAATTTAGTGGTACCGTGCCAGACAAAAACGCTCCCATTTTTGTTTTTAGTGGTGAAAGTTTATTTGGGGAAGTTTGGAGCTGATTTGGGGGGGAAATAGCTGTTGGGATTTTTGAAATGATTTTCCCAAATAAAACATTTCTTTATAATTCAAAAACAATCTGTGAAATATATTTTTGAAAATATGTTTTGTCACATTTATAAAAATGTGAAGTTTAGAACAAAAAAATTTATTTCTTTGATCATCCATCAAGCATTAAATTTGTTTGTTCATACCTTGAGTGATTTACGTCGGGATAAAAATCTACGACTCTGTTGAAGCATACTTGAGACGTCGAGAGATGTTGATGTAAGTATGCGTTGATGATTTGTGTTTACAAGTAACTTGCGCATTTTACGTTACGCATTACAAGTTACATGTTTGTCATTATTAAAACCGAAGAAACCGTTTAGTTTAAATATCGTAATATTTGCACTAACAGTTTTGTTATTTCATACTTGAAGATAATTGTCCTTATGGTTACGGGCTTACAGCTATGCTTGTGTGTATGTGTAGAATGCAACTTGAATAATGATTTTATGGTCCTTTGACATGGGTCGTTTAATTGCATTTACTTAATATAATGTTGGAACTCAAGAGGTCTAATGCATGTAATTTAATAGATGATGATTTAAGTTGGTTGTTCTTAATTGTAGTGAATTGACAATGGTAATGTAGCATGTTCTTAGAATTGCAATTAGAGCGTATTATTTCACACTTGTAATCCCAAATAGCAGGCATCACCCATACGACTATACGTGTGGGGAGATTGACTTAATAGATAAAGAACCGAGCTTGCTTTTGTTAACTGTAGTGAATTGACACCGGCAATGTGGTATGCTGCCAATGCATATTCTGAGCCTCAAAATGTTTACCTGTTCTTAGGCCATGTTATGTCATTCATAGAAGCCCAATAGCAGACACCACATTATGCGACTATAGGTGTGGGGATATGCTCACGTATTTCTACTTATTGGTTGAGTATATGGTGCTAGGAAATTGGTAATAATGTTTACTGTCACTTGATTATAAGAAGTAACCCAGAGGATTAATATTCTTGATTTGCCAGTTAATGAGTTAGGCTTATTCTTTATATATAATGTATTGACAAACTGGTTGAAAGTGACCCGTATCAAAATTATTCATTTTGACCCGAACCCATTACTTGAGCTTCCCAACCTACCCATTTTCCTTTCGGATGCAAATATAGAATAATCTCAGCTTATATTTATTTTCTGGTTGAAACAACTTATGTGCAACTATTATACATTCAGACAAGATGGATCGAAAGCTTTCATGAGGCACTGGAATTTTCAGGTACATTCATTTTTTAGCATATACTTTATAGAGTGTAACAATTTCTGTGCTATATCTTTCAGGGTTCATCTGATGGTAAAAATTGGACAAACCTGAGAGTACACGAGAATGATCAAACAGTAACTAAACCAGGACAATTTGCTTCATGGGCAGTTACAGGTCCAAACGCTTTGATCCCTTTTAGATACTTTAGAGTGGCTTTAATGGGTCCGACAACAGAGGATATCAACCCATGGACACTATGCATTTTCTTCTTGGAACTCTGTGGTTACTATCACTGAATCCCATAGTTTTGTTGTAATCTGAATCCCACTATGCATTTGTAATTTGTAACGATATGTTTTCTTGGAACTCTATGGTTACTATCACTGAGTTAGGCTAATTTTTTGTGGTTTTATAACTGTACTTGATCTTTATTTTATGATGTTGCCTACTGAAGTACTAATACATGTTGTTTTAGTATTGTAATATGAATGTTGCCTACTGATGAACTAATGTTGTCACACCTCGCCAAGGCGGAAACGCGAGTGTGTAACTTCATGGATATCGTCACAACACATGGTGTCAATATAGAGAATAACTACATGCATAAAATAGAGCAAGTACAGACACGAAGTGTCGTAACAATACCCCATAAATAACCAAAACAAAATCCAAAACAATACATAAATCCAAACATAGATAATAAACCACTTCCAATGCAACTAGGGACTCGTCATATCACATCCTTCTATCTTATCCTTAGAAAGCTCACCTGAAAATGATGCTTAAAACGTCAACATAATGTTGGTGAAATTCATAGGTTTAAGACACACACACACGCTCAAGGCAACCAGTTCACTGTGATCATAAAAATATATAGCTAGACAAATAATTAAAGTTATCATATAAGCTAACATGTAATCACACAAGATAAAGGCAACCAATGGGACGGAACGTGTCCCCCGCTCCAATATAGACATCAATTAGGTCGCATGTGCGAGCAACAGGATAAGCATCCTCCCAATTGAGTCTCTGATATGCATGCCTGATAATTTCCGATAATCCACGATAATCTCATCACAACATATAATCATCACACCATAATAATCATCACATATAGCATAAATATGATAACATTATAAGTCCAAGCTCTTTTAAATCACACATAATCACAGTAACTCAAACCATTTAAGACAAGCATCATTCCCATCCCAAGTTTAAAACAAAGTAAAAAATATGGGACTATGAACTCACCTCAAACTTTGCAGCTTCCACAAACCCAAATCACAAATCTATAATTCATAAAATAAATCCACATTACACATGGCCAAGCAAAAAGCTATAACCCATGTAATACACATATGATGGATGTCTAAGATTCATATGACCCACCATGGATCTCCTAGACCCCATAGTAATCACCACCAAATCCTAATGCTCACTAAATCCCTTGCACTTATAACTTCAGAAGATGCATAATTTTGGGGCACATTTACCCACATAAAATAATAACAATTAAAGCTTAACAACTCACACCAAAAATTCACCATGGTCTCTCACAAGCATACAAGCTAATTCCAGAAGGCCATGGTCTAAAAACATACACAAGTATCCTTTGAAAAATCAAACATATAAACTATCCAAATTCGGATCTGAACACACACCAAAAAGTTTTAATCAAATTAAAACACCTCTACAACTTTTTATCGCAAATCCTTTTCGTGGGAGTCTAAGATAACCTAAAACTCAACTTTCCCACAAGGTCTAACCTTAGTATCACTTTTTCACCCACAAATCACTATCAAACTTTTACCCAAATTTTGTCCCGGTTTAACAGCTTTAACACCTTAACTTGTAAAAATCAAAGACTAACTTCCCGACCTCGAAATCGACCGTGGCTGGAATTTTTGGAAATCTCTTTCATTAAACTTCAATTTAGACAAAAAATTCGTAATCTAAGTCATTACCATCTATTAAATACCTTCGAATCTTTACAGCCCTTATTTTCTGTCCAAACCCTAACTCAATGTTTAACATGTTTTATAACCAAATCTCCTTCACTAATCATCATACTATTATTAACTAATGATCCTAACATGTTTAACATCATTAATTTACAGAAGTTTATAAACCCTAAATCCATCATACTTAATATTACATGAATTCCAATGATTAATCAATTAATTGAACACAGGTTTTAAGAATTTTACCTTGATTCTTGATTATTGCTTGAAAACTATAAACCCTAATTTTTTCTTCTTCTTTTCTCCTTGTGGTCGACCCAAATATGCAGGAAAAGGGATTTGGGAACTTTGGTTTTGTATTTGTAATTATTTAGTGGATAATTACCTAACTTAGAGTTGTAATTGGGCTACAATCGGGTCTTTTTCCCCCTTTTTTTCTCTATGCCGGTCGATCACCTCCCCCATATACATATTTTTAATTTTTTTGTTAAATTTATTTATTACACTCAAAACCTCATATTTTTGATATTTTATATATACCCATACCGAATCCTAACGTCTTACGCGATAAACTTTAAATTTACGACAAACCAGAAAAATTATCATTTTCAAAACAAAGTTTCCAAAAATAGATTTTCACATCCTTTAAAAGTATAACACATAAAAACAAACTCCTCGTAACTTGCTAACGCTAAAAAACTTGAACGAAGACTCGTTACGCAAAAACACAAAAACACCAAAACTACACAAGTCATTTCTATACCACAAAGGCGATCAAAATGAACTTTCCCAAATACCAACATTACTCACTCATAAAAACAACATCACACAAAGGGATTTAGTGCTAAAACTCACCTATATCACACATATAACACTTCGATCACCTAGGACACACCAACAAACGTCAACCGAGTCAAGACTATCAGTCAAACTGACCTGCTAAAACCACGGTTGTTACATCATCCCCCACTTAGGGAAATCGCGTCCCGAGATTTCAACTACTCGAGTCACCAGTAACATCAGCAAAAGAAAGTCTATAGATACCTAAGCGGAATAATACCACAACATAAAACCATAAATAGCCAACAATTCTTATGACTATGCGAGATCCTACCACGCCATAAAAATCACAGAGAAAGAACCACAAAGATGTGAACCGACTAAATACCCGAATTCGTACGATAGAAAATATTTCGACACTCCAACGATACGCGAAAATAGATTCACTCCCCGATCACTAACACCAATGATCCAAACGACTTCTCACAGGTAGGTACGATACCCCCCGAACCAAATAAAAATCCAAATGGTAACCGCAAGACGCACTCACAAATAATAGATACCCATAAAATAAACATTAATTAAAACATTTGCGAACACCCTGCATCTAACTTCCACGATCTAAATCCAACTACAAATGATCTACTTCACCAACCACATCAGCAAACAAATTTGGGTACTTCAATTACATCTGATCCTCACGTTCCCAAGTAAACTCAGGACCACGCTTAGAATCCCACCATACCTTTACCAACGCTATCTCACCACATTTCAAACCCTTAACATCTCGATCTATAATTTCAACAGGTTTCTTGATAAAACGGAGGGTCTTGTCAACCTTATTCTCATCTAATGGCACATGCAGACTAACATCCACCAAACACTTCTTCAAATTAAACATGTGAAACGTATCAAGCACACTACTAAACTCCTCAGGTAATTTCAACCGATATGCCACAAGTCCAATTCTTTCCATAAATCTCAATCGGTCTTACGTATCTCGGTGCTAACTTGCCTTTCTTACCGAAACGTACAACACCTTTCCAAGAAAACTCTTTCAGCATCACAAAATCACCAACACC
The DNA here is from genome assembly GCA_030686995.1 of Artemisia argyi. NCBI lineage: Eukaryota > Viridiplantae > Streptophyta > Magnoliopsida > Asterales > Asteraceae > Artemisia > Artemisia argyi. The sequence continues at coordinate 72,999,156 of CM060683.1, forward strand.
AAACTCTAAAGACTTACGGCGATTATCCGCATAACTCTTTTGGCAATCTCTCACTGCCTTAAGTCTTTCCTTGATCTAAAAGACCATATCTGTAGTCCCTTGTACCAGTTCAGGACCAATCAGTTGGCTCGTCCCAACTTCTGCCCATAGATCAGGTAATCTACATTTCCTTTCATACCACACTTCAAACGGCACATTCTTAATACTAGAATGATAATTATTGTTATAGGAGAATTCAGCTAAGGGTAAATGCATACCCCAGCTTCCTCCAAAATTAAACACACCCATGCTTTCAACATACCGTCCAGCGCCTGATATGTATGCTTACATAGTTCATTCATTAGAGAATGATAAGTCGTACTCATCTACATACGCGTTCTCAAAACTCTATAAAACATTTACCACCATTGCAAAGTAAGTATTCCATCACTTTCTTTGATGATCACGCGACACTCCATGTCTCGTTACCAACTCATCAAATAAAAAGTCTCACCAATTCCTCCTCAACAAAATCTCCAAGTATCTCTGACCGTTGCATCACCCTAATAATCGTTGATATCAACACTCACCTTCAAGCGTATCAACCACTTGCTAAGGTATAAATATTCTTTCTCACACCTGCTTCTCCATACATCTCTTGCTAAGGTAATAATACATCTTATCCATTCTAGGATGCATCAAATACCTTGCATAATTGATGTCCTTATGCTTTCCCCCAATGAAAACAATAGCTGGTCCGCAAAGTACATACCTCCATCTTCATTCCTTTCCATTTGCTGATCTAAACCAAGAAATCCTTATTCTTACATGTTCTCTCCCTTGAACATCTTTCCCTGTGCCATCAATATCATCCTTCTAACTCCAAACATAATTATCATAATCATTGCTCATAACATCCAAGTTTCACTCGTTCACCCCTACTCAGCTCTCTTACCACGATGTCCTCTCTTCCTTGACAGTAACGAATTAGATATTCGTAGTTACTAAGTAATTCCACATCCAACTTCTCTTCCACATATATTAACCTCTTGTTAAATATATGCTAAAGATTCTTATGATTTGTGTAGATAACACTTCCTGCTCCATACAAATATCATCTCCAAGTTCTACTCCCCAACTCTAAGTCATGTAACACCTAGTTCCTCATATGGTTCTTCTACCTCCGCGATGCCTACGCAATCTGAAGAACGTACATCTTGAAGCTGAACCTCTCACCTGGACACTTGGCAAACATTCTCTTCTTCTTCAACAAACACAATGATAACCAAATCGACAATCTTTCTTAAGGAAACGATGTGAACTATGATCGGTCAACTAAAACGTATATCAATGAACACAAAAGGGTACAAATTACCGACTAACGTAGTAGACGAATATCAAAATCAAAACTAGAAAACACAATGAGAAATTTTCCCCAATAAGAGTAGACGCAAATCATATGTTCCCGAAACCCATACAATGAAGTTACAAAATACGCTTACTCATAGAAAATCCATCAGCGTACCACAACGAAAGAAACACTTGAGGAACTAAATACATATAAATTTTGATAAATGAGAACCATATATAGTTCTTATTCCGATACCCGCCCTTACACATAAAAAAAAATGAACTTCGTTTTCCACAGGATATACCTTAAACTCATACATTTTTTTTAAACATATACAAACCATTTTTATATATAAGAAAATCATCTCCGACTTAAACTCCATATTAGGCATAGTTTTTATGACACCATGGGTTAATTATATAAATATAGTATCTCACCTTTCTTATTTAAGATATTTAAATCGTGCTTACCAACACAGTTGTGGAAAACTAGAATAGGGGGTTGAATAGTTTTACGTCTTTTTAATTTTATTATGAAAACTTAGTTTAGTTTTAAATCCTTGTTTATTTTTAAAACTTTGATTCGATCTTATGTGAACACAAATCTTGAACAATATGAACAACTATATCTAAGTATGAACGATAATAATAATATAAGCTAAGTATGTGAAATCAACACATGCATAATATAAACAATTGTAGCTATATACGAGAAATAAGTAAGTAAACGTTTATTATGTAATCCTTAATTATATGTTGTATGAAAACTATACTTGATCGAAATGATCAATTATATGCATGTTATCTTTTTAGTTTAATTGTAAAGACTTTGTTTTGTGAATGAAACTTTTGTTTGATCTTTAAGTGAAATCAACACTAGCACTATATGAGCAACTATATATATATATATATATATATATATATATATATATATATATATATATATATATATATATATATATATATATATATATATATATATATATATATATATATATATATATATATATATACTTCTATGTCTACGAAAGCAATAAAGATATAAGCAAGATAATAAGTAAGAGATGGAAAGATCAAACCGCGAGACAAAGCATTTATAGTGGTTCGGCTACAAGGACACCTTCCTTGCCCTACTCCACTCCCCGAGTCACCTACTCGAGAGTTTTCTTCACTATGTCAACAAGCTCCCTTATGGCGGAGAAAACCTTACACACCAATACACACACCACAACTTCGTCACAACTTATTCACACCTTCTACACAACTTCTTCACACCTAGTCACTACTTAATCACAACACTACTTCTTCACACCTATCTATCTTCACAACTATCTACTTCACAACAATCTTCTTCACAACTATCTACTTCCCAACTTCGCTACTTCACAACTATCTACTACACAATCTCTCTATCTACACACCTTCCTAATCTATCTTCTATCAAGTATTCACAACTAGTTACACAAAGAAATAGATATAATGGATGATGCTCTAACAACTTGGATGTGGAGGTCACAACAAGTTGTAATACTTCTTCTCTTGGTAGATTGAAGTATTCTTCTCTTGCACTTGAAAGGTTGAGGCTTGGATCACTTTGAAACAAAGACTAATGTATATATGATCAAAGTATTTTAGAGAATAGAAATGAGATCTAGAACAGAAAGTTTTGGGGTGCAAAAGGTGAGAAAAATCTGTGGAATGAACAAGTATTTATAGGGGAACAAACTATTGTTCTGGAGCGTGGCCGGTCCCCTTAATAATTAAGGGGGCCGCCCCCTCCAGAACGTTGGAGTAGTTTGTCCTCTTGTGGGAAAGGTTTTTCTGGATAAAATTTTCCATTTTTGGTTGGAAATTTGAAATCATATATTATAGTGATTTAAACATATTATTTTAATTCCAAAAATATTTTATAAAAGATATAAAATGTTTATGACATTTTATAAAAGTTCTAATGACTTAGAAAAAAAATTTCTTTGATCATAGATTGCAATAAACACTTTGTTTGTTCATACCTTAAGTGATTTGGATGTAAAGAGAATATTAATCACTAAATACTTGTTTACGTCATAAATTTTAGTTCAATGAGTTTATGTTTTGTAATTATCAAAACATAGAGATATTGATATATGTTAATAACGTTTTTAGGCATTATTTATATCAACAATCTCCCCCTTTTTGATGATTACAAAACCTAAACTCATTAAGTCTAAAAATTAATTTTTAGACAAGTACTTAATGAGTTTATATTCACTTCTCCCCCTTTTTGTAGAATAAAAAAGGTTATGCCGGCTAGCTTCATAACGGGATGAAAGCTCCCCCTTGATGTGTGCTCCCCCTCGTTCGATGGCACCAAGGGATCGAGATATGGAATGCTCGCAAGAAAAATATTAGAAGCACAAGCATATATAGAAGAATATGCAATATACAAATAATACGCATAGCAAACAAATATTAAGGATACATAACAATTAATTCAAAGTGATTATGTAAAAGATCCTAATTTACCAAAGAGAGCCATCGGACTTGCTTGTAACAAAAGGTTGGTTGATTCGTATTTGAAAGTGAAAATTATAAGCATATAGTATGCTTAGATGGTTGAAAGTGAAAATGATGGAGTGTTTGGAATGAATATAGTTGAGTTAGGGTAAGGTTGTTGGATTAATGGAGGTATATGTTTGGGTCATGAATGTTGGAGAGTTTGGTGGTGGAGAGTTTGTAGCGGAAGAGGTTGATTGAGGTTTTGGATGTTGTTCAAGTAAGGGTATTGGATGTGATCTAGTGAGAAGACATTCAATCCAAGTGAAGTGTTCATTGATTGCAATGGTTTTTAGGAGAAAGATGCAACAAGGTCAATTGTTGACATGTTTTTCAACTTGATTCAAGTTATGGGGTGATGAAGGAGAGCTAGAGGAAAGTTGTTCCAAGTTGCATTAAGCAAGGTGTAAGGCAAGAGGAGCACAAAGCTCATGGGCTTCCTTGAGTTCTTCAATGAACTTCAAGTGTTCGGAGGAAGGTGATTGGACATGCAGCATAGAGATCACATGTGTGTTGGTAGAAGGTGGTGGTGATACTCTTTGTGGTGGAGATATTAGTGAGTTTGGGTAATCATGAATGGATGAGAATGAAGTTGTGGAAGAATAGGATGTTTCATGAGTGGAGGATGTTTTGGATGGTGGATTAGTAGGTTGAACAAAATATGAGGTGTTAGAAATGAGATTGGGATTGTTGTTTTGAGATTGAACATGCTATTCATAAGGTTTATGTGGGTGAGATGAAGGTGTATTTTTGGGAACAAGGATGGATGTTTGGTTATTATGATGAGGTTTGTGAAAGAGTTCATTTGAGTGAACAAGAGGTTTTTGTATCATGAAATATGGTTTGACCTTCACGAGTTAAGTTGTAGTGGTGATGACACACTTTGTAGAATGTAGGTAATGGTTATATGATTGAATCTTTTTGTGAGGATGACTAGTTGGAGTTATTGTTGAAGATGGGAAATGAGTATCAAGTGATGTGATTTGTGAAAGTGAAAGAGCGATGTTCATGGAAGGGATTTTTTGGTAGGAGGGTGTTATAGATGATACATTAGGTGCACTAGGAGATAAAGTTTGAGGTTGAGGTGAGTAAAGGTTATGAGGTTTGAGTGTGTAAAGGTTATGAGGTTTGAGTGTAATGTAGAAGGATATGGGTGAGTAAAGGTTGTTGATATGTAATGTTGGTGGGAAGGAGAGTGAGGTGTTAAGTATGTAATGTTGAAGACATAGGAGGAATTTGGTGTTGGATGTTTGACAACATCATTTGGTTTGACGGGATTTTAATGGAAGTTAGGCTTTCTTCTCCAAACGGGTTTCTTGGTGGTTTTGATTTTATGGGAGAGGAAATAATGAGATGAGTGGAGATTGAGAGGAATGAGAGTGTTTATAATGTAGGATTGGTGGGATCAATGATGGATAAACTTTGATGGAAGGTTTAGGATAGAATAGGTTTGTGAATTTTGGGAAGTGTAGGATGAAATGGGCTAAAAAGTAGAAAAATGAAACAATACCTTCGACCATCAGATGGCCGGTCCCCTTAATTGGAGGCCGGTCCCCTTAATAATTAAGGGGGCCGCCTTATGATTTAAGGGGGCCGCCCATCTGGTGATTCCCAGATTGTCAGAAAAGGGTTTTTGGTAGTGAATTGCAGAAAGGTTGTGTTTTTTGTTTCAAACAAGTCCAACTCTTTGAGGCAATTAAGTATATACTAATTATGTAGGCAATTATGTAGCAAAAGCATGTTAACCAAAGAGATTAAGTAAACAAGCAATTTCATCTAGCATGCAAACATACTCATCTAGCAAGTAAAATATAAGTGCTAGGAAACAATAAGCAACAACAAGTATTTCATAACTACAAAACTAGGAGGATTAATCCTAATGTGTATCAATGTGCAATAAGTGGGTAGTTATGATAGCATGGGTTTCTAGACTTGTTACAAACAAAGTCTTAATAGACAAACCATGGTCCTCTTGATTTGATTTAGTTCACTTATAAGTGTCATTTATATAAATATAGATGACAAATATGAGATCACCATGCATGATTTAAAGAGACGTTTTTAGCATTATTCAACAATGTTTGAAAGTAGGTTTTCATATAGATGTGAGAGTTATTTGAATAAAATAGATTGGGTTTTACTTCAAAATGTGTTAATGAAAGGTAAAGAAAATTTTCCCAATCTTTGGTTTTGATCAAAACAAAATTTTGGATATTGGTGGTGAAAACATGTTATTTAAAAGTAGGATAGTTATTTGAAAAACTATTTTACAAAATGTGAGGTTTTTGCATACTTTTAGAGATATTAAATTTTTTGACAACAAATGTCATTAATCATATATTTTAAAAGATGTTTATTAAAGATCTCATGCTCAAGAGAATTGGTTAAGCCTATTATTATCTCATGCTATCGTTTCTACATATCCTATGATCCTAAAGGAAGTGATGACGATAATTTATATGTTAGATGCGAAAGTGTTGAATGGGGTATAACCTAACATCTATAGTTCCTTTGTTTTCGCACGCTTATCTAACTTAATGCCATAGTCTACGAGAGCTTGTTTCATCCATAGTTTTCTTACGCGAGGGATCTAATCCTACTTCTATATTAATGATTGATCCACTTAACTCATTTCACTTCATCACCATGAGTTTGCTAATAGTGGATATAGAAGATTTCCATTTTCTATTTTGTTCGAAAATGAACAATTTCATCTTATTCCTAGAAAAGTCAACTAATGATGTTTCTAGGTTATAAGTATATAAGCTATTATGTATGTATATATGTTTAAGAGTTACAAACAATATATATGTATAGCTAAGCATGTAAATTATAGCGATGAACTTAAAAGAAACGCGTACCTTTTAGTCTTCAATGGATTTTCTTCAAGCACTTCAAGTGAGTATGTTGATTAATAGAAGTCATTTGTAGATGAGATTCCAACTTCTTCGAAGAATGACAACTTAGCCACTTGGTCCCCATTGTCTCATTGGTTCAAAGTTCTTTGGTCCAAACATATTCAACATTTGGCTAGGATACATGTATGGTGGTAATATTCCCCAAGGATTGTAACTTGGTTGATAATTCCACATTTGATGACTAGTATTATTGTAGTTTTGTCTATTTTGGTTTCTTCTAGGTTGAGGTGTTTTAGATCGAGTATGAAGATTATTTGGTTTTCTTGGTGGTGGAGTTTTAGATCTTAATTTAGGTTTAAAGGATCCTACTTCGGTCTTTAAGGATGTTTATAAAAAGTTTTTACTTTTTCATCATTCGCAATGGGTATTTTTCTATCTTTTGTAAGTATATACTTAGGTTTTGATTCTAATGATTTTTGTTTACTAGATTCACATTCAAACTTTATACTTTTATTTTCACTAGTTGAAACATTAGTTGAGGTTAATCCTAGACCGGTTTTATCTCCCGAAGTTTCTTGAACACTTATTATTTTCTTAAGTGGGTTACTACTATTTTTAAACTTGTCAAGTTTGAAAATTTCATCTTTAAGTTTTTCGTTTTCATTTTTAACCTCTATGCATATTTTACATTCTATAAAAACTTCTTTTCCTTTTTCCAAATGTTGTAGTTTAATTTTTAATTCGAGTACTTCATTTTCTAATAGATTATTAATATGTTTTAGTGACTTATTTTTAGCTATAACCTCTTTCGGAGGTTGAGCTATCCTCGTTACTAGATTCCTTCCTAGCTTTCAACGCAATTGACTTGCTTTGCTCTCTTTTTCCATTGACCATCTCGGAGTCTTTCTTTATTATTGCTTCGTAGACTTTCAGGTTGCCGATCAACTCATCAAGTTGAAGAGTTGACAAGTTCTTCGATTCTTCAATCGCTGTAACTTTAGCTCGCCATTTTGGATGAAGAGCCTTAAGAAATTTCCTAACAAAATTCTTACTAGAAAAATTCTCATCAAGTGCTTTTAAACTTGTGATGATAGTGTTAAACCTAGCAAAAACATTATCTATTGATTCCTCCTTCGAAATCGTGAATTGTTCATATTGTTGAACAAGAAGATCTATTTTATTATCTTTAACTTGACTATTACCTTGGTGAGTGATTAGTAAAGAATCCCAAATTTCTTTTGCGGTTTTACACATTAAAATTCTTTCATATTCTTTGCGTGGTAACGCATTATAAATAACCATTTTAGCCTCATTATTCTTTTCTAGTTTCTTTTTCAAATCATCATTTTGTTTTTCAAAAGATACAATTTCATCCATTTTAGTTTCAAAATTATATTGAATAGGGGGAAAATCACCAAAGGTAATGACATGCCAAAGATCAAGATCTTTTGATTTCACATAAGTTTCGAATCTATTTTTCTAATAAAGAAAACCATCACTTTCAAATAGTGGTGGTCTTTGCATATATTGTCCTTCTAAATATTTTTCAGATTCCATAGATCGTTTCAAGTTTTAAAATACAGTTTATTTTAAAAATCTTGTTTAACCTGTCTCTGATGCCAATTGTGAAAAACTAGAAGGGGGGGGGGGGGTTGAATAGTTTTACGTCTTTTTAATTTTATTATGAAAACTTAGTTTAGTTTTAAAACCTTGTTTACTTTTAAAACTTTGATTCGATCTTATGTGAACACAAATCTTGAACAATATGAACAACTATATCTAAGTATGAACAATAATAATAATGTAAGCTAAGTATGTGAAATCAACACATGCATAATATAAACAATTGTAGCTATATACGAGAAATAAGTAAGTAAACGTTTATTATGTAATCCTTAATTATATGTTGTATTAAAAGTATACTTGATCGAAATGATCAATTATATGTATGTTATCTTTTTAGTTTAATTGTAAAGACTTTGTTTTGTGAATGAAACTTTTGTTTGATCTTTAAGTGAAATCAACACTAGCACTATATGAGCAACTATATATATATACATATATATATATATATATATATATATATATATATATATATATATATATATATATATATATATATATATATATATATATATATATATATATATATATATATATATATATATATATATATACTTCTATGTCTACGAAAGTAATAACGATATAAGCAAGATAATAAGTAAGAGATGGAAAGATCAAACCGCGAGACAAAGCATTTATATATATATATATATATATATATATATATATATATATATATATATATATATATATATATATATATATATATATATATATATATATATATATATATATATATATATATATATATATACTTCTATGTCTACGAAAGTAATAACGATATAAGCAAGATAATAAGTAAGAGATGGAAAGATCAAACCGCGAGACAAAGCATTTATAGTGGTTCGGCTACAAGGACACCTTCCTTGCCCTACTCCACTCCCTGAGTCACCTACTCGAGAGTTTTCTTCGCTATGTCAACAAGCTCCCTTATGGCGGAGAAAACCTTACACACCAATATACACACCACAACTTGAAAGGTTGAGGCTTGGATCACTTTGAAACAAAGTTTAATGTATATATGATCAATGTTTTTTAGAGAATAGAAATGAGATCTAGAACAGAAAGTTTTAGGGTGCAAAAGGTGAGAAAAATCTGTGGAATGAACAAGTATTTATAGGGGAACAAACTATTGTTCTGGAGCGTGGTCTGTCCCCTTAATTAGGGGCCGGTCCCCTTAATAATTAAGGGGGCCGCCTTATGAATTAAGGGGGCCACCCCTCCAGAACGTTGGAGTAGTTTGTCCTCTTGTGGGGAAGGTTTTTCTGGATAAAATTCTCCATTTTTGGTTGGAAATTTGAAATCATATATTTATAGTGATTTAAACATATTCTTTTAATTCCAAAAATATTTTATAAAAGATATAAAATGTTTATGACATTTTATAAAAGTTCTAATGACTTAGAAAATTTCTTCCTTTGATCCTAGATTGCAATAAACACTTTGTTTGTTCATACCTTAAGTGATTTGGATGTAAAAAGAATATTAATCACTAAGTACTTGTTTACGTCATAAATTTTAGTTCAATGAGTTTATGTTTTGTAATTATCAAAACATAGAGATATTGATATATGTTAATAACGTTTTTAGGCATTATTTATATCAACAACAGTAAAATAAGTAGACTTTCATAGCAGAATGTTATAAATAGCTTTAACAATAGACTGATAATCATTTTCTTTACACCTCATTTTCCCATAAAAATAATAGTTTCCAATAAATGACCTTGAGATACCCAAAATGAATTGTAAAATGCCATAAAGATTCTAACACAACCTCTTAATCGAAGGCAAAATACATGAAAGAATCACGTAATCAAAATAATCATCAAACGAACTCATACCAGTGAACACTCACGCAAATACATTGCAAACCAAGCGAAGAACGTAAAGATTCATTCATACAATGAGCAAATTAAGACGATAGAAAAACATCAACACTAACAGATCACAAAAACATGTCACGAAATTCAATTGGTGTGCAAATGAGGGATTAAATATCTGCAGCAACTCGTCACGAACCAACAATACTCGAAGAACAATATAATATTCATTCGCGGAATAAATGCAAAGAATAACCAAAGAAACGGGCCAACATCCAACAAAACGAATTCGATTATCCAACACCTATCACGCCGTCGAATAGAAAGAATATGGCATCTGTACCATCATGGTACGAATAGGAATGCCAACCAAAGAATTAGGTATACAAACGAAGAGTCCAGCAAACGAATCAACTTAAATACCACAACATTGGTACCCACCGATAATTGAGGTATCAACATATGATAGGTAGGATGGAATCTTACCACCTACATACCCCAACATATAACGACTGCACAAATGGTTAAGAGAATACTTCTCTAACCATACAACCATCATCAACATGATATCACATACCATCTACCACAACATATAACAACAAACATCAATCAATGCAATAATGGTCACAACTCCACGTGTGTGATACCCTTATAATTATGTTCGCGACCATAGTTATAAGCCTATTCCACACGCATACTTACTTCCAAAACCACACATCTCAATGATAACGCACATATACCACATAGCACCTAATACACCATGCAATCCATGCTATCATACTTGAAAGTCCACTTGTTTTGTGACGCATGTATAATTATGTTGGCCACCATAATTATCTATGCCCCCTTTCACAAGTGTACTCTCTCCTATGACAACACGTCATGCAAACAAAAACAAAAGACGTCACAAACAATCATCTCACATGGAACAATTCCAACGATCACGTAAATCCCATAATCAAAATCACTTGGATAAGATCGATCCAAGACTCACGAGTAATCATGTTCCAACATGGCTCCAGACGGTAAAAAGGTAATATAAGAATTTCAAAACATGACACAAAACAAATGATGTCGCATAGTGGCTCAAATTCAACTCTCGCAGTTGCCTCTCCACTCAGATCAATTCAACTTACTACTCGCTGTGGATTCTAGATCCGAATCCACACCATTCTCCTAACTCCCCTTCATCTTTACTCAACCACCCATTCCTGTTTCCTACATGTTGAGGTAGTCGACAACATGCAAAACCATCTCTATTTCTTTCTTCCAATTCCGTATGATTCACAAGTACATACAAATCACGAGGTTTAGACTAAATCACCTCTCCTTCCTATGAGAAGTGGGGACACTACCAAGGGTATTTGGTAATGGCTCCATCTCCAGAAGTCACCGTGGTTACAAACCTCTCCACTTCTTCTCCACCAATGTTTTCAATAAACGTCCTCTCCTTGTCCGAACATGGATACATGCTACCAGGAACTCGGATTCTGTAGTTAGTCCGCTTCATCCTACCACTTCTCTTGATAGCAAAATAATAGCCCAACGAAACTTCTTACGCAAGGGAAGATGACGTACTAAAATCGACATATACAATATTACATATAGAGGCTCAATTGGCGTCCAAAACTCGATAAAATATCTCATAAGTTAGGAAAATAGACATGTACAGTATTATACTTACACATATGTCCTAAATGCAACTATAATAGGGACTCCTAGGTTATAGTCTAGGTTCAACCACCTAATTCTTTATAACAAAGGCTCTGATACCAATCTGTCACACCTCGCCAAGGCGGAAACGCGAGTGTGTAACTTCATGGATATCATCACAACACATGGTGTCAATATAGAGAATAACTATATGCATAAAATAGAGCAAGTACAGACACGAAGTGTCGTAACAATACCCAAAACATAACCAAAACAAAATCCAAAACAATACATAAATCCAAACATAGATGATAAACCACTTCCAATGCAACTAGGGTCTCGTCTAATCACATCCTTCTATCTTATCCTTAGAAAGCTCACCTGAAAATGATGCTTAAAACGTCAACATAATGTTGGTGAGATTCATAGGTTTAAGACATACATACACTCTCAAGGCAGCCAGTTCACTGTGATCATAAAAATATATAGCTGGACAAATAATTAAATTTATCATATAAGCTAACATGTAATCACACAAGATAAAGGCAACCAATGGGACGGAACGTGTCCCTCGCTCCAATATAGACATCAATTAGGTCGCATGTGCGAGCAACAGGATAAGCATCCTCCCAATTGAGTTTCTGATATGCATACCTAATAATTCCCGATAATCCACGATAATCTCATCACAACATATAATCATCACACCATAATAATCATCACATATAGCATACATACGATAACATTATAAGTCCAAGCTCTTTTAAATCACACATAATCACAGTAACTCAAACCATTTAAGACAAGCATCATTCCCATCCCAAGTTTAAAACAAAGTAAAAAATATGGGACTATGAACTCACCTCAAACTTTGCAGCTTCCACAAACCCAAATCACAAATCTATAATTCACAAAATAAATCCACATTACACATGGCCAAGCTAAAAGCTATAACCCATGTAATACACATATGATGGATGTCTAAGATTCATATGACCCACCATGGATCTCCTAGACCCCATAGTAATCACCACCAAATCCTAATGCTCACTAAATCCCTTGCACTTATAACTTCAGAAGATGCAGAATTTTGGGGTACATTCACCCACATAAAATAATAACAATTAAAGCTTAACAACTCACACCAAAAATTCACCATGGTCTCTCATAAGCATACAAGCTAATCCCAGAAGGCCATGGTCTAAAAACATACACAAGTATCCTTTGAAAAATCTAACATATAAACTATCCAAATTCGGATCTGAACACACACCAAAAAGTTTTAATCAAAGTAAAATACATCTACAACTTTTTATCGCAAATCCTTTTCGTTGGAGTTTAAGATAACCTAAAACTCAACTTTCCCAGAAGGGCTAACCTTAATATCACTTTTTCACCCACAAATCACTATCAAACTTTTACCCAAATTCTGTCCCAGTTTAACAGCTTTAACACCTTAACTTGTAAAAATCAAAAGACTAACTTCCCGACCTCGAAATCGATCGTGGCCGGAATTTTTGGAAAACTCTTTCATTAAACTTCAATTTAGACTAAAAATTCGTGATCTAACTCATCACCATCTATTAAATACCTTATAATCTTTACAGCCCTTATTTTCTTTCCAAACCCTAACTCAATGTTTAACATGTTTTATAATCAAATCTCCTTCACTAATTATCATACTATTATTAATTAATGATCCTAACATGTTTAACATCATTAATTTACAAAAGTTTATAAACCCTAAATCCATCATACTTAATATTACATGAATTCCAATGATTAATCAAGTAATTGAACATAGGTTTTAAGAATTTTACCTTAATTCTTGATTATTGCTTGAAAACTATAAACCCTAATTTTTTCTCCTTCTTTTCTCCTTGTGGTCGACCCAAATATGCAGGAAAAGGGATTTGGGAACTTTGGTTTTGTATTTATAATTATTTAGTGGATAATTACCTAACTTAGAGTTGTAATTGAGCTACAATTGAGTCTCTTTCCCCCCCCCCCCCCCCCCCCCCCTTTTTCCTCTAGGCCGGTCGATCACCTCCCCCATATACATATTTTTAATTTTTTTATTAAATTTATTTATTACACTCAAAACCTCATATTCTTGATATTTTATATATACCCATACCGAATCCTAACGTCTTACGCGATAAACCTTAAATTTACGACAAACCGGAAAAATTATCATTTTCAAAACAAAGTTTCCAAAAATAGATTTTCACACCCTTTAAAAGTATAACACATAAAAACAAACTCCTCGTAACTTGCTAACGCTCAAAAACTTGAACGAAGACTCGTTACGCAAAAACACAAAAACACCAAAACTACACAAGTCATTTCTATACCACAAAGGCGATCAAAATGAACTTTCCCAAATATCAACATTACTCACTCATAAAAACAACACCACACAAAGGGATTTAGTGCTAAAACTCACCTATATCACACATATAACACTTTGATCACCTAGGACACACCAACAAACGTCAACCGAGTCAAGACTATTAGTCAAACTGGCCTGCTAAAACCACGGTTGTTACAAATGAGGCCTACATCATAAATGGGCTTATATGATGTTGTAGGCAATATATCATATATAAAAATGTTGTGTATTGTAAATATTAATGAAAGCGTTGGCGTTGCCTACTAATGTTTTGGTATTATATTTTCAAGTATTATGTTTTCCAAGTACTATATGTAGTTTTAGTATTTTCCTATTGATGTTGTTTTTGTATTCGCATATCGTTAATTGTCTGCCGCTGGAACCTCCGTTGTTATGCACGGGTACTCGCCTAGTATTTTTATAAAATTATATTATGTGGGGTTACTCAAAAACAAAAATACAGTACAAACAAAACCCCAAATTGTCCAGATCTTAAAACAAAATCTCACCCCCAACACAAACTTTATCTACTAGTAATACTAGGTAGTTTCTTTGAGAAAAGTCGATGTTCACTTATTCAGGTGGGATAAATTTTGTAACATACAATTAAAGAAGAGGAAAGAAATTCATCGGTGTGTTATATATATTTGCGTATGAAAATAACACGAAACTTTAACCACAAGTCTAGAATAACATGATAAAATGTAAAATAAAAGCATAAATTATTCTAAAACACAATGAATTGCTATACCACGTTACTCGTCTATATTTATACTATCTATAAAGTTTTTACACCATTTTTCTTAATCCTTAAACTTGAAAACTTAAAACTATCTTAGGAAACAATTTAATCCTTAAACTTGAAAACGTTAAACTATCATACGAAACAATAGCATACACACGGTTTGAAATTCTTGAAAACTTTTAGTAACTATTATAGGAAATAATATGATACACACATTTTGAAATTCTTGAAACGTTTAGTAATATTGGTGTGATTATTGTGTGAACTATGTTATTTATTAATTTTATTGTTTTGATAATTTATATTCATTTTCTTTCGTGTTTACATATTCATCCAATTCTTGCTCTCAATCCTGATTCGCATTTCAATCCAAATTCTACAATTATAAATGTTTGCCACTGTAAAATCCTATTGTTATGCATGGGTTCTCGTCTATTATATGTAAAAACATAGAAATAAATCTTCTTTTACTTTTACTTGTTTGATTAAGATTGAGAATAAAAATGCATCCTTTTTAATAATGCAACTGCTTCCTAATGAATTATTACTTCATTTTCTAGTTTTGTTTAGCAAAACAAATTACAGTAACACGCATTTGAAGTTACATATCTTTCTTAAAAGTATACTAATGGTTACTTGCAATAAATCTTGGAATAACTTTTACAATCTAACAAAATCTTAGAAACCATACTATTATTTATAGTTCAATTTGACAGAAAAAGAACACAATAATCAAATTACCAAATATTTTTTTGGAAACAGTTATTTTATCCTGGAATATTAGGTTATATTTGACAAAATTAGCTGACTGCTCACCGCTCACATTTTCATAAAGAAACATTGGAAAATTGAGCTTTCCTAAAAAATAGCAAAGCTTACAGCTCTCATGCCAAACGAACACTAAAAATCAAAAAGCTCATTACTCACCGCTCATCGCCCTAAAAAGCTCCAAAAAGCTTTGCGCCAAACATGTCATTCTAAAATACTCTAAACAAGTAATTACATAGTTAACCCATTTTAATTCTCACACCAAATAAACCTTACAAAAAGATACTGTACCACTTACAATAAAATCTGTAATAAATAAATCACAACAAAGTAAAAAATATCGCAGCAAAAACAAACACATATTCAAACTGCAAAAGCCCCAAATCAAATCAAATCAAATCAATCAGATCCAACAACTAGTTGAACAACAATCGGGTCGGGTGATGGATCAGGAATCAGGCTGGGAAGAATTACGGAAAGAAGCTCGTAAGATCGAAGGAGATCTTGATGTTAAACTCACTTCTTAACCCATTTTAATTCTCACACCAAATAAACCTTGGAATTTGGCTTTTGAACATTTGGCATTGCCTTCAACACTTCTGCCTTCAACACATCTGCAGCCTTAGACTTCTTCACATCACCAGTTGCCTTATCCTTAGACTTCTTCACATCTGCAGCCTTAGACTTCTTCACATCACCAGTCGCCTTAGCCAAAACAACATCAGTTGCCTTATGCTTAGCCGAAACAACATTAGTTGCCTTCAACACATCTGCAGCCTTAGACTTCTTCACATCACCAGTCGCCTTAGCCAAAAAAACATCAATTGCCTTATCCTTAGACTTCGAGACCCCAGACTTCTCGGCATCAAGTTTCGGCAATGCAGCCTTCAACACATCACCAACCCTAGACTTCTGCACATCCCTAATCACCTTATCCTTAACTCTCTCATCAGTTGCCTTATCATTCACACCAACAACCTTAGACTTGGCCAAAATAACATCAACCACCTTATCATTCGGAACAACAGACTCGGGATTATCCTTAGACTTATCATTCGACACTGTATTAGCCTTAGGATCTGTCTTCGAATTAGCCTTATCAACACTTGTATTAGGAAGCACAAAAGACACCGGAAGAGGCATAGGGATACTTGTATCAGAAAGCGCATAAGACAACGGAAGAGGCATACGGATACTTGCATCATTCGGCTTAACAGGGGGATTAGACTTTTCTCGGAAATTCTTTCGAGTCAACCGAAAAGGAGAACCGGATTGAGAACTAGACTGAACACCAGCAACTTCAGTAACCGGCGGCTGTATAACAGAAGCACCTAACAAAACAAAAACATAAAAACACATAAATTATAGAGTAAACAAAAAAGAATCCTATGTTCTAAGAAAATACACATATTCTAAGAAAATAAACATACAAAATCACATACAGAATCACATGTGATTCATGAACACTGTGGCATGACCACCACCATAATGAAACCACCAACTTCTTCCATCATCATTACTCTCACTGAAATCCCCATTACTCTCACTCAAACCCTAATCCCCAAATTAAAAACCCTAATCCCCAAATTCAAAACCCTAATCGGCTAATCCACAGATTATCAAACTACATAAAACTAAAAAATAATAATAAAAAAAAATCAAAACAACAAAAGTAATTACAAAAACAAAACCCCAATCTCGTTTTAATAGCTCTCACCTTCCCCAAAATCAAAACCCTAATACCCAAATTCAAACCCTAATCAACAAATTAGCAAACCCTAATCACTCAACTAAACAAATAATCATTATTAAAACTCGTTAAATACAAAAACAAAACAAAATTACATGAATCTAAACGAATAGAGCAACGACATACCTTCAGATGGCATCACTTCTTGTATCTGTGGTATCTCTTCTCGTATATCAGCCATTGAAAAGCATTAAGATAGGGTTTTGAATTTGGGGAAGGTGAGAGCAATTAGTGTGTGTGACTGTGTGAGAAATGAACGTGAGTGAGATAGTATCGGTTTTGAAATGAACGTGTGTGAGAAATGAATGTGACTAAGGCAAGATATAAAACACGGGCAATAAATGAAAAACTTACCCCTCTAGTTCACTTAATTATATTTGTTAGATTATATCCCAACCGTAGGATGATATAAGATCAATGGCTGTCATTGGCCGGTTTGATCTTTAGATAAATCATGTTCTGCATTGATCTTTTCTCATTTTGGAATAACTTTTACAATCTAACAAAATCTTAAAAACCACACTATTATTTATAGTTCAATTTGACAGAAAAAGAACACAATAATCAAATTACCAAATATCGCAGCAAAAACAAACACATATTCAAACTGCAAAACCCCCCAAATCAAATCAATCAGATCCAACCACTAGTAGAACAAGAATCGGGTCGGGTGATGGATGAGGAGTCGGGTTGGGAAGAATTACGGAAAGAAGCTCGTAAGATCGAAGGAGATCTTGATGTTAAACTCACTTCTTATACTAAACTCGGTGCTCGTGTCACTCAAGGAGGTTTTATTTTCACTTTAATATACAGTTTATAGATCTTGTTTGTTATGGATAGCATTTGTCAAGTTTCTAAACCATAGAACTGTTAATGTAAGAAATAGGGTTTAATCGAATTATTTGAGGATTTATTTATATGTTTGATGAACTATCTAAGTTAGCAGTTGGTGTTACGGCGTCGCGTTAGGTTTAACAGAATGTTTATTAAAAAAATGAAATGGTTTATGTTGCAACTTGGTTCACATGTTTTTGTGATGCCATGTTGCGTGTAAAACTGTTTGTTTTCAGATCCTGTCCGCACTGTTCTTGGACTTTTTTATTTTTAAAAATGAAATGGATATGAAATTATTATAAATGAGTTAAATATATTTGATTGCAGTAAAAAGGCTTATAAACATGAACCTTTGCTTGCCATGTCATCATAAAGAGAGCCCTGGGGTGAAATCTATAAACGATTTGATTATTGTATAAACCTTATGAATAACCTAGTAAAGTAGACGCCGTCAAGAGATGTTTTTAGGCTTTTTCGTAAAAGTTAATATCACTTTTTGGTGTAGGATTACTATAGAATTGGTTTACTGTTAATCGTAAAGTCGCTTAATGCAAATTGGCACAATGTACTTAATGTGGCATCTCTAATTTTGAACAAAAAATGGAAATGTAACTTTAATGATGGAAATTTAAGGGTGAAACATGCTGCGATGATAACCTAAATATTAGAACAAGCTACAAAACTTAGTTGGACTACCTTATAAACATAAGTGCTTTTTTAGGCTGTATACTTGTATGTTTTGGTTGTTTAGATTGCTGGGTGCTTGTATGTCTCTTTTTAAAATATCCCGAAATACTGAAATGTAAATAAAAGTGGAAAATGATGAATATTATAAAGGATTACTTGGTGCTTGCACCTTGTTTCCAACAATGTCTTAAAAATAACGAGGAATAGATAAAAGTGGAAGTTGATGAAATATGGTTATTGATTTATATGACTGATATATGGGCATTGACCAAAGTATACTTGCTGTTACTGAGCCAGTCTTCAAGCAATGTTAGTTTTGCTTGGATGTATTTTTGCTGATGGTTGAGCTTCTGGTATCAGGTTATGCAGATGCTGATACACCAACTATGGGCTCTAACCGTTCATGGAAGTCAATGGAGATGGAAATTCAGTCATTACTTGAGAAGTTGTTGGATGTCAATGATTCTCTGAGTCGATGTGCTGCATCTGCAGCACCTACTACTTCTGCTACCCAAAAGCTGGCAAGGCACAGAGATATCCTTCATGAGTATAGCCAGGTTCGTACTTAGAGTTGCTTATTTTTTAAGGAGTATGTACTAATTACATAGATATTGTTTTTATATGTTTCTGTTTAAAATTTATGTGATGTATGCTGTGTGATATCTTAATTCACTTGATGGCTTGTTAACCTAGTCAAATTTCTTGTGACAAGTTTTCCTTCAGTAATTTTCCACCCACCAAGTTCCAACATTCTGTTGTTTTCATCAACTAACTTTTGTAATCAGTTTTTGCGTATAACATCCATGATGCCCATGCTTACCTTTGAAAATCACTACCAGATAATAGAAATTTGTCTCGATTGGTAGTCCAATATGTTTCAGGGGAATGAACGTCGTCGAATATTCTGCTCTTCGTATGGGCACTAAATAACCATATAACTATATAAGACTAATGATTTTGGGGTATATAACAACAATCCAAGTTATTTACAAGCATATGCTTTGAATCACCACCATTGCCTGGGGAATATCATCTAGTCCCAGATTGACCGAGCTGATGAGCTAGGGCTATTTTGTATACTTCTAAAGTGAGTAATGTACTAATGTACTTCGAGGAAGTTAAAGTCATTGGTCCCATTTAAGTGTAATATTGGTCTCCATTTCTTTTGATGATACGTCACAGTCCATCCATCCTAACTCCCACAGCAACAATACGTTTGAAAATTCAAGAAGTTGTTCGTAAACAACATGTGTAGGGTGTAAGTAAAATCTTGTAAATGAAGTTGAATAGAACCTAGATGTTACTATGTAGGCATGATAAGTAATGTAACATCAAAAAATGGAGATGTGTTTCTTGTGGGACAAAGGAGGTGTATTAGGACAATGGCACGTTAGGTTGAAAGGAAATTTACTAATTTTTGTTTATTGCAGAAATGTGAATTGATGTTAACTTAACCCTGTTTATTCCGTAAATTGCAAGCAAATACATGTTGTGTTGTTAAAAAGTTAGTGATTTCAAGTGCATCCTTCAAGCTGTTATATTTAGAATTCTGACTTCTAGCTATCAGTATGAACTTCTGATTTGTTAATCAACTTGTTAGATATTAGGTTTTACATTATGTCAAGGCGCAGTATTACAAGCAACCTGTGATGCAAGTTGAAGTGTAACACATTTAGGGTATATATAAACCAAAGACCTAGAATTCATGATACTCGCAACAATAAATAAAAATGTTTACGAAATCTACATAAACCATCCCAGTTCTCTATAGTATATTCTCAAAAACTGAATGAATTGCAACACTTATGAAACAAATCCATGTGTTCAAAGTTCAAACAATAAACAAAACAAAATCCTACTTTAAACCTTTTCTATAGCCACTTAACAGAAAAATCACAGTGGGCTGTTATGATCATCGTGATCAAAAGCTCTGCTCACCAGTCACCATGGATAAACCTGGTGCAACTTTTCGCTCCGTCAAAACTCAACCTCTCTCCCTTCAACACAGGAGAGATTTCGTGAGAGTGACTTGTGAAGAAGATGAATATGAATTTAATAAAGTTTTTGATGTTATTTTAATTATAGTTTGATGCAACTAGATTTGATTTGAAGCTTTTTGGGGGTTAAAATAATAAGATGAAAAAATTAATTGCAAGATAACTACATTGCCTTAAAAAGGTGCATATGAAAACTTGAGTGGCATAAGTTTTAACACAAAGGTCAAAGGCTGATGTTACAATTTACTTAAATATGCACTTCATGGTACCCTTCTTTTGAAACCATTCTCTCTGAGTTTCTATAACTATAACCTTCGAGTGAGGTAGGTGCCTCCGCAAAAATAGGTTACATTCCAAGACTTAATTTACACACTTTCCCCTAATGAGTCATGCCGTCATTTGCATGACTAGTATAACTTGACAAACTAAGATATTAAAAACTGACTAAACCTGAGCATTAGGCAGACATTTTGATGATCCTGAAAGGATAACCGGAATAGGAGAAGACCCTTCCTTGGGTATTTGACTTGATCAGTTGATTCGTAGGAATATTCAACAAAGTGTGGGGTGTGAATGGTAAGATGGTGAGGATAGTAAACTACTGATGGGTAGTTGGCTACTGTGGTGGTTGAGTCTCCAGCTAGAATTATATTGAATATGCCTTATGAGGAACCACCACCAAATGGCCTAGTGGTAAGGTCCTTGGTTTCTCACAAGAGGTCAAGGGATCAAACCTCATTAGGTGCGTACATTTGGGGGTGGCTGGGGAAGGGTTCGAAACGGTCCCGGGATTAACCCGGTGAGGCCGCGTACTAGTGTTTCAAAAAAGGTTCGGCCTCCCTGGACAGGGAAAACCTCATCCGTTTATCCGTTTTACCCTCTGATGATGCCATTCAGTATATGGCCATAGATTTATGTCGATGACGCTAAATAGAGAATTTAAGCATGAATGACTAAATCGAGTTTGTGTTTAAAAAATGACCAGCTTTGAACAAAAATATGGTATTTGAAAGCAGTAAACTTTATTCACAACATAACCATTAGATATTGACTTGTTTTGGACCACCAGCTAATGTTTATTTCATTTCTCTCTTGTTTACTTTTCTAACTGGCTTTTGCTTCCTTGATAATTCTGTAGGAATTCAGACGAATCAAAGGAAACATAAGCGCAATGACAGAGCATGCTGAGCTCCTAAGTTCTGTAAGAGATGATATAAGTGAGTACAAGGTGAGAAAACAAACCTCCAAACTCTTCTCAGTTATATATATTTGACATTATTATTCTGGAGAAATCTAAATTTGAACATATGCAGGCTGGTAGCACGTCACCAAGAATGCAGATACTTAGGGAGCGAGCTGCTATCCATGGAAACATAGCACATGTGAGTTTTAGTTGATATATCGTTCTTTTAATGACGAAGATGATTATTATTCATTCCCAGCATACAAAATGTAAATATGCATGTAGTGTTAAGTATATCTTGATGACTTGGTTAAGACTTTGAAATGTGAACCTCGATTTGGACAGTGAGTTAAGGATTATTGCACCAACATGATTTATCCTTTGAAACATGAATTCCTCTTTATTTGAAGTTGTCTTACTAATGTGGGAACCTTGGTTTGCCTTGTAATATGAATAAATTAGTTACAATACATTTACTGCAGTTTGAAAGATGATAATGCAAGCTTTAACCACAAGTAGAGGTTTTTGAGACTCTCGTGTATAACCACTTTTGAGAATCTTCTAGGTCTATGATAACCCACAAAACTGTTATCTAAAATGACTGAACAGCCAAATATGAGAAGAGAGAGAAGCGTAAAAAACATAACTTTTGGTTATCTATGTTTATCTTTTATTTCCTTAAAAACTTTTGGTTACCACCCATGATACTTTTGGTTTCTATGTTTTTGTTACTTTTGTTGTGATCACTAATCATTTGTTTTTCTTAGAAAGCCTCACACCAACATAGTTCAGTTTGAGAAAGCATAAGAAAAAAGAAATGGAAAAGAAGCCTATTAATTTTTACTCGTAGTTACTGGATAGCTGTTGCTTCAATCTTAATTGTTTTGTGTTGAAGTCACTTCTCAGACATCACCAATTTCCAGATCATCCAATAATTATATATATAAGCTAGAAAGCAAACAGGAAACGTCTCGGAAGTGTATATTAAGTGTGTAGAACTCGTTTTGTTTAAACAAATTTAGATTAGTATTGTAATAATGTAGTTTTGAAAATCATATTTAACACACTAATCCTTTGTATAAAAATATGATAAATCTTGGAAACAAAAATGTTTCTGGTCAAGCCGATCCGACCCGCGTATTTTGTCTCTACTTTCCTTTATCACGCATACAAATATACAATTGTAATTGCAAGAAAATCTTATATGTCCTGTTTTCTGCAGATGGACGATGTAATAACTCAGGCTCAAACAACAAGAGCAGCATTGAGTTCTCAGAGAGCCATGTTTGGGGATGTTCAAGGCAAAGTTAAACAATTAGGTGACAAGTTCCCTGTTGTTCGTGGGTTAATTGGTATGACTAAGTATTATGTTTCTCAGTCTGGTACTAACGATATCCTTCAAATCAGTTAAATTAACTTTGTCGAATATGTTTGCAGGTGCTATCAGAAGGAAGAAACAAAGGGATACCCTCATCCTATCTGCTGTCATCGCGGCTTGTACGTTGTTTCTTATTATATATTGGCTATCAAAGTGAAAAAGATGTTATGCTATAATCGTAAAAACGAAAAACAATACTGTAGCAGAAAGAAGTTTTGCCCAATTTGTTATAGAATTTGCAACTTGATACATTCCCCCTTTTTTTTGTTTTGCACGTTATGTTGTAAGCACTTGCTGTGATCTCGAACAAATAGCCCACTTGGTGTGTTACCTCTTTCTGTTATTGATACGTACACTCTCAGGAGACCTACCCTTTGTAATTCTTATGTATTGGAGCTTATAACTCAGGCATTAGATCTTATTCTAAAATAATTCCGCCTCCTTTCACATATCACTCCATAACATTGCACCCTTTCATTGGAACATAGAAAGCTAATAATTATGCTGCACAAGTATACGCAGATATGCTTATAGTTATACTTTACAAGTCATCTAAAGAAATTATACAAAATTTGATGGACCATTGCTGTAAATTTATGGCTCATGTGGTTTGTACAAAATTACAGACTTGATCCTTACTAAATATGTGACACTAATGGTCACTGGGCCGTATTAAGGAAGTTTATTAAATTTTAACAAATGATCATTTGCTCTTACCTCACAGGCTTACATGGACCATTTTTGTAATTTATTTTAGTTTTGCATAATGTATTACCAACACTTCATCTTTTCCAGTCAAACTGTCTTCTCCAACAATGAAATTTAAAGTGGACCCAAACACAAGAACATAACCTTTCAGAGTATGAGCGTCAAAGGGATATTATATCAAAATCATATGCAAATTGAAAAGCAAAAAGTGATTACAAATATGGTATTTTTAACAACACCGATGCCATAAAGACACAAAACTGTTGAAAATTGTAGTGTAAAATTTTGAAAATTTTCGGCTATTTTTGTAATTTGCCCCCCCCCCCCCCCCCCCCCCCCCCCCAAACGGACCAATTTTTAGTGTAGTTTCTAAAAATTATCATATTTTGCCCCCTCGATAATAAAGTTCTGGCTCCGCCCCTGCTTATAATGTGTTGTAAATTTTGTGACACCGCATAAGTATTGCCGTTATCTTATCAATGGAGACTTGACTTATTTATGTCGTAATTTGCGTCGCTATTTTGACAAGTTGCTTGTCACTAGTTGAGTCTCTATGATTAGCGACAGAGTTGTTTTCGTCATCATGTTTGTCACTTCATTGATACCTAATAGATGTCTACGAAAAACTAATGTGAATAAGTCGAAGTTGGCACACGCTAACTTATTATAGGAATACATGAATATATAGATAAACACACACAGTACACACATACTTAGACACGTGTTTCAAGTAGATTAGTATATGGAGATAATATCTCATATGAGTTCAGTATATTTAATTGCAGTTCTAATCGGAATATGCATACATCTGACATACGTGTACATATGCAAAGGATTAGTGACGATGTCTATGCACGTATATACTTGATAACCCTTTTATAAAGCCGAGCAAACAACCTAAGCTTAGCTTTATTTAGTTCATACCAAAAGACCAACAGAAGGTCCTCCATATCCAACACAATAGTGTGTCTACCCATAATGCAAATGACAGCAAATGGCATAAATAAAGCACACAATCAACAGTTCTACTCACAAAAATCAAAAGGTGAGAAACAAACTGTTTAAACTTTAAACCATATATATTAGGATGCAAGTCCGCATATGGGGTTCTCAAAATAACTAAAAAGCAAAAAAAGTTCTTAATGGAAGATGTGCAAATTCTAATCAACATTCACGCAGTCATGAGGGAAGTACCACATGTTTGCAGTAAACCACCTGCCTTTATTTTCACTACCACGAGAGTAACAAATTCCTTCATATTGTGCCTGAGGGTTGACCCAGGTCTCTGGATTAATAACAGCACCACTCTTCAAGTCGCTGACAAAGAATGCATCTTCCCTTATGGTCTTATCTGTTGAAACCCATTTCATTTCGTCAAAATCTACTTCATGAGACCCATACACATCTTTTACAATGCAATCTATGACGTAGAGATTTTGATCGGAATTTACAAACTCTGGGCGCAAGAGACTTGGCTCTGGAATATTCTTCATAGCGAGTTGTCTTAATGTGGGCTCTGGATTAAGTCTCAGTTCACATAAACGACATCTGCTGTCAATCGTATATATCTTTCCCTTGAAAGAATGTAAATCATGGAGGGGGAATTTGGAGTAAATAGAATTCCAGGAGGGTTGGTTACCAGCAAAAGAAATTGATATTACACTCGAGAATCTGTGTGTGATCACAAATACCCACCCAGACATTGAAGGTACATTGACAAGGATCGCCCTGATGCTTGTTGTGTCCGTACTTACATAAAATGGGAAACTAGGGAAGTGAAATTCATGCCTTGTGATAGGATTCACAAGCCAGAAATCTCGCGTTTTCCTCCCAAACAAGATAATATAACCACAAGTTATTCCAACACATGTACTGCCAATAGAATGAGGAAGGATGGTCTTGAACTTTCTTCCCTCAAAGTCCTCTAAGTAGCACTCTTTCTTTGCACCAGTAGAGAAAGATATTGACATGGGCTGTCTAGACGCCATAAACATATCATTATGATCGAATGCGAGTTTTCTCCATGATTTACAAACTCTTTTGAATGAAAAAAAATCAACAAATCCAAGCTGCATCATAATTAAAAGGAGCAGATCTTGATTAAAATTTGCCCATGATGCGGAGCCACTGTTGTCAGAAGCATTGAACTTCTTGCTGCTAGATGCATCATGATTCTGGCTTCTAGTCATGCTATCGTCTTAAACGTTACTACCCTTGGAAAATAAAAATACTTATTGGTTAATGCAAATTCCACACAAGAGACACAAGTTGTAAACACTAGACAAGCATATAAATGCACTAAATATCTCAGAAAATACAATTGTAAACGCCTGACTTCAAATCCTATAAGCTATATTATATTAGACAATCTTAAACAATTCAAGTGATGAGCAATAACGGCAACAAAGACAGAAATGCACAACACTTTTTATCCAAACTGACACTTTGTTCCCATTTTTAAGTTTTAATTCCATCCAAAACACACATAAAAGGCAATCTGTAGCAGATCTGCAACATTGGCGGGGTGAAGGGTAAGACATGTTAATTTGTTTGTTTACAGAATCATGGTTTGTTCGTGTATTTTCAAATGGTGTTTGGTTTTTCGAGTGTGAATCTCTAGGTTTAGTATATTTTTAGGTGTTGGTTCTTTATTTCTATCCTGTGAGGTTATTGGTTTCGGATGTTTCTTTAGGCGTTCTTAGGAGATTTCTCTGTTGTTGCTTCTGGGTTTTGTATCTCCTACCTTCTTGCTAGTTTTAATATAAAATTGCCGTTCAAAAAAAAAACACCCTTTCTAATGATTGCATTGTAGAAATCACAACAGCTCATTTGGCTAATTAAATTGCATAGTGCACAGAACATTGTCAATGAACCAAATGAAACCGGTTAGATATAGATTTGAGAGTTAAGGGAAAAAGATCAAATCATATTGATTAATAAATCAGATTAAGGAAAAATGTGAAAAAAAAAAAAAAAAAAAAAAAAAAAAAAAAAAAAAGGTAACTCGGATTTTGTAACAGTTAATAAGGTATTGTACCTTGAACTTCAAAGCAAATTTGGAAAAAAGAAAAGGTATTAAATTAACTAATATAATTACTAAGTAAAAAGGGTAACAAGAAAATTTAGTAGATAACTCGACAAGCGAAGAGAAAATGATCAAACGGAGAAGCCAAGTATACCTGCAATGGCAACATACACAGGCATTGAGAGTAATATTGTGGACGAAGTAGTCGAGGAAGCAGTGACTAATGATGAGGGTAATTAAAGCCAATTATTAGGGAGTGAAATGGGGGGAGGAAAGAGCTAAAATTAGGGTCTTTAAGATAAAAAAAGACAATCATACGCCATAAAGAACGGATATCGTGAATGCACGCGACTTCACACATGATCATCGTGTATGTCACTAAATCAACATATAAGGTATGTGTATGTATAATTTCTTGATACATTAGTATATACAAAACTTCATTAGAACACACCTGGTGAGTCAAAGTGACAACATTCAAGTTGGTAACAAACACTTGGTTGGCAGGGAGACTGGCTCGAGGGATGAGCAGAGTGTGCAGCCATGACCACCTATCAGAAGGGGGGGGGGGGGGGGGGGGGGGGGGTTGCCCAACTTATTATGGAGACGGCTCTTTGCAGTGACGAAGCTTATTAAACTCAATCTATTCATATATTTTGCATCAAATATTAAATAACACAAACAAATATATTTAAGGTCAAAGTTGACAAAGAAAGACTTTGAAAATCAAAAGTGGACAAATAAATTGGGACTGAGGTAGTATATCGTTATTAAGGCACACTTTGCAACACAGACTCACACAAAATTTCTGTTTGTGGAACGAATGTAAGAACAGATAAGCCTAGAATAACCTTTAATTTTGTTAAGCTAAAACATCATAGTTAAAAAAAATTAAATTACAACATCAAAATAAAACAACTGTAAAATATTTTGTGTCAAAAACTCAAAATCAAGGGTAATATACAACAGCCAAAACATTTTGATTCTGCAATCAGCCTACAGATATATTTTATTAGACGTACTATTACACACACTTCTTTGAGTGTCTGAGCGTAGCCAATATAAGAACGAGAAGCATGTCCATAACTAACTAATATCAGATGGACCACCAAAAAATACAAACGAGTATAAGAACGGGAAGCATCAAACATTATATCAGCTGGTTTAGGTAATTCACCAGCCTTATGGTAAGGGAAACCCAAATCGAATCCAAATGTAGATATGACATATGCTGCAAGCCCCACCAATCCAGATATATATATACCACACCATATGTGCATCTGGCATCATCCAGGTCACACCTTTTTCAATCAAATATGCTCTGTTTGTGATCCTATTCAATAAATAAGCCAATACATAATTCGTATCTTAGTTTTGTTGCATGTGTTGGGTGGTCAAGTGTAAAAAGCTTGTGACTATCATCACTAAAATGTGATTGGTCTCATTCAAATCCCGCTTGGTGCAGACAACCCTGAAATGGCCACACGAGCCTCCCAAAAAGAAAGGCTTTTCCGGTTTGGTGTGGTTTTGGGCTCAAACCCCGTGAATTCGTCTGCACACAGGTAAGAAACCATGGTTACACTTACCCCAAAAAAATGTTACACAAAATCATTTTTAGTTGGAGTTACTACCACTCTGTTAAGTTGTGAACGATTTTCACTATTCGAAGCTAGTTGAACTTTTATACTAAAGCTGTATTTGCGAAAGTTCGCACTGTAATTATTTAAGCAACCCAAAAGAATGCTGGAATCCAGTTCTTTCTCTTTTGGCCACCATACACACCCATAGAATGGATATCAGTTACATCAGGCTTCGACAAACCCAACATCCAATTACAACTACACAAGGATAATAACAATGAGTCAAATGGGGTAAAAATACCACACCTCCCCTTTCACTAGCTAACACATCGCTGCTCCTTCCACCATTATGTCGATACTCTACACTCGTGTAGTCGTGTGTATAGAAACTCAAATATATAAACATAAAATTTATTCCCATATTCTTGAACCATAGTTGCATATTCCAAATCCATCTATAGCGGTCTCAATGTCAACTTAAAATTTTCAACATATCCAACATTTGCAGTCTGTCATATTTATAAAATTTTAAAGAGACAAATATATAACAAAGATAGGAGAAAACTAAACATGCATCACACCCGTCGGAGCTACCTTGATATTCAGGCAATAATGCGGGAAGTACCACATGTCTGTATCACAGCCCTCCATTTTCTTACTTCGATCAGAACTAGGAAAGTAAATACGCCCCTTGTCTTGTGTCCAAGGCTGAGCCCAAGTATTTGGATTAATAACAGCAGAAGCACACTCCAAGCGGCTTACAAAGAATGCAGCTATTTCTTTTCCAGGACTCACCCATTTCATTTTGTCAACATCTACTTCAAGACCAATGTACTCTTTTTCTTCATTCAAACCCACTACGCAAAGGTTTTGGCCTGAACTTAAAAACTCTATATGAGAAAGTTCTGGCTCCATGCAGTCCTCTAGTCCGAGTGGTCTCAAAATGGGATTTAGATCCAGTCTCACTTCATATAAACGACCACAGAAGCTTATCTGATATATCTTTTCCTTAAAAGCATGTAAATCAAGGATCGCATAATTGGAGAAAAGTTTCGTCCAGCCGCCTTGTTCACCAGCTAAATAAAATGCTATTCTGAAGGAAAATTTTTGTGCGATCACAAACACCCATCCTGATAATGAATGTGAAAAGATTAAAATGCCCCTAAAGAGTGATGGTTGCATACTTATATCAAAGGGGCAACCAGGGAAATGAAGTTCATGCCTTGTGATGGGATTCACAAGCAAGAAATCATAGGTTTTTCCCCCCACAAGATCAAGTAACCAAAAGTTAATCCAATACACGTTCTATTTGAGGAATTAGGGAGGCTCATCTTGAATTTTCTTCCTTCAAAGTCTTCAAGGAAGCATACTTTCTCATCAATACGATTAGATAGATACATATACATGGGTTGTCTAGATGCCATAAACTTGTCCCAGTTGGAGCGAGCAAATAACCTCCAATATTTGCATACACCACTGAATGCAACAAAATCAATAACTCCTAGATACATCATAACTTTGAAGAACAGATCGTCGCCAAGATCTGACCATGATGCAGAACCATTTTCTTCAGAAGTCTTGAACCACTTATGTTCTCTGGTCATACTCCTTGTCTTAGCCATTCCTACAATTATACCAGAATAATTATTATTCAATACAAATTCTGCATAGGATGTGAAAAATGTGATACGGGCTCAAGCCATGGCGGAATTATATATTGTACTGGTAATCTAAGAAATTTAAAAAGTCAAATGGACAAGTTTATGGATATCATCAAGGCTGACAATAGTAATACACTAGCATGCAGCCATCATTGTCTAAACTATTTCAGTCAAAAAGACGGATGACATCTTGTTTACATGAGTGGCATATGAACTCTGTTAAGTACCATAGCTTATGAGGTTAATAATGATAAGAATCAAAGAATCTCTGCCATAGTGAGTTTCTATAGGTAGGCAACTATAGTCGGTTCATATTAGTTCCGAAAAATAAAATGCTATTTGTAACTATATCACTATATTTGAGAAAATTCAGGTTGCAAATACTTAGGGCGTGTTTAGTTGAAAGGAAATACCCTTGTTTTCCACAAAATTTTTTGTACAAAACAAGTAAAATAGAGATTGCGTTCAAATCAAAATTTTCCAATCAAGTTCTCTACAAAACAGAAAATATGCATTTCCAAATTTAACAAAGGAAATTACAAAACACATTTTTTGTGTTTTATTTGATGAAAAATTGGATGGCTAGGATTGGTTCATTGGATTTTTAATAAATTTTGGGTCTAGATTGAACTTTCCTCCCGTTGAGTATATTATAATCAACAGAAAAACACATTCACAAAGTATACAGTCATTTTTTTGGACCTCTGCAACTTTGCTTCCATTTTTCAGTTTTCAATTAACTGCTTGCATCATAGGTTGTGTGACATAAATCCGTATGAAATTAAATCAGATTTCATAACAACTGGATTGGATTCTTTATATTTTTTCAAATGACACTGGATTTGATTCTAGTCACGACACGTAGAAGCACATATCAGTTTTGATCAACCACATTCTATGAATTAAGGATTTAGGGGCATAAATCACTATAACATTTCAACTTTATAAACCAAATTAAATCAAAATAGCCAAATTACGGCAAAAAAGATCAGCTTGATTGGCTGACATCCGTATGAAATCAAATCAGATTTTAATTTGTTACAACCGAATAAGAGTTTTTAACCTAAACGGTAATGCAAATAAGTAGGGGATTTAACCAAGATATATCTATAAAAGATAACTCAAACGTAAGCAGTAAATGCATCAAACAAAACGATACCTGCAATCGCAAAGGCACAGCGCTGGAGTCAAAGTGGCGGTGTGTGTAGTCAACACAGCTATGACTATCAAGGAGACAAACCACAATTTTATAGTGAGATGGGAAATGGTAAAGGGGAGCTAACATTTGGGTTGGATCTGAATGAAAAATTACAATCCTACCCATTACAAAACGATGTCGTCAAAGCACATGACTTTAGTTACATGTGACCATTTAGCCTCTGCAGCTCTGCCATTCAATACATAGATCTGAAACAAAGATGTGTGTGTTTGTATAAATAGGAATGTTATTAATAATTAATCGATGTACATATAATGTAGTTACCATATATCCTGAATAGTTGAACAAACTTACCAAAATAAAATCCCAGATTTTGTAACACCATGGTATTTGACATAATAGCAACCTGTAAATTTTAATACCTTAATTACCTTAGAATTTATACGACTACCAAGAAACCAAATGAGTATCTAATAAAAGTAGTTTTAGAATACAATAACCCCAATCAACTATGGCATTTGGATAGTCATTCTGTATAGTGACAGTTGTATCTATTTACGAGGATGAATTAGACATAAAAAGTAGTTTGATATAGCATTACTCTAGTAACATTTACCGGCTGGATAAGTCTTGAACATAAGTGAGTACCCTTTTGACTGAACCATGTGTTTATCACATATTGTTAAATATTCATACTTGTTTTACTTTCATGGTGTAGTTTAATAAAGCGGGTCCAAACCTGCAAAGAGAAATGAACATCCTATAATCGTCAAGACAAGCGAGGATTCCATCGGCACTGAGTAATCAAGCCCAAAGACTAGTTGCACCCAGGGGATAAAATGCACATAGTTGAACTATAGTGGTTTATGTTAAAAGAATTTTTTTGCCATTATGATCTAATTAGGCAATGCAATTCGACATGACCTGTAAGAATGAACATGGAAGTGGGACTAATTATTTGTAGTAAATTTGTGCTCAAAACCAATGTTAAAGAAACGTATGTAAGATCTTCAAAGCAGATAAATAAGACAGTTTGACTGCAGAAAGAAAACCAGGGATTCAAGATAAAGTAAATCAGTCAACCACTACTACAGATTATGGAATAGAGCCCCCTTAATAGAGCCCGGCTTTTTTTGTAGTTGTGAACTAAGCATAAAAAAGAAACCTACATGGTAAAAGATGGGATTCACCACACAAAACAACTAGCACAAGCTTTCCACTAAGGTAAACAGATCATAGATTGCTTGGCAGCCTTCAAGATGAAGAAACGGAAACATTCACAGCAACGTACCCAAACACACGCAAAGACCAAACAGAATCAGAAACAAACTTGTTGCATATGAATTCTTGTTGGAAATAAACTAATATGTAAGAGAACCTAGGATATAACCAAAGGAATACCAGTCATACAGGTCACTCGACTCCCAACCTGGTTCTTCTATTTTTCATGTCTTTTTGTGTTGATTACATTCATAGTCAAATATTTTTGCCAATTAATAGTTTTAACTTCTAAGTATGTAGTTAACACAGCAACATATAAAGCATGAGAAAACAAAATGTTTGATAAAATACTGGGAGCAAGATTTTGAAGGAATAAAACTTTTCTTTGTAATACCACTATAATTAATCCCTGCTTATCATGTAATGTAAAAATAAATGAGGTATAAGCATCTAGCTTTCCCATCCAGCAATACTCATAAGTTCTGTTAAAACTTAAAACAAACAGCTTAGAATCACAACTTGCAAAATCAAAAAGAACCCGAACACTCTAATAGATAGACATAATTAAATCACTCATCAAACAACCAAAAATAAATAAATAAATAAATAAATAAATAAACAGTGTGGAGACGTGGAAGGTTGAAATCTATGTTTCCATGTCTTTGGTAAGTACTTTTCCTTCTCTTGTTCATCATTGTCTATACGTAGAAGAATCACAAGGTTAAAATTTAACAATCAAATTTTCTGGCTAAAATAAATTAAAAGAACAAATTAAACATAAGCTGCATATATATAAGCAATCACAATACAGAGGACGCTAAGCAAACGATTTAATTAGAAGGGAGAAGCCTGAACTACACACTGCATCACTAATTAGGAACTAATAAACATTGATAAATGCAACGGCAATCATGAAATACACACATTGCAGTTGATATATTTAGACATCGCATGGAGACTAAAATATATCCACTTGACAATGTTTGACGCCATTAGACAATTTCAAGTTTTTGGCTTAAAGATGGTGCGGCTTTTGCACGATAACAAGATTTCCGCAACCCTAGAAACCAAATAAAAAATTCTTACAAAGGCCTGATCATATAATTTGAGTTGCACAACTGGATTTTAATTGAACAAACAAGAAATAGATTATGATTAATATACGAGGAATTCAGCCTTTCTAAAAATATATATATACAAGGAATTCGTTACTTGTAAAATCCACCAAAAATGACAACTCTAAGCCACCAAAAGTTAAAAATTCTTAAAAAAAATAAAGAATACGAAGCTTATATCAATATATTCAAAGAAACAATCTAATAAAGAAAAGGTACTTTCACACCCAAAAACTAATATACTGATAAACAATGAAAAATATTTTCAAAGAACTCTCCATAAAACATGACATTGCAAAATAGGAACCAATGAAGATTGATATAATTATTGCTATTTATTTGAGAATTTATCATTTAATATATTTAAGAAATGCAAAAATCTCTTAATCTCCAAACCATTCACCACCACCATTCATCAAAACCCCCGGCCCCTCAACTACATTAATGTAGTTGTAATGCATCCCAGCCGAGATGTACATTTACAAACCAACTCACACATCATTTTCATATGGTAAATTGACTTGGGACTATATAAGCCTAAATAAAATACCTGTTATATGTTACTCAAACAATTATTCAAAATGGTTTTGGAACTAAAAGTATATCTTCTAGTTAGCGGTTAAGTTTTTTAGACTAAAGCTGTAATTAAGAATCCACAGTTTATGTTTTAGCAATCCATAGAATGGTGAAACTCCTCATGCCGGTCAGGGAATCTACTAACTTTGTAAAATTAACATTCTTTTACTTTTGTGAATAAAACACCCCAAGAGAATGAGCCATTTGATTTGTTCGAAAAATAGTAAGCATGAATCAAATGAACTATTTAATAAATCTACACAAGAATAATGATAATGGGTCAATACGTAACACCATAAACAAATGCTCACATGCGTAGAAATGCATGTACCCCCACCATCACCGCTCCTTTCACCATTATTTTGTTACTCTACACACTCAGGTCAGTGCATGTAGAAATGTATGTATGCGTATTAAATACAGTCACCCTTAGAAATGAACATACAGCTTGAACCAAACTTTTTAAACCACATTAGCAATATCCAAATACACCTCTGGTGGTTCTCAAGTTCTTGAAAATGTTTAACATATCAAGAATTTGTAGTCCGTCATTATTATAGCTAAATAAAAATTAAATAGACAAAGATGCAAGAAAACTAATCTTCCATCTCTCCCATCAGAGCTAGCTTAACATTCAAGCAATCCTGTGGGAAATACCACATGTTTGTAGCTAGAGTACGCAACCCACTCTCTTTTTTACCTTGATCTGCACTGCGAAAGCAAATTATGTTGCTCTGAGTCCGACCACGACCATGAGCCTGAGTATTTGGTTTTATGGCAGTAGCAGCAGCATTAGTACACATGCCGCTAAAATAGAATGCATATTGCCCTACAGTTTTCTCTGGATTCTCCCATTCCATTGTGTCAAAATTTACTTCAAGAACCTTGTACATACTTTTTGTTACCCAACCTACCACGTATAAGTTTTTACCCGAACTAACAAATTCTATATGATCGATTTTCGGCATTGTGAAGTTCTTTATTCTGATTCGCACAAAAGTTGGTTCTGGTTCAAGATTCACTTCACATAAATCATTAAGGATGTTTAGCGAATATATCTTTCCCTTGAAAAGATGCATATCAAGGATTGGGACACTAGAGAAAATATGATTCCAGCTGGTTTGATTACCAGCTAAAGAAAATGAGATTGTATTGGAAAGTTTGTGTGAGACCACAAACACCCACCCGGACATGGAATGTGAATAGACAAGGATACCTCTAAAGTTTGCTGGATTATAAGTAAGTCGATTCCATGGGAATTTAGTGAAATGAAATTCATGCCTTGTAATGGGATTCACAAGCCAGAAGTCCCTAGTTAAGCTCCCGAACATGATCAAATAACCACGAGTGGATCCAACACAGGTCCTGTGTGTACCACGGCGACGGATGGTCTTGAACCGTCTTCCCTCAAAGTCCTCTAGCCATAAGCCTCTCCTATTAGAAGTAAAGAAAAACATACACATGGGTACTTTGCACCCCATGAATGTCTTCCATTCAGAATGTGCAATTGACCTCCACCTTTTGCAGACGCCACTGAATGAGACAAAATCAACAAGTCCCAGTCGCATCATAACTATAGTGAGCAGATCCCGGATAAGATCTGACCATGACGCTGAACCACCGTCTTCAGAAGTCTTTAACCTCTTTTGTTCTCTGGTCATACTCCTTGTCTTAGCCATTCCTACAATTTCAACATTACAATAAATACAAATCCCACATAAGAGGCAATATATCTGACATGCTACCGGAAGATGTTACTTTGCATTTGAAAAAAAATAAAATAATAATAACGAAGAATAACTATTATTGAATACTGCCATTGCACATAAAGTGAGAATTAAAAAATGAAGAAATTGATTTTGGTTGAGTGATTAGTTGAGAAAAAAGGATCTAGACTATTTATAAGAGGCATTCTAAAGTACTGAAAACCTATTTCTTAGCCATTCTTTATTTCATGCTACATATTGGGACTCTTTGGTGGATCCTAAAAGTGACCGCAATTAAACCACTTACATTTTTTTTAGTGAAAAGGTGAACATATATATATACTCTAGACTTATATACAAGTATACTGCAGGACTTTTGTTACTAATGACATGGCATAGTAACACAAAGGCTGAAAGAACTAAATAACAGCATACACAAGCAATACATAAAACATACATGCTGCTAGTGTGACAATTCAAATGACAGATTCAATCACCTATTCACCAAAAGGACTACATTTCCCTATCAATGATGGTAATCCCCAACCATAGTGTAGCTTATATCCTCACACTGCAGAAGGGAACTACCATCAGATGAAGGCTTCATCCCTCTTAAAACCAACCAAACCCCCTGTGAGTATATCCCACATAAGGCTACATCTCCTGTTCTATTCCAAACAACCAGAAAAGCTGATTTAAGGAATACGCAGGCATCACCTTAAGTGCGCTAATACCCCTCCTCTATAAAATATATACCAATGCACCTGACTACATTTCCAATAAAACATATTCATGGGAATACTCCATTAAACTCCAAATCCAAACACTCCTTACACACTGCGTGAAACCTTCCTTATGACTACAAGACTTACTAAGAAGACTTGTAATCAAGATACAAGGCCATATGCACTACATTCAATCTAAACACCATATTTCCTTATTTCAGAGTTTGGGGAAGCATAGCTAGGATAGGACCAAGTAGTCCCATCTTTCATGACTCATCACTATTCCTAGCTTCATGCTTCCCCCATCTTTCATGACTCATCACTGCTCTTACCTGATTTGAGTTCTTGACTTTTAGACTGAGTAGTTGCAACCTGATACTCTCATTGATCACAATTAACAGCACTTTCTCCTCTCTTTTTTCCAGTGTAAATATCCTTCTGTTTCTTTCTTGTCATATGTAGTAGGGATATAAATCATCATACTTGTTCAAAAATACTCTTACAAAATTTTTTGCTTATACGAGTGCCGAACTTTCAATTTCGGACTTTTTGAGGTAGTAAACTTTCAATTTCGGACTTTTTGAGGTACTTTTGTGACATTTTTGCCCCTGGGTTTTTAATAATTTGAGGAGCAAAAACGTCACAAAGTACCTCAAAAACTTTAGACCTATATAAGGAGGGACACCTAGACTTTATAAAGCACCAACCAATCCATATTGGCTGATATAGGATCATAACAATACCCTATGCTTTGAAGAGCCAACGTCCTCGTTGGTCACGGATATGTTGGTCACGACTGGCACCCTTCTTTTTTTGGGGTCCAAGCACCACTCCATAGGCAACCACTCCGAGCTCGTTGGTCACGGTTGGCACCCTTCTTTTTTCGGGTCCAAGCCAACCACCACTCCATATGCTACCACTCCTAGTTTTGGAACCTCGAAAGGTAGGGCTAGCTCTTATACCAATTGATACGAACCTATCCCATACTAGTCACGTATCTATTCATAAGTCGAAGTGTAGAACTCACTCAAAACGGTAGCTTGTAAGAAGAGGGGACACCTAGACTTTCTAAACCACTAACCAATCTATACTTGGCCGATATAGGATCGTAACACGGCCCTTCTTGAAATTACACTACTTAGAGGCCCAATAGAATCCCAAGTATCATGCCACATTAAAAGTAGTTTTCCCATTACCAAGAACATGCACAATATGGGGTCTAATCTTTTTCCTGAGCTCCATTAGCACTTTCCAGCTCCAACTGTCTGTTTTATCATGCTCAATATCCCATAGGCTTCTTCCTTTTAGCTTTACCACATGAATCCATTTGACCCATAAGGATTCTTTCCTACTAGTGATATTCCAAATGCATTTTAATAAAAGAGTTTCATTCCGTGGACCAAGCATTTTGAAAGATGAATGACCTCATGTTAAAATGAGTGGAAATTGAAAGTTGAGATTATAGAATTGAAAAACTTAAAAATCTAAAACTCTTCCATAGTGAATTTGTCATGTGATAACGTGGCAACAGTTTCAATCCCTCATAAACATTTCATCAAATATAAGATTGAAAAGAGATCAATATGAGTGCCATAAGTTCCTACTGCAGATGACAAGCTGGCTATTGAAGAAATCTACAAATCATACACATTTCAATTGCTCATAA
Organism: Artemisia argyi; assembly: GCA_030686995.1. Taxonomy (NCBI): domain Eukaryota; kingdom Viridiplantae; phylum Streptophyta; class Magnoliopsida; order Asterales; family Asteraceae; genus Artemisia; species Artemisia argyi. The sequence goes on from CM060683.1 coordinate 73,037,852, forward strand.
TATGTGAGAGATCGCAGGTCTCAGTTTTTTATATAATATAAGAAATTATCTCAGAATTCGTAACAACTTAATTTGATTTTGTACCCTGAACCCATAAAAGCACACTTCGAAACCACATATAAGCAATTAATAGAAAAGATCCAAACCAGGTAACAACTAGATCAAATCAATTTAATGCAAAATAATCAAAGTACGGAAAAAAAATATCAGATTCATAGACAGACATCCATATTAGATCAATTCAGATTTTTTAACAATTGAATTAGATTTTGAAGCCTTCATGCACCATAAAACAAATGAAGTGATTTACGAGTTTTTAATTATGAAGTCTATGAAAGATAACTTAACAAGAAAACAGTTAATGCTAAAAAGAAAAAGAAAAAAAAAAGGAAGAAAATATACCTGCAATCGCAAAGGCACGGTGCTGAGAGTTGATCAGTGGAGGCTGCAGACCCCTATAGTCAAGACAACTGCGACCATAGAGGAGGCAAAGCACACATATATATAGTGACATGGAAAATGGGGCTAAGAGTAGGGTTGGTTGTGAGTGTGAAATTACAATCATACCCATTTACGAAAGCATGTTGTCAGTGCACGTGACTTTGGGCGTGACCATTGTGCCTCCGCAGATCTGCCACTGAATGTATAAAATATATGTTCAACTTCTGGTATAAGAAAATTTATTACGAATCCATTGAATGCACATGAAAGAACTTACGACTACATTAAGCCTGGATTGTGTAACATCCGGGTCTCTGAGATAGCAACCTGTAAAATTTTACAATTCCCCCCCCCCCCCCCCCCCCCCCCCCCCCCCACTAAAACTATGCCTGCAAATATACTAAATTAGTTATCTAATTAACTTGGTTAAACATAGAATAACCCAAATCAACTATATATGGTATTTAGATACTCATTTAGTATCGGGAAATGGCAGGATGATGATATAAAAACCATAAGTGAATATACCTGCTAGTGCAATCGTAAACTATCCTTTTAAATAAACCATATAATAAATTATATATACTTGATTTGCTGTCCCAATCAATGATGTCTTTACACATGTACCTTACCCAAAGCCACACAGAGGTAACCCCCATAATGACATGTTTAATAAAACGGGCCAAAACCCAGACACAGAGATGAACCCCCCCCATAACAACACGTGTAACTATGCCCAAGACCTGCTATTTTTTTCTCAGTAAGCCCAAAACCTACCAGCACCAATCTGTTTAGTGTGCACATAACAAACACAACATGAAATCGAGCCTCTATCATCATCTCTGCGATAATCACCATCAAATACTCCAGATTAATTTGTTGTAATGAACAAGTCATGTACCTCAACATGTTCAGATGACAATTCATGAACCCCAATTAGACATGCAACAAATCAAACTCTATCATTATCTCTTGGATAATAACCGTCAAATATTCTTGATGCATTTAGTGTAATGAACAAGCCGTGTAGCTCAACATGTTCAGATGACAATTTATGAGCCTGACTACCTTGATTTAAAACAAATAAAATGCACATAGTTTAATAACAGAGGTTATGCTCAACATAACTTTTTGCCAATAAGATCTTGTTAGACAATGCAATTCAGCTTGGCCTTTAATTAGAAAAAACTTGGTAGTGGACTAGATAACCAAAAATAACGAAAAAATCATTGGTAATTGTAAGATTCTTGAGAACAGAGATATATAAGAAATATTCATGGTAAATTGTCAGTAGTGCTTACATTTCTGAATTTCATGCGTGCATATGTAGCTCGAGAAAGCTAGAGGTTTTGTCATATATAAAGAAATGAGATATATCAGATGAATAGTGACCTAGTGTTACAATCCGTAAAGTAAGTTAAGAAATAAGACTAACAATTAAACTAAAGAACAAATTGTGAAATTGAAAAAAGCCCCAATATTCTATAATGTAAAGTTCGTAAACATATATAGCAAACTCACCCATGCAGTAAGATGATACACTGTTGTTTCCTCTTTACTTTCTGTATTGCCATACGAAATGATGGAGATCAGGAGATGGACTACTTCGGATCAGTAGAATTCTAAAACTACACAACCATCTGCTTTCACACCGTACGAATATGGGTAATATGTCCTCATACAAATATACAATGTTGCTCCAATCTGACATAGCCGGCAAGTGATCCCACTTCAAGAATGAGAACAAGACAGCAAGGCAAGCATACAGGGGACCATCTTTTTGTTGCGGCATGCTCCTCACCTCCTCGGATTCACAGATTCACAGGGGGGCTTACTTGAATGACAATGACAAAGGCTTGCGAAACTAAGTAGGGCTTTTTCAATTGAGTCTTGTTGCCCCTGTTCGGTAGGCGGCGAAAGATTAGCTCTTAGAAAGTCAGCGAACTCTTCTGTGTAGGAACGGCGTTCCCCCTTGACTCTCCTAATGTAAAGCTAAGTGATTTCGTAACCTTTTCGTAGCATACATAGTAGAATGAAGGCTACAACACTCTCTTTATCATTAGCCTAAGAATCTTCGCTAACTCGCTCGCTTACTATACCACGCTTAGGGTAGGGTAGGGAAGGGTAACTCGATCGCTCACTTCTACTAATGTAGGGCTAAATAGCCCCTGTTTCTGTTTAAAATAACCAATTTTCATTATTACGAACTAATAATGGCGATATGTGGAGACTTTATATTCAGGCTTCCATGTCTTCGGTACATACTTCACATCTTTTCCTATACACAGAAGAATCACAGAGTTAAAAAAATGTTAACAATCAATCTTCTGTCTCAAAGAAAATGACAAACAAAGAAAACATAAGCAACATACATGCATATGAACAAAAGAATACAGAGGACACTAGGAGCATAAGTAGCTATTTGAACCAACCTTCTGATCATCACGCAAAACTCATCTTAGTAATCAGAAAAATATTGGTTCTATGAAAAGCATAGTTTTATTTTCCTTTTTCCTTTATCCTTTTAAACTTTTAATACTGAATTTGACGCCAATAATTTGGCTGACTTTGTCGAATTTCCAAAACCCTAATGTACAAACAAAGAATTCTCACAAATGCCCTGACCATGTAAAAGAAGAAACTATAACTTGCATACACGTGTTAGAATTAAAGGAATTCGTCATGGCAACAAATTGTCACAGAGATACATATTAAGTGCGAAGAATAAGGTGACAAACAGGTGAATATAGGCTAATATTATTCAACTGATGAACAAGATTAAACTGATGAGCAAGACTAATTGATGAACAAGATTGACAAACAATACTAATGGATGAACAAGACTAACTGACGAGCAAGACTAACTAATAATACGACTGATGAACAAGACTAACTGATAAATGAGACTAACGGATGAACAAGACTCAATACTAACTCATGAACTAGCAAATGGTGTATCATAGTTTTATAACGCTGATGCACTAACTTTAAATTATGCTGCACCAACATTACTAACTAAAATAACTAAAACACTATATTAAAAATGAGATATCTCACTCATACTTTACTATTTTTATATGATTCAAAAACCTGAGTAACGATTGACCTAAAATTTATAACTTTTATGTTTTACAACTTTTCTAATTCGATTATAATATTGGTCAAATTTCTAGTTAAAACGCAATAAAACACGATGCGTATATTTTTTACAAAAGTAACAATTAAAAAAATCAGTTTTTGAATCTTACATAATAAATGATTGATGGTGCATTATGGTACAAAAATTAGGGCATTTAACGCAATTTTAACACTAAAAATCTAAGATAGACATTTCATCAAACACAATGTGTGCAACAAATATGACTAAAACGCTATATTTTAACATGTGATATCTCACTATATGACATCGTATTTGAGTGATTCAAAAACCTATGTAAAGAGAAAACCAAAATCTATAACTTTATGTTTTAAATTCTTTCGTAATTCGGCAGTTATGAGAGTAAAAAATAAGGTTGAAAATGCAAAAAAAAATAATAATAAATAAAGACCCATTTGATATGTAAAAAAAGTTCAAAATATTTAACAAAACTTATATCAAAGTAAAAAGGAATAAATTCTAGAAATTATAGTGAAATCGGTTTTTCTAAAAATTTGTTGTTTAAGAGTTATATGTGTTTGAAGTTTGAGGATGAAATGCAAAAATGAGCCGATTTTTTAAATAAATTGGGAGGAGAGTGTTGAATGGAGAACACTTTTTAGACTTCCTATTTTGTGGCCACTTTTTATTTGATCGCGTGTTTCCTTGGATGGAATTCGCTTAACCCGTTACCTTAAACAATGTGGCATTTGCTAGTAAGGCAAACCTTGTTTGGTTCAAACTCTTTCACACTTTTTTAATAACATTCGGTTAATTATCTCCCTTTACTTAAATATTCTTGTCAATTAGTGAGACGAAATGTGAAGTAATCTTAAAAACGTCAGAGTAATTTGTATCATTTTCACTTTACAATAACTATCGAACTTCAAGGGGGTTCATCTGTATAAATAGAGAAGCATCTAATCTAAGTTGTTGCATCTTTTTTTTTTTTTTTTTTAGCAAAAGTTGTTGCATCTCAAATGTATGTAAATAGTTACTTTTCACCACTTACTATTTTAGTTTACTTCTCACTCGATCCCTTCCATATTCAAAGAGCCGGGATCGAATGAGAAGTAAATATGACCACGCATTTGAGATGCAAGACAGTCACCGCGCCGCAAAGTAAAAATAATATAATACAAACAAGTTTCAGCTCAACAGTTCTGGAATATCCTCTGCTCCTTCTGTTTACGCTTTGCCGGACATAACAAAAGTGCAGCATGCTATACACATGAAAACCCCATAAAGAGATCAAATAACATGACCAGTCTCTATAGTACAAGTACATAATATAAACAACCAACAAAAATTTACACTAATAAAAACGATGGAATCTATGGCATTTGGATAACATGGTAAGCTTACCTTATTGGTGAAGGTGTGACAATGGGAGATGATCTAGGTACATTCGTTCATCTTGGTTCATAAAGAGGGTACAAAGATCGAATTTGTTCTGAACTATATTGACTTGATAACTCTATTGACTCGACATTTGGATTTATAGAGTCACCATAAAGGTCTGAGCTTTCTCCCTCACTCATTCTGGTCAAACCATCTTCATTACCATGTTGATTTAACCATGGATTCTTTGTGAATTTCCTTAAACGCTCTAGTTCCATGGCTACTTCCTTCATTGTTGGTCTATCATAGCCATTCATGTTGAGGCATCGCTTCACAAGTGAAGCAATTGCTTCGAGTTGCTCAAGTGAACCCTCTCTAACTACTCGAGGATCGAGAATTTGAAATAAGCTATTTGCTCTCAAGGAAACGAGAAAATGGGTTGCTAAGTTTCTTTCCACTTGACTTCGTTCCATACAAAGTGGCTTCTTACCTGTTAGAAGCTCTAGAAGCACAACTCCAAAGCTGTATACGTCACTCTTATCTGTTAACTGACTTGTGTGGAAGTATTCTGGATCAAGATATCCTAATGTCCCTTGCACTAAGGTAGTCACTTGCGCTTGATCCAGTGGTATCAATCTTGAAGCCCCAAAGTCTGAAATTTTTGTGACAAGGTTCTCGTCTAATAGTATGTTGGCGGATTTTACATCTCGATGGATGATGGGTTTTGCAGCAGCTGAGTGAAGGTAAGCGAGTGCTCCAGCAGACTCAGTGGCTATTCGTAAACGATTTTCCCAAGATAACCAAGCCATTCCACCATTTGTGTGGATATGATGGAAGAGAGTACCATTTGATACACATTCATAGACTAGTAATGGGACCTCAGTCTCTAAGCAACAACCTAAAAGCTTTACAACGTTCCGATGATTGACTTGAGTAAGAATGACGACCTCGTTAATAAACTGCTCAATTTGGCTGTCGTCCATAACTCGTGATTTCTTTATGGCCACAATACTTCCATCACGTAAGATTCCTTTATATACCGTTCCATAGCCACCACGACCAAGAATCCTATCTTTAGAAAAGTTTTTTGTTGCGATTTCCAGATCTTCGGTAGTGAAAATTTTCGTCGACTGATTAACACCTCCACCCTCATTTGAATCAATTTGTTGTTTTAGCAACATGCCACCATTTTTTAGAAAGAACTTTTCCCTCAATTTAATAACCTTTCTCCTCTCATAACTAAAATACAACCACCCGAGTCCGATAAGTATAGACAAGAATCCAAACCCCATTCCTGCATAAAACAAAAGGTCATGTCCCTCAATCATTAATATTCTTTGGAATCGTTCCAATTTGAGACTGAGTTATCCGTCACTAAAGCATGAATTTTCTCACCAAGAGACAGCTTGAGAGCCACAGATTTTGAATTATGTTCGATGCAACCTCTCCCATCCTTTCTCCCATCTCCTTCATATCCGTGAGGGCATGAACATGTAAAACTACCAGGGAGATTAGTACAAGTCCCGTTGCACGGATTGTTGCCAGGATCAGAACATTCATCAATATCTACAAAGTGATTATATGATAAATAAAAAAATGTTAAGACCCTCATGTTCATCTAATTATATTTACCATTAATGCTTTCCGTTAGTATATGAAAAATGTTACTCACCATGACAACCAGGAGAAAGATAAGGATTGCCTTCATAACCACTCTTGCAAGAGCATCTATACCCTCGGCTTCCACCCTCAAAATCAACACAAATACTATTGTTTTGACAATAATAATCGCTTGTGTTTCTGTAATCGAGACAACTCATACTCCCAATTACCCAATCGAGCACGACTGGAACAGTATTAGTTGTTCGGTTTAGAAAATCAGGATCTGTGAAGTCTGATGCACCCCGAAAGGTAAATGCACTTTGCTCCCCAAGGAAAGCATAGCCCCGTTTGTTAAAATGCCATATGTTCTTGTGATTATTTAGCGTACTCACGGTTGCTATGTATGTATTTAAACCTTCGGGAACACTCGTTGAGCAACACCCCATACCTGTAAGATAATTAAGTGAGTGAAATATGATTAAGAACATGTAATGGACCGAACGATGCACTTATTATGTATTTCATCGGTTTAGTCATGCCCTTTTTTTCAAACCTCGATTCATGTGATTTACAGAAAATTCAACATGAATTTAATGTAATAAATCTCAATTATTAAGTTCTATTTTAGCTAGTTTCTGATTCTAAAATATAGAAGTCAAATTAATTGAAGTTCTATAAGAAAAAGGACAAAAGTTGGTTTTCGTTTCTGGCAATTCTTAAAAGTTACAGATCATTGTAAACGGATTTAATAAAACATTTTAAGATATAACCAGAATTCAATACATACCACATTGACAAGGGCGGACTTAGCATGGTGGCGGGTGTAGCCCGATGGGAGTTTTTTGACAATATTTGATTAATAATTCGATTTTAACCGTCATTTAGAGTTGTACATATAGGAGTTTTTTGCATGATAAGTGAGGATCATATTGGAGAAAAGGAAATGATGAACATAGCTATAGGCTCGTGAGGGAGAGACAAGAGAAAAACAAGTAAACGATATAGAATAAGAGAGGAAGAAGATGACTAGTAAAATAAAATTTATGGATAATTCCCTATATACCCCAGTTGCCTTTGTGCTATTTACATTCAGAAACTTTTCTCGTTCCGAAACTAGACCGGGTAACCCTGTAAAATTGGGCAATTCAAACTAGTAAGTGATAAGTGTGACTTTACTGATTACGAGGTGATAAGTCATAAGGCAACTAGTCTACATCGATATAACAATTGGGCAACTAGTCTATTTTGGTAAAATAATATCGGACGCATGGCGACACATGGTTGGGTAGTTCAAGTTGCCCAATTGCCCGGTCTAGTTTCGGAACAAAAAAAGTTTCAAGACTGGATGTAAATAGCACAAAGGCAACTGAAGTATGTAAGGAATTATCCCTAAAATTTACTAGTTATAATACCCGCGCATGCGCGTGTTTTTTAAAATTTTTTTTTAATGATGTATTTTTATTTCTTAAAAAACAAATAATTTAATCTTTTTGTTTGTTTGATTTATGATTTTTAATTATATTTGTTTATTATTAAAGATAATCATTTAAAATTTAATCGCATCTTATTTATATTTTTTTGTATATATCTTCTACTTATGTAATATTGCATCTTATCTATATTTTATTTTTTTTTTACTTATCTTCTACTTGTGTTGTATATCAACAAAACAAATTTTTAAAAATTTAAATTAAAAATAATAATTAAAATATTACCTAATAAAGAAAAATTCTTTTTTCAAAGTACCCACTAGGGGTTTTGCTTTATTATATAAAAAAGATTAGCGTTTGAATTTTGACACTACCCGTTTAATAGAATTTGATTAGAGCCTATTCCTTCTTTTAAAGTATGTACCAATTATCCTATAACTTTGATTTCCAATTTATCAGTAATATGTAAACATTAAAAAGAGAAAGAGAAAAAAAAAAAAAAAAAAAAAAAAAAAAAAAAAAAAAGGTGATACGGTAAACATTTCAATAAAGTTAAGATTTATATTATATTTCTAATAGAAAATTTTACCAAAATAGACCGGTCACCTTACGGCTTGTCAACTTTTAGACAAAAAATAATTTAATTCAAAAATAGACCGAGCAAACGGGAACTTTTACAATAGGACGCTTGTCAAATTCATAAGTCGAACACTTAGCATGTACCCGGACACTTGTCGAATTTCATAAGTTGACACTTAGCATGTTGTACAGGTCGCGCGGTCGCTCAGTCTATTTTCGAATTAAAATTATTTCTGGTCTAAAAAGTGGCGAGTTGTAGAGCGACTGATATGTTTTGATAAATTTCCCTTTTTAATATCATATCTTCATTTTTTTTTTTTATGTGTTAGAGATGCAAGTGATAGAATATCATAAATGATTAATGCTAATCAATGACTACTATAGGTGAAAGTTTGTTTAACCTCTACATTGTAAAATGATTAATTACGTAAATTCCCTAATTAGATTAATCTTGAACTTGGGCCAAACTACAATTGTGTTTTTTTTTTAATAAAATCACTTAATACATATTAATAGCCTATAAATCTAAACCGTTAAGAGCTTTTGACAGATAAAAGTGTTTCTTTTCTATAGTTAAAATGCGTTAAGAGGTTTAACCCCTTGCCCAACAAGACTTGGAAGAGGATCTTACTACTATTAGATGATAGACGACCCTAAATTCAAAAACGGGTTTGTGCCATCTATCATCTAATAATTACCTTTTAATGATATATAAACTAGTTTTTTTGTGTTCTAATCATTTAGACTTTTGAAAAAATAAACAGACTTATTTGATTCAGATTTAGAGTTAGAGTATTCCGTTACAAATTCATATTCAGATGAACGAAACAGATTCAGGCTCGCAACCTCTTAACAAACAAACAACACTGATACCAAAAGACAAAAATTATACAAAAATCAAGTTAGAAAAAAAATAATAATAATATATTTTGTGCTACACCCTTTTAAGTTTTTGGATCCGCCGCTGCACATTGACCATCATATTTATACTTCTAAACTAAGGTAAAAGATCATTTGAGGACCAAACTTTTTTTACATATCACTAATCTCCACCATCCATCTTCCCTCTATCTTTATTTTATCTAATGGATGAGATTAATCCCAACAATTTAAAAAACTCACTTTCATCCTTTTTTTTCAAATATTAATATCTTTCAAACCGTTAATCGTTAAGCGAAAAAAAATATACCGTTACGATAAGCATTTAATTATCTTTCTATAGATAGGCTATTTGATATATTTTCGACAACTTTTTTTTTCGTTTTTTCACGTTTTTTTTCGTGGCCGAAAAAATCATATATGATATTACATATCATATCATATATGTAATATCATATATAATATGATATGTAATATCATATATGATTTTTTCGGCCACGAAAAAAAACGTGAAAAAAAACGAAAAAAAAAAATTGTCGAAAATATATCAAATAGCCTATCTATAGAAAGATAATTAAATGCTCGTCGCGATGGTGTAATTATTTTCGCTTAACGATTAACGGTTTAAGAGATATTTAAATTATAAAAAATTGGTGAAATATTGAAATGTTTTTAATCTCAACCATTGATTTTTTTTAGATTGATGGTGGTGATAAGTCCCTTATTATATGAGTAATGTTTGATTTTTTAAATAACTCGACTCCTAAACTAATAGTGAGCTTACATACATATATGTATTAAAAAGGTTAAACTTGAGAAGATGAAAATTGTTTATGTACCCTTGCTTATACGGAGCTTTTTTTTTCCTTTCTTTTGACTTTCACTATCTAAAACCTTTGACTTTCATCACATTCATGTCAAGTTGTCAACCCTTAGAAAAAGTTCAAATGGTATTATTCTAAAGCTTTTTACAGTATTTTCCAAGATTTTTCAAAAACATGCGCAAATTACAAGCAATTCTTTCAATTTCTTTTATTAACATCATTGATATTTTTTGAACTAATTTTATAATACGTACATCGAATAATGGGTAAAGTCTAAAGATGGTGTTTATTTGCGTTGAACTCGTTATTTTCTCGAAGATGACATGTTAACAAGTAGAATTTAGCGACACATTAACAAACATGTTACACAAAAACTAATTTCACTGTTGTAATGCACGGCTACTAGAGATCTTATATGTCATGCTCAATCAGAGTGGAGATCAATATATAACTCATATTTGTCATAAATCCAATAAATCAATATTAACCATTTATTTTAAAAAAAAAAAAAAAAAAAAAAAAAAAAAAAAAAAAAAACAACTATTTTCCACCTTTTTTTAAAACAAAATATCTTGCAAACGGTAAATCTTAAAGCTACAAAAAATACACTATCGCGACGAGAATTAAATTATATATTTATAGATATGCATTTCTCTATATTTTTGACAAATTTTTTTTTCCAAAAATTACGCCTAGAAAAATCACATGTGATTTGTAAAAATCAAATCACATGTGATTTTTCTGGGCAGAAATTTTGAGGAAAAAAAATCGTTGAAAGTATATAGAAATGCATATCTATAGAAAGATAATTTAATTTTGTTTGCGATAGTATGATTTTTTTGCGTAACGATTAACGGTTTGCAAGATATATTTTTTTTTTTTAAATGAAAGTTTATTATTATTATTATTATTATTATTATTATTATTATTATTATTATTATTATTATTATTATCAAAAAAATGAATTGCCATAATTGGTTCATTTGATTTATTACAAATATAAGATCTATATTGAACTTTTGCATGCTCAATAATATCACATCTCTTGAAAATGCGCCTGAAATGTGTAAATCTTATTTCCATAGCCATTATCATCCATCACTTTCGATCAAAATCATGCAATTTCATTTCTTCACGTGAATTTTTTGTTCTACATGATCACTTGTATATATAGTTCCAAGAAAAAGCTATGAACTGTATAGTGTTTAATAACTTATTACACACGGTTTTGATTGGATGTGATCCCTAAAACTGGAGGTTAATATGAATTTAGAAAGAGATATTGAAAAAGATAACTGAATTAGGTTAGAGAAAGAAATTATTTGTCTTATCTAAAACTCAATAAAACATATAGTGATAGCTAGGGTACTTTTGATATTTTTCAAACAAAGGCTTACATACACTTACATCACTAAGCATGAGTTATCTAATGTCCCAATCAAATCCCTACTTATATTGTTGAATGTAAAAGGGTTCTTTTAACGTTTTTAGAAATTATCATAGATATTTAGAAATGATATGGCTAATTAATAAGTAAAAACGGTTGTGTAGAAGTAAATAGATATAAACCTGAACATGACCCGACAGGAACATCTTCGACACTGGAGCAAACAGACACACATCCGCTGGTAATATTCTTGCCTTCGATTCCTGACACAGGAGAAATTATCGCGAATTCGTCACAACCAATGACTATCAGTTTGTTCAGTGCTGATAACGTGAAGTACGAGTTTGCCACCACAAGTCCTGAGTTTGCGTTTTGAATCACAACACCGCTTTGATTGTAAAGTTTGGATGCAATGGTGTTTTTAACTCTGACATGCTCGCTAGAAATATCCATCACTTCTACTCGATGAAAAACTCCTATATTCGTGGTAGAAAATAAGTCGACAGGCAAGAAGGCCTTAGGGGGATTGAAAGATGTGTTGCATATGATGTTGAACCAGGGGCCAATGGAGCAACTAGAATCAGGAGATACAATGCCAAACGGATATGGGACAGTTAGGTTGCCACATTTACTTTGGCAGCCTGGAAGTGTGATGTTGTTAAGGTTGCTGGTGCTTGCGGCCACCAGCGATAATGGAAAATGGGATACACACAGGACTAGGAATACCAGATACATTATTTTTGTTGCCAATAGAAAGAAAAAATGAGTAGTTGGTGTGGTGTTAGTTTATGTAATGGTTTGGTTTAGACTTCTTTCATATTATTTCATAATTGTCATCCAAACTTAGCAAGTTGCTTCCTATTTGTTTTACGGTTTAATAGTATTTCTAAAGAATATGGCACATATCAAATTGCAATTTGTATTAGAAAACTAGCAAGGTTTAATAGATAGTATAAGTCGTTGTGTATACGAGTTGTCCTTTTTATATAAGAAATTGTACATTTTACTAAGTCAAGACAGTTGACATTTACCACTAAAATATAAAAATATATATGTGTGGAATATAAACGTTGTCGGACGCAGAAATTAGTCTGTACATGCACAAGTGCGCAACTGCTGATCACCCATCATGGTTGACTTCACATCATATAACGTTTACTTTGAAATTAAAGGCCAATGTTACGTGATCTTTTTCTTGTAAGAGTAGAATCGTCTCTTTTTAAACACTCAATCTTAGATGTCTAAATTTCTAATTAGTGTTAATTTACATGTCTACGAAATTAAGCATAGTTGTCTCTATTTTACGCATTGAACGATTTAACACAGTTGTCGATGTTCATAATTTCATATTTTCTATAACAAAGTTTTGTTCATAGAGAATGATGCAAACCGATGAAATGGCCATACACTAAAGACAAATACAAAGAATGATAAATCAAATCTCAAGTTCAGTGACAGGAACTTGAATAGTTTTAGTGGGCCCCGAAATGAGTGAAAGTTTTATTCTAGCCGCCAAGTATATCAAACGAGAAAATGACATAATCTGGTATATTAAAGAAAGTCAGAAAATAAACGTTTAAACATACAAATTACAACTCGGCTCTACGGCCTTTAAGGTTTTTAAACTCCTCGATTACAGATTTTGAGTCAAAAGTATCAGCAATATCATTTTCTATGTGCAAGCTATTTGAAAGAAAGTTATTTGCCATCTTATTTCGAAGTCGATTCTTGAAGAGTTTCATTGCTTAAAAACACCTATCAGTTGTAGCAGTTGAAAATCGAAGTGTCAAGATTAGCCTCTGAAAGAATAATGTGAAAATATATCATATTTGTATATATTAATTATATATAAGTGAATCACGTGCGGTAAAGTAAGGACTAAAGGGTCACATCGATGCATCACAAATGAAATAAAACATTTACTATGTGGAATAATAATAAAGATTATAACTAAAAGTGTAAACATTAGATAATATAGCGGGTGGAATTAAAGAATGGAGGAGTTCTTGTTCAACAAGAAATCATCCTCTATAAAATATAACCTTTATAAGCCTTACAACCTGACGACGTCAGGTACTATATCTGCACAATTTCCCAGATTTTGTTTTTCTGCTGGAAATCTTATATTTTTGAGGAAAAAAAATCAGAATTTTAAATTTCCAGGAATATGTAAACATTGCAAGCATTATAACTTACATTGCTTTCTAGGATTTAATTTTATATGTAGATTTTACCGTCGATTTTATGCGAGGTTTTGTGTTTTGTTTTCTTAGTAATTAGAGGTTATATTGGACAAGAAGATAAAAGAGAAAGTTGGAGGAGCAAAGATTATTATTTATTTTCTTGGAGGAAGATTTAACCATGTTTTCACATCGTCCATGCCGAGCAAATCAAGGGAGTACTAGTTTCTTTCTTTCCCTTTTATCATTACTTTTATTCTTTTTAGGAACATTGTCCCAATGTTCGGTTTAAGTGTAGGGAGGGTAAAATAGGATACCTTATAAATTATAACTCCACTTGATTTTTGTTTTGTTTTAGAGTAAATGCGTAATAAAACTAAGAAAAATACTTGTTAGGGCAATTTTGGCACCAAATTTAAATTTTTTACAACATATAGGAGTGAAACTTTAGTCTTAGTAAGCGTCTCATGGATAGGAATTATATTTCTAGCACAAAAACCGTACTACTAAAAAATTTCACCCCAAAAATGTGAGGTTCGACTTTAGATCTTTAGGAAAAAGCATTTATCTTAATGCTTATGAGTGTACCGGTAGTATATAGATTCTAGAACTTGCATTTGTGATGCATCCCGAGGCCGCTAGTGAGACTACATTCGTGTAGTTAGGATTTACTATATGATAAGAGGCATTAGGATAACCCTTTGTTTTAAACCTGTTTTGCAATTACGTTGACTTCATTGGTCAAATAATTTTCCCACACCTTTGCGATATACTCATTTTTAGTACACGATACCCCTAGTACACCCCTCAGAGCCTATCTTTTTCACGGTTCTCGTGATACTTCAGTGGATTCCAAAATATTAATGAAGAACATTCTTTACGATCCACCCCCCAAATGTACACCCAAATCGCCTTAGTCTACCTTGTATGCACTCATTTTTAGTGCGTTATTGTTACATGTTTAAACCCTTTGTTAATTTTCTAATTGATTACATGATTGCTAAGTCGAGTCATATCTTTTACATATAGTTTTGGGTTGATTGGGACTCATGGGTAAATGTACTAGTCGTTATGAAGTGAAAGGGGAATTCATCACCCCTTATATGCGTTAACGTTTAAAGTACTCCAAGTGTTTTAATTTTCTTAATTCGGGTCATTAATTAGTTATGTAAAAGTTCAAGTGTAGGGACGAAGCGAGCTCCCTTTGATGTATTATTTTGGATGGTAGAGTAAGAATGTATAAAAAAAATCAAAAAAATGAAGAAAAAAATAGAAAAAGAAAAGTGGAAAAAACATACGGGCTACTATCCGTGTCTTTTATTTATGTTGAAGCCAAAATAGTGTCTTGAAAAATACCAAAAAAAGAGTTATAGTTAGCATAAGTTGAGTCGAGTCTTGGTTTAGCAACGCCTCCTTGTACATGTAATTGACCAAGATAATTGACTTGCCACCAGTAAAACTCTCTTTATCCAACAAACCGTGTTTTTCATACCCTTACACCTAACGTTACAACCCTTTAAAAGACCTCTTTGATAGTTTATCTTAGGTGCTTACGCCAAAGTGGTGGAGGTTTGATCCGTTCCCAAGCCTATGGTAATCCATGTGCTATGATAGGTAGAGAGTGTTATATTTTCCCGTTTCCATATATGATATATAACTTTATAACACCCGAGAGATGTGAGAATCCAAACACTTATTGTGAGGTGCTAGTATATAATTTCCGTACTTGTTTTGACTAATGTGGAACAATTGTATGTTGTAATTACTTTTATATTAATGTTAAATGACCCCTAACCTATAGATTGATTAAAATAAAAGCTCATTTGCTTGATGACAAGCAAATCCCAAGTGTAGAGATATTTGATAATGATTATTTGATACATTTTTAAGGGGTCATTTAATCATAAAATCGTGTTAATATGATCAAATATTGTCTCAAATCGTTTCTTTTTGCATTTTAGGTACTTGGGACACGAATTCTGGAATTTGGAGCTTTTTGGACATTTTTAGGTGAAAAAGAGAAGAAAACAACAAAGTCGCGAAAAGCTTGTCAGAGAAAGATACCTGACGGCGTCATGCCTTGACTTGTGACTCCGTCACTTGTGATTATGGAGCTAGAAAAATTAACACACGTCGCTTTAGAAATAAATTTAGTATTTGCACCTGACGGCGTCAGGAGTACTTTGAAGTTAGGCGTCACGCTTTAAGATTACAAGAGACGGCTCAGAGTAATTTAAAGAGTGAAGGCGTCAGCCTTGAGCTGACGGCGTCAGAGACTATAATGTGACGGCGTCAGAGTGGCGACTTGCACAGGAAGAAACCCTAATCATAGCGGTCTGTCGGCGTCAGGATCCATAACCTGACGCCGTCAGCTTTGTAATTCTATATATAGTTTTTTATTTTTATTCATTAAGTGTGACCCTTTGAGACCTAAACCCTAGACGAATTTTGCAGTATTCTTAAGGCTTTTACAACCTCTTTTCATCCATGTTTAATTGAAGTTAAGTGTTCCTTTAATCATTCAATATGTCTATGTGTTGTTTGATTATTTGTTTATCTTCTATTCTCTTTAACATGCTAGCTTGATTTCCTTAGTGTTTGCTTAGATCTAATGAAACCTAGTTATTGATTATTGTTGCGTTGTCTATTATTTAGTTGATTGATTCACGTTAGGCTAAGAAAACTGGCTGACTTCCTTTGTGTAACTAGCTTGAACATCTTAGAAAACATAACTATATGTGCAATATAGGTTTTTCTCATTGTATTTAGAGTTGATGTTGATGATCTTGTGATAGTTTAATTAACTTAAGGTCGTAGGAGAAATTGATATTCATAGAGTTGGGGAAGTTAGCACAGCCCCACGATTGGTATTAAGGAATACAACGCTTCTACTAAAACAACTGAACTGTGACATTCAACAATTCAATAAAAGATAACTATGGAGTAATTAAATCTAAGTAAACACGTTTATCTCATTATAAGTAGTTCACAACTTTTACTTTTCTTGTCATTTTAATTTTTGTTTATTAAAAATAGCTTTTACGTTAGTTGACTAGTAACTAATTCCGCCCACTCTTTCAAAACCCGATATTTTAATTTGCTTTCATAAAATATAAAAATACAAAAAGAATCACCCCTTACCTTTAGACTTAATCTGACCTACACTTCAACCTAACAACACTATTCCCCTAGAGAATGATAAATCCCCCAGTTTTACCTATACTACGCTACAACGATCAGGTACACTGCATGGAGGATTGCAAGTTTCTCAAGATCCCTTGAGAAGTAAAACCTTTTGCTAGGTCACAACTGATGCGTGGAATTGCACCCTCGCAAAAGGTTTTACCTCTCAAGGGATCTTGAGAAGCTTGCAATCCCCACCAGGCAGTGTACCTGTTCGTTGTAGTATAGTATAGTGACAAGTACCGGGGGATTGATCGTTCAACTCAGGAATAGTGTTCGCTAGGAGTAAAAAGTCTACTAAACTAGGACTAAAGGTGAGGGATGATTCTTTTTATATTTTTATATTTTATGAAAAGCAAGTAAAAATCTCGGGTATTGAAAGAGTGGGCGGAATTAGTTGCTAATCAACTAACCCAATTAACTAAAGATGCAATCAAAATAAAATAAAATAAACTAAAACTAATTTGTGGTGTAAACAATAATAAGAGAAAATGTGTTTACTTAGATTTTATTACTCCCTAGATATTTTTTACCGGTTGATTAGCTTGTTACAATTGCATGGATGATGGGTTATATTCCTTAATACTAGTCGTAGGGCCGTGTACGAAATTCCCTAACTCTATAAGCTCCTACTTCACTCCTATGTCGAGCCGACTAAAAGCTCCTAACATGGGATCACTAGAATTCGCTCTTGCATTAAATACAACTATAAATCGTAGTACACCTCCGATCATGTTTATTAAGACGTTCAAGCAAGTTACCAATTGGAAGTCTGCCAGTTTTCTTAAGCCTAACATCGAATACAATCATCCATAACGACTATAAACAAACCATCAACCAAT
Organism: Artemisia argyi; assembly: GCA_030686995.1. Taxonomy (NCBI): domain Eukaryota; kingdom Viridiplantae; phylum Streptophyta; class Magnoliopsida; order Asterales; family Asteraceae; genus Artemisia; species Artemisia argyi. Next base: position 73,055,676 of record CM060683.1, read on the forward strand.
AATCAACATCTAGGTTTCATTACATCTAAGCAAACACAATAAAAACCTAGCCTAGCATGTTAAAAAGAAGAAAAGCATAAGATAGAATCACACAACACATAGACATATTGTATGATTATTGGAAAACTTGTCTTCAATTGAACATGGATGGAACAAGGGTTGAAACCCTTATTATCACAGAAAATTCGTCTAGGGTTTTTACAAAGAAGCTCTCCCAAAAGTTCCACACTTAATGAATGAAAATTAGAAAACTATATATAGATTTTACACCTTGACGGCGTCACGTTTTAGCTTGTGACGCCGTCAACTCGCCGCCAAGATAAAATTCGTATTGCCTAGATCTACTTCTGACGCCGTCATGTGTAAATTTACTCTGGGCCGTCACATGTATTTTGACCCTGACGGCCTTGGTGACGCCGTCAGGCCAAATAGCCTTGAAAATACTCTGGGCCGTCATGTGTATTTTCCACATCCACATCTTTTGCCACTCTTGATGTCGTCACTTGCATTTCCTTGACGCCGTCAGGTACTGTTCCCAGCAAGGATTTTGAGACTTTGTCGTTTTCTTCACTTTTTCGCTCCAAAAACGTCTAAAATGCTTCCTTTTGTAAATTTCCTCTCAAAAGTACCTAAAATGACAAAAGGAACGATTTAGAGCAACAATTGATCAAATAATTACAAATTCGGGCATAAAGGACCCCCTAAAAGCGGTACACTTTTCGCCTTATCAATTACCCTTACACTTGAGATTTGCTTGTCCTCAAGCAAATGCGCTTTTATTCTAATCAAAATACAAGCTAGGGGTCATTTAACACTAATATAAAAGTAATTACAACAAATAATCGTTCCACTTAAAACCAAAAACAAGCACGGAGGTTATACACTAGCACCTCACAAATAGTGTTTAGATAATCACATCTCTCGGGTGTAATTAGGGGTGTCAGTAGGGTCGGGTTGACCCGACCCGAACCCGAACCCAAACCCGATAAGGCTTATCGGGTTGGGTCAAATCGGGTTAAAAAACTAATCGGGTTATTTTGACCCGAACCCAATAACCCGATAGTATTATCGGGTCGGGTTAGGGTTAAAATAATAATGTTGTCGGGTTATCGGGTCAACCCGATAAGACCCGAAAATAACTTTTACATTTTTATAATTAATAATGTTTAGAAGGCCAATGCCTTGAATCCTCTTAGCATTCAAATGATTTATATGTTTCTGCAATTCCCTTCTAGTTACACGTACTCTCATCTTGTCTCGTATCTAATTCATGTGTTTGGAGAAGGTGTGACGTTATAAATTAAGCACTTACAATATCAAAAGGTGCGACTGTCGTTGGTATATGTTTGTATGCAAGCTTTGCGCAAGTGTATGTTAGTTTCAAGCTTGTTACATATTGATCCCATGAAAATGGTGCATTTGAAGCTTGTTAGTTGTCAAAAGCAAGTATAATTTATACTCACTTCAATCTCCATAATGATACTCACTTCAATCTCCATACTTATTTATTGTTTTTGTTTCTCACAGATTTTATAATTTATGCAGCAATACATCTTGTTCATCACTTGAATTATTAATCTCTGATATCTTATTAATATGTGATTGGTCAATTTAATGAATGAGGTATCAAGTATTGTTATATAATATTGATTATATGATTTCATTCATCAGCTCTTGGCATTCTATATTGAGTATCCTACAAGGAATAATCAAACTAAGAAAAGCTTCAACTGGAATATTGATTGTTACTTAATCGGGTCACCCGATAACCCGAATCACCCGACCCGACATAACCCGACCCGAATTCCACCCGAACCTGATAACCCGATTACTTATCGGGTCGGGTTGCGGGTCACTTTTCAAAAACTCAAAACCCGACTCAACCCGACCCGACAAACCCGATAACCCCACTAACCCGGCCCGATAACACCCCTAGGTGTAATGAAGTATATATCACAATATGGAAATGAAAAGCATCTCTCACTACCTATCATAGCAAATAGATTACCACAGGCTTGGGAAAGGATCAAACCTCCACCACTTGGCGTAAGCACCTAGGATAAACTATCAAAGAGTTCTTTTAAAGGGTTATAACGTAAGGTGTAGGGATATGGTAAGCACGGTTTTGTTGGATAAAGGAAATATTTATTTGTGGCGAGTTAATCATCTTGGTTAATTACATGTACAATATGGCGTTGCTAAGCCAAGACTCGACTCGACTTAAGCTAATAAATCAAAAATAACAAAAACATAAAACAAACATAGAATGAAACGGGATGGTAGTCCATATATTTTTCTCTTTTTCTTTTTCTATTTTTTTTTTTCTTTTTTTTCTCTTTTTTTCGATTTTTTTTTTTTTTTTTTTTTTTTTTTGCATACACTTTTACCCTACCATCCAAAATAATACATCAGAGGAGATTTGCATTCCCCTTGCACTTGAACTTTTACATACTTTACAATCAACTATTCTAATGACTCGAATCAAGATAATCAAAACACTTGGAGTACTTTTTAATATTAACGCACATATGGGGGTAATATATGATGTTCTTCCCCATTACTCCATAACACAAATACTTTACCCATGAGTCCCAATCATCCCAAAACAATATGTACAAGATATGACTCGACTTAGCAACCATGTAACCAATTAGATAATTAACTAAGGGTTTAAACAAATAACAATAATGCACAAAAGATGAGTGCATACACGGAAGGCTAAGGCGATTTGGTTGCACATTTGGGGTGGATTGTTAACAAATTCTTCCTTTAAGTAAAATGCTTAAAGTTAGAAATGAAAAGATAGGCTCGGAGGGGTGTACTAGGGGTATCATGTACTAAAAATGAGTACAACGCAAAGGTGTGGGAAAAATTAATTGACTTTACTACTCAAGGTAATTGACTTAAATGGTCAAGTAATTATGATACGGCTTTAACACAAGAGTGATCCTAATGCCTCTTATCATGTAGTAAATCCTACTACACGAATGTAGTCTCACTAGCGGTCTCGGGATGCATCACTAATGCAAGTTCTAGAATCTAAATATTACCGGTACACTCATAAGCACTAATAATGAATGTTTTTCCTAACAAATCTAAAGGCGAACCTTACATATTTGGGTGGAAAATTTTTCTGAGTTGTACGATTTTTGTGCTAGTTATACAACTCCTATCCATGAGACGCTCATTAAGGCTAAAGCTTCACTCCTAAATGTTGTAAAAAAATTTAAATTTGGCACTAAAATTGCCCTAACAAGTATTTCTCTTAGTTTTATTGCACACCTACTATTGAACAAACAAACTCAAGCATAATTGTATTCTCAAAAGTATCATCATTTACCCTCCTTTTACACTTAAGCTGAACATTGTCCCCAATGTTCAATAAAAAGATGTAAAAGAAAATAAGGTAAAAGAATGAAAACAAATGCTCCCCTGATTCGTTCAGTGTGGATAGTGTGTCAACAAGGTTAGATCTTCTTCCAAGGAAATGAACTTTGAAAGCTTCCCTCCAGAAATATAAATCATCCTCTTGTCCAATGTAACCTGTTAAACCTGAGAAAACAATCAAGGCAAACCTCGAGTAAAATCGGCGGCAATCTATATATACTAAAAATCCTAGAAAACAAATTAAGATATATTGCTTGTGGAATGAATGTTTGCAGATTTTCTGGAGTTTATAAAACTAAAGAATCAACAAAAACTTTAAGGCTCCGGTATAAACAAAACTCGCAAAATTTTTAGAATTTTAGTACCTGACGCTGTCAGGTTTTAACTCCTGACGCCGTCAGAATGCTCCTGCAAAAATCTCATGTTAAGTTTCCGGAAAATTTCTGGAAAGACTTATGCCTGACTTCCTGGAAAATTCTGCAAAACATCATTATGACTCGATACAAGCATTTGACTCAAACAATTACTAATACACATGTTCATTTAATATTGTTGTGGTTCATGCTCGATTTCGTTCTTATAAACAAATTTGGGTTTCCCTTACACTTAGCTTTTGCAAAATACCATTATATATAATTAAGACGAAGTTAAAAACAAAATAAAGCATTTTCACAATCTACTTTGAACCATGATCCACAAACAATAAAAATAAAACATGCATATGGAAACAAATAAAATTAAACAAATAAAACATGGGTTGCCTCCCAAGAAGCGCTTTTCTTTATTTACGAGTCTTGTAGCTAGACTCAAAGTCATGGGCTACGTTTTCCTTTCCCACTTTTCAATCGATTCTCTTAACCTTCGAACTACTTCTATGTCAACTTTATACTTAGGTCCAAGGGCTAAACAATTCTTATAGTAAAGGCTCCTATTCTCCCAAACAAAATTCATTCCTTTATTCTTATCTTCTTTGTTAATGTCCTCGATTGCATTAATGTTATCTATATCAAGTTGAGGCACATAACGAAACTCCTTTATTTTATTAGGCATTCTATAGGTGATCCAATCGGTCCCATTAGAAAATTGGATCGTTCCCTCTATTTGATCGTGTTTTAACTTGGATTCCTCAACAAATGGCTTACCTAGCACCACATGGGATAAGCGACAATCTATAATATTGGCCAAGTCTTCCACAACCATAAAGTCCACGAGGTAAGTAAAGTTCCCAACAAAGACACGTAGACCTTTAACTCTCCCGACAAAGTTACAAACTCCACCGGGGTATTTGGGATCTTTTCTAGGTCCGAGTCTTGTTGTTACTAACTCATTATAGACACTTGAAGACATAATGTTGAGTGGGGATTCAAAATCGATGTAGGTTTGATCAATGCACTTATACCCGATCATACACGGTATCTTCACATTCTTAGGGTCACCTCTTTTAATCTTAGGATCAATCTTGACAAAAGGAGGCCTAGGGTTATCAACGAGATTGTTATAATAAGAAATTTCCTTCTTAGTGGGATATAAGTTGAAATAATCATCATCTAAACCCTCCTCTTCTACTTCCTTAACATCTTCTACAATTGCCAAGTTATTGGGTTCAAGTTCCTTGTCTAAGTCCATGGCTATTGCTAAGTCATTAAGCACCTAGTCAATCACAATATCAACCAATCTATTGAGTTCTCTAAGTTCCTTAATCTCATTCTCAATCTGTTAACGCAACAAAGCAACCTCGATAGGTGAAAGGGGCAGATTCGCGTTTTCCATAATGGCCAACAGAATAATTAATGAGAATTATACGAACAAACACACAAAGAAAAGATAGACTAAAGAAAACTATAAAAATAAAATAAAAATCTTACTAGAAAGGAATCTAGCAACTAGACCTAATAAAAAGAAATTCTAACTTAGACAATAACTATTCCCCGGGCTGCGGCGCCAAAAACTTGATGTGTGGAATTGCACCCTCGCAAAAGGTTTTACCTCTCAAGGGATCTTGAGAAGCTTGCAATCCCCACCAGGTAGTGTACCTGTTCGTTGTAGTATAGTATAGTGACAAGTACCGGGGGATTGATCGTTCAACTCAGGAATAGTGTTCGCTAGGATTAAAAAGTCTACTAAAATAGGTCTAAAGGTGAAGGATGATTCTTTTTGTATTTTTAAATTTTATGAAAAGCAAGTAAAAATCTCGGGTATTGAAAGAGTGGGCGGAATTAGTTGCTAATCAACTAACCCAATTAACTAAAGATGCAATCAAAATAAAATAAAATAAACTAAAACTAATTTGTGGTGTAAACAATAATAAGAGAAAATGTGTTTACTTAGATTTCATTACTCCCTAGATATTTTTTACCGGTTGATTAGCTTGTTACAATTGCATGGATGACGGGTTATATTCCTTAATACTAGTCGTAGGGCCGTGTACAAAATTCCCTAACTCTATAAGCTCCTACTTCACTCCTATGTCGAGCCAACTAAAAGCTCCTAACATGGGATCATTAGAATTCGCTCATGCATTAAATACAACCATAAATCGTAGTACACCTCCGATCATGTTTCTTAAGACGTTCAAGCAAGTTACCAATTGGAAGTCTGCCAGTTTTCTTAAGCCTAACATCGAATACAATCATCCATAACGACTATAAACAAACCATCAACCAATAATCAACATCTAGGTTTCATTACATCTAAGCAAACACAATAAAAACCTAGCCTAGCATGTAAAAAGAAGAAAAGCATAAGATAGAATCACACAACACATAGACATATTGTATGATTATTGGAAAACTTGTCTTCAATTGAACATGGATGGAACAAGGGTTGAAACCCTTATTATCACAGAAAATTTGTCTAGGGTTTTTACAAATAAGCTCTCCCAAAAGTTCCACACTTAATGAATGAAAATTAGAAAACTATATATAGATTTTACACCTTGTCGGCGTCACGTTTTAGCTTGTGACGCCGTCAACTCGCCGCCAAGATAAAATTCGTATGCCTAGATCCACTTCTGATGCCTTCATGTGTAAATTTGCTTTGGGCCGTCACATGTATTTTGTCCCTGACGGCCTTGGTGACGCCGTCAGGCCAAATAGCCTTGAAAATACTCTGGGCCGTCATGTGTATTTTCCACATCCACCTCTTTTTCCACTCTTGACGCCGTCACTTGCATTTCCTTGACGCCGTCAGGTACTGTTCCCAGCAAGGATTTTGAGACTTTGTCGTTTTCTTCACTTTTTCGCTCCAAAGACGTCCAAAATGCTTCCTTTTGTAAATTTCCTCTCAAAAGTACCTAAAATGACAAAAGGAACGATTTAGGGCAACAATTGATCAAATAATTAAGAATTCGGGCTTAAATGACCCCCCAAAAGCGGTACACTTTTCGCCTTATCAGCAACCCAGATAGAGAGAGATATGTGTCTTTTTTTGTGTGTGATAAAAGAGATAAAATACGGGAAGATGAATTTTGTAAGAGAGAAAAGCAAATGTGTGTATATGTGTGTCTTTTATGTTTTTGATATATTTTGATAATGGATTGTGTGAGAGAGAAAGATGATAAATATATTATAGAAGTTACAGAGGAGACAAGTGGAACCCATGTGTGTAACTGTGCATTTTTTATAAAGTGTACTTGAGAAGTTAGGCGGTTTTTTTCAGTTTCTACACATCTAACGACTGATAATATGTGGGATGAAATCTATGGCTGATATCAAAAGTTGAATTAAGATGGCTAGTATTAAAAATTGCAGTATCTAATGGCTTAGATGGCTTTCATGTGTCCCCTTAAAAGTAGGACAGACCGGCAGCAATAGTAAGGTAACTATTTAGGGAATGATGTGTTGGCACTAGGCTAGCAAAAAAGGAAAAACAAATCGGCAATGGTGGGGAACACCCGCCCCGACATAGGAACGAGAGGTCACAAATAATGAAAAAACATCTAAATGTGAAGGACCAATCTTATTAGTAAGTTTATAAACAAGCAAAGTTCAACCAAAAAACCAAAAATCATAGTCTACAACGTTCAAGCTCCAACATTATTTAATGTTAGGTCCAAAAAGTCCAAACTAAAGGAAATGAAATAAAGTCTCCAAGTGCATAATCTCTAAGGTCCAGCTAGCTCTCGTCACACATCCCCGTTAACCCTGAGTACCTGCCGCGAAAGAAAAAAAAAATGTGGCTGAGCTAATTGCTCAGTGCGTGGATGTAGATAACAAATAACAATAGCATAATAAATATGAATAAAAAGAGAAAAGTAAAAGAGATAGTAATGATATTCCCCATCATACCAACACCTCAACACCAGAATAATAAAAATATAAGGCTGAAGGAAAAAGATTTAGGAAATTTATACCGAGTATCCTACATCATATCATATCAAGTGCACTCCACGTGCTATAATAAAGAAAAAAGAAGGGGTTGTGGGTTCAAACACCATCAAAGTATGATTCACATATTATTTTTTTTTTTATATATAATTTTGTTTTTTATTATAACAGTGCGAAATAGAAAAAAAAAAGAACGTAAATTATAAAGTTTGATAAGTCAAAACTATTAAGATACAAAAAATATGAAGTAGAATACCATAGAAACTGTCTTTGTTCTGTTAATAAAATGAGTAAAAATTCCGGAAAAAAAATGCGGAACAGAAACCATAAAGTCAAAATAGTATAAGACAAAATATTCAGAACAAAAAAACATTAAAAACTGTCTTGTCGTATCAATAAAATGGATAACAAGAGATGTGGGAGGAATAGGTGGTGTAGACCCAAAAAGAATTGCAGATTAAACAAATACGGGTAATGATATAATTGATTAGATGATGGAACAATAGATGATACGTAACCCTTATACTCAACCTCAAACACGTAACTTCTCCCCACGAATACAAGAACTAACATTCGAAACAAAAAAATATTGGGTTATGGCTCAAACCGCCGATCCTGAGTTTCTTTTAGCATGTTGTCTGATTTCTTATTTTGTCTCACTTAGCTCGATTTTGTTCTGTTACCTACAACGTCATGTTTTAATTGACCCTTTTGTCAAAGGCCGCGTATATTGGCATGATATCTCAGACTACATTTGGGAATCAAACTACTACTGTAGCAGTTGGTTATTTGGTAGGTCAGTAGCGTTATTTTTAAGGTCATTGGTCTTGACATACCACTCAACCCCATTAAAAAGATTTATCATCCCTTTCCGAGTCGATAAACATTGGGTTGAGCAGCTTGAAGAATGGAGAGAAGACTACTATCGCATCGCTTATCTTCCTAGATAAAACACAAAAAGATCTTTCCATTTTCTACAAAAGTATGTTTTGTATGTAGTGTAAGCTTTTCACACGCTTTTTATGTCTTTCTTTGAAATTACATTTTTTCATTCAAGCATTCCTGTTAACTATTCTTCAAATACAAGATAATGACCGAAACAACACTAACAGTGATGACGAAGTGTATTTTAGATTTGCTATACACATAGACGAAACAACAAGACCTTCAAAGAGATACATAAAAAGATGTATCAACCAAATATACCAAATCATTTGCGGGGCTTAAAACCCACGTCAATCGGAATTGCTTTCGTTTCTTCGTCATTCTTTACCAGATTTCATTGGTGTTTTTTAGTATGACTCAGACACTGATTCGGGAACCCACCAAACATGTTGGAGCCTAGTTGTAGAATCATTAACAGGAGTTGTGATTGCAAATCATGCCATTACATAACATGTTAAAGATTCGTTCATCGCTTGTGTCAGGGAGGGTTTAAAACTTGTTGCAGCCATGAAGAAAGAATGATGTACAAATCATGTATCGGTTTTAGCTAAACGTGCTAGTGCAAAAATGTGGTCCTAAGTCAATTTGTTTCAAAAATGGTGTGAATTTGATCTTCAAACAAATGAAGATGAATGTTACATGGTTTTTCTCGAGAGGTTACATAAAGAATATGAAAACATCGAGAGAACTATAGACACTGAACAAATGGGCATGGTTAAAGATGAGCTAACAGTTTCTAAGTATATTGTTGCATGATGTATGCACCAAACTAGCAAGACCATGTTGAACCGCCTTCATGATCCCGAGAATCAAACTATTCTAGAAAGGTCACTCTGAGGATACAAGACAATATATCCCTTTCACGACCGGTAGCATCGTAACATTGTTTAAAAAAATTAAAGTATTCGGGAAGAGGACGGACATCATAAGTTGTAATATCATTGAATGTTTTTTTTAAACGCATAGAACTCATACGATACCTTTCTCCTAAAATTATCTTCCGGGTATTTAGGCGGAGTGTCTTCGTCGCTAAAATAATCATCAAGTAGTCGTTGTTCCGTGTTAGGAATATAAATATTCAAGTAAAAGATCGGTCACCCCGAGTATAGATTAGCATCAAGTAGCTCATAGTTATATTAATATTTAGTTAGTTAGTTAGTAGTTAGTTAACGTAGTATTTGTGGAGTGGGTCGGGTCTTTACCCACTATCAACTTACTCCACAGCCCATGTAGGGGCGTTTGAATGTAACTATAAATACCCCTTCCCTCCCAAGGGAAGGGTTGGACCTTTCATTAGTTAATCTAACACCACATTGTTTCTCTCTTAAAAAGGCTCCCATCTTCCTCTCTCTAACTCTCTTCCATTCGATCCATATCACAAGACCATTCATGTTATGATTATTCAGTATCCTACAATTGGTATCAGAGCCATGGTTTCATCTTAGGGACTAGGGATTCTCGAATTTGAGCTTGGTTTTGTGTGATTATTTGGTTCGAATAGTTTTCATAAAAAACACCTTGGTTTGACCTCGTTTGTGGTTAGATATGAAATATTGTTGTACTTTCATGATTATAGGTGTCATAGGTATTTAGTTTAGCACTTGGATAGGTTAAATCATTAATTTGTTGGGTGTTTGAAGCAATTTGAGTTGTGTTTCTTTGTAGCGATTTGTCCCTCGGTAACTTATTCTTGGCAGCGATTTGTGTAGGTCTTGGCAGCGATTTGTGTTGAATCTGGCAGCAATTTGTTGTCTTGCTATTTTAGGAAAAGAGGACAAATCGCAAGAAAGCGACTTGTTTGTCTCTTTACGTTCAACGATTTGTTAGATTTGTTTGTGTAGAGAATCGTTTAAGCCCATCTAGGATATGTTTTACGGATAACATAAATATGCAGCGGAATATAAGGAACAGTAATGTTATTCAACAAGGTTTTTCATTAATCACTATATCCCCAAGATCAAAAGATCCTTGAGGCTACATAGATCGATCTATTACTAATAAACTAACAAACTAATAAACCCTAGGCGTCCATTGTAGGAACTTGACGCCTAGACACACACACCCCTTTAAGTCGACTACATATTTTTTGGGCACTTCTAAACCTAATGACCCATGTCCTCTTTATATACTATAGGATTAGGGTTTACAAGATACTACGAAGGACTAATAAATAAATATTCTTTTGCAAGCTAGTCCTTCATGTTTCATTCTTCTTCATATACTGCTTGAGAAGTACTTTGATTCAAAGTACTTTTGGTTCAACAGTACTTTGGTTCAGCAGAAAGTACTTTTATTCAAAGTACTTTCATTCATCTTCATATAAGCACATGTAGTTATTGTAATCATCAAATCTTATAATTCCCAACAATCTTCCCCTATTTGATATTACAAAACTATCTCCATGAATGAAACAATCTTCAATGCTTTCCCTTGACTTAAGATCTTCTTGAACATGTCACCACATATAAATAAGTTGTAAATCATATCTCTGTAGTCTTCTTCCCCTTTTTGTAATCATCTAATAGGGGACATGTAAAGATATGCAACATTGATCGTCACTACCCCACATCATATATCAAAACTTCCAATCCAATCTTTCCACTGTCTTGAACTACCCTCCATGAAGAACACCAGAAATCTTGCGAAAAATGAACTCAAGACAATAGAAATTTTAAACCAGCAGTATTAATGATGACTAGAAGTAGTAATGAAACACTTACCCTTAAATGGTGCATGTAGATGGTTGAACATTTAATCAATAAGCTTCCCCTGAAACTAATATGTTTACCATCTCTTGAATCTTCAATTCTGTAGGCTCTATTTAATGATCACTGATGAAGAAAACTGAGTATAACGAATTTGATGAAGGAGTTGAATTTCCCAAACTTGCGTCTTATATCTTGTACTATCCACGTGACTCCAAACTCATACCAAACTAGAAAGTAAAAGTAGACCTTAACCTCTTGATAAATCCTCAACTATATGAGACACTGAGCACTACAACGTAACTCCTTAAAGTGATAACAAATGTGAACATTAAGCATCTTCAGTTTGTAGATAACACACCTTTGCTAGATTCATCAAGTCTTTGTCACAACAATAAAGTACGAACAAGTTATCTCCAAAGTGTAACACCCACCTTGAGATATGATAAGAACACGCACTTGTGAAACTCAACTACAACATAAAATAAATGATATTCACCTTTCCTCGTAATCAATTAAGCAATAAGAACGAGCCTTTGAAACCTTTAATAACAAAATAACTAATCTCCTTGTGTGTATGAAAGCCAAATAACCTGTGTGTGTAAACTAATCTCATCCGAAAACCAAATCCATACTTTGTCCGATATCGAATAGTGCTAGCAGTAGAACCAATATATTGAGCAGCTGAATATTAAACTTGTAGCAGCTGTATAAAAATTTCACCAGCAGCTACTATCTGATCCAACTCCGATAATAAAATAATCAACAGCATCAAACGACCAATTTAATCATCAGTAACGCATCACTTTATCTCAAAAATTAATCCTCATAAAATCCAACCATTTAAACGACAACTGTTCTGTACCACTGACTCTTAAATATATAGGACAACCAAATAGAACCCATGATGATCAAATAGCCCCATACATCATGAATAATCCGACCATATCATTATCTGTTGTGCTCATAAAGTTATAATCACTAGTAGCAAAATCCCATGAATAGAATAAATTATCCCGTATAGCAATTTGCAACTCCACTTATATTACTTCTACCGTCCCATGTGCATGATCAACCAATAAGAATTCGATCTATGTTACTTGTTTTGCAAATATTACAGTAGCAATTATAGCATCACCGACCCATTATAGCAGCACAAATATCCTCCAAACATTATTGGTACTAGGTTACCTGACCCCATAAAAACAAGACGACAAATCTATTGTAATCGATACCGCCGACCCACGAATCTAGAATCTTGAAACAAGTTACTGACCCATGATTTTTTATCAAATAAATTAAATCTATGATACAACAATCCACTCGAATACCAATCATTGAAACTCTACAACTTTGTCCCATGTATAATTTGTACGAGGTATTCATAAATCTTCAACCCGCCCCACTTTTTTCCCACAAACTGATAATTAACGAATGACTATTACTCCGTATATCTTAGCAACATTAACTTGAAATTCCTCGTGTATCATTGGACCAAACGCAGCACTTCACTTTGAAAATATTTTCTTAATATTACATCGACAAACCAATCAGTAAGACGACAATCAACCATTTAATAATCAACCATCTCCGACCAATTAATAACTTAGCAATATGATGTTTATTAAATTCATAACCGACTCAATTAATAATCAATCGATACCAAAAAAAATTACGATTACCTTGAAACTTTTTTTTTCTCGGTCTGCTTCTTCGACAAACCTTGCATAATCCTAGATCACGAGCTAACCTAGCTCTGATGCCACATGTAGAGAATCGTTTAAGCCCATCTAGGATATGTTTTATGGATAACATAAATAAGCAGCGGAATATAAGGAACAGTAATGTTATTCAACAATGTTTTTCATTAATCACTATATCCCCAAGATCAAAAGATCCTTAAGGCTACATAGATCGATCTATTACTAATAAACTAACAAACTAATAAACCCTAGGCGTCCATTGTAGGAACTTGACGCCTAGACACACACACACCTTTAAGTCGACTACATATTTTTTGTGCACTTCTAAACCTAGTGACCCATGTCCTTTTTATATACTAGAGGATTAGGGTTTACAAGATACTACGAAGGACTAATAAATAAATATTCTTTTGCAAGCTAGTCCTTCATGTTTCATTCTTCTTCATATACTGCTTGAGAAGTACTTTGATTCAAAGTACTTTTGGTTCAACAGTTTTTTGGTTCAGCAGAAAGTACTTTTATTCAAAGTACTTTCATTCATCTTCATATAAGCACATGTAGTTTTTGTAATCATCAAATCTTATAATTCCCAACAGTTTGTTTGTGGTAGCAGCGATTTGTGTCCAGAGATTTGTCTACTAGCGATTTGTCTGCCAACGTTTTGTTGACCAGCGATTTGTCTACCAGAGATTTATCTGCCAGCGATTTGTCTACTAGCAATTTGTGTCCAGAGATGTGTAATCAGCGATTTGTATCCAACGACTTGTGTTCGGCGACTTGTGTCCAACGATTTGTATCTAGTGACTTGTGTCTAGCGATTTGTGTCCAGCTATTTGTGACTTGCGATTTAAACTTTGTGGTGACTTGACTAAATCATGTGATTTGAGGATTGTTACGACTTAAGTTGTTACGACTTGTCTAATTGTAATTTGACATTGTGAGTTAATTCTTGCGACTTGACTTATCACGATTTGATTTGTTGTGATTTAACTTGTTGCAACTTGACTAGTATTACTAATTAAGATTTGATCAAGCTTACTCACTAAGTCTTTCTCGAACTCATCCACTGTGACCTGCAATTCTCATCACTTCACTGTCAAGCAATCACCGGCTTACGGTTGCTTTTGTTGATTTTAGAAAATCCCGCGAAAGATTCGATTTCTCGGTTTAAATCATAAAAGTTGTAAAATCCTGTGTAAGTGTACATCATGACTAGCACTTTTTCTTATGACATTCAAGTTGTCAGGTCCGATACCTTCCCTCCTATGCTTGATAGAACGGATTACGAGTATTGGGCACAAAGAATTCGTCTCTATTGTTTGGGAAAAGAAAATGGTGTCAACATTATACGATCTATTGATGAAGGACCCTTTCAAATGGGCACAACTAGAGATGTTATCACTACTAGTGCGGATGGTTCTGTCACCTTTGGAATCGACGGGCCACGTACTTATAACGATCTTAATGAAGAGGAGAAAAGCATTACGATGCTGACATTCAAGCTTCCAACATTGTGATTCAAGGATTACCCAAAGATGTTTACAAGCTGGTTAACTTCAACACTGAGGCTAAAGCGGTTTAGGACAATGTCAAGATGATTTTAGCCGGGTAAGAATTAACCAAAGACCGTGAGTCTCAACTATATGATGAGTTTGAGCACTTCAAGATGAACCCTGGAGAAAACATCACAGACTACTATGTCAGATTTCACAAGCTTGTTAATGACCTGAGAATCATCATAATGACAATGCCCAGCATCCAACTCAACTCAAAGTTTGTGAACAATATGTCATCAGAATGGGATCGCTTTGTGACAGTAGTGAAGCTTAACAAAGGATTGAGAAACACCAATTATGAACAACTATATGCTTACTTACAACAACATGAAAAGCATGTTGTTTATGATTGTCAATTAAGGGAAAGCTCAATCCAACAACGACAAATGATTCACTTGATTTTGTTTCAAATGTCCAGCTATTCAACCAATCCTTACTTGATCAAGCTTATCTTCATCCATATTCTTCTCAAAATTAGTCATCATTTGTTCAAACATCCTTGTACCCATCTTCTGCTGTGACCACCCAACTTGACTCAGGATGATTGATAATCTCTCCAATCAGGTTTCCTTACTAGTTCAACAGTTCAGAGCAACACTTCCTCAAACCAGCAACCAAATCAAAACTTCATCAAATCCACGCAACCAAGCTATAGTGGAAGATGGACGGGTTGTGGTTCAAAACGTTCAGGGAAGACAAAATGTGAATCAAAGAAATGTTGCTCGAGGCAATGTTTAAAACAGAGTTGGCGTTGCTAATCAGGGGCAAGGAAGGCAACCCAAGTGCTACAAATGTGGAGGTCTGGGCCACATTGCAATAAACTACACTCAACCGAAGCGTCCTCAGAACTCCGGCTACTTCAAGGATAAGTTGTTGTTAATGCAAGCACAAGAGAATGGAGTTGTTTTGGATGAGAAGGCCTGTTGTTTCTTGCTAGTGATGTGGGCAATACATTTGATGCTGATGTTGATGACCAACCAGTTCAAGACTTGGCACTCAATGACCCGAATATCTTCCAAGCTGATGATTCTGATGCCTTCGACTCTGATGTTGATGATGAACCCACTGCTCAAACCATCTTCATGGCTAACTTGTCCTCTGCAGTCTCATCACCACAACATTCTGGTCCTTCCAACTCATCTATCATATTTGATGTACTTAAATTGTATGATATGTGCAAAAGGGTTGATGAACCAAAGATTCCCAACCAAGTACAACAAACAAATATTGATGAGTCAAATGATGTAGAATCGGAATACAACATTGTGATTCCAATTGAACAACATATGAAACACAATAAAGAATCTATTGTACCGAATGGAGAATCTTCAGTCATTGACAATGATTATGTGATGCCTAAACAAAATATTCCTAACGAAGTACAACTAATGAACACTGTGGTATTAGATACTGCTGATATGGGAAATAGCAATGTTATCCCATATGAACAGTATGTGAAACACAACGAAGCATCTGTTGTACCAAGTAGTGCATCTTTTGTTGTAAATGATGTATGTAAGTTGGATGAATTCACCTCTGTTATTCCCGATGACTCTTGGACCACTAGACTTAATATGCTGAAAGATCAAGTGGCCATATATGAACAAAGGGCAAAATTTGAACTAACCAAACATAAGTAGAAAATGGATTGGCAAATGCGAACATTTATAACTGAACGTAACTTGAAGGAAGAAACATTAAAAAGGGAGTTATATTCTTTACAAAAACAACTTGAACAGTTTGTTAAACAAAAACAGGAGATTCAAGAAAGTGTAATTGCATTGAAACACGATTTCAAAGAAAAAAGAAACTAAACTCTTAAATGATTTTTCCAGACTTAAGACGTTAAAAAATAAACTTGAAAACAAGTTGTATATACAAGGCCAAACCAATCAAACTGCTTAAATGATTTAAAATCATAAAAGGCAGTGTGATGAACATAGTGAAAAGGATGTATGTGAACCTAAATCTAACTCCCTTAAGAGCTTTAGAAATGCCCAACCTGCCTTGTATGATGCAAATGTTATGCTTAAACCAGGACATGCCCCTCCCGATATGTCATCTTTTGAAGAAAGTGATAAGATTGAAGTAATAAATAGAGAGAAATTAGCTGATAAAACGAAGGATCCTTAGTGCATTAAAAACGTGTCAATATTAAGCCCCATAATTACTCTGGGGAGAACCGAATAGCTATCTTTGTACCTCAAACTAAGTTGACACCAAAACAGATATTTTGGCGTTTAGATTCAGAAAAAATGAAAGCCGAAGAACTTAAGGCCCAAACTCCTAGAAAGATAGCTTCACCAATGGTGTACCCTCCCAATACACCCATGCACTTAGTTCAGCTAGCACTTCCCACGAAATGTAAAACTCTTATCAATATTTATGTTCTTTGTCAAATGTTTGTTGATTTTGATAAAAACATGTAAGAAGAGAATTACACCAACGGGAATTACTGAAGGGGAAATGGGATTTGAACAAACAAAAGAGTGTTACTTAACTGAGGTTATACCATTTTTTAAACTACTTAAAGAACACTTTGAGGGCATGCAAAAAACCCTTGAAACTGAATTGAAAGAAATGAAAGAAGTGTTTAAAAATGTAGAAAATGAGGGTAAACAAATTGCAATTGATCTTAAATGTAGTGAAATTCAAAGAAAGAATAGTCCCATCGCTAATGAGAATTTGATTGCTAAATGTATTGCACATGATGTATTTTATACTGCTACTGATTCTGCATTATCTGCTTGTCAAGTTCATGAGATATGTGCTACATTACATTGAATGTTTTTCAGAATCGTGTTGTTGAGCTTGAGGGGGAGAATTTAAAATTGCATGAATAAATTCAAAATGATGACCATGATAACATGGTTAAGCATTTTTTCTAAACTAGAGGTTGATAATCTTAATCTTCAATTAAGTATCAACATTTAGAAGAATAATTAAAATCTCAAATGCCAAGACATCTACGGATGCTCCTGAATTTGACGTGTATTTTGAATTAAACAAACGAGATGAAAAAATTCAAGCTCACACTAACATGATTCGAAACTTGAGGTCTCAAATTGCCCAATTAAAGTCTAACTTGAGTGAAGTGGCTGAAACCAATAATCCCAAGTCGTTAGATTCTCAGAATTTTCAAAATCAAGACACCATTAATAAATTACAACATGTAATGTGTGGCTTTAAGCTGAAATGTCTAATGCTAAGCAACGTTACAAAGAGTTATTTGATTCAATTAAAATCACACGTGAGAAAAACAATGAAAAAATAACTTCTTTGCTATGTGAGATTGAGAATCCAAATACCAAGATGAAAGGGAAAATGCCAGTTACTTCATGTGATTATGTTGGTCAAAAGGTTTCTGCTTGTAAGAAATATGCAATTGATGTTGTTACTATTTCGCTTCCTCTTAGAAACAATAAGTCAGCTCATCATGATTATTTCACGTATCTTAAGGATAACCTAGATTCTCTTCTTGGGATCGTAGAAGATGATAAAATAGAGAAACCTCTTCATAGTGTTGTTGCCCATGCTTGCATGTACACTAAGCGATCTCAGGAACTCTTAAGAATATGCAATTGGTACTTGTCCTAAGTTTGATAACAAGAGAAATAGGTTTACATCATCATCTACGACTAGAACATGCATGTCACCTTCAATGTACCTCTGAAAACATCTGTACCCAAAACATCAACACCAGAAAACCAAATGGCAATAATGCAAATTAATGTTCCCGTCATTGCTTCTACAAGAGTAAACAGTGTCATTAAAGCTGGCGGGTCAAAGCCTAGTTGCAATACAAAGAATGATAGGCCTTCGCCAGCTAAGAGTTCAAATGAAAAGAAAGTAGAAGACCCCATTAGGAAAAATAAGTTTGTGTTGAATGAAAAGAATCGTGTTGATTCTAGTATTAGCTATTAGCGTACTATAATTAATTCGAATTCTGATGCTATTTATAAGACATGTAATGACTGTTTAATTTCTGGTAATCATGATGATTGTATTGTGTCATTTTTAAAGTCTTGTAAACGATCCCCAGTAAAAACTGTTAGGAAACGTAAACTGAAAAAACGTGTTTAGAAAGCAACTGGAAAGATATTCACCAATGTTGGTTATCAATGGAGACCCACTAGAAAATTATTTTCTAATGTTAGTCATCTATGGTGACCCACGGGAAGAAAATTCACTTTAGGAAACCAGTGCCCCTTAAGTAGAATGACCAATCCTAAGCTTGTGAATGTTAGGGAATCGAAGCCAACTGGTAGAATTCTTCCTTTAGAGACACAGTGCCCTGATACTAGGACCATTGCATCCAACAGTGAAATTTCCACTAAGAATAACATTGCATCTATGATTCCTGCATCTCCTGAATATGTGTGTGCTAACCAAACGGACCCCAGCTGCACTTGGGGATCTACATTTTTCAGTTATCCATCGTTGTCTGGTTTCAAATGCAGGTCGTACAAATCGTCCTTTGGCATTTGGACTCAGGCTGCTCAAAACATATGATCGGGGATCGCTCAAGGCTCAAACATTTCATGAAAAAGTTTATCGGGACAGTTAGATTCAGGAACGATCATTTTGGAGCGATTATGGGTTATGGAGACTATGTGGCTGGTGACAGCGTGATCTCCAGGGTGTACTATGTGGAAGGACTTGGGCACAATCTCTTTTCTATTGGTCAATTTTGTGATCCCGATCTCGAAGTTGCCTTGAGAAAACACACATGCTTTGTTAGAGAACTGGATGGAATAGATCTTCTTAAAGGCAGTCGTGGCACAAATCTTTACACCATCTCTATCGAAGACATGATGCGGTCCTCTCCTATTTGCTTTCTATATAAGGCTTCAAAAAACAAATCTTGGTTATGGCATCGCCGTTTAAACCACTTGAACTTTGGTACCATTAATGAACTTACTCGCAAGGATCTTGTTCAAGGCTTGCCAAGGTTGAAATATGAAAAGGATCACCTATGTTCTACATGTCAACTGGGAAAAATCAAGAAACACATTCACAAACCCAAATCTATCAATTCTAATATGGAAGTTCTTCACACCCTTCACACGGATCTGTGCGGTCCAATGAGAGTACAAAGCATCAATGGGAAGAGATACGTTCTAGTTATTATAGACGATTACTCTCAGTTTACCTGGGTGAAGTTTTTGAGATCCAAAGATGAGACTCCAGAGATCATCATAAAACTTATCAAGCAACTGCAAGTCAGACTCAATAAAACTGTCAGAATCATTCGCACAGACAATGGAACAGAGTTCGTTAACAAACAACTTACTCATTTCTATGAAAGCATTGGCATCAATCACCAAAAGAGTGTTCCACGCACGCCTCAGCAAAATGGAGTTGTTGAACGACGAAATCGTACTCTTGTTGAAGCTGCTCGAACCATGCTGATATTTTCTAAAACTCCAATGTTTCTTTAGGCAGAGGCTATCCCAACTGCTTGCTACACCCAAAACCGATCCTTGATTCATCCTCTCCACACCAAAACTCCGTATGAGCTAATGTATCTTAGAAAACCAGACCTCTCCTTCCTACGTGTGTTTGGCGCACTATGTTACCCTACCAACGATAGCGAATATTTGGGTAAACTTAAGGCTAAAACAGATATTGGAGTCTTTGTCGGATATGTACTAGATGGTAAGGGTTACCGAATCTACAACAAATGAACCCGACAAATCATGGAAACTATTCATGTCACGATTGATGAGCTGACTAAGCAAACGGTTCCTGGATGCATCAGTTCTGGACCCGCACCTAATGTACCTCCCGCAAGTGAGGAATTGAAGAAGTTGTTTGAGCCCATGTTTGATGAATGTTTTGAGCCATAGCATGCTGATGCACTTGAACCACAAACTGTTGATCCTCCTATTGCTGTTGCAAATGCTCCACAAGCCATAAATGGTCCATCTATCTCGGTCTCCATCGATCAAGATGCACCATCTACCAGTCATTCACCAACTAATTCAAACGTTCAATCTTCTTCTGTACATCAAGAGACGTTAGTTGATAATTCTTTTGAAGTGAATCCTTTCGCTTCTGCTGATGATGCTCCATTCGAAAACAAATTTGCCCTTGACCTTCTAATGATACAGCTTCCTCATGGGATCCTAACATGGCAACATCAGTTCTCTACCCTCAACCACATGAACATCTCAGAAAATGGACCAACGATCACCCCATTAACAACATTATTGGGAATCCCTCTTGATTGGTATCCATACGTAAGCAACTTGCCACCGATGCCTTGTGGTGCTTCTTTAATTATGTGCTATCCAAAGTGTAGGACCCTAGAATACTATATCTAACACAAGTTTATATAAAGATTAAAGAAGAGATAAGTAGAGAGAGAGATATATGGTAACTTCTAGAGAGAGAAAGAAAGATGTATTAGATTAAAAGAGAGAAACACACATAGAAGCACCCTAGAAGCAACACCTCCAAATGGGAGCATTTGGGGGTATTTATAGGTAAGATAAGAAGATGGGTCGGGCTTGGGCTTTTGTAATAAACTAGACATATCCTTATACAATATTAGATTAAACCAAGCTTTTTTACCCTTAACTAAACTATAAGACTATTACAATATTATTACAAGACTAAATGACTTAATAAATGATCGTCACTTCTATTTCTACCAATCTCTCCCTAAGGGGCGATCATTGAGATCGTTCTTTGATTCCATTGATGATCAACACTTCTATTGCTGAATCTCCCCCTAAAGGGTGATCAATGAGATCTCTCTTTGTGATCTTGATCTTTGAACTTTGAAGCTTGTTGTCTTGAACTTTGAGTCTTTGTAGAATAGTTTTAAGTCTTTGTTCCTTCATGCTTTGTGATCTTTGATAATTGACTTTTCTTCGTTCATTGTTCTATTGTGATGTGGTGTCATCTGCATTTCGTCACTTCTGTGTCTGTGGTAGTTGTCCTCCATTCCAACATGCTCATACGTCTTTACATTAGCAGTTCCCTTTCTTTCACTTTGATCTTTCTCTTTACTTTGTAGATTCTTTCACAATGTGTAGAATCTTTCTTTGAACTTTTATTTGCTTTGCCCTTTGTGAGAACTTTCCTTTGACTTCGTGATGCATGTATGAGCATGTGGAAACTATCGCCATGGAGATGATGTATAGCTGCAGGTAAACAGTTAGCAATAAATCAATCGGTACTTACAAATAAAGAATTAGAGATCGTCAACAGCATAGTGTGAAGACTCCTTCTAACCCTTACCAAGGTCGTTCCCATTTTGGATACTCCCTAGAGAGCTTACAAGACCTACTAAGTAGATCAACAAATGGGTGAGTCACTGGGGATCACTCCACGACTGTAGACCATTTGAAACCACCGCGAACACTAAGCGTAACCCATAAATAATTACCGAAGTGACCTGCTGTCAGGGCTGTTTGATGTTAACCCTGGCAGGAGTTTCCATTCAATCATTGAGAATCACAAATGTGAATCCTCTCGTAAATGTTCTGGCAGATTGCCAAGATCTGCGTAGGACTCTTAAGTTTACATCTGGCGTCCTTAATGATGAACACCCAGTGTAGAAATATCATGTGTTCCTATGAGATCTTTTGATGAATCTCGGGGCTCTAGACTCGATAAGTTCACATTTAGTTTCCTATGCGGAGATTAGGGAGAGGTCTCCTATTTCAATATCAACCATCTCTAAGAGACAGGTTGATAGATTACACCGGTTCCCCATGAGAATGAAACAAGCTCTTTTAAGATAACTTGAGTAGCTAGAAGGTTAAGTGCAGTGCGTCACTGGGTCCATGACGTCTTTATCTTCAATACCGGTGTCACCTTAGCAACCACCAGTAGCATACGAATTGAACCCGGTGTCTGCCCTAAGGTTGAACATATGGAGGGCTATTTCTTTTCACCCTTTTTCATAACTTTTCTTTTTAATTCTTCAACCCCTTCTTTCTCCTTTCTCATTTTCACTCTGAAATCTTATGGGGGCAAACTGTCCTCTGACTTACTGAGAATCAAAAAGAACCAAATACTTAATCTCAAATGCTTAATTGCTCACCTAAATTTTACTTAGAAATTTGGGCAAGGACTGATGTGCAGGGGAGATGTGAGCTCAATCAGTTAACTTGAGCCACAATTTCTAATAAGCAAAAAGGATCCAAACCAAAATTTTCTTATTGATTATGATTAACTAACTGCTAAGCTTATCAAAACAACAAACCAAATGAATTTTCACTCAATATCAAAACCTACAAGTGATCTCAAAGTTGTACCCAAAACTGCACTCTCATTATGTTTTTGACTTTTTATATGCTATATATCTTTGACTAAAATGAAATTCCACTGATCAAATCTGATTATAAATGCTATGTTAAGACAACATATGACTAGATTAACATACTTAAGTCCTAAATCTAAAAGATGACAAGATAATAGATTCAAATCACTACTTATTCAAACAGAAATTTAAATAAAATGTGGAGGTTGACTTTTGGCTGAATGACCTAATGCTTTTTTGCTAGATAAAGCTTACTATTACCCAAAGTGAATTGTTTATAACTGATATTACTTCTGAAATACCCTAAATGCCAGCAAACTTCACAGTGCCAAACACCCCTTAAGTGATAACTGTTACTACCAAAATTATCTCAGCAACACAAATCTCAATCCCAACTCAAACAAGGTGCTACTATAGATCTAATAAATACCAATCAAACACAGAAATACATATTTCAAATGCAATAAAACTCAGACACAAAGCAAGCACAATTCTAAATGAGATAGATAGTGAAACAGAAGCTACCAAAACTACTTAAACACATATTGAAACAAACTAATATTCAGCTTAATCTACTACTCTAATATCACAATAAGACAGAATCAAGCAATTAAATCAAATCTAAACTAATAATGTAAACTATGCAATACTGAGATAAAATAAATTTGAGAACTCACAGTCCAATTCCCCCTTAGCAAAACAGAGGGGGATTCACTATGCTTACCTGTCTTTTGACAGGCCAAGTGCTCCTTCTTGGCTGCCTTAAATTCCCAATAAGTTGGCTTATGTAAATAAGCACTCAACAGTTGACCAAATTTGACTTTTGAGAAAAACTAACTAAAACAGCTATGTGGAAGCTTTTAGAAACTTATATAAAAGCAGAAATAGCTATATTAAAGCTTAACTTGTGAATTAAAACTATTTTTTATTTTTTATTATTTTATTATTTTTTATTTTTTATTTTATTTTATTTTTTTTTTCAATTTGAGATTAAACAGGAATATAAACAGATATATAAAAACAATTTAAACTATGGAATTAAACTAAATAGAATTTAAGCTAAAGCAGAAATTAAGACAAAAATATAAAGAAAACTTGATTATATTAAAATTAAAAACTCAGTACAATGCTTTGAAAGAGAAATACAATAAGTTTTAAAACAAAAATACTAAACAATTATCAAAACCTACACACTTCACTACTGAATGGGAGGGGGTATATATAGGTGAAGCAGGGAGCTTGGGTGAAGCTTCTAGCAATTCCAGCTCATCAATCCTTGTGAAGTTGTGTTTGTTTTGATCCATCCCGAGCCGTGTGATCTCCCTTGGTCACCAATCTTCATTTCATAGCCGTAGGATTGATTGATTGATGTGGACTAATCCTCCGTGTGCTTCCTGATTGGTCCACGTGTCCCAGACATTCCCTGACCTCACCTGACGCGTGACAGACCTTCTAGAAGCCCAATCATATGGGTAATTATTACTTACGCAGGGTAATTGGGCGAGTGGGTTTTTTATTTTTCTTTCAATAGTATTTTTTTTGGGTATGAAGGGATTTGGGGGGCGGGTAATATTTTGGTTGTTTTATTTATTACTTTGTTGATCGGGTGGATAATAGGGTTGACCTGGGTGTTGGGTACGGGTAAGGGTTTGGGCTTGTGGTTGATTTTGGGCTTGGATATCTTTGGGCCAATATTATTTGTGAATCCGGTTTGTTATGGAGTAGTAATATTTTGCAAGGACCTTTGTTGCAATTTAGAAATTCATAAGGACCATTTCTGTAAATCTCCAATTGTTTCTTTCAAGGATATTTCTTGCCATTCTTTGATTAATGAGGGACCATATTAGACTTTTCTTCAAATAATTCTTCAAGGGACTATTTTTGTAAATATCTGAAAGTATAGGGACCGAAGTTGCCAATTCCACCAAACTTTGACCAGGGACTATTATTGCAACTTTGTGAATCTCTGAGGACTTCCATTGATGTTTTGAGTTTTCTTTGATCATTAGGCTTCCTCGGCTCCGGCTTTTGACCTTTTTCCATTCTCGTGCTTGTTTTTTTCGGTTTTGGCTTTGTTTTTGTCCATTTTTCACATATCCGTACCTGCACATACACAAATACAAAAACACATATTCTCTTGGTATATTTGGTTAATATTTGGTGTATTTGGTCTGATTTTGGTCTAAAAAAGATGTGTGAAAAAGCACACATCCGATTACCATGAAAGTCTTTGTAAATTGGGTGAAACACAAATGATTGTGAGTGTGTATGACCTTGATCATTTGGAAAAATTGATGGTCTAGCAAAACGGTAAGCCAACCGTTCTACCAATGATGGTTGATGGGGTTCATCATCTAGTTGCTCACTAGGTTGTTGTTGGGTTTCCATTTGAGCAATGGTGTCAAAGAGTGACAAGGATGATGGACTTGATGATTTGGGTGATAGGTCTTTTAATGTTTCCAAATAGGGTAGTGGTGATGTTGGCGGTGTATAGAAAAGTTCCATTGGTGTAAGTATTGGTGATTGAGGTGATGAAGTTTTTTATGGTTGAGCTTGTTGAGAAGGTGATGTTGAATCACTTGAAGGTCTAGTTGGTGGAGGAATGGTGGCTATGTTGGTGTTGCAATGTGTTGGAAAGGGTGTTGAAGTAGCATGATTAAGCAAATCTTGAATGGTGATTACATTGGTATTGCAATGTGTTGAGGTAGTGAGGTTAAGGAAATCTTGGATAGGTGATGAGATGTTAAGTGAAGCATCACTTGAAGATGATGAGCTTGACTTGACGGTTTTGTTGAAGCAACAAGGTTTAACACTAATCCTAGTGGTTTTTGAGAAGGATTTCGATGATTCGGATGAGGTGTTAGATTTAGTCATTACAAAAGTGTGTTTTTGATGTTTTAAGAGAAGAAATTATGATGGTGATGGTGTGATTTGAATTGTTGCAAAACTTTCAAATTTATAGGGTATAAGAGATGTTGAAATGGGTGTTTGGATTTGATGCTCTACCATTCAAAGATTGAGGTTTCAAATGATTTACAAAATTTTCATGAACATGTCAAATCATTGGATGTCAATCCAATGGAATAGGGTGGAGTGAAAGACCAACATATGCACTCAATGCTTTGTGATCATGGGATGTGATTTAGTTGAAAATGTTCCAATGGTTTGAAGGATCCTTTAAAAGGGTTCCTTGGGTTAGTTATGTTTGAATTTGAATTTTTGGAGGGAAGTGACTTCCTAATTGTTTTAGTGAGTGAGAGTTGTCCTAATATGGTTATTGGAGTTAATGGAAGATGTTTCTCACTTAAGATAATGGTTTGACACTTTACAAGTTTTGAACTTAAGAAAAATGACAAAAATTTTCTGCAGGTGACTGGCGGAACCCTCGCAAAACACAGGCGGAACCCTGTTTTGGGTTCCGTCTGGTCCGTTGGGCCATTTCTGGGTTGCCCAGAAATTACACTGGCGGAACCCAATTTAGGGTGCCGCCAGATCCGCCAGACCTGAAAAACATACAGTCCGCGATTTTGACCCGCGAGACGATTTTCAAATTTTTCGAAAACTCCTAAAATTAAAAATATAATGCATATCTGGTTAGGAAATGCAAAAAATGAACATGTAAACACTCATATCATATGACTTTGACCGGGGGCTAGCGATATTCACTAAACTTAGTGAAATTAACCATAAGCATAAAAGTTGACAAACACCTCAAATATTGTCATTATGCATAAAAGCTCATACAAACATAATTCGACAAACGTAATAAAGCATGAATGTGAAAAACAATACAAATCACATAGTTTAACACATACAAGGTTCTAAAACCTTCATAAGCCAAACACTCCTTAATCACGCTTCTCACAACCGGTCTATCTTCTTATTGAGCTTGCTTAGGTACCTTCCAAAGCACTTGAATATTCCTTTGGTTTGCTTGAACTCTTCAGATGCATTGTCAATGATGGGGAGTTCTTGAAGGTAGTCTAAAGGAGGTAACTTAGAGTTAGGAAGTTTATCGTCATCGCTCATGTCGGATGATGATGATGATGGTGAAGGTGAGCGAGTACGTTTGCCCTTAGCTTTGAAAACTCGTTTATCACTTAGAGGGACGAAGATGTGAGGAACGAGAGAATAGTCAAGGCACATTCCATTATCGTTAGGAGGAATGGGTGAGATTACTCTAAAGAGGCGAGTAAGAAGCATTCCATAAGGAAGAGCGGTTGTTCCAACTAAGGGTATGTCGGCCATTCTTTTGGCTAGGTAGTAGGCTAAGTTAAAGGGTTGACCGGTGGAAATGCTATAGAGCATGTAGCAAAGGCATGTGTTGACATGATCTCTATTTCCTATGGTACTTACGACGTTAGCTCTAAGAATTTCTTCTCACTTCTTAAATTGTGTTTTAAGCTTATTGAGCTCCATACCAAAAGGATCCTTATCCACATCATTCCCCGAACAATTCTTCCTAGTGGTAGAGGTTCTAACGAAGAGATGTTCTTTAATTGTTTCCTTACTAGCAAGAGGGTTGTTGTATGGATGAAAACGCTCAATAGAATCAAGACTTGAAATGGGCCACTTATCCGTGTAGAGACAAGTACCCTCATTTGGGACACCAAGAATGATAGCTAAGTCTTTTAAATCTAAGAAATTTGGCATTTTATTGGTTGTGAAGTTTAATGATATCTTACCAAAATCATTTGTGAAAAGGTTTACGGTTGCATAGAATTCTAAGATGAACCTAGGACAAATTGGCTCATCGATATCAAGAAGACAATCAAAGTTGATTGCGGCAAAGCTTTGGCGAATGGATGTTCCTTCTAGAAAGGATGGATCAATGGTTCTACCTTCGTGAACATAGCGTTTTTCTAGTGCCTTAAAGGTTTCTACTTGAACTTTGTTGAGACCTTTGGTCCTATGGTGTTTTGGCAAGTACTTAATGGTTTCTTTGTGATCGGAGAAATTTACGGGATGCATGTTGATTCCTAGAAAACACAAAATTATATGTTAATGATTTTTAATAATGTGAATGTTCTAATGTGTTCCTATATGCAAACAATGTGGAGACTTGGTTATCTTGACTCATTTTGATTCCCAAATTGTTTTGTTATGCAAGTTTTGTTATAAAAACAAAAGATAACCAAAACTCTCCTTATTGAATGTGTCTTCGATTGAATGTACCCGAAAATACATATTAGTTATGTATTTCCTTTAGCATTCAAGAGACAATATGCAAGTGATGTTACAATGACGTTTTTCATTTGTTTTAACAATGTGGTGAAGAGTTATGTTCTAGTTGTGGATTGCAATTTTTGAAAGACAATGCACTTGGTGTGTTTGGAAAATCAAAATAACAACAAAAAGGATACAATTCTTAACTAATGGAAGAAATGATTGGTTAGCAACCAAGTTTTTCATGAATAAAAAAGTTCTATGCATAAACCCTAAGATTCTAGTTAATGAATATAAATGAGAATGTTATACTTGAATCAAAAATGCAATTATGATTAGAACACTTATAAAGTTGATTGGATTTGAAGAGGTTAGATTGAAAGCCCTAAATTTCGTATGGTTATATGTTTTTGAGAGGGTGATGGCTGTTTGAAAAGTGAATGATTAAGTTAAGAGGGTGTTTGGTTTTGAAATTAAAAATAAAACATGCTGCAGATTTGGCGGACCAGGCGGAACCAAAGGGAGGGTTCCGCCCGTATGGTCTGAGGGTTCCGTGGGTACTGCAGGAAAAATTCAAAAGGGATTGTCTTGATTTTTGTGGTTTTATCCTAATGTTCAAAACTAAGGTTTTAGGTCTTATGAGTCTTTGACTAAGCCTAGGGATGATGAATGTTTCTCATTCAAGAGGTTTTGTGAAAACGTTGATAGAATGGTTAACGTATAAGACTTTCTTAGTTAAGACGTTCCTCAATGAACATTTTTACCAAGGCGATGATGATGGATCACAATATGTCAATAAAGAACATAATGGATTGAATTGTCGCTGAAGTTGATGATTCCTTTGTTGAAGGGATAACAATGTTGATAAAAGAATTCCGTTGTTGACACGAATTTGCTTGTTCAATCGGAGCTTGTTGATGTGCTTCTCCATCCGATACTAATTTGAGAACCTTACGCGTTTTGGAGAATCATTGGGTAAGTAAGTATAAAAGTGCAAGTACCACTTGGACTTTTCTTATCAACTTATTACCGACATAATTCCATTTGGCATACACAATGGTTTCTAAATCGTTCCTTTTGTGATTTTAGGTACTTTGGGAGTGAATTCAGGAAAAGGAAGCAATTCGGACGTTTTTGGAGCATAAAAGTGAAGAAAACGCCAAAGACTTAATTTTCCATACTGAGAACAGTACCTGACGGCGTCAAGAGGAAGACCCGGACGGCGTCAAGAGTAAAATCCATGACGACCCAGTGCAAACCTGACGGCGTCACAACAAGGGCGTCAAGAGTTAAATTGGTGACGGCCTGCATAAGGTGAATACATGACGGCGTCTGACCCAGATCTAGGCAGTCCGAGAAACTATTTGGCGGCGAGATGACGGCGTCAGACATTTGTTCTTGACACCGTCACCAATCAAAATCTATATATAGTTTTCTATTTTTCATTCATTAGAGAGAAACTTGTGTGGAGAAAATTAGGGCCGAACTTTGTAAACCCTAGGTCATATTTTACAGAGTTTTCAAGGGTTTTCACCCCTTGAATCCTTTCATGTTCAATTGAGATAAGTCTTCTCTTAATTCATTCAATATGTCTATGTGTTGTTTGAATATATCTTTTGCTTGTCTTGATTTCAACATGTTAGGCTAGATCTATCTTGTGTTTGCTTAGATCTAATGAAACCTAGATGTTAATTATGTCTTGATTACTTGTTTATGGTTGTATTGGATGAATGATTTCAATGTTAGGCTTAAGAAAACTGGCAGATCTCCATTGTGTAACATGCTTGAACGTCTTAGGAAACATGAACCGATCTGTACTAGGTTTTATTGGTTGTATTTAATGCATGAGTAAATTCTAGTGATCCCATGTTAGGAGCTTCTTAGCCGGCTCGACATAGGAGTGAAGTAGGCGCTCATAGGATTGGGGAAGTAAGTACGCCACCCCATGAATGGTATTAAGGAATACAATCCGTCATCCACGCAACTATAACAAGTAATTAACGTGTAAAAGATATCTAGGGAGTAGTGAAATCTAAGTAAACACAATTCTCCCACATATTGCTCACAACTCTAGTTAATTTAGTTTTATTTTCAATTTTAGTATTTTATTATGATTGCATCTTAGTTTTGGGTTAGTTGACTAGCAACTAATTCCGCCCAACTCCTTCAAACCCGAGATTTTTACTTGCTTTCTAAAAAATATAAAAATACAAAAAGAATCATCCCTCATCTCTAGACCTAGTCTTTAGGTTTTCTAATCCTAGCGACACTATGCCTAGCTGAACGATCAATCCCCCGGTACTTGTCATTATACCATACTACATCGATCAGGTACACTGCTTGGTGGGGGTTGTAAGCTTCTTGAGATCCCTCGAGAGGTAAAGCCTGGTGCAATCCCTACGCATCAAGTTTTTGGCGCCGTTGCCGGGGAATAGTTATTGTCTAGGTTAGAATCTCTTTTTATTAGGTCTACTTGCTAGATTCCTTTCTAGTAAGATTTTATTTTTATTTTTAGGTTCTCTTTAGTCTATCTTATTTCTTCGTGTTTTTGTTCGTAACTCTTCACCATCCGACATCATGGACGATGGTAACATCTTTGAACCCGTCATCCCACCACAACAAAACCCACCACTAGAACCTCTTAGGCCCCGAACCTTAGGAGAGTATTCCCGACCTAGCCACCAAGGCTACCGAAACACTATTGAGCTCATCGGAGCCAATGTGACCCCCTTGCGATCCGACACCATCCGGTTGGTGCAAATCGGATGTGCATTCCATAGACTTCGTTCCGAAGATCCAAATCAACATTTCAAGGACTTACTTAAAATCATAGATTCTATAGACCTTGATGTTACAACTAGAGAGTCAACCCGATTACGCCTATTCCAATTCTCTCTACGTGATCAAGCTAGCCAATGGCTTGAGCGATTACCCGCGGGATCCATCACCTCATAGGATGATCTCACCACTCGTTTCCTTGCTCAATTTTTCCCACCGGGGAGAACTACCAAGCTTAGAAATGACATTTTGATGTTCCAACAACGTCAAAATGAAACTCTATATGAAGCATGGACTCGATTCAAGGACTTACTCCAAAAAGTCCCTCATCATGGCATAGATCTTTGGCTCCAAGTCCAAATCTTCTATGACCATATCGATCTCTCCACAAGGCGAGCCATTGACCAATCGGCCGGTGGTAAGCTACGTGATCTAAGTGCGGAATAATCATGGGAACTCATAGAAGATCTTGCTCTCTATGACAACGAAAGTTGGAATGATCCCCGTCACTTGAACAAAACGGTCAAGGCAATATCTTTGCCTTCGAACAACTCTAGCACTCCCGACCGTAGGATCATGGAACTTGAGGACCAAGTCAAGTTTCTCATGAAATCTTACGAAGCTCCTAAGCCTTCAAGCCAAGTGAACAAAATCACTTCTTCATGCGAATTATGTAGTGGTCCCCGTGACACTCGTGATTGTGTGGAACTCCCCGGAACAGCTTTTGCGGACTACGCATCCTCGCGTACCGACGAAGTGGGAGATAAGTGGTACACTTTCAAACCCGAGCCAAACCCTTATGGTGATTCCTACAACCCCTCTTGGAAAAATCACCCAAACCTTAAGTGGAAACAAAATCAAGCCAATTCTTCCAATCCGCCTAATCGTTACCAACCAAACGGTCCACCCTTCAACCGTACTTTCAACAACAATCCTTATAACAACTATGGTAGTACCAAAAATCTTGAAGGATTGATGTCTAAGTTTATGGCATCTCAAGAAGCTCGCATAGCTAGGTTTGAAACCGAATTCAACCAACAACAAACGGAGATGACCAACAAGATAGACAACTTGTTGAAAGCCCTCAACAACCAAGCGTTAACTACGCCTAGGAAGGACACTAGGGACGCCAATAACGGAATCCAAATTAAGGACCCCTCGTCATCCAAACATGTCCACTTTGTCAATGTTGTCACCATTAAGCCAAAAGATAAGGAGATAGAAGAAAGTGACAAAGATGAAGTTGAAGTAGAAACCGAAACTAGGGATGAAATTAGGAAAGTTGGGGTTAATAGGGGAGAGGAGTTAGAGGAAGTAGAGACTATAGAAAAGCACTTTGATAAGTTGCCCACCAAGGAAGAACGGGAATACCATAAGGATTTATTCGATGGCCCCGAGACACCATATATCCTTGGCACACCCTTATCAAAATAGGAGACCCCTCTAACATCAACATACCATGCAATATCGGGCACATGCATATATGGAAAGCTTATATCGATCCTAGATCTCCTATAAACATCATGACTAGGACTTATTATAATTGGGTGATGAAGAAACAACTTGGTCATAGGATGATGCCCAATAAGAATTTGATAAGTAATTTTGTAGGAAGAGTGAAGGGATTGCATGTGATTATAGGTAATTTCACCTATGAGATCGATTTTATGATAGTAGAAGATACTCGTCCGGTGATAGATGATTGCCTAAGCCAACTAGTATTCGGAAAACCATTTGTTGAGGCCACTAAGATGAGTTATGATCCGACTTTAGGGATAGTTAGGTTCAAGGAAGAGAATGATGAGATTGCCTACCAAATGCCCTATAAGATTGAGCAATACCGCCTCCTTTCTAATATAGAAAAAGAACACAAACAAGCAGCTTACTATAGGAATGATGAGGATAGACATAGAGGAGTAGAGTATGTGATGAATAGGATGCTTGGTTTCTACAGAGAATGCTTGCAACTAGGTCCGAAATACAAAATTGGCTTAGAATACGACCTAGAGAGTGAAACCAACGATGAGGTCACGTAGTAACCCATGACCTTGAGTTTAGCTACAAGACTCGTAAATAAAGAAAAGCGCTTCTTGGGAGGCAACCCATGTTTTGTGCGTGATTTTTATTTTGGTTGTTTGTTATTTGCTTCCGTATGCATGCTTTATTTTATTGTTGGTAGATCATGTTTCAAAACTAAATAGTGGAAATACTTTACTTTGTTGTTTAGTTAGTCTCAACTTCACCAAAAGGTAGTTTTGCAAAAGATAAGTGTAAGGGGAAACCCCAAATATGTTTTTTAAGAAACAAAACCGATCATGATTCTCCACAATATTAAGTGAACATGTATATTCATATTTGTTAGAGTCAAATGCTTGTATCGAGTCATAATGAAGTTTTGCAGGATTTTCCAGGAAGTAGGACAAAGTTTTTCCAGAAATTTTCCGAAAACTTAACATAAGAATTTCTGCAGGTCACTTCTGACGGCGTCATGAGTTTACTCTTGACGGCGTCACGTGTAAAAATCTGGAAATTTTACCAGTTTTGTTTTTCTAACGGAGTCTTAAAGTTTTTGTTGAATTATTAGTTTTATAATCTCCAGGAAATCTGCAAACATCATTCCACAAGCATTATATCTTACTTTGTTTTCTAGGATTAATTAGCATATGTAGATTGCCGCCGATTTTATGCGAGGTTGCCTTGTCTGTTTTCTCAGGTTTTACAGGTTATGTATGACAAGAAGATGATTTATATTCTGGAAGGGAAGCTTTGATTGTTCATTTTCTTGGAGGAAGATCTAACCTGGCCACCTTATTATCCATACCGAGCGAATCAGGGGAGTATTTGATTTCATTCGTTTTACTTATTTCACTTTTACATTCTTTACTTGAACATTGGGGACAATGTTCATCCTAAGTGTAAAGGGAGGGTAAAATGATGATACCTTACAAATACACTTTCGCTTGAGTTTGTTTGTTTGATAGTAGATGTGTAATAAAACTATGAGAAATACTTGTTAGTGCAATTTTAGCGCCAAATTTAAAATTTTTTACAACATTTAGGAGTGAAACTTTAGCCATAGCAAGCGTCTCATGGATAGGAATCCTATGACTAGCACAAAACCGTACCATTCAAAAAAAATTTCCACCAAAATATGTGAGGTTCGCCTTTAGATTTGATAGGAAAAGCATTTACTATTAGTGCTTATGAGTGTACCGGTAGCATTTAGATTCTAGAACTTGCGTTAGTGATGCATCCCGAGACCGCTAGTGAGACTACATTCGTGTAGTAGGATTTACTACATGATAAGAGGTATTAGGATCACCCTTGTGTTAAACCCGTATTATAATTACTTGACCATTTAAGTCATATTACTTGGCTAGTTAAGTCAACTAATTTTTCCCACACCTTAGCGTTGTACTCATTTTTAGTACACGAAACCCCTAGTACACCCCTCCGAGCCTATCTTTTCATTTCTAACTTTAAGCATTTTACTTAAAGGAAGAATTTGTTACACCCCACTTAAATGTACACCCAAATCGCCTTAGCCTTCCGTGTATACACTCATCTTCAGTGCATTATTGTTATTTGTTAAACCCTAAGTTAATTATCTAATTGATTACATGGTTGCTAAGTCGAGTCATATCCTTGTACATATTGTTTTTGGACGATTGGGACTCATGGGTAAAGTACTTGTGTTATGGAGTAATGGGGAAGAACATCATATATTACCCCCCATATGTGCGTTAATCTTAAAAAGTACTCCAAGTGTTTTGATTATCTTCATTCTATGTTTATTTTATGTTTTTGTTATTTTTGATTTATTGGCTTAAGTCGAGTCTAGTCTTGGCTTAGCAACGCCATATTGTACATGTAATTAACCAAGATTGTTAACTCGCCACCAGTAAAGACTACCTATATCCAACAAAACTGTGTATTCCATATCCCTACACCTAACGTTACAACCCTTTTAAAAGACCTCTTTGATAGTTTATCCTAGGTACTTACGCCATGTGGTGGAGGTTTGATCCTTTCCCAAGCCTATGGTAATCTATTTTGCTATGACAGGTAGTGAGAGATATTTTCTGTTTCCATATTGTGATATATACTTTATTACACCCGAGAGATGTGAGTATCTAAACACTATTTGTGAGGTGCTAGTGTATGACCTCCGTGCTTGTCTTTGGTCTTTAGCGGAATGATTATTTGTTCTAATTACTTTTATATTAGTGTTAAATGACCCCCTAACTTGTATTTTGATTAGAATAAAAGCGCATTTGCTTGAGGACAAGCAAATCTCAAGTGTAAGGGTATATGATGAGGCGAAAAACGAACCACTTTTAAGGGGTCATTTAAGCCTGGAATTGAATTTATTTGATCAAATATTACCCTAAATAGTTCCTTTTGTGATTTTAGGTACTTTGGGAGTGAATTCTGGAAAAGGAAGCAATTCGGACGTTTTTGGAGCATAAAAGTGAAGAAAATGCCAAAGACTTAATTTTCCATGCTGAAAACAGTACCTGACAGCGTCAAGAGGAAGACCCTGACGGCGTCAAGAGTAAAATCCATGACGACCCAGTGCAAACCTGACGGCGTCACAACAAGGGCGTCAAGAGTTAAATTGGTGACGGCCTGCATAAGGTGAATACATGACGGCGTCAGACCCAGATCTAGGCAGTCCAAGAAACTATTTGGCGGCGAGATGACGGCGTCAGACATTTGTTCTTAACGCCGTCACCTATCAAAATCTATATATAGTTTTCTATTTTTCATTCATTAGAGAGGAACTTGTGTGGAGAAAATTAGGGCCGAACTTTGTAAACCCTATGTCATATTTTACAGTGTTTTCAAGGGTTTTCACCCCTTGAATCCTTTCATGTTCAATTGAGATAAGTCTTCTCTTAATTCATTCAATATGTCTATGTGTTGTTTGAATATATCTTTTGCTTGTCTTGATTTCAACATGTTATGCTAGATCTATCTTGTGTTTGCTTAGATCTAATGAAACCTAGATGTTAATTATGTGTTGATTACTTGTTTATGGTTGTATTGGATGAATGATTTCAATGTTAGGCTTAAGAAAATTGGCAGATCTCCATTGTGTAACATGCTTGAACGTCTTAGGAAACATGAACCGATGTGTACTAGGTTTTATTGGTTGTATTTAATGCATGAGTAAATTCTAGTGATCCCATGTTAGGAGCTTCTTAGCCGGCTCGACATAGGAGTGAAGTAGGCGCTCATAGGATTGGGGAAGTAAGTACGCCACCCCATGAATGGTATTAAGGAATACAATCCGTCATCCACGCAGCTATAACAAGTAATTAACGTGTAAAAGATATCTAGGGAGTAGTGAAATCTAAGTAAACACAATTCTCCCACATATTGCTCACAACTCTAGTTAATGTAGTTTTATTTTCATTGTTAGTATTTTATTTTGATTGCATATTAGTTTTGGGTTAGTTGAATAGCAACTAATTCCGCCCAACTCCTTCAAACCCGAGATTTTTACTTGCTTTCTAAAAAATATAAAAATACAAAAAGAATCATCCCTCATCTCTAGACCTTGTCTTTAGGTTTTCTAATCCTAGCGACACTATTCCTAGCTGAACGATCAATCCCCCGGTACTTGTCATTATACTATACTACATCGATCAGGTACACTGCCTGGTAGGGGTTGTAAGCTTTTTGAGATCCCTCGAGAGGTAAAGCCTGGTGCAATCCCTACACATCATGTAGTACCTTATGATGAATCCAAACAAGCTCTTTTGAGAGAGTTGTTTAGGATCTTCTCTAAAAAGAACGAGCACATAGACAAGCACTAAACATAATGTTGAATCTAATTGTTATGAAAACAAGTAGTCTTTCGAACATTTCTCTACGTTTAGTTTTATCTACGGATTTGCTAATCTCATTCTTGACAAGTCATCAATAACTTAACCATTGAGAACAAGAGAATAACTAGGAATGTCTTTAAGTTAAAATCCCTTGCTTTTGGGGCTTGCTTTTATTATCAAAAAGTCTTTCAAATATTGACACTATAATCACTTGATTACTTTTGAAACATCTATTTTGTTTCACTAGTTGTTTTACTCTAAATTCCAAAAACTGTTTTTGTTGAATTTGTTTAGACACAACTATGACCTATAAATTAAGTTTTATAACTTATGTCAATTTTGCTTGATTCAATGTTTGACTCAAGGTGAGAAGATGTTATTTTGTACTTTTATCCTTAATGTTTTACACAACATACTTGTCTTGCCATCATTGGACTTTTGACTAAGTCATCATCTACCAAAGATGATATCTTAGAAGGAGGAGATCACTCGTTAAATGTTATATTCAACGACTCCTCGACTCTTTGGGTTTCCTTACTTAAGACACTATGAACTTTCTTTGTTTTGAAAAAGTCCAAGAGGTACAACATCATAAGACTAAGTGTCACATTTGATGTGTAAATCCTAGATATTGAAAAATCATTTTCTTCCACATATCCTAATGTGTTTTATTTCACCTTGTGTGTTTTATGTGAAATTATTATAAAGGGGTGGTTGAAGTAAAACACAATTTAAGACCCAAAGTATGGTGTTTGAGAATGTTGCTTTACAAAGGTTTGTTTTGCAAGCATCACAAAAGTGTTAGACATTTTATCACTTAGGAAATTCTTAGTTAGCTCACTTATAAGCAAGAGTTGAGTGAGACTCACTCAAGAGTTTCTCGTGTTTATCTCTTGACGGTTAAAGAACCAAAACACCTTATATCTTCTACTAGTACTAATGACGAAATTCCTTTGTCTCAGAGAATCTAATCTTTGTTATTACTAATAGCAGGTAAACACTTTAGAATACTACTAATAGCACATACTACAACACATAATGCTGGAAACAAGAAACAGTCAAAGTCAAGTTGAAGTAATACGTACCTTTTAAATTGCATAGAAATGCTACCAATAGAATAAACACAAAGCGTAAAATCTTGGTTTGATGACACGCTTGGACACTCAATTACTCATGTATTTAAGAAGGTTAGATAATCATATAAAAGCATAGAACATGATAATCTTAATCCTTTTATCATGAGTTTCTATTAGAGATTGAATAATCTGTAACTTTCTCTTCTAGGTTTAACAAATTTTACTTGCTTTATTTTACTAGTTGATGATGCTTTTGAGTTAAATCCCAAACCGGTTTAATCTCTAAACAACCTTTGACTCCTCAACAATCTTTCAAGAGATTTTGAGCTTTCATCAAATTTAGCTAGCAGTTTTCCTTTCTCATTTTGCTTTTTAATGTCATGTTTGTAATCTAGACATAATTTACATTTTAGATCAATTTCAACATTACTCTCAAGTCTAGACATTTTATCTTCTAACAAGATTTCCTTTTCAAAGTTATTCACAAAAGATTTTGAAGACTTATTGTTAAATATAGTTTTTAGGTTCATGTTACCTAAAAGTTTAGACTCATTTTCTAATTTAGAAAATTCTAAGATAAATGTGTCAAAGCAAAAATGTTTGGTTTCAACATGTACCTTGCTTGTTGTTTCAATAAATTGACAATCACCCACCGGATCATTGTCTTCATCTACATCCGTTTCATTCCATGATTCGCAAGCAAGTTCATCAAGACACACGTACTCATCTTCACTTGTACCTTCATTTAAAACATTTAAACTAGTAGCACATGTATTAACTTCTACTAAGTGTCTATCTATTAGTTTTTCTAAAACATCTAATTCATATGTAAGATCAAATTGATCATCTTTGACTTGACATATTTCTTGATGAAAGTTGATTATATTTTTCCAAATATCATTAGCCGTTTGACAAAAATATATTCTTTCATATTCGGTACTTGATAAAGCTTTATAAATCATTATCTTAGCTTTAGTATTTTTATCAAGTTTAGAATAGTCATCTTGGTTTTCAAAACTTGTTTTCGTTGGTTTGAAATCACCAATAGAAATAATATGCCAAAATCTTGATCAATTGATTTTACATAGTTTTCAAATATACATTTCCATTCAAGGAAGTTTTCTTTTTCAAATAGTGGTGGGTTTTGAATAGGTTGCCCTTCTTTGAGATTTTCAAAATCCATGGATCGATCCAAGTTTTAAAATACACTATATTTTAAAGATCTTGAGTAACGTAGCTCTGATACCAATTGTGGAAAACTAGAAGAGGGGTTGAATAGTTTACCGCTTTTTAATTTGATTATCTTTAAAACTTTACGTTTGTTTAAAGATATAAACACAACTTTACATGTTCAATTCTTTGAAAAGTTTTACGTGTAAATAACAATCCTAACTTTACTTGTTGATCCCAATTGAGCAAACGATCTTATATAGAAGTTGACTTGATTTAAACACTTAAGCTAGAATGCGAAATGTAAAAGCTTAACTTAAGAAGAATAATTCACTATCAACACTTCAATATTATTAATACGAGCACTCGACAATGCTAGGGTTTTACAACCTTGAAGTGTAAACGAAAACTAAACAATACGTACTCATTCTAACCCTAGGATCCTCCTTTTATAGGCCAAGGAGTCCTACTAGGTTTACAATAACTTTCTATGCAAGATAAGAATATTATAGACGTATATTATATACACACAATCTATCTATAATTATCTACTTCGAATACATGCTTATCACATTAGCAGTAGATTCCTTCAGCAGTATTTTCCCTTAGCAGCACTTTGTCATCAGCAGCAGAATCATTTACCTTAGCAGCAGTTTCATCACAGCTATAGTTTCACTCAGCAGCAGAATCCAAAACCCAACAATCCTCCCCTAAACTTAATATTTATCATTAAATCATTAAGTTTCTTCAAAGCTCAATCAAACACCAGGAGGATGCTTCCAAACACTCAAGTCTTGAGTTGTCTGTTGACCAAGTATCTTCTTATACTTTGACAGCAAATTAAATGCCTGATCATCAGTATTATAGTCTTTCTGCAAGTTGAGTAATCCAACACCATTAACCATCTGATTGACAGTATTCCAGTATCTTACCACTGGGTAATCCTTTTCAGCCAGCATATACAAAGTAAGTGGTCCAATATCCAAGACATGAATTCCAGAATCTTGAAAAAGTCTCCATTTTCTTACTTTATCCAAGATTGCACATCAAAAGTTGGAATTTCATTATCTTCAATCTTGATCATCTTAGAGAGTTCAATATCAGCATCTGTTCTTATCTTCTCATCAACCCATTCCTCATACCTCCTTAAGTCTTCTGTTTCCTTTTCAACCCTTTCCTTTTCCTTCTGAACCAACTGTTGTTCTTCTTGATCAAGCAATTCTTGTTCTTTCAATGCAACAGCTGTATCAAGTTCAACTTGTAATTCCTTGGGCCACATATGAAAAGGTATTTCAGAGTAATCACACCCCTTATACACCCACTTAGGATCTTCAACTTGCTTGCCCTTCTCTTTATCAGTAGATGATGATACAGTCTTCTTTGGTTGAGCA
Organism: Artemisia argyi; assembly: GCA_030686995.1. Taxonomy (NCBI): domain Eukaryota; kingdom Viridiplantae; phylum Streptophyta; class Magnoliopsida; order Asterales; family Asteraceae; genus Artemisia; species Artemisia argyi. Next base: position 73,095,987 of record CM060683.1, read on the forward strand.
GCAGGTTCTCTGAATACAACTCCTTTTAGAGGCATTCTTGGTGTTGATGATGTGATTGTTGTTGTTGGTTGTTGTGGTAGTGATGGAGTTGGTAGTGGTGTATGTTTTGAAGATGATTCAGATGGAACTTCAATAGTCTTCTTACTTAACAAAACCATTGCCTCAGCAGCAGCATTGTCACCAGACCCAGTAGCAGAGTCTTGTGCATCAGCAAAATTCACTTTTCCACTAGCAGCAGGATCAGCAAAATCCTTAGCAGTAGAATCATGAGCAGCAGCAGAGTCATCGATCTTGTCAGCAATAACAGCATTTTCAAGCTCTTTAACCATAGAATCTCCCAAAGTCATTAAAGCTTCACCCATCAACCCTGTTGCCTTCACTAGTTGCTCAGGCTCCAAAGTCTTGAGTTTTTCCACCACTTTTTCTTGAGTAGCAATCACCTTTTCCATTACAACCTCATTCCCTGATTTATCAGCAATCACAAAGTTTTTAGCATCCTGAGGACTTTCCACATCCATATCTCCAATCTCTGTAACCTCCCCTGAAACCATTTCATCATTCACAATCTGAGCACTATCAACCCTCTTCAAATTTGCCTCCCCTGAACCCATTACATCTTCATTCCTCCCCTGTTTGGAAGCATCCTCTTCCAAATGAGTAGAGAGTTCAGGTGAACTATAACTTGAGAAGTGCCCACTTTCTTCAATCTTTTCAAGGAGGTTGAAGATCTTGATTTCTTCAAGTTCTTAATCTGTTTTCTCAAGTTGGTGATGAGCTTGGATTTTCCATCAATAACAGTAGAAAGACTAAGAACTTTATCTTCCAATGTAGTACACTTCACCCCCAAATTGGTACAAGTAACCGTCAATTCCTGAATGAGTTTCATAGTAGTCTCATCACTTCAACCTGTGTAACCTGGTCCGAGAGGTGAATCATGGACATTGTCATTATGTACAAGATTTTCCATCAATTCATTTGTCACTGGCCTGTCCTCATCACTTCGACCTGTATGACCTGGTCCGAGAGGTGAATCTTGGGACATTAACTCAGTATCAAACCTAGTTTGATCATCTAAGCCCCCTATATTTTCAATTTGGCCAGGGTTACCATCCTGAGAATTAGATTTATCAGAATCCTTTTCTCTAGATGTTGCCTTGGTTTGGGTCTTAATTATGTTATCACTGTCCTGCTCTACTGCTAAGCTAGAAGCAGTAGTGACAGCCCTTGCCAACATGTCCCCTCCATCAACTAGGACAGCCTCATCTGGTACAGCCATACTAACACTATGCTGAGGTAGATCAGTGTTCTTTTTGCTTTTCCTACGGGTATAGTGTATTTTGGTTTGTGTAGCAGATCCAGTAAAATTGGGTGTGTGATGGGAATCAGTGGGATTTCCTGATCTTTCACCCTGAATATTTTGCACACGTTGCACCATAGAAGGTGTAAGATTTGTATGTGTGCCTGAAAAACCTTTTCCATGCTTAATCAAGAAAGTAAAAGTTTTGGAAACCAATTTTGGAGCACCATAAGTAGCAGCATGTGCTCTAAAATTTGTAAGTTGATTTTCAATAAAGAGCTGGATAAATCTTGGATAAAGCAAATAAGAACCAAACTCTTTAACACTTTTAACAATCCCCTCCAAGATCATATTTGAAAAATTGAATGGATGACCTTTGCTTAGGCATACCATTGCAGAAGCAATAGTAGTACTAAACTCATGCCACCCAGAAGTTTTAGGACTCAAACAATGATGGAGAAGGTGTACCAAAAACTTGTATTGAGGACAGAGGAGAGCTTTTTGAAATTTTAAATTTGTATGCTTTCCCTCATATCCCAAATCTTTTAAACCAGTAAAAATAGTAGAATTGGCAAGACAAGTGGTCTCTGTTTCATCATCTAAGAGAAGAGTTTCCCTTATAGATGATTCAGTTACACGAACCTTTTGCCCATCTACTAAAGCACTGACATATTTTTCCTCATTCATAGTTTTGACTTTAGCAGTAAGCCAAAACTGTTTGATGTAGGAAACAAATATTGTAGGATTCACAGTGAGTGCATACCTAAGAGAAGTAGCATTTAAGAATTTTACCATATCTGTGAAACCTTCAGGAACCAACTCTTCATCCAAAACGACCACACTATTGTGCTGCTCTGCCCAGGTACGTGCACAATCCATGAAATAAGGTTTAGAGAGATTGGGGATAATTGACTTCGCGAATAATGGAGTGTTAGGGTTTGTGAGAACTTCAATTTGGAGCGTGTAGAAACCAATTATGAAGATTAATTAGGTTTTAAACTGATTGAAAGAAGTTACACATCCCACCCTCTCACTTACAACCGTAGCAGCATAACTATGTCATCCACAACTAGCAGCAGAGTAAAATTAAGCCAGCAGCAGAGTTGACTAATCAAACTTGGTCAAAAAGTCAAGAACCCATAACAATAAATGCATTTGATACTCCGTAATCCCTATAAAAACGGACTAAATCTTTTCCCTAATTCAACACAATCAAACCCTAATTACAATAAAAAACGCCAATGTCGCAATCAAAACTTCCAATCACCCAAATCAAATCATCAATAACCATGAAATCTTCTCCCAAAATCATCAACATATCATCCGATTCTTTTTCTGAGGATGAGACACCATTTGAAACCTATGTTCCTCACTTCCGTCCTCCTCACAATGGTTGTAGAACCAAGGAACAAGCCCGAAAGAGGAAGCACGATCTCCCTGTTTTTAAAGATCTCTTAAACTTGAATCAAACCCCGAGCACTTCTAGGGGTAAAGAGGTGATGTCCCCCAAGTCTCCATCGTCTTCAGAATCATCAGAAGACCCTGCTTGGATCCCTATTAGACCACCATCTCCAATGGAGCTTGTTTCCCCCTTCCTCTGTACATCATCTGATGAGGATGAGCCACACAACAATCCACCATCCACTCCTGAAAGACCACAGTCATCAAGGCCAAGACCCAAGACATCAACCAAGGCAAGAAAGGCAAACCCTCCTCTTCCTAAGGAGAGAAAGATTGTACTTGGGCTCCCATGCCCTAGAAATTGATGTTTGAAGTCTTTTGATTTTAGTTTGTTGTGTAGCAGTCTTTTGTTATTTCTGAATTTGATGAGGATGTACTTAGTGTGAATGTACTCTTTTGATGATGAATGAAAGTTGTTTAATTTATGTTTGTGAACTTGCAAATCATCAATTTTCAGCTTATCTTGAAAAATGTTAGTCCAAACACCACAAAGTATACAAGAATATATACTAGCAGTAGAGTAAAATAGCAGCAGAGTACATTGCAACTTAATCATATGCTTCTAAAGAAGCAGCAGAAACAGATTAACAAACAGCACAAGACCTTTACACACTTTACAAAAACAATAAGAGATAAGATTTTCAAAGATTAATCATACCAATGTTTGCAATTAAGAATTGAAATCTCCCCACATCAAAGTGTTTTGTGAGAAGATCAGCAACATTGTTATCAGTATGGATTTTGACAATTTGAATTAACTTCTTTTCATAGCAATCCCATATGAAATGATGTCTTATCTCAATATGTTTTGTTTTAGAATGAAAAACAACATTTTTAATTATGTAAAGTGTGCTGTTGTTATCAATATGAATTTTGGTGTTCATGAAATTATACCCATAATCCAGTAGTTGATTTTGCATCCATAGCGTTTAACCACATCAACTTGAAGCAGCCATATACTCAGCTTCAGTTGTAGAATTTGCAACCACTGTCTGTTTCTTGCATTGCCATGACACCAATCTGTTTCCTAGAAATTGACAACCTCCAGTTGTAGACTTCCTATCCAAGCAAGCCCCAGCATAGTCACTGTCTGAATATGCCACCAAATCAAAAGGTGAATCCTTAGGATACCATAGGCCCAATTTAGGTTGATGCCTTAGATACCTAAAAATCCTCTTCACTGCATTGAGATGTGATTCTTTGGGACATACTTGGAATCTTGCACAGGCACATACATCAAACATAATATCAGGCCTTGATGCTGTAAGATACATCAATGAGCCAATCATAGACCTGTACAAGTGAACATTTACTTCTTTTCCATTTTCATCCTTCAACAAAGGTTTATTGGTATCCATGGTTGTCTTAGCAGGCTTAGCATCTTCAAATCCAAACTTCTTCAAAATGTCATTAACATACTTATCCTGACTAATAAATATGCCATCTTTCTTTTGTACTACTTGTAGTCCCAAGAAGAAGTTGAGTTCTCCCATTGAACTTATTGCAAACTTATCCTTCATAAGCTTCTCAAAATCAACACACATTGCCCTGTTTGTAGAACCAAAGATGATGTCATCAACATAGATTTGAACCAGCAAAATATCATATTTTTGTCGTTTGAGAAACAAAGTATTGTCAATCTTTCTTCTACTGAACCCAGAGTCTAACAAATATGTTGACAAGGTATCATACCAAGCTCTAGGAGCTTGATGTAAACCATACATTGCTCTATTCACCTTGTAAACTTTGTCAGGATAATCAGGGTCCTCAAAACCTGGTGGTTGAGACACATAAACTTCTTCTGTAATGGTCCCATAAAGGAAAGCACTCTTTACATCCATCTGATACACAATAAAATCTTTGAATGAAGCATAAGCCAAGAATAGTCGAATTGCTTCTATTCTTGCCACTGGTGCAAATACCTCATCATAGTCAAGTCCCTCTTGTTGTGTGTATCCTTGAGCTACTAACCTAGCTGTATTTCTGATGACTATACCCCTTTCATCTCTTTTACATCTGAAAACCCATTTAGTGCCAATAACTCTTTTTCCATTTGGCAAATCAACCAAAGTCCATACCTCTTGTAGTTTGAATTGCAGAAGCTCATCTTGCATTGCTTCCACCCAACTTGCTTCTTGTAAGGCTTTGTAAGTGTTCTTGGGTTCAATTTGAGACAGAAAACAGGCAAACAAGCAATTTTGTAGATCTTTGTGACTGTTTCTTTGATGCAAAGATCTTGCAAAGAAACTTTGATGTTGAAGATCTTTGAGCTCTTTAGTCATTTTTCTTGTTTGTACAGATGATTGAGGATCACTTAGAATTTGTTCTTTTGGATGATCCTTATGAACTCTTGTAGTAGTAGTGGGACTAACAGGAATGTTGAGTTCCAAATTAATATAATCTACTTCAGCTCCAAACAGCCTACCATCAAGAGCTTCATCATCTGTGTCATCATAGATATTCTCTAGAGGAGGCATATTTGGATCATCAGGATAGTTTGTATCAACAAAAGGTCTATCCTGAGTGTCCAAATAAGGAAACTGTGATGTAGAAGCAGAGTGAATAGGCTTGGCAGCAGAATAGATTGAAGTAGTAGTTGCTTGTTTGGGTCTAGTAGTAGAGTCTTCTGAGTCAGCAGTAGAGTCTTCTGGCCTTGTAGGAGAGTCAGCAACAACTACTTTTGGAGCTTCATTGGGTATCTTTTCTGCATCAATAGGAGTTTCAACATCTGCTTGAGCTTCCTTAGGTTTCTCTGGAGTAACATCATCTTCTTGTATCTCTTGATCTTTCTATAAAGGTATGAAAGTAGGACCAACCTTCAGTTTCTCAATCAAAACAATGTCTTCTTGTGATTTGTTAGTGTCAACACTAGCAATAACAGGTACATAGTTCATTGTCTTGGTCAGAATATCAACATCAAACATCCATTCAGGTCCTTTTCCTTCAGCATTAGATGTGTTCTCACTAAACTTGATATGCAAATTCTCCTCCACATGTTTGGTTCTCTTGTTATATATCCTGAAAGCTTTACAATGTACAGAGTAACCAACCAAATTTCCTTCATCAGCTTTCTCTTCAAACTTGCCTAACTGATCTTTAGTGTTCAAAATAGTAACAGGACATCCAAATGGCTTGAGAAAATCAATCAATGGTTTCTTCCCATGAAAAAGCTCATATGGAGTTTTGTTGTGAGGCTTCACTACCTTACTCCTGTTTTGCACAAAACATGCAGTGTTTACAGCTTCAGCCCAAAAAGGTATAGGTAGTTTAGAATCAGATAACATTGTTCTTGCAGCCTCAATAAGTGTCCTATTTCTTCTCTCTGCAACACCATTATGTTGTGGAGTTTTTGCAACACTGTACTGTCTTAGAATTCCTTTTCCCACACAGAATTGATTCATCAAACTATTCTTGAACTCAGTACCATTGTCACATCTGATAATTTTCACTCTGTGGTTGTGCAGGTTTTCAACTCTTGTAATGAATTCTTTAAGTATCTTTGGGGTTTCATCTTTAGTGGCTAAGAAGAACACCCAAGTAAACCTGCTGAAGTCATCTATGACAACTAGGCAATATGACTTCTTGTTCAAACTTTTCACAAAAACAGGCCCAAATAAATCCATGTGAAGTAAATGCAAGGGCTCTGTATTTGTGTTCACAGTCTTTGACTTGAATGAGACTCTGTGTTGTTTACCCTTTTTACAAGCAACACAAGTCTCACAATTTTCAAACAACTTTGTGGGCATGCCTCTCATAAGATTTCCTTTCACCAACTTATTCATAGTCTTGTAGTTCAGGTGCCCATGTCTTCTATGCCATAATTTGGACTCATCAACAGTGGCTTTTGCAATTAGACAAGTTAAAGCTCTTTTGGGAACTATGTTCTTAATATGGTTACTGTATATATTTTCGTTTCTAGGGACCTTCAATAGCACAAATTTATCATTTGGCAACTGAAAATCAGGAGAAAGGATCATACATTCAGTGTCTGTAAAAAGAAAAAAATTCCTTTTGTCACACATTTGTGAAACACTAAAGAGATTAAACTTAAGCTCTTTCACAAGAAACACCTTCTCAAAGTCCAAATTCCCTGTTCTTAACGTGCCTCTACCAACAATCTTTCCACCTTTTGGATCATTCCCAAAAGCAACATAACCACCTTCAAAAGCCTCAAAATCTTCAAGCTGAGACTCATCCCCTGTCATATGTCCAGAGCATCCACTATCAACTATAACCATATCTTTAAGATCATCCAGTAGATTACCCTGCACATGAAAATAGAGAAATTAGTTTCTCTTGGGGACCCAAGCCATTACTGACTTGGATCTGCCTTGTGCATCAACATAGTTAAATTTCTTTAAATCACTTGATGCACTGCTGTTTTTGGAAACATTGTTTGTAACAGATGATTTTGGTTTCCAAACCCAACAAGCTGAGGCCTTAACAACATAAAAATGATTTCCAACAACTGTATTGGATAAAACTTTTGGCCCAGAAGTAGAAAGTTTTGTACTAGCAGCAGATTGCTTACTAGCAGCAGAATGCTTACTAACAGCAGAGTGCTTACTAGCAGTAGAGCCAGCAACAGAACCAGTTGTGGTTTTAAAAGCACCATTTGATTTAGCAGCATAAATGGATCTAGTTGCACCAGATCTTAACAACACAACCCTAGGAATCATGTTTCTATTAGGATGAGGGTGAGTATTCTGATTAACATATTTGTGATTCACCCTAGAGTATTGATTCCAAACAGGTTTCATGTGGTCAGGACAACTATTAATCAAATGTTCAAAGCTACCACACTTATAACAAGCCTTTTTCTTTAATTGAAACTCAGTACCTAATTTGTTAGAAACTAGGTTATTAAAGTTTCTCTGATTTCCCCTAGGCTTATTATTGAAACCATTCATTCTTTCTCTATAAATCTCATTATATTCAACCAGTTTCCTAGAAATACCCTTACCTAACACAGGTCTCACAAACTTCACCTGTTCAATTTTAGGTTCAACTTTAGCAGGAATTTCTTCCTTTTCTACACTTTGTTCTAGTTCAACCTGTTCTTGTTCCTCATCACTATCTGAGTACAAATCTTCAATAATGGGAGCATCAGGAAATTTTCTGCCCTCTACCTTAGGTGTTTCTAAGACACTTGTACTAGACTCACCTATTGGTTTTTCTACGTTCAGCTCACTAATGAAGGACAATTCTTTTCCTGGTGGAGCATAAGCACTTTTAGTAGGAGGAGCAACCTCATTGTAACCTATTCCACTTCCTTTCCTCATTATTGTACTCTCAATAGATTTATTAACCAAATCAGAAGCATATTGTTGTTTGTTTACTCTTACTATATGTTTTTCTTTTTCAACAAGAGCTGCATCTCTATCTCTTTCTGCTTCTTCTAATTTATTTTTAAGAAACTCAATTTCACTGTTTTTCTTAAAAATTTCAACATCTTGTTGGTTAATTCTATCTACATATTCTAGCTCACACTCTTTTAAGTACTCAAGTCTTCTTTCAACATTTTGAATACCTACTTTGTAACCTAGGTTATCAAGTTTTAGGTTTTCAACTTCTCTAATTAGACTCTCATTCCTAGACTTAAGTTCTTCTATAGTGTTAGCACAAGACTTAAAAGAACACACAGATAAATCAGAATCATTAGATACCTCAGAGTCAGATCCAGAAGATGATGATGTGTGACATTTCAAAATTTTCATGTCATTAATCTTAATAGTATTTAACTATTCAATTTTTTTTAAATAATTAACTTCGTCGGAAGTTATCCGCGTTTTGTCAAAACACGTTCAATTAATTCAACCACGACTAGACTATGTACACTCTACACTTTTTATGCATTTTTGGTTCCTTACAATCCTATTTTAAAAGTCCTAATTTATTTTTTTCTAATTTTTACGTAAACCTTGCACCTTTACGTTTTACCCCATTTAAATTTACGTTTTAAGGTTTTGACAAGGTGAACCAACCCTAGACTATGATAATTTATATATTTATGAATTTTTAAACTATTTCATGTTTACAAATGAGTTTTATACTTGTCGTGTCATTTTTATAGCTTACGTCACTTTTATCAAAAATCGGTGTCACCGAACGTGTTTTCGACTCACGGTTTCAGTTTTAACGACGTTTAAACACTTTGATAAACCCATGACTCAACTAATATATTAAAATTAGTTATTTTAACAAGTTTTAACATTTTTACAAATTTAGTATTTTTACGTTACCCGCTTTTACGTTTTTGCATCTTAAAACCTCCACGTTTTCAATTACCGGGATCAAAGTACACATTGTAACTCATATTTAACACAAAATCAATCCCACTTTCCTTCCCCACACACCATGAACGACCCAAAAGCCACATGGATGCATATTCATGTGGTGAGTCATGTTGTGGTGTCAAACTCTTGCAAAAATTAAGACACATGTACTCCACTACACCCTTTCTCATATATATACTTCAAAAATTGCACATAGAACATATCACCAAGTATTTTTCACTCAAAATCTGCATTTTATCTCTTCAAATTCGTGGCTTCTCAAGGCCAACACACCCTTGGTGTTGTGTTTTTGCTAGTCCAAGATTTAGTGCAAGAATGGTGATCTCTTAGTGCTAGTTTGTTCCATGTTCATTTCTTCTTCAAGAGCTCTCTTCCTCAAGTGTTTATGAGCTGAGATTTTCAAGGTTTTTACAAGAGCTTTTGTTGGTGATTTTTCTAAAGCTTTTCAAGTTTTCAAGAAGTGGTGATTCTCAAAGTCCTTTCAAGAAGTGTTGGTGACAAGATTTAGTGAACATGAATTAGAGGAAAGGTGCATGCAATATCACCTTAATCTTGATCTCTATTTTCAAAATTTTAAAAATTTTCTTTCTCCTATATTTTATGGCTTACAATAGGTTATTGTGGCTGTAGATTGGAGTTCTCAAGATCCTCTACAAGTTCATCTTTCAAGTCATAAAAGATCCTTGCTTGGTGGTGGCTTTGGATAGCCCTTGTTTCTTGTTCTTGAAATTTATCTTGTCCTTCTCTTTTGTAAGAAACTCTTTTATAAATTTTCATTGTATTTATATTTTTTTTTCTTCTTGTTCACTCCTGTAAAATTTGATATTTATTGATGTAATGGTGTAACATATAAATTATGGGGCTTGGTTAGGCTTGGTACATGAAACTAGACCACTAAAAATCCTAGAGGACTAAACATGCAACTGTGATTCTGAATCAGGGGCAAAAATGGAATAAACTGTACTAATCAGTAAACATTGAGACTAAACTAAAAATATGGGGTTGTAGTACTATGTCTTGTGGTCGTTTTGACAGGTATTTCATTAAATAACTCATTCCGATGATTAAACTAGAAACATTTTCGTAAAACATGTCCAATTCTGAGTAACAGATTTAAAACGGGCAAAAGTCATTTTTTTGTGAATAACCCTCTGTTACTCAAAGAATAAAAGTTTTATAGGACATCTTAACTTAAACGTGGCCAAAAACGGGGAACAAATCGGGTTAGTAAAACTCTAGATATCGCACTTTTCGTGAGACCATTGAAAATTTGAAAGCTGAATGGATTGATTGTTTGGGTAAATGGACTGTTTTGCTAATGTTACATAATTTTTGGCCAAGTGGGACCCACAAATCTCATTAATATAGAAGTAGACCTTTCCGGGGATATAAGGAACGAGACTTGTGGACTTACGGTTTGCAAATGATGATTTCCTAAACATATACAAGTTATTTAAATGCTAACAGCACTAGGTATAAATTGAGTATAAATTGTTTTACACTTTATAAAGTTGGACGTTTAAAACATTTTGAACCCCCCCTAATATATTTTGAACCCTGAGGCCTAAAGTGAACCTTTTTGACCAAAAACTTGACCCATGGACTAAACTTGAACCTTAGAATTAATTTGAACTTTTACATCAAAATTTAACTTGGGGTAAATGTAAGTTTCATACTTATATAAATACAAGGGTACATTTTTGGGTAATTTGTAAGTAATTAACTTAAACCTTGTGATGTATCTACGAATATTGTACCAAGCTTAAGTAAGATCATATTCTGTATATTACCAAAAGTACATCGATATCTATTTTCATAAACTAAGACAACGTATATTATTTAGGTTCATCGTAGAGCTTTTGCGGCTATTCCTTCACTTGCTTGTTCATTGCTATTTTCTTTGCTTTAAGGTGAGTTCATAGCCTCGCTTTTACTTACTTGAACGTTTTATAAACCTCGCGAGGGGGATACATGCTAGTTTTTACAAACTGAATACAAGTAGTTTTTGGTATGCTGGACCCGATCATATGATTATAGATATTGAATGCTTTTGCCAATTAAGTCCCCTCATGAACCGTTAATTACTCGAGTAGTAAACGCTAGTATTATGGATATGCATATTAGGCTTGGCGGGCTTGTTCGGGATACGGACACATAATAGTTAGAATTGTGGTAAATGGCAAATTTTACCTTTCCGGGGCATTATTAAATTACGTTAAGGTTCGGTTACATGAACTCAATACTATAATCAAATAAACCGACATGTAATTGCAATACTTGTCACCCGATAAATAATGTTTGTATTCAACTTATTACTTATTAAACTCTATGAATTCACTCAACTTTATGTTGACTTTTTAGCATATATTTTCTCAGGTATTATTTTGCTAGCTGAGCATTGGGAGCAATCGGAGTCGCGTGGATATCAAACATTGAAGGACTTTTTTTTTCTTCACATTCGATAATTATTTTCTTTAAATATGCAAATGAGTCATTTTTGAACTCTTGTAACTTAAGTTTTAAATATAAATTGTTGGGACCTTTGTACTCTGATTTATCAAATCGAATGTGACATTTTATTAAACGTCTCTTTTGAGGTCGTTTTATGTAACTTGTTTTTATGAACAATGAAGTGACACCCAAATTGTATTCCGCTGCGTTGTAAAATTTTGGGGGTGTTATAGAATGGTACCAGAGCATTAGTTATAGCGAATTAGGTCGTTTTCAAAACCTAAACTATAACTGATTTTCAAATTTTTTTTTAAGTCTTTCATCATTGTTCGATATTTGCGCACGCTTGCTCCCAGGTAACTTATATGCTCTATTTCGCATCAATACTTCTATTATATGACTAATGAATATATCCCCTAGTCATGATTTTGCTCTCTCATGCCTACTCTTACATTCTTGTGATTTATGAATTTTTTTTAAGACATTGTGGGTTACACAATGGTCTCATTTACTTCATTAACATTGTGAGTTGCACAATGGTTTCTTTTATTTGTCAGACATTGTAGGTGATTACAATGGTATATAAACTCTTTCATAACCTTATATACTATCATTACATCTAACAGCGAAACTCGTTACAATTTATCAATTCCTCTTGATTTCTTTACTCCCCGTAAACTTATGTTTCCTGAGCATTTCTGCACTTTTTTTTCAAATTGATACAAATTATATAGAAGACTATCTATATACACTTGATTTTCTCTTGACTATTTATACCTATTTACAAGAGCGTTACTTTTTATTTATATAAGGATACTTATTATAAACGTTTTATCCGACTCTTTACACTCAGTCTCTATAGCACCATGTCAATAAATTACCCCACTACTACCTTACAAACTAATAACATGATGCACCACTATTTTAGCTCTGACTAGTTCAGAATTTACTATTTTGTTACCCCTTTACAAATTATTTGGTAAATTACCTTGTAAAACTAGTTTACTACCATCTTTTAAACCATTTTCGCTAAAATTTTAATACAATGCTTTCCACTCTCTTACAAACTACTTTACCATCATCTATAAACTAAATTACTCGTTTACTTTAACCTCTTATGAACGATGTGGTGATCTCTGAAACATTTTCGCTACTTTAATTTATTTCCTTTTGATGATATTAACATTCGGTGTACTTTGTCAATTCTACAAGCTATTTTATTATTCAACTCTGAGTGTGAACATTCTTCTTATGTCTTTGACCCGCGTATGTTGTTTTCATTATCCATTGTTTTGAAATCTTCCAATTGATGGGAGTACGACCTTAACTTGTCATCCCGGATCATGCTATCCTTTGGCACTTACCTTTGCGAATGCGATTGACTAATGTCATATTATTATTCTCGTTACTTCTCATGATTTTGATGAATCATGTCGTTAATTAGACATCCTTTTATTTATTATAGCACTTGATCTTGTTGTGTATTTTTTTTGTGATGGACATACTTAAGTAGGATGATTTATAATCGTCTTATTGAAATGAATTGGGACGCTTCTTCATTTGAATAAGGAAATTATAAACCGCTGAACCATAAATTCATAAATCTTCACTTACATGGATTGGGACGCCTCTTTATGTAATTGACGAGTTATGAATGAGTGGGCTTATGTGTATCCACCATAGCGTGTGTACGAATCATTCTTTGAGCTATGAACTCTTCTTGACTCGTGATTTGTTATGTGCATTTTTCCAAATTTGTATCAACTACCGCGAGCTTGATAAGCTAATAGTAATGTACTTTTATCCGCTTTCACGAATTGACGACTTGATAAATTCCTTGTCTCCTATTGTCTTATCGCCAACACTTTTATTCTACCTTTCCTTTAAGGACCCTCATGACATTCTATTCGTTCCCTCATACCATTGCTTACATATTAGGTGATTTCTATCACTTGTTCTATCTTCGTTGCAACCTTTTTACTTTGTCAAAATCCCGAGCACAAAATGCATTAAGCACCTCCATGGGCTTCTATAAAAATTTTATACATCTTTATAAAAATTTTACAAAGATTTCACAAGTGATTAAATTACCAAAATAACATTTTTAAGTTAAAGAGTCGGTTCTAACCACCCTCTTTTGTAAAAATCATAACCAATATTTATATTGACACCATGCCCTATATTTCAAATTACACATTTTTTTTATATACATCATATTTTAATCACGTCTTCAGGATATGACTGATTTAAACTTCGTTTCAACTAATGATTCTTAAAATTTTGAAAATAGACATTCTACAATCACAACCATAAACCCGAATTTCAACATGGTTTTTATACATGCTTCCATCCTAAAAATCTTTAAAACGACCAAAAATGATTAAGAAGAATTGAGCGCCGGGACGTCGCTCTCTTAAGGGGTACGTGTTGTGACATTTCAAAATTTTCATGTCATTAATCTTAATAGTATTTAACTATTCAATTTTTTTTAAATAATTAACTTCGTCGGAAGTTATCCGCGTTTTGTCAAAACACGTTCAATTAATTCAACCACGACTAGACTATGTACACTCTACACTTTTTATGCATTTTTGGTTCCTTACAATCCTATTTTAAAAGTCCTAATTTATTTTTTTCTAATTTTTACGTAAACCTTGCACCTTTACGTTTTACCCGATTTAAATTTACGTTTTAAGGTTTTGACAAAGTGAACCAACCCTAGACTATGATAATTTACATATTTATGAATTTTTAAACTATTTCATGTTTACAAATGAGTTTTATACTTGTCGTGTCATTTTTATAGCTTACGTCACTTTTATCAAAAATCAGTGTCACCGAACGTGTTTTCGACTCACGGTTTCAGTTTTAACGACGTTTAAACACTCTGATAAACCCATGCCTCAACTAATATATTAAAATTAGTTATTTTAACAAGTTTTAACATTTTTACAAATTTAGTATTTTTACGTTACCCGCTTTTACGTTTTTGCATCTTAAAACCTTCACGTTTTCAATTACCGGGATCAAAGTACACATTGTAACTCATATTTAACACAAAATCAATCCCACTTTCCTTCCCCACACACCATGAACGACCCAAAAGCCACATGGATGCATATTCATGTGGTGAGTCATGTTGTGGTGTCAAACTCTTGCAAAAATTAAGACACATGTACTCCACTACACCCTTTCTCATATATATACTTCAAAAATTGCACATAGAACATATCACCAAGTATTTTCCACTCAAAATCTGCATTTTATCTCTTCAAATTCGTGGCTTCTCAAGGCCAACACACCCTTGGTGTTGTGTTTTTGCTAGTCCAAGATTTAGTGCAAGAATGGTGATCTCTTAGTGCTAGTTTGTTCCATGTTCATTTCTTCTTCAAGAGCTCTCTTCCTCAAGTGTTTATGAGCTGAGATTTTCAAGGTTTTTACAAGAGCTTTTGTTGGTGATTTTTCTAAAGCTTTTCAAGTTTTCAAGAAGTGGTGATTCTCAAAGTCCTTTCAAGAAGTGTTGGTGACAAGATTTGGTGATCATGAATTAGAGGAAAGGTGCATGCAATATCACCTTAATCTTGATCTCTATTTTCAAAATTTTAAAAATTTTCTTTCTCCTATATTTTATGGCTTACAATAGGTTATTGTGGCTGTAGATTGGAGTTCTCAAGATCCTCTACAAGTTCATCTTTCAAGTCATAAAAGATCTTTGCTTGGTGGTGGCTTTGGATAGCCCTTGTTTCTTGTTCTTGAAATTTATCTTGTCCTTCTCTTTTGTAAGAAACTCTTTTATAAATTTTCATTGTATTTATATTTTTTTTCTTCTTGTTCACTCCTATAAAATTTGATATTTATTGATGTAATGGTGTAACATATAAATTATGGGGCTTGGTTAGGCTTGGTACATGAAACTAGACCACTAAAAATCCTAGAGGACTAAACATGCAACTGTGATTCTGAATCAGGGGCAAAAATGGAATAAACTGCACTAATCAGTAAACATTGAGACTAAACTAAAAATATGGGGTTGTAGTACTATGTCTTGTGGTCGTTTTGACGGGTATTTCATTAAATAACTCATTCCGATGATTAAACTAGAAACATTTTCGTAAAACATGTCCAGTTCTGAGTAACAGATTTGAAACGGGCAAAAGTCATTTTTTTTGTGAATAACCCTCTGTTACTCAAAGAATAAAAGTTTTAGAGGACATCTTAACTTAAACGTGGCCAAAAACGGGGAACAAATCGGGTTAGTAAAACTCTAGATATCGCAATTTTCGTGAGACCATTGAAAATTTGAAAGCTGAATGGATTGATTGTTTGGGTAAATGGACTGTTTTGCTAATGTTACATAATTTTTGGCCAAGTGGGACCCACAAATCTCGTTAATATAGAAGTAGACCTTTCCGGGGATATAAGGAACGAGACTTGTGGACTTACGGTTTGCAAATGATGATTTCCTAAACATATACAAGTTATTTAAATGCTAACAGCACTAGGTATAAATTGAGTATAAATTGTTTTACACTTTATAAAGTTGGACGTTTAAAACATTTTGAACCCCCCTAATATATTTTGAACCCTGAGGCCTAAAGTGAACCTTTTTGACCAAAAACTTGACCCATGGACTAAACTTGAACCTTAGAATTAATTTGAACTTTTACATCAAAATTGAACTTGGGGTAAATGTAAGTTTCATACTTATATAAATACAAGGGTACATTTTTAGGTAATTTGTAAGTAATTAACTTAAACCTTGTGATGTATCTACGAATATTGTACCAAGCTTAAATAAGATCATATTCTGTATATTACCAAA
The DNA here is from genome assembly GCA_030686995.1 of Artemisia argyi. NCBI lineage: Eukaryota > Viridiplantae > Streptophyta > Magnoliopsida > Asterales > Asteraceae > Artemisia > Artemisia argyi. Next base: position 73,112,314 of record CM060683.1, read on the forward strand.
AGTACATCGATATCTATTTTCATAAACTAAGACAACGTATATTATTTAGGTTCATCGTAGAGCTTTTGCGGCTATTCCTTCACTTGCTTGTTCATTGCTATTTTCTTTGCTTTAAGGTGAGTTCATAGCCTCGCTTTTACTTACTTGAACGTTTTATAAACCTTGCGAAGGGGGATACATGCTAGTTTTTACAAACTGAATACAAGTAGTTTTTGGTATGCTGGACCCGATCATATGATTATAGATATTGAATGCTTTTTGCCAATTAAGTCCCCTCATGAACCGTTAATTACTCGAGTAGTAAACGCTAGTATTATGGATATGCATATTAGGCTTGGCGGGCTTGTTCGGGATACGGACACATAATAGTTAGAATTGTGGTAAATGGCAAATTTTACCTTTCCGGGGCATTATTAAATTACGTTAAGGTTCGGTTACATGAACTCAATACTATAATCAAATAAACCGACATGTAATTGCAATACTTGTCGCCCGATAAATAATGCTTGTATTCAACTTATTACTTATTAAACTCTATGAATTCACTCAACTTTATGTTGACTTTTTAGCATGTATTTTCTCAGGTATTATTTTGCTAGCTGAGCATTGGGAGCAATCGGAGTCGCGTGGATATCAAACATTGAAGGACTTTTTTTTCTTCACATTCGATAATTATTTTCTTTAAATATGCAAATGAGTCATTTTTGAACTCTTGTAACTTAAGTTTTAAATATAAATTGTTGGGACCTTTGTACTCTGATTTATCAAATCGAATGTGACATTTTATTAAACGTCTCTTTTGAGGTCGTTTTATGTAACTTGTTTTTATGAACAATGAAGTGACACCCAAATTGTATTCCGCTGCGTTGTAAAATTTTGGGGGTGTTATATGATGCATAAGCCATAAGTGCAAAGTTATGCACTTCAGGCTTGACTTGAGCCACCAAAGAATAATTTGGTTCTTCATCAGCCAAATCACTCCAATCATACTCTCCCAATCCATCACAAGACACCAATGCAGTAGTGGTATTCTTTGTTTCTTTAGTCTTCTTTGATGCTTCAGCATTTTTCTTTGGAGCTCTACACTCTCTAGCAAAGTGACCCTTCCTATTACAGTTGTAACACTCTATCTTTGACTTGTCAAAGCCAACATTCTCTTTAGGTCTGTACTTGATTTCTCTTCTAGTTCTCTTCAATAATTTTCTTGTCCTCAAGGTCAACATGGCCATTTGCCATTTAAGATCCATCTATTCAAGATCATCAGGATCAAGGTGATCCAGATCTTGATTAATAGCCTGTGACCTTATACTTGTAGTAAGATCAGCCAAGAATGCACACAAAGCAATATCACTGGTGGAATTATTGTCATTTGAACTAGCAGCAGATCCATCAGCAGTAGATACTCCATAAGCAGCAGAGTGAGATTCTTTAGACCCCTTTGACTTTGAAGATACAAAGGCAAGATTTTGTGCACTAGAAGATGAAGTAGATGAAGAAGACAACTCTGGTTCATACACTCTTAAGTTGTTATAGAGACTTTCCAACTTCATAGTTTCAAAGTCAGGCTTATTCCTCCAAACAACAGTGTGCATACTTCATTCAGGTGCAAGACTTCTAAGGAACTTGAGGTTTACATCTTCTTGTGGAACCACATAGCCAACAAGCTTTAGATAACTGACAAGTTGATTGAGCTTGTTGTAAGTGCCATTAATCTTCTCTCCACTTTCAGCAGTAAAGTTCTCAAACTGATGCTTCAACATGTTTTTCCTTGACTTCTTGGTAGCATCATTCCCTCCAAACCTGAATTCAACAGCATCCATCAAGTCTTTAGCAGTCTCACAGCTATCAAAGTCCAACTGAAATTCATTAGGTATTCCCATTAAGAAAATATTGTGTGCCTTGATCTCCATCTTTCTTAAAGAATTCTCTTCAGCAGTCTTGATTGGTATCTCTTTTCCATCAGCACCCTTCTTTGGTAAAGAGTCACCATTGATGATCACATTCCACATGTTAAAGTCAATCATGCGAATGTACTGTCTGATTCTCATCTTCCACGGCTCATATTCACCAGGGTTGAGCATAGGAACCTTTGAAGCAGTCACCATATGTGTGTCATCACCCATCTTTAGTAGTTGATTATGAACAACAAACTTGCAAGGAACAGTTTCTTTTTTATTACAACTTCTAGATCACAAGCTCTGATACCACTTGTTGATCCCAGTTGAGCAAACGATCTTATATAGAAGTTGACTTGATTTATACACTTAAGCTAGAATGCGGAATGTAAAAGCTTAACTTAAGAATAATAATTCACTATCAACATTTCAATATTATTAATACGAGCACTCGACAATGCTAGGGTTTTACAACCTTGAAGTGTAAACGAAAACTAAACAATACGTACTCAATCTAACCCTAGGATCCTCCTTTTATAGGCCAATGAGTCCTACTAGGTTTACAATAACTTTCTATACGAGATAAGAATATTCTAGACGTATATTATATACACACAATCTATTCTATAATTATCTACTTCGAATACATGCTTATCACATTAGCAATAGATTCCTTCAGCAACATTTTCCCTTAGCAGCACTTTGTCATCAACAGCAGAATCATTTACCTTAGCAGCAGTTTCATCACAACAGTAGTTTCACTCAGCAGCAGAATCCAAAACCCAACATTACTTGTTTAGTTATTTGAAAAACTTTATGTTTGTTTAAAGATATAAACACAACTTTACTTGTTTAATTCTTTGAAAAGCTTTACGCGTGATTAGCAATTCTAACTAAAGACAATATGTAATAAGCAAAGATAAAGAAAGAAACGATCAAACCACGACACGATTGTTTATCGTGGTTCGGCTACAAGGACTCTTTTTTCTTGCCCTACATCCACGCCCCGAGTTTCCAACTCGAGAGTTATATGCACTAATTAACAAGCTCTTTTCCTGGTGGAGAAACCTTTACAACGTCGCTTACACTTTTACCGACACTAAGCTAGACATCGAGTTCTTTTACACGGGTACAACCACTCCCACTGTCGCTTACACTTTTACCGACACTAAGCTAGATGTCGAGTTCTTTACCAAGGGTACAACCACTCCCGTTAGTTCTTTTACAAGGGTACAACAACTCCCGACACACTATGTATTTTGAGGCCTAAAATACTAACCAATCACTTCTACATACATGATACAAATGAAGTATAAACTACCAAAGCTTATACATGACAAAGCTAACAAGACTTGCAACTTTAGAGTTGAAGCTTGTAACTTCTTGAATAATCTTGTGAAGTCCCTTGCTACATAAGAGGATCACACAAGTCAAATGTTATTGAGTTAGTTGAGAGAGTATATGAAAATATGTCCTAAAGTGATGACTCAAAACTAACAAACGGTTTGGTATTTATAGCAAAACCTTCTGCAGGTCTGGCGGATACGGCGGAACCCTCAGATGGGTTCCGCCCGTGTACCCCCAGGGTTCCGTCAGGGCTGCAGTTGGTTTTGCAATAAATCTTCCAAACCAAACAAGGTCACATCACATAAATACTAGTCAAACACAAACTTGCACAAGAAAACTTATGGTTAGTCAAACACACTTTCTTTCCATAAATGTATAATGACAAACTTACCATAAATGTGATGTGATATTTCTATTTAAAGAAATAAATGTGTTGTGACAAGACTCTTTCTAATTTAAGAAATAAAAACAATGTTTTGTTTAAAAGGAAATGTAATCCTTAGTTTAAACAAGACTTAAACACTTAAAGTGATGATTTACTCTTAGCTAAAGTTCATACTTTGTCATTAACAAAACTTAGCAAAGATCATAAAATATAAATAACGTTTTTAGGCGATATTTGTATTAACAGGCTTTGTCTTCAACAAGATTCTGATGTAATGTGATAACAAAAGTGCCATTTCTCTTTGCTGCAACAACGTCCAGCACTCCCGATCTAAGCGCATTGATATCTGACATCACTCCATCAGGGAACAAGTTGAGAAAAGGGTAGTGGAACTTTACTTTGTGAGGCACAGTTTCAGTTGCAGATATCTTTACTAAGGCGCTCTCAAGAGAACGATTTCAATTTATTCTCCCACGTCTTGGAATGAAGAGTCTCTCACCAGAATCACTCAAAGGTCTTTAGGACGAAATGAGGAGTAATGGATTGGGTTCATATATCCTTTGTACATAGTCTAAAACAAAAAGAAAATAAAAAAAATATAAAACCATCAAAATCCATAAAAATATGAAAATCATAAAATTCCATAAATATTCTTCTCGCGACATGTCTCTCGTGTATTAAATATTATGTACGTGTCTAGAAATGTCATTCAATAATGACACAGAAACACACATATGCTTGAGCGAGAGTTTTTTTTTCCATTTTGTTTAATAATAATGTTTTCTAAAACATGTCGCTCCTCAAAACCTTTTTCAAAAATGGCTTGCTATTACTTCAGATAGCAACCCAATCTTCAAAATGAGGAAAGCACGTCGCCAAAAAGACGGCTGTTCCTGTCAACGGGTGATTAAGTTCTCCCGGGCATGGATTACTTTACATCTATGCACCCTCGACTAGATGTACGTTTCAGTGCATCATTTATTGTACAAGAAAAGAAGTCTTCTTTACATCGCAAATACTTTTCCATCTATGATTCTTCAGGAAAGTATTTGTGCTAAACCTGGTGGTACCATGATTTCTAAAAATCAATCAAACTTGCAGTTTTTCATAAAATTTGCCACACAATCGATGTCAAAAAGTTAAGTTTTTAATTAAAATTTTAAATACAAAATGGGTCATCGACTGAGGGGGTGAGTGATTTCAAAATTCTATGTCATCAAAATAAGTCACTTTGTACATAATAAGCAGTGAACAAAATGTGGTTGTTATGTGTCAGAATATGAATTTTTCATGAGTTTTTCGTTAAACTCCAAATCAGTTATAAACTCATATTTTGTGACACTAACAGTCTCCCTCAATGATTGAGGGGGAGTATTGTATCGTCTCATTGTCAGAATACATTCAATCAGACCACATTTTTCTCCTAAACTTTTCTAACTTATTTAAATCACTTAGGATCACAAATCTCAAATGGTTTGAAATTTTTGATCGGGGGAGAAAATGTGATTTAAATATGAAATCTGATAAAAATGCGATTGTTTGGACCTAAAAGTATGCTATCCTATATGTGCTAAACTCTTTTGTATATCAATGCACATATTGAGGGGGAGAAAATGGCTTGTGGTGACTAAAAAGGATGTGGCATCTCATGTAAGCGCGACTCAGACTTCACCAATGAATTGACGAACAAAAACTGCCATTAATCGAAAGGGCTTGTCTTGGACGGGTAATAATTTCAAGCTGGTCTAACCGATGTAAGCGTGTCTCGAAGAGGACTTGTCCGAGTAGAATGTACCGTTTCGAGAAACTTTCAGTGATCTTGACCAGGCCGGGTAATAATTTCAAGCTAGTTTATCTAGTGATGTAAGTGTGTCTCGAATCGGTCATGTTCGCTGAAGGTGGATCAATTCAAAAAGTGCAAACTCTACCCATCATGTATAAATTTTAAATAAAATCATATGAGCACATGTTAAGGGGGAGTATTTGAAAAATACAAAACTCTCAAAGTGTTTGCAAAATGTGTTTCATAATCATAAACACTTTGAGAGATTTTTCAAAATTTCCGTCCATGGCAACATAGGATAGTCATGAAGTTATAAGGTGGCTAAAGTTAGGAAACCTGTCCTATGATCTGCCATAGCCGGAGGGATCTACCCAAGGACAATACCGAATAGCTAGTATTAGAAAGTCCTTAGGTATGATATGTAAAAAGGAGTAATGTGAGAAAGGAGAAAGAAGGGGTTGAAGAATTTAAAAGAAATAAGGGATCTACCCAAGGACAATACCGAATAGTTAGTATTAGAAAGTCCTTAGGTATGATTATGTAAAAAGGAGTAATGTGAGAAAGGAGAAAGAAGAGGTTGAAGAATTAAATATATATATATATATATATATATATATATATATATATATATATATATATATATATATATAAAGTCCTTAGGTATGATTATGTAAAAAGGAGTAATGTGAGAAAGGAGAAAAAAGAGGTTGAAGAATTATATATATATATATATATATATATATATATATATATATATATATATATATATATATATATATATATATATATATATATATATATATATATAAAATAAGAAAGGGTGGAAAAAAATAGCCCTTCTTTTATTCAACCTTAGGTAGAAACCGGGTTCAATTCATATGCTACTGGTGGTTGCTAAGGTGACATCAGTATTGAAGACAAAGACGTCATGGACCCAATGACGCACTACACTTAACCTTCTAAGCCACTCAAGTTCTCTCAAAAGAGCTTGTTTCATTCTCACGGGGAACCCTGCATAATCTATCGACCGCTCATTACGAGCCATGTTGATATTGAAACAGGAAACATCACTCAAGTCTCCGATTACCAAAAAGTGCACTTATCGAGTCTAGAAGCCGCAAGAGATACAACAAAATATCTCATTGGAACACATGTTACTTCTACACTGGTTGTTCGACATTAAGGACACCAGTTGTAAACTTATGAGTCCTACACAGATCTTAGCAATCTGCCAGAACATTTATGAGGGAATTTACTAAGGTAATTCTTAGTGATTGAATAGAAATTCCTGTCAAGGTCAACATCAAACAGCCCTGAAAGCAGGTCATTTAGGTAATTCCTTGTGGATTACGCTTAGTGATCGCGGTGGTTTCAAACGGTCTACAACCGTGGAGTGAACTCCAGCGACTCACCTAATCGTTGATCTACTTAGGTAGATATTTTAAGCCTTCTCGGGGGTATCCAATTCAGGAACGGCCTTGGCAAGGATTAGAGAAAGTTTTCACACTATGCTGATTACGGTCTCGAAGTCCGAAACTATAAGTACCAGATGATTTGTTGTTAACTGTTTACTTGTAGGAATAACTGGCGGTTGCTACTGATTGCTGAAAAGATGCTAATCCATCACCCCATGCTCACACTTCACCATCATAATTCAAGAATTCATGCTATTTGAAAGACCTTCAACAAAGCTTACGAAACTCTGATGCTGTGAATCATGATCCAAAAAAGTATGAGCATGTCGGTCCAAAGATCAACACATCACATGGAGACGATAATGCTAAAGATGACTTGAAGATGAACTTTGGATGATGACCTCAAGAATGCTTAAAGTTCATCCAAGACCAATGACCAATCATCAAAAGTTCGCTTATTGAAGAACAAAGATTAAAGACTTTGAAGAATCAAAATCTATGAGCTAGAAATATTATTCATGTAATAGAATGCTAATATTCAAAGCATATTTTCCGGGGTGACATCCCTTGGGGGGAGATTGTTAGGAATAAAAATATTCAAGTAAAAGACTCGGTCATCCAGAGTATAGATTAGCATCAAGTAGCTCGTAGTTATATTAATATTTAGTTAGTTAGTAGTTAGTTAACGTAGTAATTGTGGAGTGGGTCGGGTCTTTACCCGCTGTCAGCTCACTTTACAGCCCGTGTAGGAGCGTTTGATTGTAACTATAAATACCCCTTCCCTCCCAAGGGAAGGGTTGAACCTTTCATTAGTTAATCTAACATCACATTGTTTCTCTCTCAAAAGGCTCCCATCTTCCTCTCTCTAACTCTCTTTCATTCGATCCATATCACAAGACCATTCATGTTATGATTATTTAGTATCCTACATTCCGCCTCTTCTCGTTCACGCGGTATGTATGTTCTTTTCTTAGGAACCAATCCCAAGTCCGAACCCCCGACTTCTTGCTTACTCAAAACTAGAAATTGTTCATAAGCCTCAAAACCCCGCATATATCGGTCTGAATTGTCTTGATAATAAATATCGTAATGATCATAGGTGTTGGGATTCATAGTGTTTTTTTTTTAACAAATAACTAAGAATTATTTAATTACAAAAGAATTATTTTAGAAGTGGGCTAAGCCTAAAACATAATAACTAAGCCCAAGCTAAATATATGTCGCTAAGCCCAAATCACAATAGTTAAGCCTAAGCTAAATATATGTCGACTAACAGTCAAGGCCATTAGTCAACTCGTTCGAAGTAAATTGGATATGAGGTTAATTGTTAAGTAACTTATTCTCTTTGAAAACCTTTCTATTTGTAATCAAAAGTATTTTAATAGTATACATTCTTTGTTGTATTTTGTAGTTGATTTGACAAAGACTAATATATTTAATATAAGATCATGCAAAAGTATTGTTATATTCGGTTTGTCATATTTTGTGGTGATTGTAACTATATGGTCCATCCAACTTCAGGTTGTTTTCATGAGTGTGAAGAAAGAGGACTTCTTTTTAATAGAAAGGAAGAAAAATAAAAGAAATAAAAAAAAATATATAAAAGAAGCCAGAAATCATACTGCGTAGATGAAATGGAATCGATGTCCTTCGCTTCATCTGCAGTTACCGGTGTAATAAAGCAAGGGGAGAGGAGCATATAAGTCAGATTGCTTAATTAATGTATAAGACTGAAGATCAAGCTAGGAATTATAATAACTATTAATTATTATCGCAACATTATAAATTTGAGGATGCAGGTTTATTTATTTTTTATTTTTATTTTTTAATTTTTTTTGAGAGTTAGATTCATTGACGGACCTACTTAATTGGTTGTCGGGTGTGGCACGAGTTACATTTGAGTTTAGGTGACGAAGTATACATTTTTTCCTTTGAAAAGTGTCTAAGTTTTATATATGCAGCCCCTGATAATATTTTTGTGTTACTTTGATTCTTTATGGGGCAAATTTAATTTGGCCAAAATAATATTTGATGGTGCAATTTTAATACTTACAATGATGATAAAGAAAACGAGTTATGCATAACGCTTCTAAATATCAAAAGTCAAATCCTAGGAGTCAATATTGAAGAAGTGGTTAATAACTAATACTCGTAACTTTTAAACACTAAAAGGTGTCCAACTAAAAGGGAAAAAAGGTTCACTTGTTAAACCTTACATCTATCTTCTTTCATTAGAAACTAACGGCGATATGACATATGAAAGTCATGTGACTAAATTAGTTATGCTTAAGGCACTGTACTAACCAAATAATCCAACATAGGGTAGTATAGGGTACCGTTAAATACTTTGAGGCAGAAGAATGTCCGATTGACCAAATTCAAGCATAAGTCATTTTTGGATTTTTTTTGCCATTATAATTTTGTGATACTCGTAAGTCCTAAACAACTAGGAAGGGCAATTGTGTCAATTTACACCTTTTATTTCCCCCCTCTCCAAAACAAGCACTCAAAAAACCCCTCTTTTAGGCGGGAAAAACCCCATTTTCATTTTCATTTTCACAAAAACACCCACTTTCACACACTCATCTCCACACACACAAAAACACATCTCATGGCTCCAAGAAAAAAACCCACAATCGCCACCACCACATCATCAAAAAAACCCACAACCAAAACCCAACACCAACAACAAAACCAACCCTCTCAAAAATTCGGCATCCAACACTTTTTCGAACGACACACACAAAACACCCAAAAACCCACTTCCTCAAAACAACCCACAACCCAAATCGGGTCAGACCCAGATAACCCAACATAGGGTAGTATAGGGTACCGTTAATATTTTGAGGTAGTAGAAGGTCCGATTGACCAAATTCAAGCATAAGTCATTTTTGGATAAAAGGGATAATTCTACAAATGCCTCACCAAGTACAACTTGGTGACCCCTAGTGCCCAAAAATGAAAACTTTTCTTCAAATACCCCAAAGGGAGAGGGTCGCCTAAGAACCTTGGGCGGATATCACACAAACTTGCCAAGTGTCCCCTAAGTTGTACCACTTATGATAGGTATGTTCTTGGGCGACTGGGTCCACAATTCTTGGGCGATCGGTCATTTTTTACTTTTAGTCCAAAAGTTATTAACTACACTTTTGATCCTTGTTGTTTGTTTGGTATTTCATTTTTGTCACACACATCTATTAGTAAAGAATATACAATTGTGTTAATATACACATTTACACACAACCCAGGTCTTCAAAAACCCAGATCTTCATAAAAAAAACCAATATCTTCATCCAAAACCTAGGCCACAAATTCCAAAAGTAGATCCACCATTGACTCACTCCACAAATTCCAAAAGATTCAATCACTACAAAAATGATTCATTCAAGAAGTTGACGAAGACACTGATTGACTCACTCCACCGAAATAATAATAATAAACTAAATCCACAATCAGATCCACCAAAAGCACCTCCTTCGTTCACTTCCACCCTATCATGACGTCATCATCCTCATCCTCCACATCAGATTTCCTTTCCTCCGTTGACGACTTTGACCACCTGCAGGACTCCATCGTCCTCCTAATCTTCAACAAGCTTTTCGACGTCAAGACGATAGGCCGATGCTACGTCGTTTCGAAAAGGTTCCAAAGCCTCATTCCTTAAGCTGAAAACGTCGTCGTTCGAGTCGATTGCGTTATTTCCGACGATGACGTCACTCCCAATTCCATCAGTGGTGAGTCACGTGTTGGTACGTTTGCTAGATTATGTTTCGGATTGGAGCAGAATCAAGAAAAAGGGAGTGGTTGTGTTTGCATTTGATATTGGGAGAAAAGTTTATGTTGGTGGCTGAAAGGAAGCAAAAAAATGAATTACAGTAGGTTTTAGGTTAGGTTTTGTTGTGATATATCAGATAAATGAATCATTTTGTCTTTTGGTCCGTAAGTTTTTGGATGAATAATTTTGGCAATTGGCAATAAAAATCTTTATCGAAGTACAATAGTTGGATGAATCATTTTTGTAGTGATTGAATCTTTTATATATGTGTTTGTGTATTTTAAAGAAATAAAATGTGCCCATTTTATTTATAAAAGAGAAAAAAAGATTGTTACCAAAAATGAAATACCAAGCAAACAACAAGGACCAAAAGTGTAGTTAATAACTTTTGGACTAAAAGTAAAAAATGACTGGTCGCCGAAGAATTGTGGACCCAGTCGCCCAAGAACATACCTATCATAAGTGGTACAACTTAGGGGACACTTGGCAATCTTGTGTGATATCCGCCCAACGTTCTTAAGTGACCCACTCCCTTTGGGGTATTTGAAGAAAACTTTTCATTTTAGGGCACTAGGGGTTACCAAGTTGTACTTGGTGGGGCAAATGTAGAATTATCCCTTTTTTGCCATTATAATTTTGTGATACTCCTAAACAGCTAGGAAGGGCAATTGTGTCAATTTACACCTTTTATTTTCCCCCTCTCCAAAACAAGCACTCAAAAAACCCCTCTTTTAGGCGGGAAAAACCCCATTTTCATTTTCATTTTTACAAAAACACCCACTTTCACACACTCATCTCCACACACACAAAAACACATCTCATGGCTCCAAGAAAAAAACCCACAATCGCCACCACCACATCATCAAAAAAACCCACAACCAAAACCCAACACCACCAACACCAACAAAACCAACCCTCTCAAAAATTCGGCATCCAACACTTTTTCGAACGACACACACAAAACACCCAAAAACCCACTTCCTCAAAACAACCCACATCTCAAATCGGGTCAGACCCAGATAGGAAATCCGACCCGGTTGCCAATAGTGGGTCTAATTTGGGTATAAACCCTAGAAATGAATTGGGTTCTAATGGGATTAAAAATGGGTCACAGAGTACACCTGTTGAGGATTTGATACCAGCTGTTAAGATTGATGATGATGGTGATAATGGGAGTGTAATGGAGGTTTCGCCGGAGCTGTGTAAGGCGGTTTCGCGGAAACGGATTAAGTTTTCGCCCGGGATGGTAAATTATATAAATTTGCATATACATATAGTTTTGGGATTGAGTTTTTTTGGGGGTCATTGTGATTAAAAAACCAATTTTGATTATGTAAGATTAAGGTTTATAGAGATGTTTTAGGTTTAGTTTTTTAAGGGCGAATTGCATAAATTTATTGCGAAAGAGTGTTTGGGTGGTGGCTACTTAATTGCACGAGGGAGACGATGCTTACTTTTTATAACTGAAACGGAGCTAAAGTAACCCTATAAGCATACTTTATTTATCAAGTTGGAACAAATGCAAGTACAATGACCAGTGGGAACGTTAGATGAAATATTTGTGTAATTACCTTATGGCGTTATGTTATTTTGCCCCATTTATTGCTATGGTCACTTTTCAGATTGATCCATGTTTTATAGTTGACTAACCATTTGCATGGATTATCGAGTATAAAAAGAAACTTTTTCAACACTTGATTATCAAGTACAGATAAACAGATCCTTTTTGGTTACGTCTACTTTAGGTGGATACTCTTCACACCCTGTAGTTTGGCATCCTTTTTTTGTTCATTCGTGATATAATCATGTTTTGAAGCAAAATATTAGTTTTTTATTTTTATTTTTATTTTTATTTTTTTTATTTTTTTTGAACATTCGCCTATGTAAAAAAGTTCTACACCAGTTTTTCATTACTTTTGAATTTGATTTTGGGATAAGGTGGAACCTTTATGAAGATTGGACGGAGAGAAAGACTAGTGTTTGCATTTGTATGTGAAATTGAAAATAACTTGAGTTGTGACATATTTTCTTTTTATTGAATAACATGGTAGCTGATAGACCAAAGCCAGGATGATGGAGGTGATGAGATCACATGGAGGATATCTCCGGTAAATGAGCGTCTTCATGCATTAACAAAGAATTTAGTGGAGGTGCGGAAAGTGTTAGGAGAATCTTCGCGGTTCAACATTATGAAATTCAAACATAGTTCCGATAGCAAGGCACGTGACATGTTGTTGCTTATAAAAATTGACTCTTATCTCTACTTTTACAACAAATTTCTGATAATTGTAAAATCTAAAAAATACAGATTTCTCCTTCCTCAGCTGCCAAGCTAGAAAAATTCCTCTCTTCTCCTCCCGGAAAATCTGCTGATATTTCATCAAAGTTTTTGAAGGCGATAGGTTTGGAAAAACGTAACCTTGACCAAGATATGATGTTATGCGGTAGCAATGAGAAAGCAGCTGATAAAGACAGTGCAAACTTTAGGAGTCCTTTTAAGACTCCACCGTCATGCCACGATAAGGTTCTTTATATATTCTTCTTCATGATGCCTTCTGTTATTTTACAATTTTGTCCTTCGTCTAATTTGCTTGAATAAAAAACAGGCTGGTGATATTGTTGATACTAATGCAGAGTCATCTCAGATGGGTTCAAGGCAACACAAAAAGGTTTCTACTTTTAATCTGTCCACTCTTAATATATGTCAGTTTGTATTGATGGGTATTTGGACATGTCTTTGAAAGCGATTAAGTGATACTGAATAATCAGATACCCACTTGTGAAAAACATTAGACATTTTATGAGAGGGGAGTGAAAGTCAAATCGGGTTATAAGGAGGTGTAGATAATCACTTTTGTTGCAGCTAGTTTGAAACTAACCCCATAAAATTGATTATTTGACTACTAATCATCAGATAAGCAGAGGCAGAACATGTTTACCTGAACTTTAAAGTTTATTCAATCGGTTGTGAACACAAATTCCCCCAACCAGCATCATCATGCAGTCATATTTTCAAATCAATATCTTAATAGCATTATGCTTTGTTCTTTAGGCGTTGCTTGAACTTCTAGATCAAGTAGAAGATGTAATCTGTACAGAAGATCAAATATCTACAGACTCCAGAACATCAAAAACATCATTCAAAACCAAACCCAATAATAGAATCTATGTTGAGTCTGATGTTGCTGTGGAACGACCAGGAGTGGGTTCAATAGAAAAGGTCAATAAAGAACCTTCTAACGTCTATTTTCTTGTGTTCGAGGTATGCTTCAGAATTTTATGTATTATTGCTCTTAATTAGATAAATGAAGCCATTGGTGATCCATGCACTCCATCATTCACTATCGTAGGTATCAGAGAAGCAGTATGTTGGATCAAATGGCTCTCAGTGCTCTTCAAAGGTTTGCTTCTGAAAAATTATCTACCAAATTTACCCCTGTGTATTGTAAGTATTTTATATTATATGATACCATCCTCAGGTTTTGAGGTTACTGAATGAGCAATGTGGAGAAGAGCGTTCGGTATATTTGTCAGATGAGTGGTACTCAGCTAAACTCGTCTCTTTCTGTAATATCTTTTATGTTGATTATATTTCTCTTACAAATGTTTCATATTTATCTTCTAGGTATCATAGTGTCATATCGCCTGGAGACACTGTACATGTCATTGGTGAATTTAATGAGGAGGGGAAATGTGATGTGAATCGTGACAACAATTTCCTAATTGTTCATCCGGATATATTGGTGTCTGGAACTCGGGTAATGTTTTACAGTATTATTAGTGGCTAATTTGGCCCATTTTTCTCCAAACGGTTGATCAAATGCCATATATTGTTTTCTGATGAACAAATTTAATTGGTGACAGGTAGCTGGTAGTTTCAGCTGCCATAGGCGCACTGTACTGGATGAAAGGTTAAAGAACAATGAGCAGTCGGCTCCAGCACTAATGGGCACCTTACTCCATCAACTATTTCAAGTCAGTTGGTTAAACTTTTAATTTGCCTTTGATCAGAGCATACTCATTGTATTATATTGTTAGCTGAATGGACTTCTGGTTATTTTCTTAGGCTGGACTTATTATGGAAAGTCCAACCAAAGAGTTTCTGGAAGAGTATGCACGAGTCTTGCTTCAGAAGAATTATGAGGGCCTGTATGCTTGTGGAGGTGAACAAAAATTACAAGTAGCAAAACTAAAAGGAATAACTAGACTAGATATTCTTGAAAATTAAAACTTTAATCTTTTCTTATGCTGGTCATTGCAGTTTACGAAGGCGATATTCACAAGACTATGATTGAGTCAATCCCAAAGTTATTAAATTGGATTTTGCGCTTCCGAGATTCACAGGTGCCTAAATTGTAAACAATCCCCAATATTTTCATTTCAGTCTATTGCTTTGGTTTCCCTTTAGTAGGTTGTTTAGGGCCCGTTTGGTATATGTTTTTTTATTTTAGGAATGGAATCATTTTATAAAAAGAATCGTTTGGTTTGTTTTTGTGATTACAAACAATCAATCTAAACCCATAAATTCATTCCACTACAATTTGGTCACTTTTGTTCCATTCTCCTGACAAATTCTGAGCACCAAAGTTACCACCACACAATTTGCTAACTTTCCTTTATTTTATAATATTTATTTACTCATGTGTGTTAAAACTATATAAACAATTAATATAGTACATGTTTCTTATTAAAACAAAATATTATCATTTATTTATTTTTTATTCCACTTTCAATCAAACCAACACCAAATCCAAATCCGATTCCAAACCCTTTTACGTACCAAACGCACCCTTAGTATTTTAGTACAAGACATGGCCATTTTACCCTTGCGTTCTCTGTTGGTGCTACATATGGCATCACACAGGAATGCATTTCTATCATATGTCAATAGGATTTAGAATTAATTTTAAAGCTCAAATGTAGTTGTAATTTTTGCCATTCATGCTGAGAACCGTTTTGTTGGTGCTATATATATCATGACACCAGGATTTTTTTTTCCTCCTATACAAGTAGGACCTAAATCTACTAAATGTTATAAAATTAATTTATCTTGTGATTTATGTTAAGAACTTTTCTCCTTATAAGTTATAAATATTCTATACTGATTATGCACATATTCTGACGTTGTCAACTTGTGTAGAGTCCTACTTCTAGTGTTGATTTTGGCTCTACTGATGGAATTAAGAAAGTGAAAATTGAGGTAAGTATCTTATGTGTTTTCATTTGTTCTGTCAATATGTATATTACCCATTAGTTTCTAAGCACGAAGTAAATTCCATCCAAATTTAGTTTCTTGTAAAACTCTGGAGTTTATTAAGTTGAATTATGGCGTGAGGAATCGAGGATGTCATCTATAATAATATCACACCTGACAGTTATTGCCTTATAGGTGGTCTATTTGTCAATACAAGTTTTATAAATTATATATTGAACTTCTATTCAGTGAATTTTCAAACAAATAAAGAGTAGTTTTTTTTATCAGTCTGAAGAAATTCAGATATACAGTACATCTTAATTGCCTAATCATTGCTGCATTAAGTTGGTTCATAGGTGTTTGTTTCTGTTGGAAATTTTTTCTTTGAATTAGGTAATTGACATTGAGGAGATGGCATGGGCACCAAGGTACGGGATGAAAGGAGTTATAGATGCATCTATGCATGTACAAGTTGCTTCTAATTCTAATGAAACCAATGATTTGATTATGCCTTTTGAGTTTAAAACCGGAAAAGCAACAACTGGGCAGGTATATTCACATTTTTTTTCTCCAGAAAGTTCTAAACCATTTATGGTTCATCGTTTACCATATTATAATGCAGGCAGCTATGGAACATAGTGCCCAAGTGATGTTGTACACTCTCCTTATGTCTGAAAGGTACAAAAAGAATATAGATTACGGTCTATTATATTATCTCCACACAGATCAGACACAAGGAGTCGCAGTTCGGCGATCTGACTTGGTGGGGCTAATTATGCGGCGTAACGAACTTGCTAGCGATATTTTGAAGGCATCGATGACTCAGCAGCTTCCACCAATGTCGCAGGTTTCTAACTATACATATTTCTGTAAATGTGATTATATTCTGTGATGTATTAGTTTTGAATTAAATACATGTTTATAACCTTTCCAGGTCCCAAACATGTGCAAAAGTTGTAGGCACCTTAATGCTTGTACAGTATACCATAAGGTACATTAGTTTACTAAACATGTAGTTCACCTCTTATGTTTTGTTTGTAGTAAAATTTATCATTCAAGATTATTTTTTTAAATTCTATAAATGGTTGTGCTATATTGAAGGCACACAATGGAAGCGTCGAGGGTAGTGGATTAGGTGATGTTTACAGTTCACTTGTGAACCATTTAACAGCTGCTCATTGTATCTTCCTTAAGAATTGGGAAAGATTGATCGACTTAGAAGCAAATGAATTAGAGGTATAAACGCAAACTACAGCCATAACTAAGTCCATACTTGTTTCTCCTTTTCCTTTAAAATTTTACCCTCTTTATTTATGTCGCCAGGTTGTGAAGAAAGGAATGTGGGGCTCACATAGTTTGAAAAGCCAATATTCAAGTACTTGTTTATCCTCCATGATTCTTGACCCTTCAGATCAAGTTCTGGAGGAAAACATAACTCAAGGCAATCGGTTTGCTTACCGATTCATGCGCCAAGATTTGAATTCTTCGCCTTCTGGAAAGGATTTGGAGTGCTCACTTAAATCCGGGGACTATGTGGTAATTTTGTCACTGTTTTCATTAAAAAATTAGACACCATAATATCCTTTTTTTAATCAACTTCATAATAATCTCATTTTCACTTATTCTCAGATCTTGAGCACTGATCCTGGTCGTCTTGTGGTTGGAAGAGGAGTCATAATGGACATGACTCGCCTCAATGTCACTGTATGTCGATTTTCTTTAATACTTTGTAGTACTTGTTTCAGTCATTATATTATAAAGTATTTTCTTTCGGTATCATAAACACATCAATTTGATTATTTTTGTGCAGCTTTCTTTCTCAAAGAGCTTAAGACTTCCAGGGAGCAGGCCTTCTAGAATCATTAATGATCTTTGTCAAGAAGTTTGGCGGATTGATAAAGATGAATTTACAGCGTCTTTTGCAACGATGAGGTAATTGGAGGTTATTATTTATTATTTTTTTTTTACTATTACAAGTGTGACTATGTTATACTGACTATTATTGATTATGTATTGTGTATTTCATCTTTCTTTAGGTTCAACCTAATTCAAATGTTTCTACAAGATGATAGAAGTTCACACCTTCGAAGTATGATTGTTGACCTTCATGTAAGTGTTCAATCACCATGTAAAATCTTTTAAATTGAGATGGCAAAATGGTAGGATGGTAACAGGTCAACATGGGTTGTACTTTTTAGAAGTAATTGTTGAGTCAAATATGGGGTTACGGATGGTAACAGGTCAAATACGTGCTGACACAGGTTAGGCTGGGTTGACCAAAACACTTTCAGTAATTCCGTCCAAAACTTTTGGAATTATTTATAACTAACTAGTGTGCTAAAACGGCTTGCCTAAATCGTGTTATTTAACTAATACTCTAGTTTTCTATTGAAAATACACTTGGGGCGATTTTAAACAGTTTTCTTTAATTTACCATTTTAACCCAATAGAAAGAATACATAACCCAAATTGACCTATTCTTTTGTAAATGGGTCGATACTGCCACCTCTATCTTTACATGACCTTGTAGGTGTAATTTCTCAAGTACATTATATGTAGGCTCCTCGATATGACGGTGGTTGTATATTCAGTCAAGATCCTGCCGTATCATACATTTGGTCAGAGAAGACTTTAAATGATGATCAGCGCAAAGCAATACTAAAGGTTAGTCTAGTAATGTCCTTTTCAGCCTTGCTAAGGAAGTTAGTACTAGGTGTCTTTTATAATGGCTTACGTTACCTACCTCCATTATTCTGCTAATTTCAGATCCTTACTGCGAAGGACTATACACTTATCTTAGGAATGCCAGGTACTGGCAAAACATCCACTATGGTCCATGCTGTCAAGGCCTTGTTAATAAGAGGTGCCTCTATTTTGCTCACATCTTACACAAACTCTGCTGTTGATAATTTACTTATCAAATTAAAATCTCAGGTAATTTGTAAGCTTCATTGATAAATCATTAGCGTAATGAATACACTATTAAGTTATGCCCTATCAATACATTTTATGAACTACCTCAGGGAATTGATTTCATACGTATTGGTAGAGTGGAAGCTGTGCATGAGGAAATTCGTGGGCATTGTATTAATGGTCAGATATATTTATTGATTACATTAACAGCCTGCATCCTATATCAGTTGAATTATATGTACTAAATTGTTAAATAATTCTTCACAGCTGCTGACATGCAAAGCACTAAAGATGTTAAGACACGACTAGATGGAGTCAAAGTTGTTGCAGTGACATGCTTAGGGATAACGAGCCCACTTCTTTGTGACAAGAAATTTGATGTTTGCATTATGGATGAGGCTGGACAGATCACGCTTCCTGTATGTAGTTCTTTTACTGGTTTATTTGCATAAAATACCTGCAATTGTTTTCTTCTTGTGTCCTGTTTTAGTCATTGTACTCTTTTTGCCTTTCAAGGGGTAAAAAAAAAAATAATAATAATAAAAATAAAAATAAATAATTGTACTCTTTTTGTACATTTGAGTCCTTAAATGATGGTTTTGTGTTCCTTTGGGTCATTTCGTCACCCTTAATTTTAAAACTTATCCTCAATTATAAACATACCATAAATGCAGAATTAAACCCTTATTTTATTACATAATTGTAATGTCTGACATTGTATATCATTTTTCTAAAGAGCTATTTACTCATGTACCTGAAAATAAGATGTTTTCTAGGTTTCATTGGGTCCGTTGATGTTTGCATCAATGTTTGTACTTGTGGGAGATCATTATCAATTGCCGCCACTAGTGCAGGTACTTTTTATATTATATTTGTTGCTTTGATTTTGCAGCCATGATATACAACTAACATGTCTTGAAATTCTGTTATCTTAGAGTACTGAAGCTAGGGAAAATGGAATGGGTGTGAGCCTCTTTTGCAGGCTTTCAGAAGCACATCCTCAGGCCATTTCAGCTCTGCAAAGCCAGGTGTATATTAATCACTCTCTATCGCCCAAAACATCTTACTGTAACATGTGTATATGCTAAAACTTTTTGCTGTAAATTGCACTATTGCAGTACCGTATGTGTGCACCCATTATGGAGCTATCAAATGCCTTGATATATGGTGATAGGTTACGTTGTGGCTCTCCTGATGTAGCAAATGCAAAACTTGAGTATACGAGCTCGACATCTTTGTCATCGTGGCTAAAGAAGGTAATTCATTATATATCACTGTTATGTTTATTTGGTTTATCGTTATCGTTAACTCTGCTGTTACCGATTTAAAGTGGTTATCGCCAATCACCATCAATGATGAAATTAAGATTCCCTGCTTTATTACTTCCAATAGCAACAATAATTTATAAGTATGTTTTAAAATAATATGTACTATCTAACCCAGAAATTAATCTTCAGGTTTTGGATCCACTCAGACAAGTAATATTTATTAATACAGGTTTGTATGTTATCTGATCACTTTCATTTGTCAAGTCCTGCATGTTGCTATGTGCCCCTGTTGCTTGGAAATTTTCATTTGCTTTTATCCTACATGTTTCTGTGTGCGTGTGTTACTTACAAAAATTATATGCACACAGATCTTGTGCCTGGTTTTGAGGTCAAAGATGGCAAGACGGTTAATAATCCACTTGAAGCATACATAATCACAGAGGTATGCTGTACTTCTTTAAAACTCCATCCATCACATGAAACTTACTAGTCTTGATGACACACATATTAATAACACAATAGATAAATTTTATAGAGAAAAGGCACTTTTTTTTTCCCTTCTTCTTCTTCTTCTTCTTCTTCTTCTTTTCTTTTCTTTTTCTTTTTTTTAGGGATTTTGGTTATGTTATAGAACTGATTAAATGATTGTGGTGACTTAAAATCTCAACAATGAGTTCCTGATGCTTATATAAAACAAATTCTACTTGTTATATGTTTTTTGTTTATTTCTCACCATTTATTTGTTTATCCTTTTTACATTATCACAACTTCAAACAGTAGAAACGTATCTAAACACTATTTATATTACTTTTTCCTTGCTTCATTTGATTTCCTACAATCTGTCTTATTCTGCTTTTATATTTGCAGATAACGGATAAATTAACATGTCAAGGCATCCGGGGAGAAGATATTGGTGTTATAACTCCTTACAACTCTCAAGTCAACCTCATTCAGCAGTTTCTTTCAAAATCCGTGGAGATACATACCATCGACAAATACCAGGTAACACTTTGTTGGTTATATACTTATATGGAAAAACAATGTACAGCTTTTTAACTGTGTTGAATTTGAGAATTAGTATGGCCAAGCAATAATAATTCTTCTTTCAAGATCATTAAGAGGCCTGCTGCATGCTGGTGATATGCTCCATGTTGTAATTTACAAAAAACACGCAAACCTGCTGGTTTTTGACGCATTAAAATTTGAAGATGGTATGGACTGACCCATCTATAAATAAATCGGTCAAAAATGTCAATGGGGTTGCTTTCAAGATGATATAAAATTACACTGAATGTTAAGATCATTAAAAAATTATAGGTTAGGCTGTAGTGGCGCATGATCATTGAGCATAAGTTTGATTAGTGTCTTTTCTCAACGCGTGTGTGTCATTATATGCTTGAAAGATTGACTTGTGTACCACCATGTAGGGAAGGGACAAAGATTGCATTTTGGTATCATTTGTAAGGTCAAGCAACAATCCTAAGAACTGCAAATCTTCACTGCTTGGGGACTGGCACAGGATCAATGTTGCCCTCACCCGTGCCAAGGTTAGCTATCTATACATGCTCTGTGTATTCAGTAGTGAAGCTTTATATCATGAAGATTATATAAATATTTGACTCTGCATGGAAATAGTATATAACAAGCTAACTTTTTAATAACAACAAAATTTGGAAATCTTGTTGATAAAACCAATCTTGGAAGAACGAAGATGGGTCTTAATATCGAAATAATTAAATTAAATAGAAGGTTAGAAAAACAATCTGTTTGTCTTGTCTTCAATTGTTCATGTTTTTATAAAATACAAATTATGTGTTTTGTTTTGTTTGTTATTTGGGTGCAGAAAAAGCTGGTTATGGTTGGTTCGCAAAGAACACTGTCATATGTTCCAATACTAAAGCTTCTAATAGAAAAAGTAGAAGGATCTTGTTCCATATTGAATGTAAATAAAGAAGATATTGATATGAACAACCGCCACAAAGGAGAGCTTAAAAGATGCTCCCAGTTAAGGAGGTGACTGCAGATTACATCTTGTATTTGTACAATGGAAATTGGTTAGCACGAAGTAAGTTAATTCAAATGGCATTTTGTTCATGAGTAAAATCGAGTCTTTACTGCCGTTAGGTTGTGCGTGTCTTGAGTGTCTCGCCTCAAAAGTGAAAACATATTGAGAATTTGTCTGTAAAGTTAACATGACACAAGTTCATATTTTGGTCAAAATCTTTGTTACATCCTTAAAGCTCTGTTATGGTCGAATAATGCTAACGGGTATTGTCAAGTTGAAGCCTATTGTTATGTTTTATTTGTGTTTGTAGATGGAGTTGCAGTTGCTAGTACTATAAACTATTTTTTGCTGTTTAGTCAATGAGACTAAGCGGCTGTTTCTTTTTAATTTTACACTTTGCACCCAAATCTATTAAGTATTAAATTTCAAGTACTTGTGTATATTTAGTTTTTTCCAACATATAATATGTATAGACGAAATTTTAATTTTTTTTGCCAAATGTGAAAATATTTAAACTTTTTTAATTCAAAATTTTTTATTTATGAAATATCAAAAGATCAACTATTTCCTAATAAGGCATGAATTAAATTTTTTGAAATATGAAAATCCTCACTTAAGGTTTTGTTTTCTTAGAGTTTTGTTTTATTATATAAAGATTTGTCATCGGACTCTATTTGGTTTCTTTCATGTTAGTTGTGATATTTGTTTTTTTATATAATTATTGCGTTGAAAATTCATAAATTGGACTAATTTGGTCCAGATCATTCTTCATATATACGCCTTTTTGAAAGGCATTGTAGCTTAAGCTCGAGCTCGAACAATAAATAGTTACCCAAGCTCGAGTTCAAGCAAGACTTGAAAAACTTCTTCGAACTCAAGCCGAGTAATAGTTAATAATTAATTGAGCCGAGCTCAAATATTCTAAAATTTGACTCGGTTCAGATCGTTAACACCTGTATTTAAGAGTTTCTGTGTCATAGGTTCATTGTTATTTAAATAAATTAATTAAAAGAAATGAAAGAAAAAAGTCGGTTGGAAGTAATAATCATTGATGATACTCCCAAAAAATATTTCTTTTTCTTTCTTTAAATTCGTCTTCACCAATTAAAGGCACCCTAACAACCATTCACAACATCTTCTTCAACACATAAAAGAGATTCACAACATAAAAAAATCCTCCCCCTTGCCACTCTTTCACATAACTAGCTTCCCACTCGCTGATGGCAAGCACCTATGTTTCATATGATATTAGGCTATGTGGCAAATTTAAATACCAACAATGTAGGAGAGAGCAACAAAACCGTAAAACCAAACCAAAAAAAAAAAAAAAAAAAAAACGCCCCAAAAAGGGAACCTATTCAAAACCGTCAACGTATGGCATGGTGTCTCGGCCATCTTTCCGCTTGTTGTTGGATTTTTAGCGGGTTCTTATGGTGCGGGTTTGGTTTAAAAAAAAAATCAAAAGTTTTGGTTCAGTTTTTGGTTTTATATGAAAACCTAAACCGAAAAAACCAAACCGCCACATACTAATATTCATAAATCTAATAAAAAATGTATACGTATTAGTTTTAATACAAGTAATCACCAAAGTCTAAAAACTAAGAGATCATATATTTGTAAAAGATGTTTATTTAGCTAACACAATAATAATTTCGTAAATTAGTTTTCTTTATTTCGTATACGTTCACACATCTCATCTTTATATACATGTTACGTAATCTTATTATTTCACGACAAAATATTCAACTTAAATTCTATGATTTCTTGATTTAGGTTTTGGGTGTTCAAAATTATCCATATTCGGATATCCGAAAAATTGATCAAAAATTTATTAAAAGGTTGCGCTTTATAAAATGTCAGTTTTGAAACTCATATAAAATTTTTCCGAAAATTATAAATATTTGGATATTCGGATATATAAAATTGTTATCCGAAATTTCGGATATCCGAATTTAAAGAACTTAGCTAAAATAATGGGTCTAACATAAAACCATCAACTCAAATTTCGGATATCCGAAACCGAAAAAACCGAAAATGGAACAGCAAAAAACCAAAAACCAAACCGAATTTTTGGTGCGGGATTTGGTTTTAAAAAACTTAAAACCGAATTTTTGGTGCGGGTTTGGTTTTAGCCCCAAACCGCCCAATGCTCACCCCTAGTTATACTTCCTTACTTCTTATTAAATTTCATGCAAATTAGAGCAAATGTTAGCTTAAACAATAAGATTTGTGTACTGCATATTTTGATGTACTCATGCATATTGTTAAATAAATAAATCCTATGAATACTTGACTCTTTTACTTAAATATCTACTAGTAATACTTTTGTTTCATTTTTGTCGGGTACAGAGGGTCACCAAACGACTAGTAATCACCTCCATTATCGTGGTTCTTTTATTCTTGTTGTTATTCTACCTATTCATAGCCAGCATTCTTGTGGTTACATCTGATCTGCCTGTAAAACAACTTGACATGGATCATATGTATGTCGAGTTTGAAACAAATGAGGATTTAGTTCTACTCGCTGCAAACGTAACCTTGTGGGTTACTTTTGAAGAAAATGGTATTTTGAAGCTGTGCCCAAAGTTGGAAACTTTTAACTTAAGTTCAAATGTTGTTAACTGTCACCTCATCAGTGCCGTGTCTATTAGCACCTTCAAAATTACTGAAGATGAGCAACTGATGGTACTCAGGTTTAAGCATCAAACACATTTAACCAAAGAGGAAATGCGGGTTTTCCAAAAGAAGTTACACGAGGGAAGTTTATGGATGACACTAAGTGGGGATTTCAAGTGGCATGTCAAGAACGCAAGGTCACTAGTTTTTTGAAATAGTTACAGACATACACACTTTAGTTGTGATATCATGTATGCAAATTTGCTGAAAAATGACATACACTTGACTGGGTGTGATCATAAGCAGTGAAGATCATTAACTAGTTACTAGTATATTAATCTTTATTTATAATGTTTGTATTGTTAACGGGGTAGAGTTGATTGTTTTCCGAAAATTATAAATATTTGGATATATAAAATTGTTATTCGAAATTTCAGATATCCGAATTTAAAGAACTTAGCTAAAATAATTGGTCTAACATAAAACCATCAACTCAAATTTCGGATATTCAAAACCGAAAAAACCGAAAATGGAACAACAAAAAATCAAAAACCAAACCGAATTTTTGGTGCGGGATTTGGTTTTAAAAAACTTAAAACCGATTTTTTGGTGCGGGTTTGGTTTTAGCCCCAAACCGCCCAATGCTCACCCCTTGTTATACTTCCTTACTTCTTATTAAATTTCATGCAAATTAGAGCACATGTTAGCTTAAACAATAAGATTTGTGTACTGCGTATTTTGATGTACTCATGCATATTGTTAAATAAATAAATCCTATGAATACTTGACTCTTTTACTTAAATATCTACTAGTAATTGATGCGTGGGAATCGCAACAGGCTTTACCTCTCGAGGGATCTCGAGAAGCTTACAACCCCCACCAGGCAGTGTACCTGATCGTTGTAGTATAGTATAGTGACAAGTACCGGGGGATTGATCGTTCAGCTTGGGAATAGTGTCGCTAGGATTAGAAAGCCTAATTTACTAGTTCTAAAGGTGAGGGATGATTATTTTTGTATTTTTATGTTTTTATGAAAGCAAGTAAAATCTCGGGTTTTGAAAGAGTGGGCGGAATTAGTTGCTATTCAACTAACCCAAAACTAAGATTCAATCAAAATAAAATAATAAAAATGAAAACAATCTAATTATACTAAGGTTGTGAGCAGTAATTGGAGAAATTGTGTTTACTTAGACTTCACTACTCCCTAGATATCTTTTACATGTTAATTACTTGTTATAATTGCATGGATGACGGATCGTATTCCTTAATACCATTCATGGGGTGGCATACATAACTCCCCAATTCTATGAGCTCTTATCTCCTCCTACACCATGACCCAGCACAACTATAGGGATTGTAAACAGTGGCTCATGCATTAAATACAACCAATAAAGACCTAGTACGCCTCGGTTCATGTTTCTTAAGACGTTCAAGCATGTTACCATTTGGAGATCTGCCAGTTTTCTTAAGCCTAACATATAAATCATTCATCCAAGAACAAGAATAAACAAGTAATCAACACATAATCAACATCTAGGTTTCATTAGATCTAAGCAAACACAAGAGAGATCTAGCCTAGCATAATTGAATTGAGACAAGAACAAGATATAGACAACCAACACATAGACATATTGATTGAATTAGAAGAACACTTATCTCAATTACAATGCAAGGTATCAAGGGTTTGGAACCCTAGAGGCACCAAATTCGTCTTTAGGGTTTCACCAAAACTTCTCTTTTTTCTAATGAAAAAACTAGAAAACTATATATAGGAAAACTGGGCTGACGGCGTCAAGACAACCATGTGACGCCGTCACCTCGCCGCCAAATACTTCCTCGGACGGTCTTGATCTACTTATGACGGCCTATGTGACGCCGTCACCAACCACGGTATTTTATTCTTTGTACTTTGACGCCGTCAGGATGACTTTTGACGCCGTCATCAACTACAGTGTTTTATTCTTGATGTCTGACGCCATCAGGGTATAACTCTTGACGCCGTCACCTAGTGTCTTCAGCATGGAAAATTGATACTTTGCCGTTTTCTTCACTTTTATGCTCCAAAAACGTCCAAAATGGCTTCTTTTCCAGAATTCACTCTCCAAACACCTAAAATCACAAAAGGAACGATTTAGGGCAATATTTGATCAAATAAAGTCGGATTCGGGCTTAAATGACTCCCTAAAAACGGATCATTTTTCGCCTCATCATATACCCTTACACTTGAGATTTGCTTGTCCTCAAGCAAATGAGCTTTTATTCTACTCAAAAGACAAGTTAGGGGTCATTTAACACTAATATAAAAGTAATTACAACAAATAATCGTTCCACTAAAGACCAATAGACAAGCACGGAGGTCATACACAAGCACCTCACAAATAGTGTTTAGATACTCACATCTCTCGGGTGTAATAAAGTAATATAACATTATGGAAATGGAAGATATCTCTCACTACCTGTCATAGCAAAATAGATTACCATAGGCTTGGGAAATGATCAAACCTCCACCACATGGCGTAAGCACCTAGGATAAACTATCAAAGAGGTCTTTTAAAGGGTTGTAACGTTAGGTATAGGGATATGAATTACACGGTTTTGTTGGATAAAGGAAGTTTTACTGGTGGCGCGTTAACAATCTTGGTTAATTACATGTACAAGATGGCGTTGCTAAGCCAAGACTAGACTCGACTTAAGCTAATAAATGAAAAATAACAAAAACATAAAATGAACATAGAATAAAAACGGGATGGTAGTCCGTATGTTTTTTTCTCTTTTTCTTTTCTCTTTTTTTTTTTTTTTTTTTTTTTTTTTTTGCATACACTCTTACCCTACCATCCGAAATAATACATCTTAGGGGATGAGAATTCCCCTTACACTTGAATCTTTACATACTTTACATTAAACTAATCTAATGACTCGAATTAAGAAAATCAAAACACTTGGAGCACTTTTAAGATTAACGTACATATGGGGGTAATAGGTGATGTTCTTCCCCATTACTCCATAAAATAAGTACTTACCCATGAGTCCCAATCGTCCCAGAACAATATGTACAAGGATATGACTCGACTTAGCAACCATGTAATCAATTAGAAAGTTAACTTAGGGTTTAACAAATAACAATAATGCACTAAAAATGAGCGCATACACGGAAGGCTAAGGCGATTTGGGTGTACATTTAAGTGGGGTGTAACAAATTCTTCCTTTAAGTAAAATGCTTAAAGTTAGAAACGAAAAGATAGGCTCGGAGGGGTGTACTAGGGGTATCGTGTACTAAAAATGAGTACAACGCTAAGGGTGTGGGGAAAATTAGTTGACTTAACTAGCCAAGTAATATGACTTAAACGGTCAAGTAATTGTAATACGGGTTTAACACAAGGGTGATCCTAATTCCTCTTATCATGTAGTAAATCCTACCACACGAATGTAGTCTCACTAGCGGTCTCGGGATGCATCACTAACGCAAGTTCTAGAATCTAAATGCTACTGGTACACTCATAAGCACTAATAATAAATGCTTTTCCTATCAAATCTAAAGGCGAACCTCACATTTTTGGGTGGAAATTTTTTCTGAATATACGGTTATGTGCTAGTCATACAATCTCCTATCCATGAGACGCTTGCTATGGCTAAAGTTTCACTCCTAAATGTTGTAAAAAATTTTAAATTTGGCGCTAAAATCACACTAACAAGTATTTCTCGTAGTTTTATTACACATCTACCATCAAACAAAACAAACTCAAGCGAAAGTGCATATGTAAGGTATCATCTTTTTACCCTCCCCTTACACTTAAGATGAACATTGTCCCCAATGTTCAAGTAAAGAATGTAAAAGTGAAAAAGTAAAGAGAATGAAATCAAATACTCCCCTGATTCGCTCGGTATGGATTTTAGGTTGGCCAGGTTAAATCTTCCTCCAAGAAAATGAACAATCAAAGCTTCCCTTCCAAAATATAAATCATCTTCTTGTCAAACATAACCTGTAAATCCTGAGAAAATAGACAAGACAACCTCGCGTAAAATCGGCGGCATCCTATATAAGTTCCTAAATCCTAGAAAACAAAGTAAGATATAATGCTTGTGGAATGAAGTTTGCATATTTCCTGGAGATTATAAAACTTAATACTTCACAAAAACCATAAGACTCCGTTAGAAAAACAAAACCGGTAAAATTTCCAGATTTTTAACTCCTGACGCCGTCAAGAGTAATACTCTAACGCCGTCAGAATGGACCTGCAAAAATTCTTATGTTAAGTTTCCGAAAAATTTCTGGAAAAACTTTGTCCTACTTCCTGGAAAATCCTGCAAAACTTCATTATGACTCAATACAAGCATTTGACTCTAACAAATACGAATATACATGTTCATTTAATATTGTGGAGAATCATGATCGGTTTGTTTCTTAAAAACATATTTGGGGTTTCCCCTTTGATGAGTTCCTAAAAACTCATCATTTCTGTTCCATTTTAAATACGAAAACAGTTAAAAAACACACAGAAATACCACATAATACTATAAATATCTTTGGAATGTGTTTTTATATGTTTCAGGTGCAAAAGGATTGAAAACAGATGAAAAACGTGCAAAGTTTGCACACTTGGCAAAATCAGTCCCTGAACTTTCATAAAATGACAGTTTTAGTCCCTAGAAGTTTATTTTGAAATAAAAAGTCAACTTTAGTCCTTGGGAAGTCAAAAATGTTCACTTATGACCCCTGGATAAAAGTTTACACAAAATGACAACTTTTACCCCTCAAGTTACAAAATTGGCAAAATAGGTCCCTGGGTATTATAAAATGGAAATTTAATACAAAATACCCTTGTACTATGCATGAATGACAAAATTGGAACAATTTGATAACTTGTGAAAAATTACAATTTCACCCCCTCAAGTTTGGTGAAATTACATAAATGGTCCCTAAAGGTTTTAAAATTTGAAATTATATAATTATGTCCTTGTACTAATGATATTTGGTAGGAATGGCCCTTGTGATACTTTGGAAAAGATGGCAAGTTCAGTCCCTAAAGTTTCAACAATTTACAACTTTAGTCCTTGGCTTAAAAGTTACAAAACAAACCGGATCTATAATCCCTATAATCCAAAAATAATAAAACAATGGCCCATTCCCTTTGCCAGGCCCAAACCTTACAAAAGCCCAACCTTTATAATAAAAACCTGGTGTTTGACTTCCTTTGACCCGTCCCTTTCCCAACCTGCTTCATCACCTGCAACCTACACTCCACCTCCACCTTCATCACCACTTGCCTTCACCCTCCACCTCATACATCCTCTGTCACCTCCTCAACCAAACCCACCTCCTAGGTTTACCCTAGGAGGTGCCACCTAGCAAACCTACATCCACCATCACCCCTACGCCTGCAACTACTTACACCACCACCCATAAACCGCCTATACACTCCATTGTGTCCCCCCCAACTCTCCATAACACAACCGAGAGCATTAATTGCTCTATAACTGCCCCTAGCCACGTGGAGCAGTTTTGGCGCCAAAATTCAATCAAACGGCTAGGATGAAATTTAGTGAATCAATGGATGAGATTTCAGTTGGGATTTGACCAGGAAGTCAAGAGGAACTCAAAGATGCTATAAAAGGAGCAAGAGGGAGAAGGATTAATTACTTTTGGCCTTAAGCCATAGTCACTTTGTTTACTTATCATGTCTTTTACTGCTTTAATTTAATTACAATGTCATTTATATGCTTTCAGTTCTGTAAGTGAACCTTGACAAAGTTCAATTACAAAGCTATTTACAGTTGTAGTTTCATAAACTTTAATTTCAAGTTTTTACTTTAAATGTCATTTAAATAC
The DNA here is from genome assembly GCA_030686995.1 of Artemisia argyi. NCBI lineage: Eukaryota > Viridiplantae > Streptophyta > Magnoliopsida > Asterales > Asteraceae > Artemisia > Artemisia argyi. The sequence goes on from CM060683.1 coordinate 73,142,737, forward strand.
ATGTCAATTCAATTCTGTTTGATCAAAGATGTTAATGGACTCTATATGACACTACTTAGCTCTCAGTAAGCTTTAGCAAGCCTTTAGAAGCCATTTAACAGACTGAGATCTTTTAAATTAGAAAATACTAAAAAATAGAGAAAATAATGAAAAATCAAAAATAGCAAGTTAATAAAGGAAATGGAGATGCAGTGGTGAATTTGGAGTTCAATGGGTATTAGGAGCTTATTGGTAAGCTGATAGGTGTAACCTTGTTCATTGTTTCCATAATCTCAGCTCATTTCTAATTTGTAAGCATTTTCTTTAATTATTGCATTTTACTGTTCATGTTCTTAATTTACCTTAATTTCTATGTTTTCCTGTTTAATAGTTGTTATTAAGTGTTTTTAAAGTATAATATTATATGCTTATATGTTAGTTTGTGTAGTTGCTTAATATTTTATTTTTCACTGTATTTATAGATTATGAGTAATCCTTATGTATTGTTGTTAAATCTGTCTTTTTCTTGTTCTTATGTACTTGTTAAATGATAAAATGATGTTTGGAATAAGGTTCTCATTCTAATTCATTAAAAACTTAAAAATTCATTTGACACTAGAAAATTTAAGGACTGTTTGGATTGGGTGTGATTCAGGGTATTGGGACTGTTTGAGGGGTATTTTACTGTGCCTGCATGATCACTAGGTTAATGGAAGGCTTGACAACCTTTTAGGCTTAATGGTTTTGTTGTTTGCAGTCTTGAACTTTCTCAAAGATGTCTCAGTGCCCACTTTTTGATTTCTGTCTAATCTGTGTTAAATGGTATTGGTTAAGTTGTTCTTGTTTGATTGTTCTTAACTAATGGTCATTAAACTCAGTTCAACTGTCATGTTCAAGCTTTGTTTTGTTCATTAGTCAATATTTTCTTTTTATCTGTCTAATCTCTTATCTGTTATAGTTTTCAAGTCCAAATCTTAATTATGTGTTCTAAAGTTGTTAATATTTGTGTATTTAATGTTTATTATGTCTAATACATCAAAATCAGTGATTAAATTCAGATCAAAGTTGATGAAAGTCAACTTTGATCATAAACTCAAAAAGTCAAAATTACTACAAACCTGATTTTTGATTAAATGTTTAATTTTAGTGTGTCTTTATTATTAAGTTTCTGATTAAATGCTTTTAGGGTTTCAATGTTTAGCTGCTTATCTGTCTTATGTATTTTTGTTAATTTTTATTATTAATGTTTAAGTGCTTTTCTAAGTGCTTATTTTAGGGTGTTTTTGCCCTGTATTCTGGCCATAAGCCCAAGTTCACAAGCCTGCAGCTTGTTGATCTATGGACTTGTGGCTATGTTTCTTTGTATTTTATGAAGCCCTAGTAGCTAATTGTTTATGTTTGTGCTTATTTTTCAGTCTTTAGCTTATTTAGCCACTTTCTACAACCCATCTTTTTGTACCAGTTAGCCCACTCAACTGAAGCAAACAGTTGAGTGGGGCTTGTTACCAAAGCTTCCAATAAGCTCCTCAGTGAGCTTGAGTATGTGACCCTTGGCTTTTCACAAAGCCAAGGTACCCATCTCAATGTCTGAGTATGAGTTGAGCTTATTAAAGCTTATAGATAAGATTTGAGAGCTTGTGTTTGCCCACTCACAACATACCCCTGATTACTCAGGGGTATTACACCATTTCCACAAGCCTCTCAGAAGCTCTTTAGAGGTCATAAGCTTGTAAAGCTTGGCTTTTCATGAAGCCTAGCAACCCAAGTATAAGACCCTTTGCCTAAATTTCATGTTGCAGCTCTCCTCATAGGGCTGCAACAAGCTTTAACTTATCACCACTAGAAAAGATATGCTGATTCCTCAGCATATCTTACCAATACTAGCTTATTTCATAAGCTCACTAAAAGCTATATACTTGGATCTAGCTTATGGAATTTAGTTCCCTTGGGAGCTTATTTACCCAGATTCTAGATCCAGTGCTTATTTGTTCCTGTGCAGCTTATTTATAAGGGCTGCAAAGTGCTTTTAGTTTGTCCCATTTGATTGTGTGTATTGGTCTTCCACCATACTCAGTCAAATGGGAGACTTTTCATAAGCTTCCTACAAGCTCACTAGTGGACCCCACTAGGTGAGCTTGGGCTTTTTGGAAAGCCAACCAGCATAACTTGCAACTTCAATTCACAACTTGGGCATTTAAGCTTATTCACTGAGCTTATTTTGCCTAACTAAAAGGTTGCAGGGGGTGTTTGGAACTACAGTGCACTGGAAGTGCTTATTTGCTTATTTCAAGCTTATTTGCCAATTCCAGTGCACATGCTTGTATATTCTTACCTATTATATTTGTACAAAACCTTTTTATACTTTTTTTTTCTTCAGTTTGGGCTTATACCAAGCTCATTTGAGCTTCAATTCCATCCAAGTTGAGCTATCAAAAGCTCAACTGTCTAAACCTTAAGCCTATACTAATAAGCACTTATCAGTGCTTATTTTTGTTTATATATACCCAATATACTTGTACATACACACACATACCATTGTTAAGCTTTTTCAAGCTTGTTTCAAGCTTATGACCCAACTGTAAGCCAAAAGCTTAACTGAGGTGGTCATAAGCTGTGAAACAGCTTAATTCTTAGTATGTAAAGTTCCATCTCCATTTTATATGTATAATACTAGTATGTAAATAGAATAGAAAAAAGTAAAAGCCAAAAACACCTTTTAAGGCTAAGTGATAGCCTCTATTTAGAGGGCTTATGGCTTATTTGCCTAAAACCATGATCTGAGCCAAAAATAAGCTCACACAGAGCTTATTTGTGATTATTAATTATTTTTCCTTTGTTAAAGTTTTATATATTAGCTTATTAGAAAGTTTTGCAAAAAGAAAATACCAAAAATAAATATTTGGTAAAAAGGGGTGAGGCAGGGTCGAACCTGAGACCTCCCCCTTTATGAGAGTGATAGTGAGTACCTGGATGCCAGTCGCCCTTGGGTCTTTTTTCATTCACTCTTTACCAAATTAAATACTTAATATAGTTTAGGTCCATTTGGCTTATTTAAGCTGTTTAGCTTATAACAGCTTATTGGAATAAGCTGATGGTCCAATTTTATTTTTCCTAGCATCTTCATACTATTTTATACTTTCTATAATTTTTTCACATTTTTTACTGTTCATATACTATTTATAATAATTAATATAATTTTTATTTCTTTTAAATAATAATTAGTATGCAATTTATAAAACAGCTTATTTATAATTATTATAAACTTTTTATATTTTTTATGATTTCCTGAGATACTTAGGAAGTTTTATAAAAAGTTTTATAATTTTATAAATAAGTTTAGTATGTATAATAATTAAATTAGTATTAATTTGTTTAATTAAATAATAATAGTATTTAATTAAGTTTTCTTATTTTTCTACATAACATATAGTTTTTATATTTTTCTTAGCTTCTTATAATTAGTGTAGATTTATGTAAAAAGTTTTAGATTTTAGTTTGCTAATTTAGTATATATAATAATTAAATAATAGTATTAATAATTAAATAATAGTAAATAATTATTAATAAATAGAATACTTGTATAATAAATATATTTTTAGTTTCTAAATTTCTTTTGTATTACTTTTAACTTTTCTAAGTTTTAGTTTTATTTATTTAGGTTTATTTCACATTTCCTTATTTTTATGTAAATTAATAAATAGTAAATAAATAGTTTTTATTAATAATAATTAATATAACACTTGTAAATATTATTTTAAATATTTTGTAAATATAGTTATTTATTTTATTTCTTTTTAATTTGCATTTAAGCCGTTAAGGCATGCAAATTCCCTCTTTGGGAAAGTTTTGTTTTATACGTTACGTTTACGTTTATTTAAACCTAAACGTACGTTTGTAAATACTTTATTATTTTAGGGTTTCTGATTGCACGTTTCTTAAACGATGTAGCTGTGACAGAGCTATTACTATTCACATTCAGTGTTAGTCAATCAGATTCCTATTTTTCTATATACATATTATTTCAACACATTACAAGTCATGGTACTATCACGCACACCTCGTTGGGACATAACGACCCGGGGATGTACTTTTCTGTACTCACGTACTTTTCTGTACTATAGACCCACGGATTAACTTTGCTAGTTTCTCCCGGGCTCCATTTAGATATTACGGTTGACCATTCACAAGTGGTTAGCTTGTGTGATAAATAAGTGACGGTTCGGGAGGAATCAAATTTTGGCGCCGCTGCCGGGGAGGTGTGCTGCCTACTATGACTTGTATTTTATATTTTGTTGAAAATGCTATCCTTGTATGTATATTATCTATACTTTATCATTCAACTCCCGGGCTGTCAGGGCATATTTATTACAGTTAATCATTCACAAGTGATTAGCTAGCGTGGTAAACCTGACACAAGCCTGGGAGGTAGTGATTACATATACTATATCATATTTCATTACATAAACAATATAAAATACAAAAACATTTTTCCTTTGCACACAACTTGCACAGTTTGATAGTCCCTCAGTTACAACATTTGGTTGTTGGCTGTTTACAGTTACTGAGCTCTGTCAGACCCAGATTCCCTTTCGAGGGGCGGTTGTTAGGATTTTCCTTTTCTTTGTATATATATATAAAAACTTAAAAATACAAAAACATTTTTCGTTTCTGTTTATATTATATCAAAAAACCCAAAAAGATTCTCCCTACCTTATTATTCATAATTCTGTGAGTGGACCCCACTCCAATTTCTCATCCACTCCATTTCCCCAAGAACCAATTAATTCGGGGTCGAGTCAAACTAACGACTCGATAATCAAAAATTAGTGTGGGGTAGAATACCCACATCTTGTATATATTGTGAAAATGTAATAAAAAAAAAATTGTAAATACACAAAAATAAATAATTGTTGTGTTACCCTACTTAGCTTTAAATATTATCTTTTTACGTTCAAGGATTCAGCATAATAGCCGGGACTTTGAATATTGAGGACAATATTCATTTCTAAGTGTGGGGGGGGAAATTCTGGCGAATTTGATCAATTATATACCTTTGTATGCCTTTTTTCCCCAAAATAGGCCAAATTTTAATTTTTTTTTCATTTGGTGTTAGTACACAACATATGGTAATCAGTCCACCTTGTCTAAACCACATAAGGATTGGCTAATCCAGGAGCAAACGGCTCTTGGTAAAGATATCTCAAATCCGTTGATGGCTTGCAATTTGCCAAAAATTGTATGGTTCCTCAACTCTCCATATCCCATAAAGCGAATGAGTTGGCTAGCCCGCAAGATTATGGCTTGTGGTAAAGGCAGTGAAAATCCATAATTGGTAATCAGCTCACCAAGATGTTGACTATTCCATCAAGAGTTGGCTAGTCCAGAAGCAAACGGCTTTTGGTAAAGACTAATCAAATCCGTTGACAGCTGGTGGTTTGCTCAAAATCACACGGTTATCAGGTGTACCACAGTTCTCACACCTGGCTACTCCAGAAGTAATGGCTGTCTGGTAAAGAGATATAAAAATCCATTAAATTTTCAAAACAGGTTGTTATTAGATTATAGATTGCTAGGGACTAGCAATGTTTTAGTGTGGGGTATTGATGAGTTCCTAAAAACTCATCATTTTTGTTCCATTTTAAATACGAAAACAGTTAAAAAACACACAGAAATACCACATAATACTATAAATATCTTTGGAATGTGTTTTTATATGTTTTAGGTGCAAAAGGATTGAAAACAGATAAAAAACGTGCAAAGTTTGCACACTTGGCAAAATCAGTCCCTGAACTTTCATAAAATGACAGTTTTAGTCCCTAGAAGTTTATTTTGAAATAAAAAGTCAACTTTAGTCCTTGGGAAGTCAAAAATGTTCACTTATGACCCCTGGATAAAAGTTTACACAAAATGACAACTTTTACCCCTCAAGTTACAAAATTGGCAAAATAGGTCCCTGGGTATTATAAAATGGAAATTTAATACAAAATACCCTTGTACTATGCATGAATGACAAAATTGGAACAATTTGATAACTTGTGAAAAATTACAATTTCACCCCCTCAAGTTTGGTGAAATTACATAAATGGTCCCTAAAGGTTTTAAAATTTGAAATTATATAATTATGTCCTTGTACTAATGATATTTGGTAGGAATGGCCCTTGTGATACTTTAGAAAAGATGGCAAGTTCAGTCCCTAAAGTTTCAACAATTTACAACTTTAGTCCTTGGCTTAAAAGTTACAAAACAAACCGGATCTATAATCCCTATGATCCAAAAATAATAAAACAATGGCCCATTCCCTTTGCCAGGCCCAAACCTTACAAAAGCCCAACCTTTATAATAAAAACCTGGTGTTTGACTTCCTTTGACCCGTCCCTTTCCCAACCTGCTTCATCACCTGCAACCTACACTCCACCTCCACCTTCATCACCACTTGCCTTCACCCTCCACCTCATACATCCTCTGTCACCTCCTCAACCAAACCCACCTCCTAGGTTTACCCTAGGAGGTGCCACCTAGCAAACCTACATCCACCATCACCCCTACGCCTGCAACTACTTACACCACCACCCATAAACCGCCTATACACTCCATTGTGTCCCCCCCAACTCTCCATAACACAACCGAGAGCATTAATTGCTCTATAACTGCCCCTAGCCACGTGGAGCAGTTTTGGCGCCAAAATTCAATCAAACGGCTAGGATGAAATTTAGTGAATCAATGGATGAGATTTCAGTTGGGATTTGACCAGGAAGTCAAGAGGAACTCAAAGATGCTATAAAAGGAGCAAGAGGGAGAAGGATTAATTACTTTTGGCCTTAAGCCATAGTCACTTAGTTTACTTATCATGTCTTTTACTGATTTAATTTAATTACAATGTCATTTATATGCTTTCAGTTCTGTAAGTGAACCTTGACAAAGTTTAATTACAAAGCTATTTACAGTTGTAGTTTCATAAACTTTAATTTCAAGTTTTTACTTTAAATGTCATTTAAATACATGTCAATTCAATTCTGTTTGATCAAAGATGTTAATGGACTCTATATGACACTACTTAGCTCTCAGTAAGCTTTAGCAAGCCTTTAGAAGCCATTTAACAGACTGAGATCTTTTAAATTAGAAAATACTAAAAAATAGAGAAAATAATGAAAAATCAAAAATAGCAAGTTAATAAAGGAAATGGAGATGCAGTGGTGAATTTGGAGTTCAATGGGTATTAGGAGCTTATTGGTAAGCTGATAGGTGTAACCTTGTTCATCGTTTCCATAATCTCAGCTCATTTCTAATTTGTAAGCATTTTCTTTAATTATTGCATTTTACTGTTCATGTTCTTAATTTACCTTAATTTCTATGTTTTCCTGTTTAATAGTTGTTATTAAGTGTTTTTAAAGTATAATATTATATGCTTATATGTTAGTTTGTGTAGTTGCTTAATATTTTATTTTTCACTGTATTTATAGATTATGAGTAATCCTTATGTATTGTTGTTAAATCTGTCTTTTTCTTGTTCTTATGTACTTGTTAAATGATAAAATGATGTTTGGAATAAGGTTCTCATTCTAATTCATTGAAAACTTAAAAATTCATTTGACACTTGAAAATTTAAGGACTGTTTGGATTGGGTGTGATTCAGGGTATTGGGACTGTTTGAGGGGTATTTTACTGTGCCTGCATGATCACTAGGTTAATGGAAGGCTTGACAACCTTTTAGGCTTAATGGTTTTGTTGTTTGCAGTCTTGAACTTTCTCAAAGATGTCTCAGTGCCCACTTTTTGATTTCTGTCTAATCTGTGTTAAATGGTATTGGTTAAGTTGTTCTTGTTTGATTGTTCTTAACTAATGGTCATTAAACTCAGTTCAACTGTCATGTTCAAGCTTTGTTTTGTTCATTAGTCAATATTTTCTTTTTATCTGTCTAATCTCTTATCTGTTATAGTTTTCAAGTCCAAATCTTAATTATGTGTTCTAAAGTTGTTAATATTTGTTTATTTAATGTTTATTATGTCTAATATATCAAAATCAGTGATTAAATTCAGATCAAAGTTGATGAAAGTCAACTTTGATCATAAACTCAAAAAGTCAAAATTACCACAAACCTGATTTTTGATTAAATGTTTAATTTTAGTGTGTCTTTATTATTAAGTTTCTGATTAAATGCTTTTAGGGTTTCAATGTTTAGCTGCTTATTTGTCTTATGTATTTTTGTTAATTTTTATTATTAATGTTTAAGTGCTTTTCTAAGTGCTTATTTTAGGGTGTTTTTGCCCTGTATTCTGGCCACAAGCCCAAGTTCACAAGCCTGCAACTTGTTGATCTATGGACTTGTGGCTATGTTTCTTTGTATTTTATGAAGCCCTAGTAGCTAATTGTTTATGTTTGTGCTTATTTTTCAGTCTTTAGCTTATTTAGCCACTTTCTACAACCCATCTTTTTGTACCAGTTAGCCCACTCAACTGAAGCAAACAGTTGAGTGGGGCTTGTTACCAAAGCTTCCAATAAGCTCCTCAGTGAGCTTGAGTATGTGACCCTTGGCTTTTCACAAAGCCAAGGTACCCATCTCAATGTCTGAGTATGAGTTGAGCTTATTAAAGCTTATAGATAAGATTTGAGAGCTTGTGTTTGCCCACTCACAACATACCCCTGATTACTCAGGGGTATTACACCATTTCCACAAGCCTCTCGAAAGCTCTTTAGAGGTCATAAGCTTGTAAAGCTTGGCTTTTCATGAAGCCTAGCAACCCAAGTATAAGACCCTTTGCCTAAATTTCATGTTGCAGCTCTCCTCATAGGGCTGCAACAAGCTTTAACTTATCACCACTAGAAAAGATATGCTGATTCCTCAGCATATCTTACCAATACTAGCTTATTTCATAAGCTCACTAAAAGCTATATACTTGGATCTAGCTTATGGAATTTAGTTCCCTTGGGAGCTTATTTACCCAGATTCTAGATCCAGTGCTTATTTGTTCCTGTGCAGCTTATTTATAAGGGCTGCAAAGTGCTTTTAGTTTGTCCCATTTGATTGTGTGTATTGGTCTTCCACCATACTCAGTCAAATGGGAGACTTTTCATAAGCTTCCTACAAGCTCACTAGTGGACCCCACTAGGTGAGCTTGGGCTTTTTGGAAAGCCAACCAGCATAACTTGCAACTTCAATTCACAACTTGGGCATTTAAGCTTATTCACTGAGCTTATTTTGCCTAACTAAAAGGTTGCAGGGGGTGTTTGGAACTACAGTGCACTGGAAGTGCTTATTTGCTTATTTCAAGCTTATTTGCCAATTCCAGTGCACATGCTTGTATATTCTTACCTATTATATTTGTACAAAACCTTTTTATACTTTTTTTTTCTTCAGTTTGGGCTTATACCAAGCTCATTTGAGCTTCAATTCCATCCAAGTTGAGCTATCAAAAGCTCAACTGTCTAAACCTTAAGCCTATACTAATAAGCACTTATCAGTGCTTATTTTTGTTTATATATACCCAATATACTTGTACATACACACACATACCATTGTTAAGCTTTTTCAAGCTTGTTTCAAGCTTATGACCCAACTGTAAGCCAAAAGCTTAACTGAGGTGGTCATAAGCTGTGAAACAGCTTAATTCTTAGTATGTAAAGTTCCATCTCCATTTTATATGTATAATACTAGTATGTAAATAGAATAGAAAAAAGTAAAAGCCAAAAACACCTTTTAAGGCTAAGTGATAGCCTCTATTTAGAGGGCTTATGGCTTATTTGCCTAAAACCATGATCTGAGCCAAAAATAAGCTCACACAGAGCTTATTTGTGATTATTAATTATTTTTCCTTTGTTAAAGTTTTATATATTAGCTTATTAGAAAGTTTTGCAAAAAGAAAATACCAAAAATAAATATTTGGTAAAAAGGGGTGAGGCAGGGTCGAACCTGAGACCTCCCCCTTTATGAGAGTGATAGTGAGTACCTGGATGCCAGTCGCCCTTGGGTCTTTTTTCATTCACTCTTTACCAAATTAAATACTTAATATAGTTTAGGTCCATTTGGCTTATTTAAGCTGTTTAGCTTATAACAGCTTATTGGAATAAGCTGATGGTCCAATTTTATTTTTCCTAGCATCTTCATACTATTTTATACTTTCTGTAATTTTTTCACATTTTTTACTGTTCATATACTATTTATAATAATTAATATAATTTTTATTTCTTTTAAATAATAATTAGTATGCAATTTATAAAACAGCTTATTTATAATTATTATAAACTTTTTATATTTTTTATGATTTCCTGAGATACTTAGGAAGTTTTATAAAAAGTTTTATAATTTTATAAATAAGTTTAGTATGTATAATAATTAAATTAGTATTAATTTGTTTAATTTAATAATAATAGTATTTAATTAAGTTTTCTTATTTTTCTACATAACATATAGTTTTTATATTTTTCTTAGCTTCTTATAATTAGTGTAGATTTATGTAAAAAGTTTTAGATTTTAGTTTGCTAATTTAGTATATATAATAATTAAATAATAGTATTAATAATTAAATAATAGTAAATAATTATTAATAAATAGAATACTTGTTTAATAAATATATTTTTAGTTTCTAAATTTCTTTTGTATTACTTTTAACTTTTCTAAGTTTTAGTTTTATTTATTTAGGTTTATTTCACATTTCCTTATTTTTATGTAAATTAATAAATAGTAAATAAATAGTTTTTATTAATAATAATTAATATAACACTTGTAAATATTATTTTAAATATTTTGTAAATATAGTTATTTATTTTATTTCTTTTTAATTTGCATTTAAGCCGTTAAGGCATGCAAATTCCCTCTTTGGGAAAGTTTTGTTTTATACGTTACGTTTACGTTTATTTAAACCTAAACGTACGTTTGTAAATACTTTATTATTTTAGGGTTTCTGATTGCACGTTTCTTAAACGATGTAGCTGTGACAGAGCTATTACTATTCACATTCAGTGTTAGTCAATCAGATTCCTATTTTTCTATATACATATTATTTCAACACATTACAAGTCATGGTACTATCACGCACACCTCGTTGGGACATAACGACCCGGGGATGTACTTTTCTGTACTCACGTACTTTTCTGTACTATAGACCCACGGATTAACTTTGCTAGTTTCTCCCGGGCTCCATTTAGATATTACGGTTGACCATTCACAAGTGGTTAGCTTGTGTGATAAATAAGTGACGGTTCAGGAGGAATCACCCTTACACTTATCTTTTGCAAAAATACTTTTAGTTTGGAGTTAAGACTAGGCTAAACAAAATAGTAAAGTATTTCCACATTTTAATTGAGAAGCATGACCATCCAACAATAAAAATAAAACATGCATACGGAAGCAAATAACAATCAAACAAAATAAAATCACACAAAACTTGGGTTGCCTCCCAAGAAGCGCTTTTCTCTATTTACGAGTCTTGTAGCTAGACTCAAAGTCATGGGTTAACGTGTATCGCTTATGCTCACATAACCAAGTGTGAGCCATCTAATAGTCGCCTCATCTTTCTTATACTCGTCTCCTAACTCTAAGCACCCGCGATAGTATTTTTTATTCTTTTCGTGCGTGTATTTAAGCTCTTTTCTCTTATCATTCTCACTTAGCATTTCCATGGGCGGATACCTACTACACTTTTCCATGGAGAAATCCTTGAACCTAGGGTGTGTGCGGGGCATTTGATAGACAAATTCTTCATCCCCATCCGAGAATGTAATTAACCCTTCTATGAGTTTTTCATCGAGGTTGGTTAACCGTTTGAAAGGTCTTCCAAACACAACTTGGGTCAATTTATCATCAATAAATTCTCCTAGATTCTCCATAACCATGAACTCAACAAGATAAACCAAACTTCCTACAAACACATGCAGTGGTATTGCCCTAGCCACAATATTTTCCCCTTTGTATTCTAACTCATCTACCATGATTTTATTGTATTCATTACGTGAGATTATGTTCATTGGAAGAGATGAGTTGAGATAGGCGTTAAAGCTCTTAAATCCAATCTTACAAGGGAATTGCATGTTAAATGAACTATCACACTCAATCCTAGTTCTAGGGTCAACATACCTAAGAGGGTTTATTTCCTCTTCCATTCTATCCTCATTAATCACGTCACCATCATCAAGATCCTCATCGGAGTCTGAATAGTAAAAAGGACTAGCCCTACGATCATCATCATGATCAGACTCTTCTAGCTCAGAATTATTGTCAAAGTGGTGGTTGGGTGAGAGGTCAGGTGGGTTCTCATTTTCTGCTAAAGGAAGTGGGGCGGGCATTGGGAACATCCTACGACGAAAAACACGAATAACAGGAATCAAACGATTAATGTTATTGTTATCCATCGAAACAATTTACGAACAAAGACACAAAGAAATAAGATAGACTAAAGAAGACCTAAAAAAATAAAAATAAAAATCTTACTAGAAAGGAATCTAGCAAGTAGATCTAATAAAAAGAAATCATAACCTAGACAATAACTATTCCCCGGGCTGCGGTGCCAAAAACTTGATGCGTGGGAATCGCAACAGGCTTTACCTCTCGAGGGATCTCGAGAAGCTTACAACCCCCACCAGGCAGTGTACCTGATCGTTGTAGTATAGTATAGTGACAAGTACCGGGGGATTGATCGTTCAGCTTGGGAATAGTGTCGCTAGGATTAGAAAGCCTAATTTACTAGTTCTAAAGGCGAGGGATGATTATTTTTGTATTTTTATGTTTTTATGAAAGCAAGTAAAATCTCGGGTTTTGAAAGAGTGGGCGGAATTAGTTGCTATTCAACTAACCCAAAACTAAGATTCAATCAAAATAAAATAATAAAAATGAAAACAAACTAATTATACTAAGGCTGTGAGCAGTAATTGGAGAAATTGTGTTTACTTAGACTTCACTACTCCCTAGATATCTTTTACATGTTAATTACTTGTTATAATTGCATGGATGACGGATCGTATTCCTTAATACCATTCATGGGGTGGCATACATAACTCCCCAATTCTATGAGCTCTTATCTCCTCCTACACCATGACCCAGCACAACTATAGGGATTGTAAACAGTGGCTCATGCATTAAATACAACCAATAAAGACCTAGTACGCCTCGGTTCATGTTTCTTAAGACGTTCAAGCATGTTACCATTTGGAGATCTGCCAGTTTTCTTAAGCCTAACATATAAATCATTCATCCAAGAACAAGAATAAACAAGTAATCAACACATAATCAACATCTAGGTTTCATTAGATCTAAGCAAACACAAGAGAGATCTAGCCTAGCATAATTGAATTGAGACAAGAACAAGATATAGACAACCAACACATAGACATATTGATTGAATTAGAAGAACACTTATCTCAATTACAATGCAAGGTATCAAGGGTTTGGAACCCTAGAGGCACCAAATTCGTCTTTAGGGTTTCACCAAAACTTCTCTTTTTTCTAATGAAAAAACTAGAAAACTATATATAGGAAAACTGGGCTGACGGCGTCAAGACAACCATGTGACGCCGTCACCTCGCCGCCAAATACTTCCTCGGACGGTCTTGATCTACTTATGACGGCCTATGTGACGCCGTCACCAACCACGGTATTTTATTCTTTGTACTTTGACGCCGTCAGGATGACTTTTGACGCCGTCATCAACTACAGTGTTTTATTCTTGATGTCTGACGCCATCAGGGTATAACTCTTGACGCCGTCACCTAGTGTCTTCAGCATGGAAAATTGATACTTTGCCGTTTTCTTCACTTTTATGCTCCAAAAACGTCCAAAATGGCTTCTTTTCCAGAATTCACTCTCCAAACACCTAAAATCACAAAAGGAACGATTTAGGGCAATATTTGATCAAATAAAGTCGGATTCGGGCTTAAATGACCCCCTAAAAACGGATCATTTTTTGCCTCATCAGTAATACTTTTGTTTCATTTTTGTCGGGTACAGAGGGTCACCAAACGACTAGTAATCACCTCCATTATCGTGGTTCTTATATTCTTGTTGTTATTCTACCTATTCATAGCCAACATTCTTGTGGTTACATCTGATCTGCCTGTAAAACAGCTTGACATGGATCATATGTATGTCGAGTTTGAAACAAATGAAGATTTAGTTCTACTCGCTGCAAACGTAACCTTGTGGGTTACTTTTGAAGAAAATGGTATTTTTAAGCTGTGCCCAAAGTTGGAAACTTTTAACTTAAGTTCAAATGTTGTTAACTGTCACCTCATCAGTGCCGTGTCTATTAGCACCTTCAAAATTACTGAAGATGAGCAACTGATGGTACTCAGGTTTAAGCATCAAACACATTTAACCAAAGAGGAAATGCGGGTTTTCCAAAAGAAGTTACACGAGGGAAGTTTATGGATGACACTAAGTGGGGATTTCAAGTGGCATGTCAAGAACGCAAGGTCACTTGTTTTTTGAAATAGTTACAGACATACACACTTTAGTTGTGATATCATGTATGCAAATTTGCTGAAAAATGACATACACTTGACTAGGTGTGATCATAAGCAGTGAAGATCATTAACTAGTTACTAGTATATTAATCTTTATTTATAATGTTTGTATTGTTAACGGCGTAGAGTTGATTGTTTTCCGAAAATTATAAATATTTGGATATATAAAATTGTTATCCGAAATTTCAGATATCCGAATTTAAAGAACTTAGCTAAAATAATTGGTCTAACATAAAGCCATCAACTCAAATTTCGGATATTCGAAACCGAAAAAACCGAAAATGGAACAACAAAAAACCAAAAACCACCGAATTTTTGGTGCGGGATTTGGTTTTAAAAAACTTAAAACCGATTTTTTGGTGCTGGTTTGGTTTTAGCCCCAAACCGCCCAATGCTCACCCCTAGTTATACTTCCTTAATTCTTATTAAATTTCATGCAAATTAGAGCACATGTTAGCTTAAACAATAAGATTTGTGTACTGCATATTTTGATGTAGTCATGCATATTGTTAAATAAATAAATCCTATGAATACTTGACTCTTTTACTTGAATATCTACTAGTAACACCTTTTTTTCATTTTTGTCGGGTACAGAGGGTCACCAAACGACTAGTAATCACCTCCATTATCGTGGTTCTTTTATCCTTGTTGTTATTCTACCTATTCATAGCCAGCATTCTTGTGGTTATATCTGATCTGCCTGTAAAACAGCTTGACATGGATCATATGTATGTCGAGTTTGAAACAAATGAGGATTTAGTTCTACTCGCTGCAAACGTAACCTTGTGGGTTACTTTTGAAGAAAATGGTATTTGAAGCTGTGACCAAAGTTGGAAACTTTTAACTTAAGTTCAAATGTTGTTAACTGTCACCTCATCAGTGCCGTGTCTATTAGCACCTTCAAAATTACTGAAGATGAGCAACTGATGGTACTCAGGTTTAAGCATCAAACACATTTAACCAAAGAGGAAATGCGGGTTTTCCAAAAGAAGTTACACGAGGGAAGTTTATGGATGACACAAAGTGAGGATTTCAAGTGGCATGTCAAGAACGCAAGATCACTTGTTTTTTGAAATAGTTACAGACATACACACTTTAGTTGTGATATCATGTATGCAGATTTGCTGAAAAATGACATACACTTGACTGGGTGTGATCATAAGCAGTGAAGATCATTAGCTAGTTACTAGTATATTAATATTTATTTATAATGTTTGTATTGTTAACGGGGTAGAGTTGATTGTTTTCCGAAAATTATATATATTTGGACATTCAGATATATAAAATTGTTATTCAAAATTTCGAATATCTGAATTTAAAGAACTTAGCTAAAATAATAGGTCTAACATAAAACCATCAACTCAAATTTCGGATATCCGAAACCGAAAAAACCGAAAATGGAACAGCAAAAAACCAAAAACCAAACCGAATTTTTGGTGCGGGATTTGGTTTTAAAAAACTTAAAAACGAATTTTTGGTGCGGTTTGGTTTTAGCCCCAAACCGCCCATTGCTCACCCCTAGTTATACTTCCTTACTTCTTATTAAATTTCATGCAAATTAGAGCACATGTTAGCTTAAACAATAAGATTTGTGTACTGCATATTTTGATGTACTCATGCATATTGTTAAATAAATAAATCCTATGAATACTTGACTCTTTTACTTAAATATCTACTAGTAATAATTTTGTTTCATTTTTGTTGGGTACAGAGGGTCACCAAACTACTAGTAATCACCACCATTATCGTGGTTCTTTTATTCTTGTTGTTATTCTACCTATTCATAGCCAGCATTCTTGTGGTTACATCTGATCTGCCTGTAAAACAGCTTGACATGGATCATATGTATGTCGAGTTTGAAACAAATGAAGATTTAGTTCTACTCGCTGCAAACGTAACCTTGTGGGTTACTTTTGAAGAAAACGGTATTTTGAAGCTGCGCCCAAAGTTGGAAACTTTTAACTTAAGTTCAAATGTTGTTAACTTTCACCTCATCAGTGCCGTGTTTATTAGCACCTTCAAAATTACCGAAGATGAGCAACTGATGGTACTCAGGTTTAAGCATCAAACACATTTAACCAAAGAGGAAATGCGGGTTTTCCAAGAGAAGTTACACGAGGGAAGTTTATGGATGACACTAAGTGGGGATTTCAAGTGGCATGTCAAGAACGCAAGGTCACTTGTTTTTTGAAATAGTTACAGACATACACACTTTAGTTGTGATATCATGTATATAAATTTGCTGAAAAATGACATACACTTGACTGGGTGTGATCATAAGCAGTGAAGATCATTAACTAGTTACTAGTATATTAATCTTTATTTATAATGTTTGTATTGTTAACGGGGTAGAGTTGATTGTTTTCCGAAAATTATAAATATTTGGATATATAAAATTGTCATCCGAAATTTCGGATATCCGAATTTAAAGAACTTAGCTAAAATAATTGGTCTAACATAAAACCATCAACTCAGATTTCGGATATTCGAAACCGAAATAACAAAAAATGGAACAACAAAAAACTGAAAACCAAACCGAAATTTTGGTGCGGGATTTGGTTTTAAAAAACTTGAAACCGATTTTTTGGTGCGGGTTTGGTTTTAGCCCCAAACCGCCCAATGCTCACCCCTAGTTATACTTCCTTACTTCTTATTAAATTTCATGCAAATTAGGGCACATGTTAGCTTAAACAATAAGATTTGTGTACTGCATATTTTGATGTACGCATGCATATTGTTAAATAAATAAATCCTATGAATACTTGATTCTTTTACTTAAATATCTACTAGTAATACTTTTGTTTCATTTTTGTCGGGTACAGAGGGTCACCAAACGACTAGTAATCACCTCCATTATCGTGGTTCTTTTATCCTTGGTGTTATTCTACCTATTCATAGCCAGCATTCTTGTGGTTACATCTAATCTGCCTATAAAACAGCTTGACATGGATCATATGTATGTCGAGTTTGAAACAAATGAGGATTTAGTTCTACTCGCTGCGAACGTAACCTTGTGGGTTAATTTTGAAGAAAATGGTATTTGAAGCTGTGACCAAATTTGGAAACTTTTAACTTAAGTTTAAATGTTGTTAACTGTCATCTCATCAGTGCCGTGTCTATTAGCACCTTCAAAATTACTGAAGATGAGCAACTGATGGTACTCAGGTTTAAGCATCAAACACATTTAACCAAAGAGGAAATGCGGGTTTTCCAAAAGTAGTTACACGAGAGAAGTTTATGGATAACACTAAGTGGGGATTTCAAGTGGCATGTCAAGAACGCAAGGTCACTTGTTTTTTGAAATAGTTACAGACATACACACTTTAGTTGTGATATCATGTATGTAGATTTGCTGAAAAATGACATACACTTGATTGGGTGTGATCATAAGCAGTGAAGATCATTAGCTAGTTACTAGTATATTAATATTTATTTATAATGTTTGTATTGTTAACGGGGTAGAGTTGATTGTTTTCCGAAAATTATAAATATTTGGATATTCAGATATATAAAATTGTTATCCGAAATTTCGGATATCCGAATTTAAAGAACTTAGCTAAAATAATAGGTCTAACATAAAACCATCAACTCAAATTTCGGATATCCGAAACCGAAAAAACCGAAAATGGAACAGCAAAAAACCAAAAGCCAAACCGAATTTTTGGTGCGGGATTTGGTTTTAAAAAACTTAAAAACGAATTTTTGGTGCGGGTTTTGTTTTAGCCCCAAACCGCCCAATGCTCACCCTAGTTATACTTCCTTACTTCTTATTAAATTTCATGCAAATTAGAGCACATGTTAGCTTAAACAATAAGATTTGTGTACTGCATATTTTGATGTACTCATGCATATTGTTAAATAAATAAATCCTATGAATACTCGACTCTTTTACTTAAATATCTACTAGTAATACTTTTGTTTCATTTTTGTCGGGCACAGAGGGTCACCAAACGACTAGTAATCACCTCCATTATCGTGGTTCTTTTATTCTTGTTGTTATTCTACCTATTCATAGCCAGCATTCTTGTGGTTACATCTGATCTGCCTGTAAAACAGCTTGACATGGATCATATGTATGTCGAGTTTGAAACAAATGAAGATTTAGTTCTACTCGCTGCAAACGTAACCTTGTGGGTTACTTTTGAAGAAAATGGTATTTTGAAGCTGTGCCCAAAGTTGGAAACTTTTAACTTAAGTTCAAATGTTGTTAACTGTCACCTCATCAGTGCCGTGTTTATTAGCACCTTCAAAATTACTGAAGATGAGCAACTGATGGTACTCAGGTTTAAACATCAAACACACTTAACCAAAGAGGAAATGCGGGTTTTCCAAAAGAAGTTAGACGAGGGAAGTTTTTGGATGACACTAAGTGGGGATTTCTAGTGGCATGTCAAGAACGCAAGGTCACTTGTTTTTTGTAATAGTTACAGACATACACACTTTAGTTGTGATATCATGTATGCAGATTTGCTGAAAAATGACATACACTTGACTGGGTGTGATCATAAGCAGTGAAGATAATTAGCTAGTTACTAGTATATTAATCTTTATTTATAATGTTTGTATTGTTAACGGGGTAGAGTTGATTGTTTTCCGAAAATTATAAATATTTGGATATATAAAATTGTTATCCGAAATTTCGGATATCCGAATTTAAAGAACTTAGCTAAAATAATTGGTCTAACATAAAACCATCAACTCAAATTTCGGATATCCGAAACCGAAAAAACCGAAAATGGAACAACAAAAAACCAAAAACCAAACCGAATTTTTGGTGCGGGATTTGGTTTAAAAAACTTAAAACCGAATTTTTGGTGCGGGTTTGGTTTTAGCCCCAAACCGTCCAATGCTCACCCCTAGTTATACTTCCTTACTTCTTATTAAATTTTATGCAAATTAGAGCACATGTTAGCTTAAAAAGTAAGATTTGTGTACTGCATATTTTGATGTACTCATGCATATTGTTAAATAAATAAATCCTATGAATACTTGATTCTTTTACTTAAATATCTACTAGTAATACTTTTGTTTCATTTTTGTCGGGTACAGAGGGTCACCAAACGACTAGTAATCACCTCCATTATCGTGGTTCTTTTATTCTTGTTGTTATTCTACCTATTCATAGCCAACATTCTTGTGGTTACATCTGATCTGCCTGTAAAAAAGCTTGACATGGATCATATGTATGTCGAGTTTGAAACAAATGAGGATTTAGTTCTACTCGCTGCAAACGTAACCTTGTGGGTACTTTTGAAGAAAATGGTATTTTGAAGTTGTGACCAAAGTTGGAAACTTTTAACTTAAGTTAAAATGTTGTTAACTGTCATCTCATCAGTGCCGTGTCTATTAGCACCTTCAAAATTACTGAAGATGAGCAACTGATGGTACTCAGGTTTAAGCATCAAACACATTTAACCAAAGAGGAAATGCGGGTTTTCCAAAAGAAGTTACACGAGGGAAGTTTATGGATGACACTAAGTGGGGATTTCAAGTGGCATGTCAAGAACGCAAGGTCACTTGTTTTTTGAAATAGTTACAGACATAGACACTTTAGTTGTGATATCATGTATGCAGATTTGCTGAAAAATGACATACACTTGACTGGGTGTGATCATAAGCAAAGACGCTTAAAACTTATTTTATGGTTGTGAATTTAAAAGGTACTAAAAATAGGGGTGTTCATGGGTCGGGTAATAAACCGAATAAACCGAAAATCGAACCGAACCGAACCGAAAAAAACCGAACCGAACTTGTTAAAACTGAACCGAACTTGTTAAAACCGAACCGAACCGAATTAAAAATTCGGTTTTCGGTTTGAATATAGGTTTGGCTATCTGAACCGAAAGCCGAACCGAAAACCGAATTTATATAAATATACAAATATTTTTTTATATATTTATATTATTTTATATATAAAAAATATCCATTAAAATTTTATACTAATATAAAAAACACTTTTTTATGCATGAAATATTTTTTTTCCCAAGAATATATATAATTAAATTTAAAAAATGTATAAATAGTGTAATTTAAGTACAAATTTCGGTTTTCGGTTTTGACTCATAACCGAACCGAACTTCGGTTCGGTTCTCGGTTCGGTTCGGTTATAGATATTTTCGGTTCGGTTCGGTTTTCAGTTATGACCCAAAAAAATTTTTTAACCGAACAACCCGAACCAAATAAACCGATTAACTGAGAACCGAACCGACGAACACCCCTAATTAAAAATAGTAAGCCTAATATCTATAATATTAGCCTGATTGAAACTTGTTGGGCCTATTAAATCTGGTGTGGTCTATCTTGTATTAGTTGGCTGGTTGAAATATTTCGGAAGTAGATTCATGAGGTGTTTGGTAATTGGGCTTGATTAATTTTTTGTTTTTCTTCTTATATTCATGTAGAAGCATATAATCATGGTTGCAAAAAGCGGTAGTTGCGAGTCGGACAACCATCGCTTAACTGGTAATAGGGGGAGCCTAGACGGATTAAACTTTCCATATATAAAATTTTAAATTATGTGTATATTTGTAAATTTAGAGATTTATTGGTAAATTTTATAATATTTTATATAATAAAAGAATTACATCATTTCAGAGTGTTTTTCTAAATCCCTTCTCATTGAAAAAAAATTGGACCAATAGCAGAGCTCGATTTTGCCACGTAAGCGAAATCGAGTAATGTGATTGGTTAATAAAAAGTCAAAATTAAATTGATTTTGGTCAAACTTAATAAATTTGGTGGAGAAATTTGGTTAAGAAAAAAAATGCGTAAAAATATAGGTGTCAAATTTATGAAAACAAAAACTTTAAGAAAGGGGAAGTAATTAATAAAACTTTAGTGATTGAATTTTAAATAATTTATATAGAGTAAAGTGTAAAATTACAAGTTTCCATGTTTTTTAATAACTTTATAAAAAACACAAATAACCCCTTACACTTTATATCCCTTATACTTTATAATATTAACTTTGTTTAAAATTACATTAGTATTAGTATTAGTTTTTAGACTTTCATCTATTAAAATTACAAAATTTAATTAATATGCGAATTAGTTTTAATATTAATGTTAGTTTTAAACTTTCATATATTAGAATATTTTTTTAAATGACTCATGTTACTATTTAAAAGTTTAATTTACGCGTACACGAGTTTGAAATACGGCTAAATTATTAGTAACGGGAATATAAATATCAATTGGTAAGCACGATACTTTGATATGAAAATAAATATACGCGATTCTACTTATAACAACGAGTCATGAAATTGTTATTTAAAATTTGTATATGGATATCCATAAAAACATTTTAAAAACTTTACAGAACATATTTTAACTTCATCAACGCTCATTATGTATTACTAAATTCACACATTTTGTATAACATGATATCAATATTTAAAGTTAAACAACAAAATCAACCTCAACCTCAACATGTATGTCAGTTAAAAACGTTATACAAAGCTAATTATTAAAAAAAACAAAACAAGAAAACAAACAAACACATGGGTTAAATAGTCATTGTTTAATATAGAAGGTGTTTTCCTTAAATTATATATAAAATTATGCATGCATCACAATCCTTATTTGATAACAACCACCACCTAAAAAAAATAAAAAATAAATAAATCATACAACGAATTAAAAGTATGTACAAGAGAATTATTCAGCAAAAATATATAGTTTTAATCAGGTTATTACGTTACTATACCGCGATAATGTTATTGAGTTGGTAATCACGGATGTGAGATACAACCATTATTCTATACTTATGATTTATGTGTAAACCTCTTTTTGCTTCTGAATTGAATCCGAAAGAGACCTCAACAGCAGTTTGGTTTATGTCTTATCTAGCTGATAGTATTTAGTAACATTTTTTTATGGTTTAACTTTTTTGTTATACACACAAACTTTTAGTAACTCTTTTTTATGTTTTATTGAAAACTTCTACACTTAATATTTGTGTTTTTACTATAAACACACTAAGTTATAATAGAATTAGTTGTGAGTTCAGGGGTTTTTCACTAAGCTTCTAAAAAAAGCTTATAGCTTTATCATACACTTATTGTGTTATGGTAATTGAATAAGCCAATAAGCACCTTTAATAACAATAACCAAACACCCCTTTAGTTATAATATGAAGTTTTCTTATTTGATATTTTGACTAACTTTGTTGTTATCCTCACTATAATGCAACATGTTAGTGGTTTTTTTGCAGTTTTATTATCTTATCGCACACACTAAAGTGTAATGAAATTTGTTGTGTGCATTTTTTAGGGGAAGATTAAGTATCAACACATGATTGTCGTGGAAGGATTTTCTACGCCTGCTCAAGGTATGAATGTATAATTTAGTTGAGTTGCTGATTTAGATAATACATGAATGTATTTTAATATACCAAATATGTGTTTTAGTGCATATTTGGGGAATTTTATGGTAGAAATTCTTTTCAGAGTGTAATTTGTCTTTAAATGAGTTAATGAAACTTAGCAGGTGCTTGCTGTCATTGATAACACTATGGGTGTCAACCAACGGTCTAAAATATGTGTGTCTTTTACCTTGATGATTTAGGCCAATTGTGAAAAAAGTTGCATTAAAGTGAAAGATCGGTAATGATTCAAACAATACTAAAAGACTTGTGAATATACTCTTTGTCATTTTTTTTTCATGCATTTATAATTTACTTATATAAGTAATAATAATTTCCTTATATAGTTCGTGCTTAGAGAAAAATTATTCTTATACATTATACATAAACGTAAGATTAAATTTGAGTTCTACCCATTACATCTTTTTTCGCTTCTCTTTATGTAATAAAGAAGCTATAGTGTAAGCATCTATGTTAATTTGGTAATATTATGATCAAACATGAGAAGTAAGTAACAGAAACTTATGAAAATACAACTTTCTAAATAAAAAAGTACATTAGTAAAAATGATATGATAGTTATTCATAATTAAGGAAATAAATCAATCTTCAAAGCTATCTAAATATGCTAAATATTTTAACGAATATATACGTAAAAGAAATACCACAATTACAAAACACATCGTAAATGTATAGCACGGGTTTGCAAAACTAAAAGCATATATCACTCACATAATCATGTGATTTTGCTTGAATAATAAAATATAATTTTTAATCTAAAAATATTCTCTTAAAATAATAGGTAGGTTATAACATATACATATGTTTTTTTATTTTTAGTCAATCAAGTAAAACATTAAGTGGTTCATTTCTTAATCAAGAATAATACATAATTAAAACGAAATTTTAAAAACCATGTGCGTGCACATGTATTATAACTAGTAAACAACTAAGTGGATTTAAAAAGAAAAAAAAAATCTGATGTTAGACTTTAATTACATTACAAAGTTTATTATTTCACAAAAATTAAGATTTTTTATGCAAGTATTATAATTTTTTTCTTTCTTTTTAGTCACTATCTCATGTCTCTCATCATCTAATCTTTAACAAAAAAAAAGAAAAAAAAAGGTAAATCAAAGTTTTGTCTTGACCAGTTGACCGTCAAGCGAGAAGTGAGTGGAGTAGCAATCTTAGGATGTTGTTTTTTGTCCTTTAGTAGAGACACACACACACACACCCTGTGAAACATCTGATTTGGTTTAAATTTCATGGTTGGAAATTATACATAGGAGTTTGAGGTTATATCATCAACTTTGATTATTTTTGAGCTTTTAGATTTATAAGTTCTTATCTTAAAATCTCCTAATAGTTGTCTTTGAAATTAGCATGGTTTCGGAATTTCAAGTTATATTAATACTTTGAATGATAATTATCTTTTTTGTTAGATATCATTTTATGTCGTTTTTCAGTGAGCAAATAGTATAAAAAAGGTAACCCGAATTAGGTTGAGTTACAACTGAAACACAAAAATATTTACTATCTTTTAACAAAAAGTGTTGAACATACAAGTCATTTTGAGTCCTATCTCGATATGATTATCATTATATCAATGTGTAAATAAATTCACATGGCAAAGTAATGGCTAAAGGTTTCAAAAGTAAAATATTAACGGAAAATATAATGTAAAGAGAAAACAGATTTGCTTAAAATTTAAAAAATGAGTAATGTAGTTATGTTAAAATACATTTTATTTTAAAAAAAATGTAACATGTTATATTTGAATGCTAAATTATAATTTAAATCATTAATTTTCTTCATTCTCACTTAACTACACCCATATATACATTAAAAAAAAAATGCACACACAAATTTATACACTGATCGCTATTGTAAGTAATCCTCTGATTAAAAATAAGTTACGTATAGTATCTTTATATGTCATTTACCTCTTTTCAGTATTAACCTCCAACAACACATCTATTACTTTTTAAGAGTCTGTGATGATACAAATTTCTCTAACATCTCCACTCATTATTGCCAAACAACTCTAGATAGCTAACTGAATCCATTAACTAATGTCAAAACTACCAACTTTATTTTATCAATTACCGTTTTTTTTTTTTTTTTTTTTTTTTTTTTAACCGTGTTTATCAAACATTCAAGTTTATAACCTAAAACTCACGTCAGTAAGTGTTTGAAGTTGTGAGTTTTCCACAACGTTATTTCTTTTGTCTTGACATCCTTTACATTTCACGATATTAAAGTTCCCTACTAAAAGATTTTTTTGGTTATGAATGCGGTCAACCTTAAACGGTATTCCTGTTCTTTGCATTCATACTTCATAAATTGCCCTGCCGATTAGCATTAACATATGCCCTTCAATTTTTATTTCTTTTCGGCGCATAAAAATCAAACTACAATACTACATTGTGGAGTTAAATGCACGAATCAAATTATTTCAAAATGCATTCACTTCGATTCATATTTTTAGCAAATCTTTCTAGCTTATTTAAAGCAATTGATGACAAGTACTCGTGCTAGGTGTGGTAACACTTTAACAACAAAAAATTGTGTTATATTAGCGTCTACTCGACATTCTCATTTTTAATACCAACATATCAAAATAGGGAATGATACTCACACCCCATAAATTGATGTATACATCACAATTATGCACATACTATGTTATAACATATGAATTAGTGATGTGATATTGTGGGATATGTATTATTTTTGTAGTGTGATTATCAATTCCCTATCAAAATACCCTTTTACTAGTAATACCATTAACACCAACTTTTTGAAACCCACAATTTTATTTTATTTACTATTTTTTCAAACAAACTAATTTTTTATTCAATAAATAAAAATACAAATTAAAATACGAAAAAAATGCTAAAAAAGAATTAAAAAAAAAACGAGAAGATAAAAATACATCAAATTATCAATAAACTAATTTTGTTGCCGTTGATGTTATTGCCAAATATGCTCTATAATATTTTGTTGAAGGCTTGTGTGTGTTTCTTTATCGCATAATTTTAGACTTTCCGTCGTTGTACTTCGCATCCCTTAATCCAAGTACGTGGTATATTTGGCCGCGGATTAATATACAACCTGTTGAATTCACTTATCGCAAACTTTTGATCTTTCAAAATCATGTTATGCAATATGATGCAAGTATACATGATTATTCGTATCTTGTTGACATGGTATTGACAAGCTGGTTGTTCTATAATTCCCCAACGTCCTTGGAGGACACCAAAAACTCGTACGAAATGTTTTCATGCATGTTCTTGTCGCATTTTAAACAATCCATGTTTCTCGTCTCGTGCCATCGTAAATGATTTGACAAGAGTTACCAACTGTCAGTAAATCCTGTCAGCTAGGTAATACCCTTTTTCATAAGTAACTCCATTCACTCCCCGGTACTGTGACATTTTGGGATCGGTATCAAAGTCAAGGTTATAGAGAACTAGGATGCATCATTAGACCTAGACTATAACCGTTGCATCATAAACATTCCGCGCGCATAATCACTATACATTCATACATGCTTTAATTGTTTTATATAATTTATTTATATAAATATTGGACTTGTCACAAAAATGTCGATCCCTTACGTTATCATACTATCTGAATCAGAGTACAAGGGCACCGACTCGTCCGTCACTGCACTCGTACCCCCATCACCCGACTATGTACCATGCGTAACCTGATTACGTGCGAGGATCTGATGTTGAGACCGAGGCCTTCGAGGAGGATCCTCAAGAGACCGAGCATGACTCGGAGGATGAATCAAAGAAGGGCCTATTTGAGGATGACCCCTCAGAGGAGGATGAGGTCGAGACATCACTTGCTCAGAACACACCCACCTCACCTGACCGTACCGCACCAGTACCACCCGCCTCCACCACTCAGCCAGGCTGGGCTCCTTTGAACCGCCTATACTGACTACCCTGCATCGGATCGCGCCTATTCACCACACTGAGGAATACGGTGTTACCACCCCATCCACTCTGGCGGCCATCACTGGATATACTATTGCATCACCCCAGGGGACACCATTACCATCATCATCACTATCACCACCACCATCACCGTTGATGCGTGGTTTTGCAACCTTGCAAAAGATTTTACTTCTCAAGGGATCTTGAAAAGCTTGCAATCCCCACCAGGCAGTGTACCTAACCGATGTAGTATAGTGAGTGGCAAGTACCGGGGGATTGATCGTTCTCTCAAGGAATAGTGTTCGTTAGGATTAAAACTAATCTAACTATGTCTATAGGTGAGGGATGATTCTTTTTTAATTTTTATACTTTATGAAAATCAAGTAAATATCTCGGGTATTTGAAGAGTGGGCGGAATTAGTTGCTAGCCAACTAACCCAAATAACTACATGAACAATAAAAATAAAATAACAAGAAAATAAATTGGTAGGAACTTCTATATGGAGAAAAGCGTATTTACTTAGAGTTCATTACTCCCTAGTTATCTTTTATTGATTGGTTGATTTGCCACAATTGCGTGGATGAAGGGTTGCATTCCGTAATACCATTCGTGGGGCCGTGTATGATCTTCCCCAACTCTATAAGCTTTATCTATTCCTATGTCGACACGTTTAGTATCCTATCATGGCCTCATTAGTAGTTACTTATGCATTTAATACAACCAATAAAACTGTAGTACACATCCGATTACGTTTCTTAAGACGTTCAATCAAGTTACCGTATTGGAGATTAGCAGTTTTCTTAAGCCTAACGCTAAAATCAATCACCCACAACAATCAATAATCAATAACTAGGTTTCATTATATCTAAGTAAACACAAATAACCTAAGCTAGCATGTTAATAGAAAGAAAAGCATACAAGATAATCAAACAACACATAGACATATTGAATGATTAATGGATAACTTATCTTCAATTAAACATGGATGAAAGAAGGGGTTTGAAACCTTTACAAAGGCTGTAAAATCGTCTAGGGTTTGTAGCACAAAATTTCCTCCCTTAATGAATGAAAAATCCAAAAATATATATAGAAAATACAAGCTAACGACGTCACCTTTTGGGTCGTGACGCCATCAAGTCGCCGCCGTACAACTTCTCGGATTGCCTAGATCTACTCTTGACGCCGTCTAGTTCAAAAGTGTTCTGGCGCATCTCTCTTTAAGTTAACACGTGAAGGCCTTGGTGTTTTATAACGTAATGTCGTCACGTGTAATCTTCCAATTTTCTTTCTGGCGCGTCAAGTGTAAAGCAATTATCCACCTCTTGATCTTCATGTGACGGCGTCACTTTGTGACACTTGACGCCGTCAGGTACTGTTTCCAGCTTGGATTCTTGACTCTGTCGTTTTCTTCACTTTATGCTCTAAAAACGTCCAAAATGCTCCATTTTAAAGAATTCTTCTCAAAAGTACCTAAATTGACAAAAGAAACGATTTGAGGTAATATTTGATCATAAAAACACAATTTAGGGCTTAAATGACCCCCTAAAAGCGAAACAAATTTCTCCTTATCAAATACCCTTAAAGTTGAGATTTGCTTGTCCTCAAGCAAATGAGCTTTTATTCCAATCAAAATACAAGCTAGGGGTCATTTAACATTAATATAAAAGTACTTACAACAAATGATCGTTCCACCTTGATCAAAACAAGCACGGAAATCATACACTAGCACCTCACAAATAGTGTTTGGATACTCTCATCTCTGGTTTGTTATAAATGTATATATCACAAATAAAAATGGAAAGATATCACTCACTACCTGTCATAGCAAATAGATTACCATAGGGTTGGGAAAAAATCAAAAACCTCCACCACTTTGGCGTAAGCACCTAGGATAAACTATCAAAGAGGTCTTTTAAAGGGTTGTAACGTTAGGTGTAGGGATATGATAAACACGGTTTGTTGGATAAAGGATATTTTACTGGTGGCAAGTTAATCATCTTGGTCAATTACATGTACAATGCAGCGTTGCTAAGCAAAGACTCAACTCAACTTAAGCTAATCATAAACTAACAAAAACATAAAATAAATATAAAAGGAAACGGGATGGTAGTCCGTATGTTTTCTCTTTCTTTTTCTAATTTTTTTTTCGTTTTTCTTGATTTTTTGATTTTTTTTTCATGCATTCTTGCCCTACCATCCAAAATAATACATCATAGGGAATTTATATTCCCCTTACACTTGAACTTTAACATACTTTACATATAACTATTCTAATAACTCGAATTAAGATAATTAAAACACTTGGAGTACTTTAAAACGTTTACGCACATATAGGGGTAATAATTGATGTTCTTCCCCATTACTACAGAACACTAGTACTTTACCCATGAGTCCCAATCATCCCAAAACAATATATACAAGATATGACTCGACTTTAGCAACCATGTAATCAATTAGACAATTAACAAAGGGTTTAAATAAATAACAATAATGCACTAAAGATGAGTGCATACAAGGAAGGCTAAGGCAATTTGAGTGTACATTTGGGGGTGGATTGTAAACAAATTCTTTCTTTAAGTAAAATGCTTAAAGTTATAAATGAAAAAGATAGGCTCTGAGGGATGTACTAGGGGTATCGTGTAAAAATGAGTACATCGCAAAGGTGTGGGAGAATTACTTCACCAATGAAGTCAATGTAATTATATCACAGGTGTAAAAATGGTTATCCTAATGCCTCTTATCATGTAATAAATCCTAACTACACGAATGTAGTCTCACTAGCGGTCTCGGGATGAATCACTAACGCAAGTTCTATAATCTAAGTACTACCGGTACACTCACAAGCATTAAAGATAAATGCTTTTTCCTAAAGATCTAGGAGCGAACCTCACATATTTGGGGTGGCAATTTTTGAGTGATACGGTTTTTGTGCTAGTCATATAACTCATATCCATGAGACGCTTATTAAGACTAAAGTTTCACTCCTATATGTTGCAAAAAATTTTAAATTTGGTGCTAAAATTGCCCTAACAAGTATTTCTCTCAGTTTTATTACACATCTACTATTAAACAAACAAAAATCAAGCGCAATTGTAGTCTCTAAGGAATCTTCATTTACCCCCTCCTTACACTTAAGCTAAACATTGTCCCCAATGTTCAATTAAAAGATGTAAAAGTAAAGAAAAAGTAAAGAATGAAACAATTACTCCCTTGATTCATTCGGTGTGGATAATGTGGTAACATGTTTAGATCCTTCTCCAAGAAAATGAACATGGAAAAACTTCTTTTCAGAAATGTAAATCATCTTCTTGTCCAATATAACCTGTTAAATCTGAGAAAACATACACGAAAAACCTTGCGTAAAATCGGCGGTAAATTCTATATAAAATTAAATCCTAGAAAGCAAGTAAAGATATAATCCTTGTGGAATGAATATTTTCAGTTTCCTGGAGTTTAGAAGTTAAAGATTTTACGAAACTTTACAATTCCGGCAGAAAAATAAAACTTGCAAAATTTATACCTTACGTCGTTAGGTTGAAATGCCTGACGCCGTCAGATTGATCTGACAGAAATTTTATATTTTGTTTTCGGAAAATTTCTAGAAAAACCTGTGCCTTAATTTCTGGAATTCCTTCAAAATATTCATTATTACTCGATAAAAGCATTTGACTCAAACAAATACTACTATGCATGTTAATTTAACATTGTTATCGTCCATGTTCAACTTGTTCTTAAAAACAAATTTGGATTTCCCTTACACTTATCTTTTGCAAAATACCTTTATATGTAGTTAAGACGAAGTTAAAAACAAAATAAAGCATTTTTAAAACTTAATTTGAAACATGAACCATAAACAATATAAATAAAACATACATACGGAAGCAAATAAAATTAAATAAACACACAAATAAACAAATAAAGCTTGGGTTGCCTCCCAAGAAGCGCTTTTCTTTATTAACGAGTCTTGTAGCTATACTCAAAGTCATTCTACGTTTTCCTATTTAACTTACGCGCCAACTCAAAACTCTTAATCCATTCTTTATCACGTTTGTATTCAGGGTCTAAATTCATGCAACCTGAATAATATGTTTGCTTCCTCTCGTAGTAAACATCATTATGAATTCCGTCATCCTTAATCTCATAGGGTCAAATCACATCAACTGGTAAATTCTCGATGTCCTTTAATTCTTCCCTCATGTGAGGCATCATAAAAGTAATCTTTTCTAACCCATCAGTAAACTTAACTATTCCCTTATCATGATCACAACACATCTTAGCTGCCTCAACGAAAGGTTGCCCTAGAACAATTTCACCTAAATAAGGGTCTATAATACCTCTAACATCTTCTAGGATCACAAAGTCGCATTGGTAAGTGAAGTTTCCTATAAAGATGTGTACCCCTTTGGTGTGACTGAATACACACAGCCTTTATTGACCAAATTAAGACCCAAAAAGACCAAAACCTGACATATAATTGCCAAAAATATGTGTTTTTGTGCTTTTGTACATGCAGGTAAGTAAATATGAGAAAAAGGACAAAAAACCGAGCCAAAACAGAAAAAACGAGCACGAGAAATGGAAATAGTCAAAGGTAGGAATCATGAATGCTCAAAAAGTCAAAAGAGATCCTCAAAGATTCAAGATATTGCAAAAGTAACCCTTGGAAGAAATTTTACAAGATTAGTCCCTCAAAATTCATAAGTTGTCAAAGATGGTCCTTGAAAGATAAATTTTGAAGAATTGACAACTCAGGCCCTTCAAGAATTAAAGATTGGCATCAATGGCCCTTGGGTATATATTTTCAGACTTGGCAGGAAAGGTCCTTGGAGTTATTAAATTTACAACAATGGTCCTTGTCAATCTAAAACTAAAAATCCTATACTTAATTCTAAACCATAACCGGACCAATACTAAACCCTTTACTAAAATCAAAACACTAGTCCAACCCATCCCTACCTAGGCCCAAATAACCTAAAGTCCAACACCCATATTACCTGACCCATCACTAAAACCACCCAAGTCAACCACTAATTTATTACCGGTCAAACAAACAATAAAACGCGCCTTTTAACCCTACCACTATTCACCCATCTTCTCCACATTCAACCCTGGTTAACCAATCAAAGAAACCTCGGACCTTCGAGATAATTCTGACAACGTGTCAGATACCACGTCACACCCTTCACACGTGGACAAATGGAGCATGCTTATTTGCTAGATCCTGCTGGAAACCTCATCCAAGGGCTAAGAAGGAGTAAGATACAGAAACTTCTAGTGGGATTTGATCCAACGGCCATTATCAAGCTTCTGGGACCTTCATCCAAACATTCCACCGCCTTGGGCAACTATAAAAAGGGAGGCCCTGGTCATTTGTAATCGTTTGGATTTTTAGCATAAAAATTAGGGCTTCAATTTATGTTTCTGTAATGCTTTAAGGTTATCATAATGTAATGAAACTTTTGTTTTAATAAAATTTATTGTTTGCTTATTATTGTTCTTAATCAGTTAAGTGCTCAAATTAGTTATAAGTTCTTCTATTCCAAAAAAAAAAACTCTTTATTTTCAATTGTTGTAAGTTTCAGTAAGTTAGTAAGGTAATTTTGTAAGCTTAATTCTGCTTAACTTTAGTATAAAAAAAATAAAAAATAATAAAAAATAAATATTAGTTAAGGGTACATAAGCTCTTAAGCTCATAAGCCCTTTTCATAAGTTCATCAAAGCTCCTCTATAGCTTTGTGTGAGCTTAAGTTTAGCCTTCACGGTTCATTCCTGGCATCCAAATATCAAGTAAGTTCCTCTATTTTCATTTCTGCATTTTTTTTAGTAGCTTATTAGTGTAGTTTATAGCTTATCCAGGTTTGGTATTGCTTATATTAGTTACTTGAGTGTTGATGTTTAGCTTTTATGTGCAATATCTTATATTTCAATTCCCACTGTTCAAATTTAGCTTAACCTGCATAAGTTAGATTTCTTAGTTATAGTTGTTAAAAGTTAGTTTAAATCAGTCACTTAGGTCTATTATTAGTTAGTTAAGTCAGTACAATCAAGAAGTTAGCAAGTGGAAGTTTATTTCATCATAACCTAGTGTAACTAGCTTTTTAAGGGGTGTTTGGATTAGTCTAATCAACTGAGTTATTGATGTTTAGTAACTGCCCTTTCTGCATAGGTAGGTCATACTAGGTTAGTATAGGTTAGGTTGATCATAAAACTCAGTAGGTTAGAAGGTAAAAGTAAAAATTAGATTATAAGCTCAATATAGTAGTCATTAGTGGATTTCAGTAGCTGCACTTTTACAATTAGGTAAAGAATAGTTGCATTTAGGGATATTTAGTCATAAACTGGCTTAAAACAACAATTAGGTTCAGATTAGTGTGTTAGAAATTCAGTTTGGTCAAATTTAGGTGGTAACAAAAAAAGTCAATCTTGGGGTTAAACGGCTCAACTAGGACCTGATCTAGGCTTATTTTAGGGCAGCAATTGAGCATTAGGATTAGGTATTTTCACATTTTTAGGTTCCCAGTAGTATAAGCTTGCTTTTGGCCCCTTTAGGCATCACTAAATAGCTTATTAGGTGGCTTAAAATTCAGCCGCAAGTAGGTCACTTAAGCCTTATAACTAAAACTTCATAAGTACTTGAATTAGGTTACGGCCCGGGCTTATTTTTGTTTTTTGAGCTGAATTAGGTTTGTTTAGGTCTACTACACTAAACCTGAGCTTTTGGTGCATTCTAGTGCTTATTTGCTTATTTCAAGTGCTTATTTAAAGCTGCATATTGCCTTCCTAGCTTATTATGTGAGCTTATTTGGGTTTTTATTGTTTAGTTGTGCTTATTTAAGTTAGTTGAGCCTGTCCTAAGCTTTTGGTTGTCATTGGTGCATAAGTGTTTATTCTAATTGCTTATTGAAACTGCTTATTGTGTCCAAACTGCTTATTAGTGGGCTTATTTTTATATTTTTCCTAGGCTTAGATTATTATTTGAGATTTTCCATAATTTTTTCAGATTTTTCCAAGTTCATTTAGTACTTTTCTTATTTAATTTTAGTTTTTAATCATTTTTAAATCATTTTAAATTCAGAAAAATTTAATAAAAAAAAAATAGTTTTCAGTCTTAAAAATAGTTTTTAGTTATTTTAGATTTTTCAAAATTAGATTTATATTTTTCTCACTTAATTTCACTTTTATTTGTATTATTTTTTAATTAGTAAAAATAGTTTTTAATTAATAATAATTAAATAAAAAGCCAAAAAAAATATTTTTCTTTTTCCCAAAATTTTTTTTGTCATTTAGAACTTAGAAAAATTATTTT
Organism: Artemisia argyi; assembly: GCA_030686995.1. Taxonomy (NCBI): domain Eukaryota; kingdom Viridiplantae; phylum Streptophyta; class Magnoliopsida; order Asterales; family Asteraceae; genus Artemisia; species Artemisia argyi. The sequence goes on from CM060683.1 coordinate 73,176,782, forward strand.
CATACCCGTAGGATTAGTCTAGCCTTAAATTTACTTTTTATTTTGTGCACTTACGTTTAATTTCCGTCTAGTTTACGTTTTTAGTTTAAATTGCGTATTAGGCTTACGTGTTTCTTTATTTGTGCATTTTTACTTGTTTGTAGTTTAATTAGGATTCCCCATAAAACCCCCTCACATTCACTTCACGATTCACGACACCGATCCAACGAACTCGAATTCAACCTTCGTTGGGAAAACGACCCGGGGATTCATATTTACCCGTGCTATCCTCGGAGATATATCTATATATAGCATATCAGAATTTTGGCACCGCTGTCGGGGAAGGTTTGAAAAGGGTACATCGATTCCGTTCGTTGTTTTTGTGATTTGAAGATCCTTCCTCCCCGGAAGTTACGTATTTTTGTTATATTATAAAAAACCCAAAATAGAATAAACAAAACACTTTTCCTAAGGTGTTTTCATAAATACACAATAATAAGGATCCTCACTTTTCTTTGAAAGTGTTGTAAACCATTTCGAAAAAACAACAAAAGGAATCACAAGGTTAGTCGTTTATCGGACTATTTTGTGTTTTACAACCGAATAAACGGGGTTCTAGGTAAGTCTTGACATTAAATTGCAAACTGAGTGAGGTGGGTTATTAAGCATCTTCGGAGCACCTTTGCCTCTCCGCCCCGCCGCGCGTAAACTCAAGAGAAACGGTTGCGGTTAATTAAGTGGTTACCAAAAATAGAATAAGATAAAATATCATTTTGTTTGTTTTCTTTTAAAAACTAAAACACATAAAAAATCCAAAAATATTTTAACCTCTAAGTTGATTTTGATTTTGTTTTTCTTTTATGTTAACAAAAATTCCAAAAAGAATCTCTGTTATCCTCTCAATTGTTTAATTCTCTTCTTTTGCTCTCTTTACCGTTTAATTCTTGATCCTCTTTATCCTCTAAAACATTTAATTCTATCTTCTTCAACCCTCTGTATGTTTAATTCTGATGGACTCATCTTGTGTCAATTGTAAACCTCTCTTCGGAGAACCGTGTATTTGGTGTACGTGCGAACGGTGTGGTAGTGACCTTCGAAACGGATGTTGTAGGTTTTGTAATTCTTACACGTATGTTCAAAAATCATTCAACAATCCTTCAAACTTTTCCAATCACCAACCACAACCACCGCCGCCTTCGTTCACTTGCTTTAACTATGGAAATCTATCCGAAGAAGGAGTACCTTGTGGATGGTGTTTTTGTAGCAGATGAGGATTGGCTAATTGTATGTGCTATGGTCCGAAAGCTGAAACTTCATTCGCTTATGATCCTAATCCGAGCTTTTTCGATAATCCACAAAACGATTTCAATTCATATGAGCAAGATCCATACTTCAATGATGAATCGTTTCACAATGCACCGATTTCACAACCACAATATAGTTGTGAGTATTGTGGAGGTCCGCACTTTAGCACCGATTGTCAAACAAGAAATCCGATTCTTTGTAACAATAATTATCACAACCAACCTCCACAATACCAAATAACTCAACCACAAGACGATATAATTAAAGAAGCTATAGCTGCTCAAAATACATTTAATGAGCTGTGTCTAACTACAAACGAGTTGTGTCTAACTGCAATAAACCTTTTTAAGGAGGAAATTCGTAGAAGAGAACAAGATCGTACCATTGAGAGTGATCAACATGAGCCTTTTAAAGAAGAAAATACTACGATTAACCCCATTCCGTCTCAGCCTTTACCTGATGAGCACATGTTTATATCATATAACGAACTTAAGGCTTTGAGTAAGAAACCTACTCCGGAAGAACCTCGTCCGAAGACTTACAACGAACTACTAGCTGAAGAAGCAACTAGAGTAGGTCATCCACCTCGTTTGATTATCAATTACGATGACGACGATGATGAGGATTCTATCCACATAGGGGGTATTTACACTTCATCTGCTGAAATCACACCCATCGTAGAAGATAAGAGCGTAGCCGAATTATTAGCAGAGGAGCAGATGAAAAATATCCGAGCTTTATATGCTGACAAAAAGGTCAACGAAGACGTTCTTAAAATTTCAAATTCTTCTCCAAGTGGCAATCCCACTCCATCCTCAGAACCTCTCATTTCTGATTCTTCCCATCCTTCTTTCACACCGGTTGAGAGGAGTGATGTCTTTTTAGAAGAGATTGAGGCTTGTCTTGCTAACAATGATTCTAATCCGACGATGGTTGATGATACTAATTTTGATCCAGAGGGAGACATCCGTTTAATTGAAGAATTATTAAATGAAGAACCGTTATCTTCCCTCCCTCCGAAGAGCGATCAAGTTGATAATCATGATGAGATGTTCTCCGATTTCGACGATGATAAATCGCTATCCTGTGGAGACATCGATTATGTGGACGAAGTACCTTCTGAGCTCGCCAGCTTAAAAGGAGAAAATAATGAAGAAAATGACAAATCGCTTTCTCACCCTCCGAAGGAAGTTGAATTCGATCATCCTAAGGATATTGATGACCTTGTTCCAAGGGTTTCCGAAACATTCAATATGACTTTCACAAATCCGTTATTTGATTTCGATTTGGAATTTACTCTAAATAATCCAATCTTCGATATTCCTTGTGATGAGTCCGAAATGGAACCCGAGGTCCAGGATTCACATAATATGATTGATTTTCTTCACGAGAAGTTCTCCGATGAACTTACTCATATCATTTCACCACCGGATATTGAGAATAACGAGAATGACCTTCGAAGAAACATGCTTATTGAAGAAATACATACTAGTGATTTACCTTCCGATACTGACTCATTTCTCTTCGATTTGCCATCTTCTCGTCCACCCGCAAAACCACCGGATGTAGATTTTGAATCCAATACGGATGAAGTTATTTTTGGAGTGGTGGATGAGATTTATGATCATGATGATCCGGTGCTTGATATTTTGCCCACCCAACTCACCCGTGATTCAGAATCTGACATTACTTTCGTCATCCGTGTGTTTTACCCATTCTTCACATATCCCATCACTTCTCCTATCCGTCACTCCCCCGGGAGTGAGGATGTTATCTTTGACCTCGGATCTCCGAATTTCATGCCGAGTGTCCGTTGCTCCCCCAAGAATAATTAAATTCGGGGCGAGTCTAAGCTATACGACTCGTTAATAAACAAGCGCTTCGTGGGAGGCACCCCATGCTTATCCTTTTATCTTTTCATTTTATTTTCTAATAAATAACCGTGAGGAGGGCTCCCTCTTCCATTTTCTCGTGTTTCGTGTTTGTGCTTGTGTTTTATGTCCAGATAGCCCGAAAATGATGACTCTCGTGCTCGTCATGCTGTCCTTTCTCCACTCGAGTCTCATTTTTCGATGCTTCTCTCATATCCTAATCCTTTTGATTAACGTTTATCTATTGGCATACCTAATAAACGGCCTTAGATTCTCGTAGGTTACCCTTACCTTTGAAACATTGAGGACAATGTTTCGCTTTAGTCCGGGAGGGGCGAATCTTTCGATTCGATTTTTACCTTGCATTTTGCCAAGTACTCACTCAACCCCATTTTTCCGAAAAATTTTGAAAAATTTAGAAGAAAAATACAAAAAAATGAGAAAAATTTGAAAAAAAATTACAAAAATATAATAAGTTTTGACACAATGTTGACTTTCCGCTGGTTAGAGTAGGAATAAAATTTTGACTTGATCCGGGCGTGTTGAGCCCTAGCTTGTTCCCTTAACATAAATAATCGTTAAAGCTTATGGTAGTCTTTTACACAAGGAGCTAGAAAACGCAAATTCTTTCTTAAGAGTTTGCAAGTTCCCGTAACTGACTTTATATATGCGTGGCTTGATTATCGGCTAAGCATCCGCGGATCTCATTACTTGAGATTTTAAATTTGCGGAGAACGAGAAATGATAGAGTTTATTTAGAAGTTAAGTGCTAAACGTGGAGTAGTTGGTTCTCTTTATAGCTCATGAAAGGTACTTGTGGCCTTTTTGTTCCCATAGAATTGTTTCATCCTATTTAATAGATCTCTTAGGTTTAATTAAGGGTGCACGATTTGGGCAATACTTAGTTTTTTCTCGTTCCTAAGAAAATTTCTGCATATGGAGGTTTGGTACACATAGGGGTACTGCCAGTGTTACGGCAAAATAGACTATCACATCTTGCCGGTTCGCAGCCGATGTTGTGATCTTAATAAAGACCGTAGGACTCGGGGTTTGGCAAATAATGATGAATAATGTATAATGATAATAATCCAAAGCCATAAAAGTTTTCAACATCTTGCCGGCTCACAACCGATGTTGTAGACTTCAAAAAAAGGCGGAGGAAAAATCCAAGGTCATAATAAGACTATTACATCTTGTCGGCTCACAACCGATGTTGTAATTGTTGTAAAAGGCTAAGGAAAAATACGTTAATGTGCTTGATAATGTTAAATAAAAGCCAAGCTTCGACTCCGGGGGTGTCCTAATAAAAAGCTTCCGTCTCGGGTCTCAGACATGAGATGTTTCGGTCGTAAATAAAAGGGATGCTCCCAAAATCGTGTTAAATCAGAGACCTCCATGTGGACCCGATTTTTGTATGCAGGGATTTTCGAGGGAAAGTTTGGAAACTACTTAGCGTTCAAATTTTGTGCTCTTATCGGACTAATAATTATCAAAACGAGAAATTCTTTTCTCACAAAAATAAAATCTTGAGATACAAAACTTAGGAAATGGGAACAAGAGGTAATTACACAAGTAACTAGCATGAGTGGTGTTAGCATTTAACTTGTAATTAAACAGTGATCTCGTTTTTACGCTTGGCTTGGGAACTCGTGAAAAATTAGGAACGATGAATTTTATCCGAATGGTCACTTCTCCATGAGTCGTGTTTCCTACTCAATGAGCCTAAAATTTATCGAAAGATAATGAAAGTTAACATGCCGTCGCCCGAATAAAGTAGGAAATGTAAATAGGTAGGAATGAGTATGATAACCGGGGCATTTTTGGGATTTAAATTTAATAGTCTCTTTTGAATATTTTGCTACTTTCAAAGTTAGTAAAAAGAGATGAGGAATTTTAGAATTTAAAAATGTGAGCTCATAGCATTGCGTGAGGACACGGCAATATCTTAGTCCGGGAGATTTTGGTGTGAGTGAATACACACAGCCTTTATTGACCAAATTAAGACCCAAAAAGACCAAAAACTGACAAATAATTTCCAAAAATATGTGTTTTTGTGCTTTTGTACATGCAGGTAAGTAAATATGAGAAAAAGGACAAAAAACCGAGCCAAAACCGGAAAAACGAGCACGAGAAATGGAAATAGTCAAAGGTCGGAATCAGGAATGCTCAAAAAGTCAAAAGAGATCCTCAAAGATTCAAGATATTGCAAAAGTAACCCTTGGAAGAAATTTTACAAGATTAGTCCCTCAAAATTCATGAGTTGTCAAAAATGGTCCTTGAAAGATAAATTTTGAAGAATTGACAACTCAGGCCCTTCAAGAATTAAAGATTGGCATCAATGGCCCTTGGGTATATATTTTCAGACTTGGCAGGAAAGGTCCTTGGAGTTATTAAATTTACAACAATGGTCCTTGTCAATCTAAAACTAAAAATCCTATACTTAATTCTAAACCATAACCGGACCAATACTAAACCCTTTACTAAAATCAAAACACTAGTCCAACCCATCCCTACCTAGGCCCAAATAACCTAAAGCCCAACACCCATATTACCCAACCCATCACTAGAACCACCCAAGTCAACCCCTAATTTATTACCGGTCAAACAAACAATAAAACGCGCCTTTTAACCCTACCGCTATTCACCCATCTTCTCCACATTCAACCCTGGTTAACCAATCAAAGAAACCTCGGACCTTCGAGATAATTCTGACAACGTGTCAGATACCACGTCACACCCTTCACACGTGGACAAATGGAGCATGCTTATTTGCTAGATCCTGCTGGAAACCTCATCCAAGGGCTAAGAAGGAGTAAGATACAGAAACTTCTAGTGGGATTTGATCCAACGGCCATTATCAAGCTTCTGGGACCTTCATCCAAACATTCCACCGCCTTTGGCAACTATAAAAAGGGAGGCCCTGCTCATTTGTAATCGTTTAGATTTTTAGCATAAAAATTAGGGCTTCAATTTATGTTTCTGTAATGCTTTAAGGTTATCATAATGTAATGAAACTTTTGTTTTAATAAAATTTATTGTTTGCTTATTATTGTTCTTAATCAGTTAAGTGCTCAAATTAGTTATAAGTTCTTCTATTCCAAAAAAAAAACTCTTTATTTTTCATTGTTGTAAGTTTCAGTAAGTTAGTAAGGTAATTTTGTAAGCTTAATTCTGCTTAACTTTAGTATAAAAAAAATAAAAAATAATAAAAAATAAATATTAGTTAAGGGTACATAAGCTCTTAAGCTCATAAGCCCTTTTCATAAGTTCATCAAAGCTCCTCTATAGCTTTGTGTGAGCTTAAGTTTAGCCTTCACGGTTCATTCCTGGCATCCAAATATCAAGTAAGTTCCTCTATTTTCATTTCTGCATTTTTTTTAGTAGCTTATTAGTGTAGTTTATAGCTTATCCAGGTTTGGTACTGCTTATATTAGTTACTTGAGTGTTGATGTTTAGCTTTTATGTGATATCTTATATTTCAATTCCCACTGTTCAAATTTAGCTTAACCTGCATAAGTTAGATTTCTTAGTTATAGTTGTTAAAAGTTAGTTTAAATCAGTCACTTAGGTCTATTATTAGTTAGTTAAGTCAGTACAATCAAGAAGTTAGCAAGTGGAAGTTTATTTCATCATAACCTAGTGTAACTAGCTTTTCAAGGGGTGTTTGGATTAGTCTAATCAACTGAGTTATTGATGTTTAGTAACTGCCCTTTCTGCATAGGTAGGTCATACTAGGTTAGTATAGGTTAGGTTGATCATAAAACTCAGTAGGTTAGAAGGTAAAAGTAAAAATTAGATTATAAGCTCAATATAGTAGTCATTAGTGGATTTCAGTAGCTGCACTTTTACAATTAGGTAAAGAATAGTTGCATTTAGGGATATTGAGTCATAAACTGGCTTAAAATAACAATTAGGTTCAGATTAGTGTGTTAGAAATTCAGTTTGGTCAAACTTAGGTGGTAACAAAAAAAATCAATCTTGGGGTTAAACGGCTCAACTAGGACCTGATCTAGGCTTATTTTAGGGCAGCAATTGAGCATTAGGATTAGGTCTTTTCACATTTTTAGGTTCCCAGTAGTATAAGCTTGCTTTTGCCCCCTTTAGGTATCACTAAATAGCTTATTAGGTGGCTTAAAATTCAGCCGCAAGTAGGTCACTTAAGCCTTATAACTAAAACTTCATAAGTACTTGAATTAGGTTAAGGCCCGGGCTTATTTTTGTTTTTTGAGCTGAATTAGGTTTGTTTAGGTCTATTACACTAAACCTGAGCTTTTGGTGCATTCTAGTGCTTATTTGCTTATTTCAAGTGCTTATTTAAAGCTGCATATTGCCTTCCTAGCTTATTCTGTTAGCTTATTTGGGTTTTTATTGTTTAGTTGTGCTTATTTAAGTTAGTTGAGCCCATCCTAAGCTTTTGGTGGTCATTGGTGCATAAGTGCTTATTCTAATTGCTTATTGAAACTGCTTATTAGTGGGCTTATCTAACTTTTTATATTTTTCCTAGGCTTAGATTATTATTTTAGATTTTCCATAATTTTTTCAGATTTTTCCAAGTTCATTTAGTACTTTTCTTATTTAATTTTAGTTTTAATCATTTTTAAATCATTTTAAATTCAGAAAAATTAAATAAAAAAAATTAGTTTTCTGTCTTAAAAATAGAAATTAATTTTGAAAATGGAAATTAAGTGAGAAAAATACCAAATTAATTTTGAAATTCTAAAATAACTAAAAACTAATTTTAAAACTGAAAATATATTTTTTTGGCTTTTTGTGTAATTTTTATGAATTAAAAAAATGCAATATTGATTTCTAAAAATCTAAAATAAATGAAAACTAATTTCTAAAATATTTTTGGATTTTTTTTGTGCTTTTTCTGATTTTTTTGGAATTTTTGGTATTTAAAAAGTATTAATTATGGAATAAAAACTAACTTTAAATAAAAAAAATAGCAAAATAATTCAGAAAAATATGAAAAATTCAGAAAAAATCTAAAATATTAATTTAAATCTAGGAAAAATTTATAAACTAGAAAATAAGCTAGAAAAGTGCTGATTAGCTTAAAACTGCTTATTAGAAAGTGCTTATTGATAAGCACACCTTGGCCAACTTTGAACAGATGTTTCTTAGGCTCAAATAAACTCAAATGATTAGAAGTAAAGCCAAAAAGAACACAAAAATACAGACAATGACCAAAACAGTGGGTTAAGCACTAAGTGGAATAAGCAGTAGCTAGGAGCAAAAAGTTAATGAGAAAAGTAACTAGGAGCACAAAGGAACTGATATGGATCACAAATAACAAATTCCGAGCTATAAATCACACTTGCAGCCCTAAAACTGAAAACAGTCACTAGCTTAAACCATTCAACTTATCAAGTCAAATAAGCAGTCTAAATGAGCTTATGAGTGTGAGCTTATGGGGGCAAATGTTACTCTGACTTACTGAGAGACTATAAACACCAGAAAAACTCACTTAAAAACTGATTAGATAACCTAAAAGTTGCCCAAAAAGCTTATACAATTTGATGGTGCAGGGGATAGGTTGATTCAAAAAGACAACTTAAAACCTAATTTCCAATAAGCAGATAAGAACCAAACCTAAATTTTCTTGTTGATTTTGATTCCCTTACTTCCAAACTTCCAAAATCAGCAAAAACGACTTAATTTCAAACAGTATTGTGTCCTACAAGTGCTTCCAAAGATCTATCTAGTTATGATGTTCTATGTTATTTGACTTTTTTAAATACAATCTAAATTTGACTAAAGTGAGATTTAATTGAACCTAAATGACTACTGTTGATATAATAAGCTATTATGAACTTAAAATAAGCTATATAAACTACTATTGTAACTAACTATAAGCTTATGCAACCTAATTATCCTAACAGTTATGCTAATGATGAGGATATAAGATGTTTTGACTTTTTATGTTATACTACTGAATTTTATGCAAGATAAGACCTAATATTACCCTAAGTATTATATCTAAGCAAACAATAACCTCTGAAACACCAATAAAACCAGCAAACCTCCCTATTCCAAACACCCTCTAATGTAACTGTTATGATTTAATAACTAAGCAACTAAGTCCTAAGCAATCCAAATCACCAACTAAATTCAGATTATGATCAAACAAACTCTAAATAAACCAGAATCACAAATCTCAATCACAACTACCAATTAAAACACAGAATCAATAGATGACAGATGCATAAACAGAAGTAGAACTCAAACTTACTAAAACTAAACTAGAATGGTGAAAACTATTATTATTATAGCTAAATAACCACTAATATGCAGAAATGAACAAGCAGAAACAGAATCAATGCTACTACTTCTAATTTTGCAAAAAAAAAAAAAAAAAGTAAAATGAACACTTACAAGCTTAACCCCCCTCAGCATGAAAAGAGGGGGTTCACTATGCTAGCCTGTCTTTGGACAGGCCAATTGACTCCTTATGGACTGTCAATACTCCACTGAATAAGCTGTGCTTATTGAAATAAGCTATCTTTGACTTTTGTTGACTTTGTGGATAATTTGAATTATAAAAGTAATTAAGCTACTAATAAACTCACAACAGTTATATAGAACTGAAATAAGCTTATATGAATTAAGAAAAAGCTAATTGAAGATGAAATTAATCAAATGAAAACATATTTTTGTTTTTTGTTTTTTTTTTTTTTTTTTTTATGTTTTTGAGGTTTATTTAAATGAGACAATTTAAACAGGTTATGCTTATGAAATAAGGAGTTCTAAATACTGGAAGTAAGTAAACAATAAGCTAAACAACAAAATTAAAGTAAACTTGAAACAGAATTATGAAAATTAAACAGCTGAATTATATTAATTTGAAACTTAGTACAATACTTGAAAAGCAGGAAATTACAATAAACTAAATTTTAAAACAGAGAAAAACACTAAAAACGACTACTCCATACATGAGAAATGAAAGGGTATTTATAGCCGTGTGAAGAGGGAGCTTTGGTGAAGGTTCTAGTAGTCCATGTCATCAATCCGTGTGCTCTTGTGCTTCTTCTCAGTCCGTTATAGCCCTTGGATATCCCTTGGTGCCCAATCTAGTCATATCAGCCCTTGGATCAATGGTTACCCAATCATGAGGCACGCACTCCCACACGGATTGCCACTCTGGCACATACTGCACATGTCAAGCCCTTCTAGACGCGTGTAATTGTACTATAATGCCCTTAATCACTGTTAATTTGGAGGAATGACACGTGAATAGTGAACTAGGGTTCATGTGCTGGGTAAATTGGGTAAAAGGGGGCGGGTATTTTAAATGATATTAATTGGGGGTGTTGATCGGGTTTGGGTTATTGGTTTGACTGGGGTAGTGGGGTGGATCGGGTAATATGGAAAAGGTATTGGGCTTGGTTTTATTTTTGAGCTTAGGATATTTTCATGGATTATTGTTGTGGATCCGGTTGCCTAGGATTGAATTTTAGAGGGACTAATTCTATAATCTTCCAAAGTATTTTCCAAGGGCTTTTTTTGATTATTTCAGAATCATGGAGGACCTCTTTTGGCTTTTCTTCGAATATTACTCCAAGGGACTAGTTTTGTCAATTTGTGAAAGTACAAGGACTGGAGTAGTCAAATTCCTCAAACTTTGATCAAGGACTAATCTTGGAACTTTATGAATCTCTGAGGACTTCTTTTGACTTTACGGGCTCTCTTTGATCATTACGCTTCCCCGGCTCCGGCTTTTGACCCTTTTCCATTCACGTGCTCATTTTTGTCGGTTTGGCTTTGTTTTTGTCCATTTTTCACATATCCGTACCTGCACATACACAAATACAAAAACACACATTCTCTTGGCATATTTGGTATTTTTGGTCTGATTTAAGGCCTAAAAAGGATGTGTGAATAAGCACACATCAGGCGCCAAAAATTTGATGTGTGTTTTTGCAACCTTGTAAAAGGTTTTACTTCTCAAGGGATCTTGAGAAGCTTGCAATCCCCACCAGGTAGTGTACCTGACCGATGTAGTATAGTGAGTGGCAAGTACCGAGAGATTGATCGTTCTCTCAAGGAATAGTGTTTGTTAGGATTGAAACTAATCTAACTAGGTCTAAAGGTGAGAGATGATTCTTTTTGTATTTTTATATTTTAAGGAAAACAAGTAAATATATCGGGTATTGGAAGAGTGGGCGGAATTAGTTGCTAGCCAACTAACCCAAATAACTACTTAAACAATAAAAATAAAATAACAAGAAAATAAATTGGTAGGAACTTCTATATGGAGAAAAGCGTATTTACTTAGATTTCATTACTCCCTAGTTATTTTTTATTGATTGGTTGATTTGTCACAATTGCATGGATGAAGGGTTGCATTCCTTAATACCATTTGTGGGGTCGTGTACGATCTTCCTCAACTTTATAAGCTTCTATCTCTTCCTATGAGTACACATTTAGTATCCTATCATGGCCTCATTAATAGTTAATTATGTTTTTAATACAACCAATAAAACCGTAGTACACATCCGATTACGTTTCTTAAGACGTTCAAGCAAGTTACCGTATAGGAGATTAGCTAGTGTTCTTAAGCCGAACGCTAAAATCAATCACCCACAACAATCAATGACAAACCAACAATCAATAATCAATAACTAGGTTTCATTAGATTTAAGTAAACACAAATAACCTAAGCTAGCATGTTAATAGAAAGAAAAGCATACAAGATAATCAAACAACACATAGACATATTGAATGATTAATAGATAACTTATCTTCAATTAAACATGGATTAAAGAAGGGGTTTGAAACCCTTACAAAGGCTGTAAAATCGTCTAGGGTTTGTAGCACAAAAGTTCCTCCCACAATGAATGAAAATTCCAAAAATATATATAGAAAATACAAGCTGACGGCGTCACCTTTTGGGTCGTGACGCCATCAAGTCACCGCCGTATAACTTCTCGGATTGCCTAGATCTACTCTTGATGCCGTCTGGTTCAAAAGTGTTCTGGCGCATCTCTCTTTAAGTTAACACGTGACGACGGCCTTGGCGTTTTATAACGTGATGCCGTCATGTGTAATATTCCAATTTTCTTTCTGGCGCGTCAAGTGTAAAGCAATTATCCACCTCTTGATCTTCATGTGATGGCGTCACTTTGTGACACTTGACGCCGTCAGGTACTGTTCCAGCTTGGATTCTTGACTTTGTCATTTTCTTCACTTTATGCTTCAAAAACGTCCAAAATGCTCCATTTCCCAGAATTCTTCTCCAAAGTACCTAAATTGACAAAAGAAACAATTTGAGGTAATATTTGATAATAAAAACACAATTTAGGGCTTAAATAACCCCCTAAAAGCGTAACAAATTTCTCCTTATTAACCGTCACCACCATCACCATCCCAAGGTACCATCAGCGAGGCTCCCTTACCGTCTCGGAAGAGGGTATTGTTTACCTCCCACCAAATGCTTTTAGCTAATTAATGTAGTAATATCTGTACTGCTATCTTAGATGTTTTGTATCTTATATACAAAATTAGTAATAATTTTTTGTAACGCCTCTATTGTTATGGTAATAATTACGGGTATATTATATAGTTTAAAAGTTTTTTTATAATGTAGTTCATGAGTTATCTTAACTAGAAGGACCTTGAATGAAAATAACTTAACGAAAAATGACCTTGCACGTAATAAAATGATTAACGAAGACTCACTTTGCCAAGTAATGAAATTTAGTGGAAATTGTAATACCTCGTAATTTCCCATGACATTTATTAATGCTAATCACCAATCAATTTTAATCAAATGATAACAAAGCCATTTTTGCGGGCCTTTTTCTTTTCTTTTCTTTTTTTTTTTTTTTTTTTTTTTTTTTTTTTTAATGAACATGTCACCCCGTATCACCTTTAATCACCGTTTGAATGTCACCTCATATCACCTTTAGTCACCGTTTGAATGTCACCTGTATCACCTTTAGTCACCGTTTGAATGTCACCCCGTAACACCTTTAGTCACCCTTGAATGTCACCCAGCGAGATTAACTAGAATAGCTCCCACTTGCGACGCGACCCCTAAAAACGAACACCGTGGTATAGATATATAAATTATAATTTATACTATACGATATATATGTGTATATGTATAAGTATCACCGTCAATTCTCCGTATTTATAACTGGGCCGACACCGACACAACATCACTAATACACTAGCCCACTTATGCATTTCTTTTCTTTCTTTGTTTTGGGCTTCGATCCACCCCACAAGCCCACCAAGACTTTTCCTTTTCCTTTTGTTTTGGGCCGCTTCCATCACCAAGCCCACACCACATTTTTCCAAATCTAAACACCAACTAATAACTTATCACATTTTCTAAACACAATTCACCATCCCATTTCTCTTGTCCCTCACACGACTCGAACTCGGAACCAAACCACTGACCTAGTTCGAATTCCATTTTCTTTTGTTCCTTGCTCGACACCACAGTAAACACAATCTTTGCAAAACATATTTTATTTCACTCTTTTCCTTTTTCTTTTATTCAAACCCGACACCAAAGCAACCCAACACCCTCACACTCTCGTTTCTTCCTTTCTTTCTATGTTCAACACCTGACACAAAACAAACCAAAACAACTCCAACTCACACAATCACTTGTCACTTCCAAGCCCCCTCTTTGCTACCAAACCTCATGACACAATGCACACCCTCACCTTCTCTTTTCTTCTTTTCCGAGCCAAGTTCACCAAGCCACCCTACCCTCTAAACCTAAACCATTAAACTAATCCTATACTACATACTCTCCTTTTTCCAAAACCTTATTACCCAAAGGTTTATGTGTCTCAATTACACCAACATGGAATATATTTCCCTTTCTTTTCCTTAAACTACTTGGGTTAGTACAAACTCTAGGATCACATGTGTTCCTCCTAACCCTTGTCCCACGTTTAAACAAATCTAAAGTATCATCATGCCTTCCACATTTCCTTTCATCTTGACATGACCACACCAAAAGCCTTTGACCAAGTTGTTTTCATTCGAATAACCTATAAAGAGCTTGTGCGAAAAATTATATACGACATTCACAAGTTTTCACAAAGCTTTCCCTATAAATACCTCCACTATTCATCCACTCTCACCAAACTATCAAAAATCAAAAACACTCAAATCACAAACACCTCTTTTTTCCTTTCTTGCTTACCGTCGAAGACCAAGGAGTACACACAAGAAGACTGTTGACATAAATAATGTCTTAAAACATTGTTAGCATATTAACAATGTCTCTATGTTTTGATAATTATAAAGCATAAACTCATTAATCTAAAACTTATGACATAAACAAGTTTTTGGTGCTTAACACTTGTCTTTGCTTCCATATCACTTAAGGTATGAATAAACAAAGAGTTTACTACATTTCATGATCAAAGGAAATTTTATATTAATACATAACATTATATAAAATGATTTTAACATTTTATATATATTTGTAAATCATTTTTGGTATAGCTTTATTAAACCACAAAAATATGATTTCAAATTTCCAACCAAAAAGGGCAAATTTTATCCAGAAAAACTTTTGAAATGTTCAGGAGGGCGGCCCCCTTAATCATTAAGTGGACCGGCCTACAATTAAGGGGACCGGCACGCTCCAGAACAGTATTTCCCCCCCCCCCCCCTTTAAATACTGATTCATCCCTCAGATTTTTCTCACCTTTTGCACTTCTAAACTTTCTGATCTAGATCTATTTCTCTATTCTCTCATCCTTTGATCATAAGTGTATATATTCTTTGTTTCAAAGTGATCCAATTTCCATCCTCTCAAGTGCAAGAGAAGAATACTTCTATCTTCATAGACAAGAAGTATTACAACTTGTTGTGATCTCCACATCCAAGTTGTTGGTGTATCATCAAGATTATTTACATATTCTTTGTGAAGATTGTTGTGAATATTTGCTTGTAGATAGTTGTGTCAGATATAGATTGTGTGATTAGTTGATAGCTTGGTGTGAAGAAGAAAAGCTAGGAAATCTATTGGTGTGAAGAAGATAGAGTTGAAGTAGTTAGTTGTGAAGTAGATTGATTTGAAGAAGGTGTGTAGAAGTTGTGACTTAGGTGTGAAGGTGTTGTGGTGTGATTATTGGTGTGTAAATTGGTGTGTAAATTGGTGTGTATATTGGTGTGTAAATTGGTGTGTAAGGTTTTCTCCGCCATAAGGGAGCTTGTTGATATAGTGAAGAAAACTCTCGAGTTAGGTGCTCGGGGAGTGGAGTAGGGCAAGGAAGGTGTCCTTGTAGCCGAACCACTATAAATCTCTTGTCTCGCGGTTCGATCTTTCCATCTCTTACTTATTTCATTACTTATCATTGTTATATATTTTGTATTGATATTTGTTTGTATTGTGCAATACTTGAGATCACATATTATTGAATCTAAGTTTTAAAAACTAAGTAAACACTAAAACTATTTTTACAACTAATTAAAAAGACGTAAAACTATTCAACCCCCCTTCTAGTTTTCCACAAAGACTTTGGATCGAATACTAGTTCTTGGGTAGTTATTCTGGATCGAGGGTTATTATTGTAATAGGATTACAAGGAGTGTTGCATGTCTCTCGTTTTCTTTCCCCTCGTATCACATTTCTCAACCACTTCACCACCTTTTGGTGTTGTAAGTTTACTCGACCTCATTTCCTTTCTTTCATTATTTATTTTCATTTTTGCATGCATACACTTCATATCATATCAACTAAAATCATAAAAACTACAATATATCACCTCTCACATGACACACTAGAAAAGGGCTCGTATTTCCTAAATCTTACATACGACACATGTATATTTTTCAACAACCTATTTCTTGGAACTAACCTAACACAAGATATCGAAACATGCAAGTTTTCTAACGTCAAACACTAGCCTAAGTCGACCTAAACCTAAGCATGTTCGAACACCCCTAAAACAATTTTTTTCAAAAACCTTGATTTGGGCTTAACCGGCTAACGAGCCCATAACATTTTCTAAAATATTTTCGGGAGGAACTAAATAAATTTTGAAATGATTTTGAAAATAAAAACTAATTTTTTTTAAGTTTTTATAAGATAAAAATGACAATATTTATAAAAATAAAAGTTAACTTTTCAAAAACTTAACGTTGGACTAAATTTGCAAATTATTTCGTTAAGGGGTAAAAAGTGTAAAAATTGTAAAACTTATGGATCGAACCTGAAACTAATATTTTTAATAAAAGTTAAAGGGTTGAAACTGTAATTAGATGAAACTTGTGGTATAAAGTGTAAAAATATTATTTTGACTAAAAAGGTAATTATTTTTAATAAAAGGGTATAAAGTGTAACTTTTATAAAGTAACGGGGTAAAATGTATCATGCCTTCCACATTTCCTTTCATCTCGACATGACCACAGCAAAAGCCTTTGACCAAGTTGTTTTCATTTGAATGACCTATAAAGAGCTTGTGCGACAAATTATATACGACATTCACAAGTTTTCACGAAGCTTTCCCTATAAATACCTCCACTATTCATCCACTCTCACCAAACTATCAAAAATAAAAAATACTCAAATCACAAACACCTCTTCTTTCCTTTCTTGCTTACCGTCGAAGACCAAGGAGTACACACAAGAAGACTTTGGATCGAATACTAGTTCTTGGGTAGTTATTCTGGATCGAAGGTTATCATTGTAATAGGATTACAAGGAGTGTTGCATGTCTCTCGTTTTCTTTCCCCTCGTATCACATTTCTCAACCACTTCACCACCTTTTGGTGTTGTAAGTTTACTCGACCTCATTTCCTTTCTTTCATTCATTATTTATTTTCATTTTTGCATGCATACACTTCATATCATATCAACTAAAATCATAAAAACTACAATATATCACCTCTCACATGACACACTAGAAAAGGGTTCGTATTTCCTAAAGCTTACATACGACACATGTATATTTTTCAACAACCTATTTCTTGGAACTAACCTAACACAAGATATCGAAACATGCAAGTTTTCTAACGTCAAACACTAGCCTAAGTCGACCTAAACCTAAGCATGTTCGAACACCCCTAAAACATTTTTTTTCATAAACCTTGATTTGGGCTTAACCGGCTAACGAGCCCATAACATTTTCTAAAATATTTTCGGGAGGAACTAAATAAATTTTGAAATGATTTTGAAAATAAAAACTAATTTTTTAAAGTTTTTATAAGATAAAAATGACAATATTTATAAAAATAAAAGTTAACTTTTCAAAAACTTAACGTTGGACTAAATTTGCAAATTATTTCGTTAAGGGGTAAAAAGTGTAAAAATTGTAAAACTTATGGATCGAACCTGAAACTAATATTTTTAATAAAAGTTAAAGGGTTGAAACTGTAATTAGATGAAACTTGTGGTATAAAGTGTAAAAATATTATTTTGACTAAAAAGGTAATTATTTTTAATAAAAGGGTATAAAGTGTAACTTTTATAAAGTAACGGGGTAAAATGTATCATGCCTTCCACATTTCCTTTCATCTCGACATGACCACAGCAAAAGCCTTTGACCAAGTTGTTTTCATTCGAATGACCTATAAAGAGCTTGTGCGACAAATTATATACGACATTCACAAGTTTTCACGAAGCTTTCCCTATAAATACCTCCACTATTCATCCACTCTCACCAAACTATCAAAAATAAAAAACACTCAAATCACAAACACCTCTTCTTTCCTTTCTTGCTTACCGTCGAAGACCAAGGAGTACACACAAGAAGACTTTGGATCGAATACTAGTTCTTGGGTAGTTATTCTGGATCGAGGGTTATCATTGTAATAGGATTACAAGGAGTGTTGCATGTCTCTCGTTTTCTTTCCCCTCGTATCACATTTCTCAACCACTTCACCACCTTTTGGTGTTGTAAGTTTACTCGACCTCATTTCCTTTCTTTCATTATTTATTTTCATTTTTGCATGCATACACTTCATATCATATCAACTAAAATCATAAAAACTACAATATATCACCTCTCACATGACACACTAGAAAAGGGCTCGTATTTCCTAAATCTTACATACGACACATGTATATTTTTCAACAACCTATTTCTTGGAACTAACCTAACACAAGATATCGAAACATGCAAGTTTTCTAACGTCAAACACTAGCCTAAGTTGACCTAAACCTAAGCATGTTCGAACACCCCTAAAACATTTTTTTTCATAAACCTTGATTTGGGCTTAACCGGCTAACGAGCCCATAACATTTTCTAAAATATTTTCGGGAGGAACTAAATAAATTTTGAAATGATTTTGAAAATAAAAACTAATTTTTTAAAGTTTTTATAAGATAAAAATGACAATATTTATAAAAATAAAAGTTAACTTTTCAAAAACTTAACGTTGGACTAAATTTGCAAATTATTTCGTTAAGGGGTAAAAAGTGTAAAAATTGTAAAACTTATGGATCGAACCTGAAACTAATATTTTTAATAAAAGTTAAAGGGTTGAAACTGTAATTAGATGAAACTTGTGGTATAAAGTGTAAAAATATTATTTTGACTAAAAAGGTAATTATTTTTAATAAAAGGGTATAAAGTGTAACTTTTATAAAGTAACGGGGTAAAATGTGACATTAATACTTCTACTTTAAATATATACTTCTATAACATATATTTTACATATATTATAAATAAATAATATAACTTTAACTAAAATAACTTTACTACAACTAAAAATATTTAAAATAAATATTTTTATCAACGTTATAACAACAATGAACAATTAACCGTTTAATGATAACGTTTTCAAAACAAAAGAATAACTTCAAATAGTTTAAAACACATAAAGTCGATATCACCGTACTCGAGGAATATCACATGTCATTCACACATCGAATCTGAATCACCGATAATAATATATATCACATTAATTTAGGTCGCAAGTCGGAGGTTATTCATTGCTATTCGTAGCAATTCACCATTACCTGTTGAGCACTATTTGAGTTTTACACGCACCCACCGTAATTGACACCCCACAGGTGAGTTCATAGTCCCACCTTTAAAATTGTTTTCAAAACCCTGTGGGGAGATACATGCGATAAACCGAACACAAGTATTTTTAGTATGCGAATGCCCACCTGATATTGCCAAAGTTAGCACCCGTACAACAAGTCCCTCATATCACGAACCTTAATCACTTGCGAGTGAGCGCGAATTTAGCGAATAGATCTATTGGAGAAGGTAACCCATCTCTGCAAAGTGATCATTTGGTAGGGGATGTGCTATATTCGAGTTTTCTAGGAAGTTTGTACCTTTCTATCACCGAGGGCCCCTTTCTCATCTACATCCCTCGTGGTGTAGGTGATTATATCATTATTTGATATCACGCACGTTAAGGCTTGAGATTCGTGAGGCTTAGGAGCAACATGACACCGGATTTAATCGAGACGAGACTATCTCGATCTATTGTTTTTAAAATATTTGACTTGTGTTCAAACTATTACAAATTTAAAGTACTATGGATTCACTCAACTTTTGTGTTGACGTTTTTAGCATGTTTATCTCAGGAAATTAGCAGCATGATAGAACGGAGCTGACAAAAGGGCACTCAGGACCTCCCTTTTTATATAAAATAATCATATCATTCTTTTCAAACTCGTCACCCTTTTGTGAGACATCCTACTCTTGGAAATGTTTTGTAACTCTGAATATTTTGAGTTTTCATTGAATGATAACAAACTTATCTTTTGAATTGTTTTTTATAAGTATGACTGTGTTCTAAAATGTAATTACCCAGAATTAGACTTCCGCTGCTTTCCAAATTTCCGGGATGTTACAGATTGGCTTCAGAGCCATGGTTATAGAGAACCAAATGATTTTCAAAACATTGGACTATAACCACACCTGATTTCCAAAACAAATTATTTTACGCCGTACTACTTAGTGCCCTCCGTGCCAGTGCTTGTCGACATCATGCTTTAAGGTTTGATTTTTAGCACCCACCACACTAAGTTTATTTTAGCACCATAATTTTTGAGCATGTAGCATTATTTAGACTAAATGACTTATATTGTTATGATTGGGATATTACAGTACCATGTCACCCCCTATTATCATACTATCTGACAGTGATGGCGCCCTACTCGCATCATCCTCCATCCCCACTATTGACTTATCCGACCTTGACACCCATGACACCTACCTGCTTCACCCATTATTCCATCTGTTGTTCCATCTAGAGTTGCTTCTGGAGAGACAGAGCCTTTTGAGGAGGGTGAAGTCGCTTCGACACCGGTTATTTCACCCACCATACCACTTTCCTCTTCTCTTGCTTATGGTCCTTTGACTCTTGACCAGTACTATGAGTCTTAGCAGTTCCTAGCTGCTGATGATCGTCCTTCACCACCCCCACCCCAAGCTGTGACCCCCACTCACTACTCTTTTGGGTCAGAAGGAGATGATGAGTTATCCGACTCAGCTTCATCCATCCCACCACCACCACCGCCTGCACCGGTCCGCCGGTGCAAGCGAGTGAGAGTTCTTGAGCCCTTTGAGCCTGAGCCTTTTGGAAAGAGGTTCAAGTACCACCCTAATGGATTCACCCACCGTATCATTGCTCGAAAACGAGTAGGTTCCCCAGCAGCTGTAGTAGCACCACCCCAAGCACCCCTACCTTCACCACCCTCATTACCCTCACCACTACCTTCACCATCATCTGCTTTACCACCACCTCACTCATACATGTTACCGACCTATACCGCACCTCCACCAGACATCCCGCCATCGTACACAATACCACCACCTACAGTTTCTACACCGAGACTACCACCATTCTGATACCATCCCTCATTTCGTCTCCTATTTCTTCACCCCCCCCCCCCTCGTACCCTTAGTGATCAGTCTCACTCTCATGGGAGAGCCAGACACCCGGCCTTTCACTATCCGACCCTGAGACTACCACTCATCCTAGAGCTCATAGGAGGGTTGATGCGCGTAGATGGTCATTCTTGTTGGAGTATATTCGTCGTTGGAGGTTCAAGGAGGGAGCCCTGAGAGCTTCGGAGCTTGGAGAGAGTTCCTCAGCTATACTCCCAATCACAAGAGAGCCGATGCACCACACCATCCCATTGTTGGCAGCCAGGATGGTCAGGCACGAGGACCATATAGATGAGATTGTGAGTATTATCAGGGAGATATCTCTTGAGAGGGCTGAGAATATCGAGGAGGAGGTCCAAAAGCTCATGGTGCACCTTAGAGGATGTGTTTGAGTTGATGAACACTCAAACAGAGGAGGCTAGAGACATCATTGTGGAGTTTGGTCATAGACTTGATGTTCAGAGACATGAGACACAGGAGCTCAGAGAGATTGCGGTGATGACTCAGCAGATGATAGAGCACCAGACTCAGGAGTTAGCATCAGCCAGTGCTACTATTCATACACTCAGAGTTTCGCTCGAGGAGGTTCAGACTAGAGAGAGGGCCAGGGATCAGGAGATGCTGGCATTGACCAGGATAGTTCGAGACATGCAGCGTAGATCAGGAGATACATCTGAAGCCGATCAAATTTTCGTATCTACTTCTTGTGCACCCCTACTTAATATTCCCCCAGCCAAATTAAACACCATATACGAAATAGAACTAGCCGATGGAAAGCTAGTAAACACTAACACCATAATCCGGGGTTGTACCGTACACCTACTAAACAAACCCTTTGTCATAGACCTCATGCCAATTAGACTTGGTAGTTTCGACGTCGTCGTAGGAATGGATTGGCTATCCAAGAACCGTGCTAAAATCATTTGTGACGAGAAGGTCGTTCACATTCCTCTCAAGGACGAAACCCTAATTGTTCGTGGTGAGCGAAGTAAAACATGTCTAAGCATCGTTTCTTGCGTCAAAGTCGTGAAGTACATCGAGCGAGGATGTCAAGCCTTTTTGGCTCAAGTCACGGAGAAGAAGTCGGAGGAGAAGTGACTTGAAGATGTGCCAGTAGTCAAAGACTTCTCTGAAGTATTTCCCGAGGAATTGCCTGGCTTTCCGCCAGCACGTCAAGTGGAATTTCAGATTGACTTGGTGCCGGGAGCAGCACCAGTGACACGAGCACCTTATAGGTTAGCACCGTCTGAAATGAAGGAGTTATCTGAGCAATTGCAGGAATTGTTAGATAAAGGATTTATTCGCCCTAGTTCGTCACCATGGGGAGCACTGGCGTTGTTTGTAAAGAAGATGGATGGAACATTCCGGATGTGTATCGATTATCGTGAGTTGAACAAACTTATTGTGAAGAATCGATATTCATTACCGAGGATTGACGACCTGCTTGATCAATTACAAGGATCGATTGTCTACTCGAAGATTGATTTAAGGTCGGGCTATCATCAACTGAGAGTTAGGGAAGAAGATATCCCTAAGACGGCTTTCAGGACGAGATATGGCCACTACGAGTACCAAGTAATGCCATTCGGTCTAACAAATGCACCACCTGTATTTATGGACTTAATGAACAGAGTATGCAAACCCTATTTGGACAAGTTTGTGATTGTATTCATCGATGATATCCTTATTTTTTCACGTAGTAAGGAGGAGCATGCTGAACACTTAAGGACTATACTGGAACTGCTCAAAGAAGAGAAATTGTATGCCAAAATTTCTAAGTGTGATTTTTGGATAGAGAGAAGGTATAATTTCTTGGGCATGTGATTGACAGTAAAGGTATCCATGTTGATCCCGCCAAGACCGAAGCTGTTAAAAATTAGACGTCCCCTACGAGTCCCACGAAAATACGTCAATTTTTAGGTCTTGCCGGATACTACAGGAGATTTATTGAAGGTTTCTCAAGAATTACTAAACCTTTGATGGAATTAACCTAGAAGAAGAAGAAGTTTGACTGGGGAGAAGAACAAGAATCGGCATTTCAGTTCTTGAAGTAGAGGCTTTGTGAAGCCCCGATATTAGCATTACCCGAAGGAAGTGAGGATTTTGCGGTATATTATGATGCATCAATCCAAGGGTTGGGTGCCGTATTGATGCAAAGGTTTAAGGTAATCGCTTACGCTTCTAGACAACTCAAACCTCAAAAGGAGAACTACACAACCCATGCTCTAGAACTAGGAGCAGTAGTATTTGCTCTTAAGATATGGAGACATTACCTATATGGGAACAAGTGTATGGTCTTCACCGATCACAAAAGTCTCCAGGGCATTTTAGATCAAAAGGGGTTGAACATGAGGCAACGTCGTTTGTTAGAATTATTAAGTGATTATGATTGTGAAATTCGTTATCATCCTGGAAAGGCAAACATTGTAACGGATGCCTTAAGTCGAAAGGAACGAATTAGACCCCTTAGAGTCAAATCTTTGGGAATGACAATCAGGTCACCACTTCCATCTCAAATCCTTGAAGCTCAAGTTGAAGGCCTTAAGGAAAAGAATAGACCGAGCGAAAAGATGTATGGCATGCCAGAGAGTAAGAATGGATTCGTAAAGAAACCAGATGGAAGACTATATTTCAAGGATAGAAGTTGGATTCCACTATACAGAGGAATGCGAGACCTCATCATGCATGAATCCCATAAATCTAAATATTCCATTCATCCCAGTTCAGACAAGATGTATCATGACCTTAAGAAATTGTATTGGTGGTCAAACATGAAGGCCGACATTGCAGATTATGTCGGTAAATGTTTGACCTGCTCAAGAGTAAAGGCTGAACGTCAAAGGCCATCTGGTCTATTGATTTAACCAGAGCTACCAATGTGGAAATGGGAGAGGATTACAATGGACTTCATTACAAAATTACCCAAGACATCGGGTGGATTTGACACTCTATGGGTCATTGTCAATCGTCTCATGAAATCAGCACATTTCTTGCCAATCAAAGAGACCGATGATATGAGCACTCTTGCTCGTTTATACCTGAAGGAGATAGTTTCACGGTATGAAGTGCCGATCTCTATTATCTCAGACCGAGACAGCTATTTCACATCTAACGTTTGGAAATCTTTATAGAAAGCCTTGGGAACTAAGTTAGATATGAGTACCGCTTACCATCCATAGACTGATAGTCAAAGTGAGAACTATCCAAACCCTAGAGGACATGCTTCGAGCATGCGTGATCGATTTTGGAAAAGGTTGGGATAAACACCTGCCATTAGCAGAATTCTACTACAATAACATTTACCACGCCAGTATCAAGGCCGCACCGTTCGAGGCCCTTTATGGACGAAAATGTCGATCACCAGTTTGTTGGGCTGAGATTGGAGATGTCCAGATCTCAGAACCCGAGCTGATTCATGAAACCACCGAGAAAATAGTAAAAATTAGGCAGCGATTGCAAGCCGCCAGAGACCGGCAAAAGAGTTATGCCGATGTGAGAAGGAAACCAATAGAGTTTCAAGTTGGAGATATAGTTATGCTAAAGGTATCACCTTGGAAAGGAATGATTAGGTTTGAAAAACGTGGAAAGTTAAATCCAAGATGCGTTGGACCATTTAAGATCATTGAAAGGATCTGTCCAGTGGCGTAAAAACTTGAACTCCCTGAGGAGTTCAGTATTCCATGTGTCAAATTTGAAGAAGTGCTTATTAAATGAAACTCTCGTTATTCCGTTGAAAAAATTCAAATCGACGATAAGTTGAACTTTATTAAGGAACCCGTCGAGATTATGGATAGATAAGGCAAACAACTTAAGCAAAGCCGTATTCCCATTGTCAAGGTTAGATGGAACTCTAGTAGAGGACCTGAGTTCACCTCGGAGCGCGAGAACCAAATTAGTGCCAAATATCCACGCCTATCTGATAAACCAATCCCAAACACCAATTCAACCCTGGATTCCGGGACGAATCCAATATAACGGGTGGGTACTGTAATACCTCGTAATTTCCCAAGTCATTTATTAATGCTAATCACCAATCAATTTTAATCAAATGATAACAAAGCCATTTTTGCAGGCCTTTTTTATTTATTTTAATGAACATGTCACCCCGTATCACCTTTAGTCACTGTTTGAATGTCACCCGTATCACCTTTAGTCACCATTTGAATGTCACCCGTATCACCTTTAGTCACCGTTTGAATGTCACCCCGTAACACCCTTAGTCACCCTTGAATGTCACCCAGCGAGATTAACTAGAATAGCTCCTACTTGCGACGCGACACCTAAAAACTAACACCGTGGTATAGATATATAAATTATAATTTATACTATACGAAATGTATGTATATATGTATAAGTATCACCGTCAATTCTTCATATTTATAACTGGGCCGACACCGACACAACATCACTAATACACTAGCCCACTTATGCATTTCTTTTCTTTCTTTGTTTTGGGCTTTGATCCACCCCACAAGCCCACCAAGACTTTTCCTTTTCCTTTTGTTTTCGGCCACTGCCATCACCAAGCCCACACCACATTTTTCCAAATCTAAACACCAACTAATAACTTATCACATTTTCTAAACACAATTCACCATCCCATTTCTCTTGTCCCTCACACGACTCGAACTCGGAACCAAACCACTGACCAAGTTCGAATTCCATTTTCTTTTGTTCCTTGCTCGACACCACAGTAAACACAACCTTTGCAAAACATATTTTCTTTCACTCTTTTCTTTTTTCTTTTGTTCAAACCCGACACCAAAGCAACCCAACACCCTCACACTCTGTTTTCTTCCTTTTTTTCTTTGTTCAACACTCGACACAAAACAAACCAAAACAACTCCAACTCACACAATCACTTGTCACTTCCAAGCCCCCTCTTTGCTACCAAACCTCACGACACAATGCACACCCTTACCTTCTCTTTTCTTCTTTTGCGAGCCAAGTTCACCAAGCCACCCTACCCTCTAAACCTAAACCATTAAACTAATCCTATACTACATACTCTCCTTTTTCCAAAACCTTATTACCCAAAGGTTTATGTGTCTCAATTACACCAACATGGAATCTATTTCCCTTTCTTTTCCTTAAACTACTTGGGATAGTACAAAGTCTAGGATCACATGTGTTCTTCCTAACCCTTGTCCTATGTTTAAACAAATCTAAAGTATCATCATGCCATCCACATTTCTTATCATCTCGACATGACCACACCAAAAGCCTTTGACCAAGTTGTTTTCATTCGAATGACCCATCAACAGCTTGTGCGACACATTATACACGACATTCACAAGTTTTCACCAATATGACACCGGATTTAATCGAGACGAGACTATCTCGATTGTTTTTAAAAATATTTGACTTGTGTTCAAACTCGTACAAATTTAAACTACTATGGATTTGCTCAACCTTTGTGTTGACCTTTTTAGCATGTTTATCTCAGGAAATTATAGGCATGAAGGCACGGAGCTGG
The DNA here is from genome assembly GCA_030686995.1 of Artemisia argyi. Classification (NCBI taxonomy): domain Eukaryota; kingdom Viridiplantae; phylum Streptophyta; class Magnoliopsida; order Asterales; family Asteraceae; genus Artemisia; species Artemisia argyi. The sequence continues at coordinate 73,203,241 of CM060683.1, forward strand.
CAAAAGGGCACTCAGGACCTCCCTTTTTATTTCAAATAATCATATCATTCTTTTCAAACTCGTCACCCTTTTGTGAAACATCCTACTCTTGGAAATGTTTTGTAACATTGAATGATATCAAACTTATCTTTTGAATTGTTTTCTATAAGTATGACTGTGTTCTAAAATGTAATTACCCCGAATTAGACTTTCGTTGCTTTCCAAATTTTTGGGGTGTTACAGAAATTACTAGTATGCCCTTATGTCTTACTAGAATTACATCACATAAAGTTTCCCTCCCTTATTAACACATGTCCTTGTGTGTGTTTATGTGTTAATAATGTTAATTCATTATCTTATAATCTAGACAAAGTGGATGCAATCATAGTACTTGGAATTTGAATTAAAAAGGGTGGAGGAGTTTAATTTGGTGTCTTAATAAACTTATATTCAAGGTATGAGTTCATAGAAACCTCTAATTCATGTCTTAACCTAAACTCATTATGGGATGTTGTTTGATTAAATGTAATCTTAAGTGGTTATAGAATGAGTTATGGTGATTCCATGGGTAAATTGTGATAGTTTATGAAATTATAAGTTTTTGAAATAATCATAGAATCAAAGAGAATGCATATTCTTATTATGGGAAATTATAGGTAAGCAAGTGGTGGTGTTTTATACCAATGTACGAGTTTGGTTGCATAAAAGAATGAATTTTGGTTAGTTTGAAGTAACTAGCCAAACACCCCTCTTATTCATAGTAAATCTAAACACTAGCCTTAGATATGTTGAATTCATGTATGTGTTATGATTATAGGTGCAAGGAGTTAGTCGGGAACCTTGGAAATGATTCTAGTGCCATAAGGTGAGTAACGAAATAAAGGTGAAGCGTAAGTATCGGGTGCTTAACACCCGTATCTCATGTTTATGATATTCATGTTAAATTGTTTCATAGTTTATGTTGAATGCTTATATTGACTCGTGTAGTCATGATTTTATAGTTCATGATGACCCCGATGGTCATATTTTATTTATAGTTGATATGTGCTTGTTATGTACTCATAGTTCTTCATGGAATAATTGTGCTTTATGCACTCATTATCTTGTGTAGAATAATCATGCTTATGCACCCATGATCCCGTGTGGAATAATTGTGCTTATGCAACCATAGTCCTATGTGGAATAAACGTGCTCGTTATGCACCCATGACCCTGTGTGGAATAAATGTGCTTGTTAACCACCCATAGTCAAGCAATGAATTGTGCTTAAACGAAGCATCACATAATCCATGTTTTATAGCTTGTTATCATAGTTGCAGTATGGTCATTATACCTTATGCTTTAAGTTATTGCGTTTTCGTTTACTCATTAAGCATTTAGCTTGTGTTGCTTCATATCATGTTTTATAGGTGATACTAGCGGTGATCATAAGGTTAAAGGAAAAAGGGCTTATGGGATAGATATTTGGTGGTGCTCAGGTTGATAATGAACACTCTTATCCTCCTCTTGATACAACTAGTTACGCCCCAAGTGTATTTTGAAGTGGTGTCAAGGATTTTCCATAAATGTAGATTTAAAGTGTCAAACTTTTAATAAAAGTGCAGAAATGAAGTGTTTGGAACAAGCATGAAAAATACCCACTTTTGGTTGTTTGGGTAAAAAGGATATGTATATGTCTGAAACAATAACGTATCACTTTCGTTATGCTTAAAATGATGTATATTCAGATTATGTTCACTTTTATGTTTTGGAGATGGGTCAAAGTGCGGTTTTGGAAATTGTTGGGTTGACTTTCAGAAGCTTTATATGGCGTATAGGCTCATATCTATATGGCGTATAGACCTATACAACGTATAGGTATTGGCCTATACGGTGTGTAGGCCATCTGCTATAAAAACCATTATTGGCCGTTTCATTTTTGCTTTTTAGTTATATATTACTTAAATCAGGGATTTTTTTTTCATAGCGATAGAATAAATGCTTTGGCACCCGTCGTCACGCACAATCAAAATTACCTTGTTTTATACAAATATCATAATAGTATTATATTATACTATCTCATTTCAAAATTATAGTCCATATTTTTATTTTAGATATCTCAAAATAATTGTTTACTCTTTATTTCAAACAATGAAAAAATTTAAGTTGTTATATTTGATTAATTAAAAAGTGTAATTATCATACTTTTATTAAAGTATGTATTTTTTTTGTCATGATGAAATAATTTTAAAACTGAAGGAGCAGTCGATTTACCTCACAACTTTTATATTTCATCCAAAGTAGCTTAACTTTTCTGAAAAATGTAAAATCTAACTACTAAACAGCTTAAGAAAGTTTCTTAAGTGAAAACACATCTCACAATTGTATTCGGAGTTCGGACTAAACCATTTAATCTTAAAAACTACTCACATTTGATCTTATCATACTATTATCAATTTATCATCTCATAAAATTTGAAAAAAAATAAAATACAAAAAAAACACACATAGTACCACACACACAAAGTATGTGTATGAGTAACACAAAAAGACAAAAAAAACATGAAGCTTTATACAACCACCTTCCCTTCCATAATCTCCACTTCACTGTCACCACCAGGCGCCGTCCTCTGTCCTATTAAACCAACACCATAAAACCATTCCTTCAATTCATTCTTCTTTACATTCTCAAAATTGCACATTATTTCACCATAATTCTTCAAGAAAAATGGTTGGTCTTTCTTATCTTTAACTCAGTTTCATGAAAAACTAGCCAATTATGAATAATAACTCAGTTTTAAAATTTGCAGGGTGAAGAAGAAATGATACCCAAGTGGCTTAGTTCACTTTTGAGTGAGAAATTCTATGAGAATTGTGTTGTGCATCATGATGTGTTTAAAAATGAGAAGAATATCTTTTGTGTTGATTGTTGTGTTGGTTTTTGTACTCATTGTGTTGGCCCTCATGGGACTCATCGTTTGTTACAGGTACATAAATTTAATCTTTATGAAAAGAAAAAAAAAAATCTTGTAAAATGATAGTAATTTGGTAATTATGTTTTTGTTTTGTAGATAAGGAGGTATGTGTATCATGATGTTATAAGGGTTAAGGATGCTGAAAAGTTGATGGACTGTGATAATATTCAGGTGAGTTAAAAGTTCTATTTATTTCGTAAATATTATGTTATAAATTTAAATTTTGTTTTAAATAACCTTTTTTTTTTTTTTGGTTATATAGAGTAACTTCACCAACGGTGCATATGTTGTGTTTCTAAATCCAAGGCCACAAACAAGGTTTAAACCTTTGAAGAATTGTTGCATTTGGTGTCAAAGAGGTGTTCAAGAACCAAATTTATATTGCTCTATTTTCTGCAAGGTTTATCTCTCTCTCTCTATGTCTTTATGTTTATATGTGTGTGTATAGGTAATTTTTCTTTTTGAACAAGTTGTTTTTTTGGGAAAAAATCAGTGGGTATTTGTTGATTTTATATTAGATTTTGGTCAATTCTTTTAGTACTAAAATTGAAAAATTAATGTTAACCCAGATTATATCTTGAAGTTTTTGAAATGGGTTTTGATAATATTCTTGTCAAGTAAATTATTTATGAGATTCTTAATTTATTGGATATGTTTGTGTTAAGATGTTCAAACCCTTTTTGTTTCTATATTTTTAACCAAAGTTTTATGGAGATATAGATGGGACGAAACTTGGTATAAACTTGATTTTTGGTTCTGTTAGTCTTGACTGTTCACGCTCACACGTTCATGTACAAGTGTACAGTTTTATTTTGTTTATACAGTATCAGACCTTAAATTCCTTGCATTTTTGTACCTATTGGCAAAATTTTATGGGAACCCATTTGCCAATTTTACCCAATCTTAATTGGGTATTCATTATTTTTTCACCAATTTTGATATCTTTTAACATTTTGTACCAAATATAGCGAATTCTGGTTGGTTATTTTTATCGTGTTTGTTCTCATTTTAATTGCAACTCAGTTTCGTGAAGTTATAGTTTTTCTTAATAGGGTTGGTCTTGTATTTCTTTTTTAACAGATTAAGCACATTATAAGTGAAGGACTATTGTCAAAATGCGTGTACGACAGCGAGGAGCTCACTATGCCCGAAGAGGATGGTTTAATGACACCCGACTCGGTTCTTGAAGTCCCAATCAGGACTTCATCCAGTTCAAGTGCTAGTTGCGGTTTTATTGACTGCAGGACACTTGCTTGTACTGCCACCACTGAGATTGTGAGGAAAAAACGAACTTCGAAACCAAGACCCAAAACCCGTGAGGTGACGGCGTGTGTTCCAGTCATAACGCCGCCACTAGAATTAGCGGGCAATCGGCGGAAGAGTGTCCCCTGCCGATCGCCCTTTTATTGATGTTTTTGCAATGATGATGAAAATTACTTTAGCTCTAATCTAACGGATGGGATTGATTGCTGACAGTCGAATTAGTGCTCTAGTTTAGGATGGGACTCGTAGGTAGATGCAGAGAAACATAGTTGTTGTTTCAATGTTTTCTACTAAGGGTCCTTGTAAAATAATAGAATTACCATATTATTTACTTTAAGTCTTGTAAATTTTAGACTCACCCCTATCCCCTTTTGCTAGTTTCTTTTCATGGTGGCCATGTTCTAATTACGAATGTAAGGGGGTATTAGGAGTGTGTAAATTTCGTAAGGAAACGTATCAGTTGTATCAAGCACCAACTTTTAAATTCCTTTTTGCTTTGATTGAATGTCACAACTATTTTGGCCAAATGCTCTAACATCGTTAGACCTCAACTTTAAACCAGTGCATAATAGTAGGGTTCGAATCTATGTTGTGCTCTTATTCCATGCACGAATTCATGTTTTTAAATTTTGGTTGTTCACTATACCATTCTATCCTCATAACATAGCACATCCTCTTACTAGTCCCAAATTTAATACATAATACCAAAAGGACACAATTTATAAAAGATTACAACTTTTAAAAACCAACAATCATCGAGAAAACCACATCATCCCAAACAAAAACAAAACACATACTGTAATTATTAACGACAATCACAAAAGTATGAAATATGTTAGAAACCAACAATGACAACACAACTATTACAAACTCGTCAAAACCACCAACGAACAATTTATGCTACACAATCAGATCGGGTGGTAGCGAGACGAGATGTAGGAATTGGCAGACAAACAAACACGGTTGTAAGACTGCCATATTTTGAAACCGGCACGACCGCTTTGACCGTCCTCAACAAATAAATCACAACTTCTACACAAACATGAGCAACGACCCGTGCAAGATGTCCCACCATTACAAACCTTCCAATTCGTGAGCTTGTATTTTGGACATGCTAAACTCAAAATATGCATTAACAAAGCGAAACTATTCAATGTAGTCACTAAAACTAACAAAAGAAAGTTTCGACCATTCTGTTCCACGTTATGAACATTCATTAGAAAAAAAGTTTGGACAATTTATGGCAAGCAATGGGTTGGAGGGGTAACATTTGTTTTTATATTGATATACTGGGTGTAAACCGCTAAACTATTTGTTAAGGTGCCCCACATGTTCCCTTTTTGGCCGGAAGATATCTAAAATATCTCTTTCATCTCAGATGAAAATAGTTTCACTCAGATTCCCTAGTCTTTTGCTTAAGTTGCATTTACATACTTTTATTTAAAAGGATAATTTGTCGAACTTAGAGCACCCGCAGCGGGTTAAATTTGCAAAAGTTTTTCCCTATCATAAAAAGCTTTTTAGAAATGTTTTTTGCATTGCATCAATAACTTTTTGAAAAAAGAAATGATGCATATACCTAAAAATGGATCTAATTGTGGACTTAAAAATATGTGGCTTGATTTTGATGGATTGTAAGATAAATGGGTCCCTGTCTGCAGCCATCAGGATGATGCCACGTGTCTTTAGATCCACAATTATGTCTACTTCTAGGTCTATGCATCATTTCTCTTTTGAAAAGCTTTATATAAAGACTTGACAAACTTCAAGTCTTTCTCAAAAACTTTAGTTAATAAATATAGTATGCATTAAATGCTTTACGTCATTCAAGACTTTGAGCATTGTGGATGCTCTTAGAGCAACTACAATGACACAAAGTCATAAAGACTTGGAGCATTTAATGCCATTAAGGCTACACACATTTAATACATACCACTTTGATGAAAGACTTGGAGTATACCAAGTCTTTCTAAGAAGCTCTTCAAAAAGCTTTTCATGCAATGCATAAAAAGTCTTTCAAAAGACTTATCTAAATAGTGAAAAGCTATTCTAGTTTTTACCATTGTAGTTGCTCTTAGAATATCTACAATGCATCAAGTCTTTAATACTTGATGCATTTAATGTATAAGACATTTAATGGCCAAAGCTTAAGAGCATCCACAATGCATAAACCTCTAATAGCTTTTTACTATTCTAACAAGTCATTTTGGATAGTTTTTTACCATTGCAATGAAAGCTTTTTGCAAAGCTTTTAAGAAAGACTTGTAAAACTACAAGTCTTTCCTCAAAGTCTTGTACATTAAGTATGCTATGCATTAAATGTATTAAATGCAAAAAGTCATTAAAGACTTTTTGCATTGTGGATGCTCTTACAATGCATCAAATCTTTAAAACTTGATACATTTAATGTATAAGACATTTAATGGCCAAAGCTTTGTGGAAAGACTTGAGCTTTACCAAGTCTTTATAAAAAAGTTTTTCAAAAAGCTTTGATTGCAATACATAAAAACCTTTTCAAAAACTTTTTAGAATGGGATCACAAAATTTTTACAAAAAAAATTTCACACAATGACATAGAATAGTTATTTGTTGATGAAAATTAGAAAAATAATTTTAAACTAAAGAGAATGCCATTATGTAGATGATAAGTCAGTATGTAGATATTTTTTTGTAAAATTTTTGTGAGTTTAACTTTTTTATTTTAGAATAGTGAAAAGCTTTGAACTACTTAACCTATTTTGAATGCTCTAAAAGAGAGTGAGGCCGTATAACTTGTAACTCGTGAGCTTAAACTTTAGATCATCACACGTAATCAGACTATGTAGTTTAATTTACATTTAAGTAAGGTTATGAACGAGATTACACAAACTCAACTGAATAATCTGAGCTTAAAGATTCGATCTTGCCTCGAGGAGAATTTAAGAGTCGACCGAGTCACAAATATGATTTAAAAGTAATTGCATTTACATACTTTTATTTGAAAGGAATTGTTGAACTTAAAGAGCATGAGGCCGTGTAAATTGTAACTCGTGAGCTTAAACTTTACATCATCACATGTAATAAGAATTTGTAGTTTAACTTACATTAAGTAATGCTATGAACGAGATGGCACAAGCTCAACTGAATAATCTGAGCTTAAAGATTCGATCTCGCCCCGAGGACAATATGAGAACCGAGCGAGTCATAAATATGATTTAGAAGTATGTTTGATAATGTAAGATTGATTTAAACTTAGATCATCTTTAATGGTACAATAATGAAAATCATTCATTTCAAAGAGTAATTGCAAGATGTATATTTGAAAAAACAATATCGAACAAATATAAGAGCTTGATGTCAAAATAAAGACTTGATCGTTAAACAAAAGTTAAAATTAAAGCCAATTTTGGTCGATGTTAGAGTTTTGTTCTACTTTCGGGCTTAAGTATAAAATAACGTTATATTATGATTGATTAATGGAGTTCACAACAAAGTTTAAAACTTATATATAAAAAATATGCTAATTTTAAATTAAATTTTATTGACTAAAACCTTAGTTTTCATACAGTAGTTTTTAGTAAATTTATAAACTTAACAAATGTACTAACTTTCTTTTAATTCTTTGTTATTAATATTATTATCATTGTCATTATTATTTTTCTTTTTTATTATAAATAAAAAGATCATACTACTATAATCACGTACGGGGTATAAATAAACTCAAGAATGGGGGGTATTGAGATATGATTTTTTTTAAGCCGAGATTTTATTAAAACGACTCCGATAAAGAGATTAGGGCAAAGAACTATGGCTGAGCAAAATCACCTGAAATCGACTCGAACCAACAAACAGACCAAAATTGGGCCGAACCGAACCGAACTGGCCTTATTCGGTTCGGTTTTCGCTTTTCTATAATTGTTTTGGTTTTACTCGGTTCGGTTTTGGTTTGGTTCGAATCAAAACACACTTATTCGGTTTGGTTTCGATAGCTTTTACTTGATTCGGTTCTCGGTTCACGTTTTATCCGTGGATGCAGCTTCTTTTCTCTTCAATCTTTATGGTGTAATAATGTTTTATAGCCACGTTTATAAAGCGCTTAGGCCTCTAGAGAATTTTGCTGCCGTGGAAGATTGCTAGTAATTCAAGGGTGTATGCCCTTTCAACATATCACGTTATTTCATCTTCATTTATAGAAGGCAATTTGGTATTTCAGGGTTAAAAGATTCTCTTGTATTCAAAGAACATGGTAGCACATTCTTCATTTTTTGCTCGCTAATCATCAACACCCTTCTCCTCCTCACAGTGAATGGGTTCTAGCTTATGGGAACAAATGTCCTTATCCAAAGTCGAGTTTTTGTTTAATGCTTCATCTCTTAATCAGTAGTCATAGGTAGTAAGCTCATTATTCTGTTGTACAGGGGCGGAACTACACGTTGTTTAGGGGGTGGCGGTGCCTTCCATGCTTCGTAAAAAACTATCAATTTTTTGTGTAAAAAATTTTCATTTAGGACCATTTTATTAAAGTGCACCCCATCACAAAATTAAATTGCCACACCTTAAAGTCAAACAATGTAAAAACCTTAACACTATGTTCTCAAGTTTGATTTTTGAAAAAAAAAAAGTAAAATAAAGTAAATAATGTAAAGAAAAGTAAGAAAAATGGTGGGTCCTCAACTTTCATCCCACTTATGGATGAAAAATTATAGAGTAAAAATACAAAGACTTCATCCCGTTCTTCTTCACTCCACTTTCTTTCCTTCATTGAAAAAAACTCAAGAAGTCAAGAACACAACATTATTTTGTTTCACTCCCTTTCATCTCAAAAAAAAAAAAAAAAAAAAAAAAAAAAAAAAAAAATTGCGAGCATAGTGTAGATCTCTATCTTAATCTTAAAAAAATACCAGTTTTTAGTGTTAAAAAAAAATTTATGACCTTTTTATTAAAGTGCATCACGAATTTTATTAAATAAAAAAAAAAAAAAAAAAAAAAAAAAAAAAAAAAAATTTGCCTCCTATCCTTTATGATACTGGGTTCGCCACTGCTGTTGTATATCGCTGCTGTTGTATATCGGCCTGTTGAGATCTCTCGTCTCATGGTGTTGTCATTTATCTAGGATCCTGTCTCTCTTGTTGTAGTAATTTTTTTCTTCAACATTATTAAAGTTCAATGATATTTTATGCAAAAAAAGAAATAATAAATAAATAAATAAAAGCATTAACCCTAACCAAGTGAATTTTTATTATAATTATTTTTTAAAAGTTGAATGCAAAAGAAAAGGGAAATAATTTGCACACTTCTAATAGATGACAAAAGTTCGGTATAGATCTAAAATTTATCATAGAACCGGATATGTGATCTCGTCAATCCATCTCAATTACCATCTACGGTTATGATAAATTGCTTTTTTATTTCTTTTTCTTTTCTCAATTAATGAAAGGGTAACATGGTCAATTCCATTCCACATATTTCATCTCACATATTTCATCTTCTTAATTACCATCTACGCATTTCACCTCTCACATATTTCATCTTCTCTCACACTCACCAAATACTCATTAACTCCATTTCAAAACCCTAATTTGTGCTCTAATTTCTGTTCTCATTTATGAATAATGGATGTTCGAGACGAAATATCACGGGATAAGCGTAAATTGAAGGTCGAATCATCATCTGTTCGTGCTGATGATACTGTTGCTGTTGCTGGTATTTTTTTTTATTTTTTTTCTTATTAAATTCATTAAACATTGAATATAATGATCTTCTTAGTAGTTTGTAGTTGTTGATGCTTAAAATAATTTTTAGTTGTTTTTTAGTTTTAGTTGATTTAGTTGTTATTGATGTTGTTTTAGTTGATTTAGTTGTTATTCATGCTGTTAATTTTTTGATGAAAATCACATATGATTCATATTAGATATAGATAGCTGTGAACTAGGATTTGAATGGTGGATTTGGGTCTTGATTGTGGTAGTTGTTGATGGTATTGTAGCTGAGAAAAGGGACACAAGGTCTGTTTGGTTTGCTGTAGTGACGAGGGTAAGCCGAGACCATTAGGGTCTCGGCAATGGGATGTTGTAGTTGTGGTTATTGTCGAGTGCTATTGTTCTTGATGTGGATATTGTTGTTGTGCATTAGCTGCCGAGATAGAGTGAGCCGAGACCACTAGGGTCTTGGCCATGTAGTTGCTAAACATGGTGTTATGTGTCCGTGTTTTAGTTAAGTTTGTTTAGTAATTAGTTTCATTATTTCAGCTTATTTCAGCCTTAGTAAGCTTAATATGTTTAGGGATTTTCAGTAAACTTAAAACAACTTTAAGCTATGAGCAATACAAACATGAGAAATTATTTATGATAGTTTGGAAGAAGGGTCTGTACTAAATAACCTGTATGGGGTATCACCACCAAATTTCGTTTGGTCAACATCACCGCTAAGCAATTTCATGTATCCACCACCACAATCAAGCTTCTGCTCATGCATGATAGAAATTTGGAAGACGAGTGTTTTATCCTTGTTGCTGAATTCAGGGTACTCAGCTGAAATAACATAAAATCTGTAGTTTTCATCTGGATACCTATTATTCAGAACAGGAACAAAGTTTGTCAACGACTTAAATCCATACAAATATTCTTGATGTAGAAGCATTTACAATCTCTGTAAAAAAGCGAATGGATAAAGTGTTACCTGATGAGGCGAAAAATGAACCATTTTTAGAGGGTCATTTTAGCCCGGATTCGAATTTATTTGATCAAATATTGCCCTAAATCGTTCCTTTTTTCATTTTAGGTACTTTTGGAGTGAATTCTGGAAAAGGAAGCATTTTGGACGTTTTTGACGCATAAAAGTGAAGAAATGGCAAAGTCTTAATTTTCTTTGCTGGGAACAGTACCTGACGGCGTCAAGAGTCTTCATGTGACGGCGTCAAGAGTAAAGCAAGAGTTGGAAGTGGTGACGGTCCAGAGAAAACATGACGGCGTCACGTATGGCCGTCATGGTTCAAGATACGGTGACGGCCCAGAGTAATATTACACATGACGGCGTCAAATCTGGATCTAGGCAATCCGATCTCATTATGGGCGGCAAGTTGACGGCGTCAGAAATTCCTTCTTGACGCCGTCACACTGTAAAATCTATATATAGTTTTGCAATTTTCATTTATTAGCAGAGGAACAAGTAGGGTGTAACTTTGGAGAAACCCTAGCACGAATTTTACTGCTCTTTCAAGGGTTTTTACCCTTTGAAACCTTTCATGTTCAATTGAGATAAGTACTCTTTCAATTCAATCAATATGGCTATGTGTTGTTTGAATATATCTTACGCTTGTCTTGAATTTAACATGCTAGGCTAGATCTCTTGTGTATTTGCTTAGATGTAGTGAAACCTATATGTTGATTATGGGTTGATTGTTTGTTTATAGTTGTTATGGATGAATGATTTCGATGTTAGGCTTAAGAAAACTGGCAAACTTCCAAAGGTGACATGCTTGAACATCTTAAGAAACATGAACCAATGCGTACTAGGTTATTATGGTTGTATTTAATGCATGCGCGAATTCTAATGATCCCATGTTAGGAGCTTCTTAGCAGGCTTGACATAGGAGTGAAGTAGGAGCTTATAGGGTTGGGGAAGTACGTACGCCACCCCACGAATGGTATTAAGGAATATAACCCGTCATCCATGCAATTATAACAAACTATCAACCTGTAAAAGATATCTAGGGAGTAATGAAACCTAAGTAAACACAACTCTCCCCATTATTGTTCACACCACTAGTTTAATTAGATTTATTTTCATTTTTGTTATTTTATTTTGATTGCATCTTTAGTTATTAGGTTAGTTGATTAGCAACTAATTCCGCCCACTCTTCCAAAAACCGAGATTTTTAATTGCTTTTACAAAAACATAAAAATACAAAAAGAATCATCCCTCACCTCTAGACCTAGTTTTTAGGCTTTCTAATCCTAGCGACACTATTCCTGAGTTGAACGATCAATCCCTCGGTACTTGTCATTATACTATACTACAACGATCAGGTACACTGCCTGGTGGGGGTTGTAAGCTTCTCGAGATCCCTCGAGAGGTAAAGCCTGGTGCGATTCCCACGTATCAAGTTTTTGGCGCCGCAGCCCGGGGAATAGTTATTGTCTAGGTTAGAATTTCTTTTTATTAGGTCTACTTGCTAGATTTCTTTCTAGTAAGATTTTATTTTTATTTTTAGGTTCTCTTTAGTCTATCTTATTTCTTCGTGTCTTTGTTCGTAACCTTTACCATCCGACATCATGGAAGGTGGTAACATCTTTGAACCCATCAACCCACCACAACAAAACCACCCACAAAACCCACCACTAGCAAACCAACCTCTTAGGCCCCGAACCCTAGGAGAGTATTCCCGTCCTAGCTACGAAGGCTATCAAAACACTATTGAGCTCACCCAAGGAGCCAATGTGTCCCCCTTGCGATCCGACACCATCCGGTTGGTGCAAAGTGGATGTGCATTCCATGGACTTCGTTCTGAAGATCCTAATCAACATCTCAAGGACTTCCTTAAAATCGTAGATTCTATAGACTTTGATGTTACAACTAGAGAGTTAACCCGATTACGCCTATTCCAATTCTCTCTACGTGATCAAGCTAGTCAATGGCTTGAACGTCTACCCGCGGGATCCATCACCTCATGGGATGATCTCACCACTCGTTTCCTTGCTCAATTTTTCCCACCGGGGAGAACTACCAAGCTTAGAAATGATATCTTGATGTTCCAACAACGTCAAGGTGAAACTCTATATGAAGCATAGACTCGTTTCAAGGACTTACTCCAAAAAGTCCCTCATCATGGCATAGATCTTTGGCTCCAAGTCCAAATCTTCTATGACCATATCGATCTCTCCACAAGGCGAACCATTGACCAATCGGCCGGTGGTAAGCTACGTGATCTAAGTGCGGAAGAATCATGGGAACTCATAGAAGATCTTGCTCTCTATGACAACGAAAGTTGGAATGATCCCCGTGATTTGAACAAAACGGTCAAGGCAATATCTTTGCCTTCGAATAATTCTAGCACTCCCGACCGTAGGATCATGGAACTTGAGGGTCAAGTCAAGTTTCTCATGAAATCCTACGAAGCTCCTAAGCCTTCAAGCCAAGTGAACAAAATCACTTTTTCATGCGAATTATGTAGTGGTCCCCATGACACTTGTGATTTCGTGGAACTCCCCGGAACAGCTTTTGCGGACTACGCATCCTCGCGTACCGACGAAGCAGGAGACAAGTGGTACACTTTCAAACCCGAGCCAAACCCTTACGGTGATTGATTGGTCCCAAACGGTCAACCTAATTGACCAGGTGAATGGTCAACCAAGTCAAACTGCTCAGAGTCAATCTCCGTGGAATATAGGGTTTCCCCGGGTCGTTATGTCCCGACGAGGTGTGATGGTTATCAAACGGGTTTGTGATCGGGTGAATCTGGATGGGAAAGGGGTTTGAGATTGATTACACTACTGATTTATACAATGAAATAACTTAAATAAGCTATATGAATAAGACTGGAATGTTGAAAAAACCAGAAACGTTTAAAATCTAAAACCGCGTACGTTCAATTTAAATTTACGCGGACGTACGAAATAAAAAATGAAAACTGAAATCTGAAAACCCACAGGGTTTGAAAATGAATTTTTTACAAACCCTAGGATAAAAGAAAATTTTTAGAAAAAGAAAATATATTTTTACACAAATTAATTATTTATTATTAATTAAATACTATTTAATACTAATTATTAATATTTAAAATACTTAAATACAATATAATATTAATTTAATACAAGAAAAATGAAAATTAAATTTCTAAAATTATAAAATAACTAAAAACAAATTTTAAAATAAAAAATATGTATTTTTGTCTTTTTGTGATTTTTATATTAATTAATTACTAATTAAATATCAATTACCTAATTAAACTATTTTAAATTATAAAAAATAGCAAATGAACAGTAAAAATTCTAGAAAAATTTCTAAAATTATTTTACAACATATAAAATCTAGGAAAAATTTAAAAACTAGGTCTTACTTAATAAAAACTAATTTTTCTATTTAAACTTAATTATTAATTAATTATAAATAAAACTAATATTAAATCTAATAAATACCAAATGACAAAATAAAAATCTGAGAAAATTACTAAAATTACTTTAATATAAAAGGAATTTAAGAAAAATATAAAAAAAAAATCTAAGTGCTTAACAAAAATTTAAAAATGAAAATTAAAATATAAATTACATTAAATAGAAACTATCACTTAAAATTAAATTGTTTTTTCTGGATTTTTCTTTTTGAAAACTATTTTACACCTAAAAACAAACAACTTTTGTAAGAACAACTTTTTTATAAATAAAAAATAAGCACTTGAGAGCTTAAAAGCTTAAAAGCTTTGACAGTTGACTATAGTTGACTTTTGGTGGAATTGAGCCTCTGTGGGGCCCACAGAGGTATAAATTGGTGGAAACTAGCTACTTGACTGAAATTGAGGCTAAGTGATCAAGATTTGAACACAGATAAGCCAATAAGCATCAAAATAAGCAATTCAAAACTCAAAACAAACACTAAAATGGGACAGAAAATGAGGGCAATTCCAAGTGGGGTCCACTAGGCTTGAGGTCAAAGGATTGGTCAAAGTTTAAAGAGGGGTAGGAGGGGGGTTGAAGGGACCAAAAATGGGGTAGTGGGTCCCATTGTGGTGGCCAGAAACCACCACCAAAGTGGTGGTGATGGTGGTGAGGTGTGCTGCAGCAGGGCAGGGGTCTTCCCTGCAGCCTACTTTGGAGGGGAATGGGGCCCACAGAAAAATTCTTAAAAATAAAATTAAGAGGGGGACTTAAAGACTAGCTGGGGGACTACTAGTAGAAACAAGTTTCAATTCCTAAAACCTTATACAAAAATCTAATTAATTCATGCCAGTATTGGAAAAATCTGAGAAAGCACATTTGACTTTTTGATAAAAACTTGGAATGTTGACCTTTTTGAACTTTTGATGATTCCTAGATGCTAAAAATGGTATATTATACTAAAGTGACACTAAATGAAGCTACATTAACTACTTATGAATGGGGATGATGTGATTTAGGAACCTAAAACATAACAGATGACAGATAAGGGGATTTAAGAGGTCATTTTGACTTCTGCCTTGAGAATGACCAAGAGAAGGATTGATTGAAGCTAATTAAGACCTGGGTTGTATGTTTACTCAGTTAGTATCAAATAACAACAACAACAGTCACAGCAAAATCCCTAATCCAAACACCCTCTTAATTGAATGTTTCACTAAGATTTTGATTATGAAGCTTAAGTTGACTAAACTAATGATCATAACTTAATCCTAGGATGATACTAAAGCTAAATGAGCAACAAAATGTTACTAATATCCACAAGATGTCAAGTATGCAGTGTTGACTAAACATGAGTAGTGGTATGCAATATTGAGCTAGAGCACATAAAAGCTAAACCTAAGCACTTAAACAACTCTAACAAGCAGTACTAAACACAAATAAGCTACAAGCTTCAGCTAATAAGCTAAAAATAAAGAGAAATACAGAAATGGCAATAAGGACTTACTTGGAAACTGAAAATATGATGCTAAGAGAAACTGCTATATGAGCTGATGAGATAAGCTCATATAAGCTAAGAGAGAGCTTAATGAGCTTATCCAGAGGGTATTAGAGCTTATACAAGCTTATATCCCCTCACTTATTTGTATTTCCTATTTATTTTTGATTTTTTGGTATTTTTTTGTACTTTTTATGAATTCCAATATACTAACTGATCTAAAATCTTTCAAAAGCTTATAGTTAAGCTTCTGTGAGCTTAATAACACCTAAACAACAACTATCTTCAGTAATCAAGACACAATGAGATTTCTTAATAAAAATTATTCATAGAACTGAAATTGCAATAAAACTTGAGTTTAAAACTTAACAACTGATTAAATTACATTACAAAGGTTTCATAAAACTTTCTTAGAATAAAAATTACAACTAACAATAGAAATTACAATAAGGACGATTTTTACTAAACTAATAACTAAACTAATTCTACTCTAATACTTTCTTCTGCTCTTTTTCTTTTCTTTTATAGACCTTGGGGCTTGTCTCTGACTTTCCCACTTATTTCTTGGTCGTCGGATGGCTTATGTTTGATCTTGGCCTTTGAATTGATTTTCACGCCATTTTTATATATAACCATTGGGGCAGTTTTAGTGGGTGTAGGTGAGGTATTAAATGAGGTTTGGTGATGTGGGAGACAAGGGGGAGTGTTGGTGAGGGTTTGGAGGAGGATTGGAGGGGAGCAGGGGGAGGGAAATACGGGGAAGATGGAGGGTGAACAGTGGAGCGTGTTGGGTGTTTGACTGGTGGTGTTTGACCGGATGTAATATTTGAGGGGATTGGGCTTTGGTGGGCTAAGGGTGGACTGGATCAGGTTTAGGTTTTGGGGTGGATTTATTTGTTGGGTTTGTTTTGTTTTTTGGACTTAGGTAATAATGGGATCCGTTTGGTTATAGTAAACAACAAGGACCAAATATGTAAAATACCAAAAGTTTAGGGACCTGAATTGCAACTTTCCAAAATTTATTATAAGGACCAATATTGACAAGTTTGAATATTATAAGGACCAAAATTGATTATTTTCCATTTTAAACTTTCCAAGGACCATTTGTGTCATAATTTCAAACTTGAGGGACTAGACTTGCAATTTTCTGAAAATTTCACCCAAGTGTTATTTTTTATAACTTTTTATTTTAAAAGGACTTGGGTTGACTTTTCTTGCAAAATAAATGCTCAGGGACTAGTTTTGCCAATTTTTGAAAGTTGAGGGACTGAAACTGCCAATTATGCAAACTTTGCACGTTTTTCATTTGTTTTTACTCATTTTGCATCTAAAACATATAAAACACAATTTTGAAATATTTTCAGTATTTTGATGCATTACTGAGTGTTTTTGTATGTTTTGCAGTTCAAATTTGACCAAAAATGATGAGTGTTTGAGCACTCATCAATCCCCCACACTAAACTATTGCTAGTCCCTAGCAATCTTTTTAGAAAACTTGATGGATTTGAAAAATTCTTTACCAAAAGCCATCACTTCTGGAGTAGCCAAATGTTTCGATTCAATTAAGAACTATGGTCCACTTGATAACCATGTGATTTTTAGCAAACCACCAGCTTTCAACGGTTTTGATTAGTCTTTACCAAAAGTCGTTTGCTTCTGGACTAGCCAACTCTTGATGGACAAAGTCGACATCTTGGTGAGCTGATTACCAATTATGGTTTTTCCACTGCCTTTACCACAAGCCATAATCTTGTGGGCTAGCCAACTCATTCACTTTATGGGATATGGCGAGTTAATTTACCATACAATTTTGGGAAAATTGCAAGCCGTCAACAGATTTGATATATCTTTACCAAGAGCCGTTTGCTCCTGGATTAGCCAATCCTTTTGTCGGTTAGACATGGCGGACTGATAACCACAAAAAAATTTGAAACTCAAAAAAAAAAAAAAAAAAAAAAAAATTTGAGATTTTTGGCCAAAAACGGGGGTATAAGATAGTAAAATGTGATAAAATTCGCTAGAATACCCCCCACACTTAGAATGAATATTGTCCTTAATATTCAAAGTCCCGGCTATTATGCCGACTCTTTGAACGTAAAAAGGCAACATTACAATCTAAATGTGGAAACACCAGTTTGTATTTTCACTGTAGTTGTAACCATAACAGGGGTAACTCCCCCACACTTAGGGTGAAAACCCTAAGTAAATGCTACTGTTTTTGTTTACCGAGTCGCTAGCTTGACTCGACCCCGAATTCATTTGTCCATGGGGAAGCATGATGTGGAAAATACAATCTCCATCAGACTTTCATTCAAGATGTTTGGACAAACATATGAAGCACGTGAAAGTTCCACACCGATGAGATAAGTATCCGGCTCAAGATAATGATACATGAAAATGCCGGGATCAAAGATGGTATCTTCATTCCCGAAGGAGTGAAGAAAAGAAGAAGTCACCTTATAGGTGAAGAAAAGGAAGAAAACCATGATGAAAATCATGATTTGATCTTCTTCCTCGAGAGCAGGCTCATTAGCCTGAATTTGGATTTCAAGGGTTAAGCTCAAAAACATCCCGGGAGGGTGGGTGGGAATTTGCAAATTCTCATGATTGAGTGCATCTCCCCCCGGGCTATCAAACTCTGAAGGAGTTATGATATGATGAGTGAGTTCACCGGAGAACTCCTCAGGAAGAGAATCATTCACAAGATTTGAATCTGTGAACTCATGTTCCGATATAGACTCATCACAATCCTCATTCCGAATACCAAAGATTGGATTATCAGAAATCAAAGTGAATTCAGATTCGAATTCAAATAGAGGATTGGTGAGAGTAGTATTGAATGATTCGGGAACAAAGTGATTATTATTCTCTATTGGACTGCTGGGATAAGAACTGAGTGGTGGATCATGATATATGAGACTTTCAATTTCTCCCAGATCAGCTTCGAAATCGAGGAGACCATCATCACTTTCCAATGAAAGTGGATTGATGTGAGTAAGTTCATCGGCGAACTCCTCAAGAAGAGGATCAGCATCAGACTGTGGTAGTGATGCCTCAATATACTCAATGTCTCCATGAGATGTACAATCATCATTAAAATCTGAAAAAGTCTCAAAATGATCGTTTGAACACTCAAGAGGGGAAGGTAAATCACACATATGATCAAAAGTTCCCTGTGACTCTCCTGGGATTGGGACAAGGATCTCAACACTAGACTTTATGAATTCGTCCGATTCCTTATCAGGAACAGTGCTAAGATGCTCATCCCCCATGTTCAAAGAGTGAGTGTGAACTTCGGGTGTGATATCAATAGACTGAGGGAGTGGAGAGGAGCTAGCATTCATGGATTGTACGAATTCCATTTGATCTTCTGCTAGTAATTTCCCTGTCTCATTATTTTCTCCCTGATTTTCAATGGAAAGAATCACAAATGATGAATTTGACGAACCCTTATAAAATTGAAGGATATCAAGGGTATCTTCATTATCACTATCATTATCACAGTCTAGAAGAGCAACTTTACGAAATTTGGCACGTGTTATAGCTGCTTGTTCTAAGACTAGCAATTCTTCCATGCTCAATTCGTTTCTAGCCTCTCGTTCCTCAGCAAGTAATTCTGCCATAGATTTCTCACGAGAGTCTTGAAATGATGTAGTAACCAACTCCTCCTTAAGTTCTTTAAATATATCAAGAGCCTTTAGTAAAAGGTCTTGCTCAGTATCATGAGGAGTTGTGTGAATCATATGGTACTGTGGAGGTGGGTCTGAAAACGAATAGTCATAAATGTTACAAGGAAATGGATTCCTTGTTTGACAATCCGAGCTAGAGTGTGGACCTCCACAGTAATCACAACAGTGAAACTGATGTGGCTGTGGGTTGTATGTGCTTGAGTTATAATTGTTATCAGGAAACTGCTCATAGACAAGCGTGTTTCCCGATTGACAATCGGAACTGTAATGTGAACCACCATAGTACTCACAACAGTAAAACTGTTGAGTCTCATGGTGTGGTAACTGATGGAATGAATTAGTCGTGTCATGGTAGGAATAGAGATTCTGGTTATAGACAGACCCGTTTCCTGACCCTACCATGCTACAGCTGGGGCAATTGCCACCATTATAAGGATTACCACACCAATGGCAAATAAGAAGGTGTGGGTGATACGTGGGAATCGCACTAGGCTTTACCTCTCAAGGGATCTTGAGAAGCTTACAACCCCCACCAGGCAGTGTACCTGATCGTTGTAGTATAGTATAGTGACAAGTACCGGGGGATTGATCGTTCAGCTAGGAATAGTGTCGCTAGGATTAGAAAACCTAAATACTAGTTCTAAAGATGAGGGATGATTATTTTTGTATTTTTATATTTTTTTGGAAAGCAAGTAAAAATCTCGGGTTTGAAGGATTTGGGCGGAATTAGTTGCTAGTCAACTAACCCAATACTAAATATGCAATCAAAATAAAATACTAGAAATGAAAATAAACTAAATTAAACTAAGGTTGTGAGCAATAAGTGGAGAAGTTGTGTTTACTTAGATTTCACTACTCCCTAGATATCTTTTACACGTTAATTACTTGTTATAGTTGCGTGGATGACGGATTGTATTCCTTAATACCATTCATGCGGTGGCGCACTTAATTCCCCAATCCTATGAGTGCCTACTTCACTCCTATGTCGAGCCGGCTAAGAAGCTCCTAACATGGGATCGTTAGAATTTACTCATGTATTAAATACAACCAATAAAACCTAGTGCACGTCAGTTCATGTTTCCTAAGACGTTCAAGCATGTTACCATTTGGAGATCTGCCAGTTTTCTTAAGCCTAACATCGAAATCATTCATCCAATACAACCATAAACAAGTAATCAACACATAATTAACATCTAGGTTTCATTAGATCCAAGCAAACACAAGATAGATCTAGCCTAGCATGATGGAATTAAGACAAGAACAAGATATAGACAACCAACACATAGACATATTGATTGAATTAAAAGAACACTTATCTCAATGACACGTGAAAGGGTTCAAGGGCTGAGAACCCTTGAAAAACCTGTAAAATTCGTACTAAGTTCGGCCTTAGGGTTTCTCCAAAACTTCTCTTTTTTATGTGTAAAAATTAGAAAACTATATATAGGAAATAGGGTCTGACGGCGTCAAGACCAAATTGGTGACACCGTCATCTCGCCGCCAAAATACTTCTCGGACTGCCTTGATCTACTTTTGACGCCGTCATGTGTTATGTGTTTCCAGGCCGTCATGCATTTTACTCTTGACGCCCTACTTCGTGACGCCTTCAATTCTGTACTGGGTCGTCATGGAAATTACTCTTGACGCCGTCAGAAATTCCTTCTTGACGCCGTCACCTACTGTTCCCAGCAAGGAAAATTAAGACTTTGGCGTTTTCTTCACTTTTATGCTTCAAAAACATCCGAATTGCTTCCTTTTCCAGATTTCTCTCCCAAAGTACCTAAAATCACAAAAGGAACGATTTAGGGCAATATTTGATCAAATAAATTCAATTCCGGGCTTAAATGACCCCCTAAAAGTGGTTCATTTTTCGCCTCATCATATACCCTTACACTTGAGATTTGCTTGTCCTCAAGCAAATGCGCTTTTATTCTAATCAAAATACACGTTAGGGGTCATTTAACACTAATATAAAAGTAATTACAACAAATAATCGTTCCACTAAAGACCAAAGATAAGCACGGAGGTCATACACTAGCACCTCACAAATAGTGTTTAGATACTCATATCTCTCGGGTGTAATAAAGTATAAATTACAATATGGAAACGGAAGATATCTCTCACTATCTGTCATAGCAAAATAGATTACCATAGGCTTGGGAAAGGATCAAACCTCCACCACATGGCGTAAGCACCTAGGATAAACTATCAAAGAGGTCTTTTAAAGGGTTGTAACGTTAGGTGTAGGGATATGAAATACACGGTTTTGTTGGATAAAGGAAGTGTTTGCTGGTGGCGAGTTAACAATCTTGGTTAATTACATGTACAATATGGCGTTGCTAAGCCAAGACTAGACTCGACTTATGCTAATAAATGAAAAATAACAAAAACATTAAATGAACATAGAATAAAAAGGGATGGTAGTCCGTATGTTTTTTTCTCTTTTTCTTTTTCTATTTTTTTTCTTTTCTTTTTCTTGATTTTTTCGATTTTTTTTTTTTTTTGCATACACTGTTACCCTACCATCCAAAATAATACATCATAGGGGATGAATATTCCCCTTACACTTGAATTTTTACATACTTTACAATAAGCTAATCTAATGACTCGAATTAAGAAAATCAAAACACTTGTAGCACTTTTAAGATTAACGCACATATGGGGGTAATAAATGATGTTCTTCCCCATTACTCCATAAAATAAGTACTTTACCCATGAGTCCCAATCGTCCCAAAACAATATGTACAAGGATATGACTCGACTTAGCAACCATGTAATCAATTAGATAGTTAACTTAGGGTTTAACAAATAACAATAATGCACTAAAAATGAGCGCATACACGGAAGGCTAAGGCGATTTGGGTGTAAATTTAAGTGGGGTGTAACAAATTCTTCCTTTAAGTAAAATGTTTAAAGTTAGAAACGAAAAGATAGGCTCGGAGGGGTGTACTAGGGGTTTCGTGTACTAAAAATGAGTACAACGCTAAGGGTGTGGGAAAAATTAGTTGACTTAACTAGCCAAGTAATATGACATAAATGGTCAAGTAATCATGATACGGGTTTAACACAAGGGTGATCCTAATGCCTCTTATCATGTAGTAAATCCTACTACACGAATGTAGTCTCACTAGCGGTCTCGGGATGCATCACTAACGCAAGTTCTAGAATCTAAATGCTACCGGTACACTCATAAGCACTAATAGTAAATGCTTTTCCTATCAAATCTAAAGGCGAACCTCACATATTTGGGTGGAAAATTTTTCTGAAAGTACGGTTATGTGCTAGTCATACAATCTCCTATCCATGAGACGCTTGCTATGGCTAAAGTTTCACTCCTAAATGCTGTAAAAAAATTTAAATTTGACGCTAAAATTGCACTAACAAGTATTTCTCATAATTTTATTACACATCTACTATCAAACAAAACAAACTCAAGCGAAAGTGTACATGTAAGGTATCATCATTTTACCCTCCCCTTACACTTAAGATGAACATTGTCCCCAATGTTCAAGTAAAGAATGTAAAAGTGAAAAAGTAAAAAGAATGAAATCAAATACTCCCCTGATTCGATCGGTATGGATAATAATGTGGCCAGGTTAAATCTTCCTCCAAGAAAATGAACAATCAAAGCTTCCCTTCCAGAATATAAATCATCTTCTTGTCATACATAACCTGTGAATCCTGAGAAAATAGACAAGACAACCTCGCATAAAATCGGCGGCAACCTATATAAGTTACTAAATCCTAGAAAACAAAATAAGATATAATGCTTGTGGAATGAAGTTTGCAGATTTCCTGGAGATTATAAAACTTAATAATTCACAAAAACCATAAGACTCCGTTAGAAAAACAAAACCGGTAAAATTTCCAGATTTTTTACACGTGACGCCGTCAAGAGTTAACTCGTGACGCCGTCAGAAGTGACCTGCAGAAATTCTTATGTTAAGTTTCCGGAAAAGTTCTGGAAAAACTTGGTCCTACTTCCTGGAAAATCCTGCAAAACTTCATTATGACTCAATACAATCATTTGACTCTAACAAATACGAATATACATGTTCATTTAATATTGTGGAGAATCATGATCGGTTTGTTTCTTAAAAAACATATTTGGGGTTTCCCCTTACACTTATCTTTTGCAAAAATACTTTTAGGTGGAGTTAAGACTAGGCCAAAACAACAAAGTAAAGTATTTCCACTATTTAATTGAGAAACATGATCTACCAACAATAAAAATAAAGCATACATACGGAAGCAAATAACAAACAAACAAAATAAAATCACACAAAACATAGGTTGCCTCCCAAGAAGCGCTTTTCTTTATTTACGAGTCTTGTAGCTAGACTCAAGGTCATGGGTTACTACGTGACCTCATCGTTGGTTTCACTCTCCGATTGTAAATATTCTTTGTAGAAACCAATCACCTTTTTCTCACTCGCCCCCATAATCCTTTGGGCCAATTCCTTATCGACTTTATACCTTGGTCCTAGGGCCAAGCAATCTTTGTAAAAAAGACTCCTCTTTTCCCATACATAATCCATGCCCTTTTTCTTATCCTCTTCATTGATGTCCTCAAAAGCACCAACGTTGTCCTTATCAAATCGGGATATAAAGCGAAATTCTTTCATCCTATTAGGCATCCTATAAGTGATACTATCAGTGTCACTTGCAATTCGGATTGTTCCTTCTATCTCATCATATTCCAACTTAGACTCCTCAACAAACGGTTTGCCAAACACAACGGATAATCGACAATCAATAACATTAGCAAGATCCTCCACAATCATAAAGTCGGTGACAAAAGTGAAATTACCAACAAAGACATGTAAACCTTTAATTCTCCCGACAAAGTTACAAACTCCACCGGGGTATTTGGGATCTCTTCTAGGTTCAAGTCTTGTTTTCACAATATCATTATAAACATTTGAGGACATGATGTTGATTGGGGATTTAAAGTCAATGTAAGCATTTTCAACGTGTCTATACCCAATCATACATGGTATTTTAGCATTCTTAGGATCGCCTCTCTTTATCTTAGGTTCGATTATAGTGAAAGGGGATCGCGGGTTATCAATAAGATTATTATAATATGCAATCTCCTCCTTAGTGGGGTATAGATTAAAGTAGTCATTAAGCTTCGGATCTATTTCCTCCTCTTCTAGTCCCTCAACAACATTCACAAAGTCATTAGGCCCTAGGTCCTCATTTGAATACAAGGCGGTCGCTAGGTCACTAAATGCATGTTCGAGCTCAACCTTAATCAACCTATTAAGTTCTCTAAGCTCCCTAATCTCACTCTCAATTTGTTCACGTAACACAATCACTTCTCTAGGAGAAAGGGGTGGATTCGCGTTTTCCATAATGGTCAACGGAATAGTCAATGAATTTAATTTACTAACAAAGGCACAAAGAAAAAGATAGACTAAAGAAAACCTAAAAATAAAAATAAAATCTTACTAGAAAGGAATCTAGCAAGTAGACCTAATAAAAAGAGATTCTAACCTAGACAATAACTATTCCCCGGGCTGCGGCGCCAAAAACTTGATACGTGGGAATCACACCAGGCTTTACCTCTCAAGGGATCTTGAGAAGCTTACAACCCCCACCAGGCAGTGTACCTGATCGTTGTAGTATAGTATAGTGACAAGTACCGGGGGATTGATCGTTCAGCTAGGAATAGTGTCGCTAGGATTAGAAAACCTAAATACTAGTTCTAAAGATGAGGGATGATTATTTTTGTATTTTTATATTTTTTTGGAAAGCAAGTAAAAATCTCGGGTTTGAAGGATTTGGGCGGAATTAGTTGCTAGTCAACTAACCCAATACTAAAGATGCAATCAAAATAAAATACTAGAAATGAAAATAAACTAAATTAAACTAAGGTTGTGAGCAATAAGTGGAGAAGTTGTGTTTACTTAGATTTCACTACTCCCTAGATATATTTTACACGTTAATGACTTGTTATAGTTGCGTGGATGACTGATTGTATTCCTTAATACCATTCATGGGGTGGCTGATGCGTGGGAATCGCAACAGGCTTTACCTCTCGAGGGATCTCGAGAAGCTTACAACCCCCACCAGGCAGTGTACCTGATCGTTGTAGTATAGTATAGTGACAAGTACCGGGGGATTGATCGTTCAGCTTAGGAATAGTGTCGCTAGGATTAGAAAGCCTAAATACTAGTTCTAAAGGTGAGGGATGATTATTTTTGTATTTTTATATTTTTTAGAAAGCAATTAAAATCTCGGGGTTTTGGAAGAGTGGGCGGAATTAGTTGCTATTCAACTAACCCAAAACAAAGATGCAATAAAAATAAAATACTAGAAAATAAAAATAAACTAATTATACTAAGGTTGTGAGCAGTAATTGGAGAAAATGTGTTTACTTAGATTTCACTAATCCCTAGATATCTTTTACACGTTAATTACTTGTTATAATTGCATGGATGACGGATCGTATTCCTTAATACCATTCATGGGGTGGCATACATAACTCCCCAATTCTATGAGCTCTTATCTCCTCCTACACCATGCCCAGCTAAACTATAGGGATTGTAAACAGTGGCTCATGCATTAAATACAACCAATAAAGACCTAGTACACCTCGGTTCATGTTTCTTAAGACGTTCAAGCATGTTACCATTTGGAGATCTGCCAGTTTTCTTAAGGCTAACATATAAATCATTCATCCAAGACAAGAATAAACAAGTAATCAACACATAATCAATATCTAGGTTTCATTAGATCTAAGCAAACACATAAGAGATCTAGCCTAGCATGATAGAATTAAGACAAGAACAAGATATAGACAACCAACATATAGACATATTGATTGAATTAGAAGAACACTTATCTTGATTAATCATGCAAGGTATCAAGGGGTTGGAACCCTTGAAAAACCTGTAAAGTTACACCAAAATCGTCTTTAGGGTTTCGCCCAAAACTTCTCTCTTCAAATGTGAAAAATTAGAAAACTATATATAGGAAAATAGGGATGACGGCGTCAAGAACAAAGGTGTGACGCCGTCATCTCGCCGCCAAATACTTCCTCGGACGGCCTTGATCTACTTCTGACGCCGTCAAGGCCTAGGCCGTCACACAAATTACTCTTGACGCCCTGTGTGCGACGCCGTCATCAACTACGGATTTTAATTCTTGGGGTTTTGAAGCCGTCAGGAAAACTCTTGACGCCTTCATGAACTCTCGGATTTTATTATTGAGGTTTGACGCCGTCAGGAAATTACTCTTGACGCCGTCACCTACTGTTCCCAGCATGGAAAATTGAGACTTTGCCATTTTCTTCACTTTTATGCTCCAAAAACGTCCAAAATGGCTTCTTTTCCAGAATTCACTCTCCAAGTACCTAAAATCACAAAAGGAACGATTTAGGGCAATATTTGATCAAATAAATTCGGATTCGGGCTTAAATGACCCCCTAAAAACGGATCATTTTTCGCCTCATCATATACCCTTACACTTGAGATTTGCTTGTCCTCAAGCAAATGCGCTTTTATTCTACTCAAAAGACAAGTTAGGGGTCATTTAACACTAATATAAAAGTAATTACAACAAATAATCGTTCCACTAAAGACCAAAGACAAGCACGGAGGTCATATACAAGCACCTCACAAATAGTGTTTAGATACTCACATCTCTCGGGTGTAATAAAGTGTAAATTACAATATGGAAACAGAAGATATTTCTCGCTACCTGTCATAGCAAAATAGATTACCATAGGCTTGGGAAAGGATCAAACCTCCACCACATGGCGTAAGCACCTAGGATAAACTATCAAAGAGGTCTTTTAAAGGGTTGTAACGTTAGGTGTAGGGATATGAAATACACGGTTTTGTTGGATAAAGGATGTTTTACTGGTGGCGAGTTAACAATCTTAGTTAATTACATGTACAATGTGGCGTTGCTAAGCCAAGACTAGACTCGACTTAAGCTAATAAAAAAAAAACAACGAAAACATAAAATAAACATAGAATGAAACGGGATGGTAGTCCGTATGTTTTTTCTCTATTTTTTTTTTTTTTTTTTTTTTTTTTTTTTTTTTTTTTTTTTTGCATACACTCTTACCCTACCATCCAAAATAATACATCATAGGGGATGAGAGTTCCCCTTACACTTGAATCTTTACATACTTTACAATTAACTAAACTAATGACTCGAATTAAGAAAATCAAAACACTTGGAGCACTTTTAAGATTAACGCACATATGGGGGTAATAATATTATGTTCTTCCCCATTACTCCATAAAATAAGTACTTACCCATGAGTCCCAATCGTCCCAATCGTCCCAAAACAATATGTACAAGGATATGACTCGACTTAGCAACCATGTAATCAATTAGAAAGTTAACTTAGGGTTTAACAAATAACAATAATGCACTAAAGATGAGCGCATACACGGAAGGCTAAGGCGATTTGGTTGTACATTTAAGTGGGGTGTAACAAATTCTTCCTTTAAGTAAAATGCTTAAAGTTAGAAACGAAAAGATAGGCTCGGAGGGGTGTACTAGGGGTATCGTGTACTAAAAATGAGTACAACGCTAAGGGTGTGGGAAAAATTAGTTGACTTAACTAGCCAAGTAATATGACTTAAATGGTCAAGTAATTATGATACGAGTTTAACACAAGGGTGATCCTAATGCCTCTTATCATGTAGTAAATCCTACCACACGAATGTAGTCTCACTAGCGGTCTCGGAATGCATCACTAACGCAAGTTCTAGAATCTAAATGCTACCGGTACACTCATAAGCACTAATAGTGAATGCTTTTCCTATCAAATCTAAAGGCGAACCTCACATATTTGGGTGGAAAATTTTTCTGAATATACGGTTATGTGCTAGTCATACAATCTCCTATCCATGAGACGCTTGCTATGGCTAAAGTTTCACTCCTAAATGTTGTAAAAAATTTTAAATTTGGCGCTAAAATTGCACTAACAAGTATTTCTCATAGTTTTATTACACATCTACCATCAAACAAAACAAACTCAAGCGAAAGTGCATATGTAAGGTATCATCTTTTTACCCTCCCCTTACACTTAGGATGAACATTGTCCCCAATGTTCAAGTAAAGAATGTAAAAGTGAAAAAGTAAAGAGAATGAAATCAAATACTCCCCTTGATTCGCTCGGTATGGATTATAGGTTGGCCAGATTAGATCTTCCTCCAAGAAAATGAACAATCAAAGCTTCCCTTCCAGAATATAAATCATCTCCTTGTCGAACATAACCTGTAAATCCTGACAAAAATAGACAAGACAACCTCGCGTAAAATTGGCGGCATCCTATATAAGTTACTAAGTCCTAGAAAACAAGATAAGATATAATGCTTGTGGAATGAAGTTTGCAGATCTCCTGGAGATTATAAAACTTAATAATTCACAAAAACCATAAGACTCCGTTAGAAAAACAAAACCGGTAAAATTTCCAGATTTTAACTCCTGACGCCGTCAAGAGTAAAACTCTGACGCCGTCAGAATGGACCTGCAGAAATTCTTATGTTAAGTTTCCGGAAAATTTCTGGAAAAACTTGGTCCTACTTCCTGGAAAATCCTGCAAAACTTCATTATGACTCAATACAAGCATTTGACTCTAACAAATACGAATATACATGTTCATTTAATATTGTGGAGAATCATGATCGGTTTGTATCTTAAAAACATATTTGGGGTTTCCCCTTACACTTATCTTTTGCAAAATACCTTTATATGCAATTAAGACGAAGTTAAAAACAAAATAAAGCATTTTCACAATTTACTTTGAAACATGAGCCACAAACAATAAAAATAAAACATGCATACGGAAACAAATAAAATCAAACAAACAAATAAAAACATACAAAACATGGGTTGCCTCCCAAGAAGCGCTTGTTTTTGTTCGAGTCACGAGCCTGACTCTACCCTTATTTAACGGAAATAGGTGAGGTTCTCCCTACACTTAGGATTAAGTGTGGGTGAAAGTAGCGATACACACCCTTAGGGTGTGAATATGCCACGTGAGGTGAAGGGGGTGAGTGAATGGCTTCCTTCATCCTAAAACTACCCGGATAATATTGGTTGATGGGTGGGTCGGTTCCTCTTTTGTCTCCTAGAAATATATCTAAGGATGGAAAGGTGTGTAAAGATTGAGGTTCCGGTTCATCAACACTAGGAAATTCCCTAGAACTAGGAGTAAGGTTATCACTACAAGTATTCAAACCTATATCCTCTAGTGGTGCCTGGTCCAAGGGTTCTACCTCCATTTTAATTCCTAAAGTTTCTTCTACTTCTTCCGGGTAAGTCACGGGCGGTGTGTGTGCCTCAAATGATGGTAGGACTTGTGGGGTACTTAGTGGGCTTGGGTTTTCTACTATCTCTTCCATCATATCAATATCACCTATGTGTTCATCTTTTATTATGGTAGTGCCTAACCATGACATGCAACTAGGTGGCTCAACTCTAACCTCATGTGTGTCGTATGTTTTGGTGAAATCTATCCCGCTCATGCAACTAGGTAGTTCAACACTAACCATATCATAATCTTGGTTTGATTCTAAGTTCATGTTCTTAGAAACTAGGTCATCTTGCTCATACAAATCCACCAATTCATTGAACTTATGGGTTATGGTTAGGAAGCTTTTCTCAAAATTCGTCCAAAGGGTCTCACTAAAAGGAATTGATCCTAAAAATGATCGTCTAATAGAAAACACACATGCATAAAATTCATCAAACCCATCTAACTTTACACCCGTCTCCTCTTGTATATATGTAAGATCACTTAAAAATTCATTGGAACAACAGGAGGCAAATCTATCCGAGTAAACTAATTGTTCCTCTATAGTTAATGATCTAAATGGAACTTCATCCGCCATGGAGACAAATGAAAATGGTTTCACAAACAAAGGGCACAAAGAAAAAGATAGACTGCAAGAAAGCTAATAAAAAGAAAATAAAAATCTCACTAAAAAGGAATCTAATGAGTAGACCTAATAAAAATCAAATTCAACCTAAACAATAACTATTCCCCGGGCTGCGGCGCCAAAAACTTGATGCGTGGGAATCGCAACAGGCTTTACCTCTCGAGGGATCTCGAGAAGCATACAACCCCCACCAGGCAGTGTACCTGATCGTTGTAGTATAGTATAGTGACAAGTACCGGGGGATTGATCGTTCAGCTTAGGAATAGTGTCGCTAGGATTAGAAAGCCTAAATACTAGTTCTAAAGGTGAGAGACGATTATTTTTGTATTTTTATATTTTTTAGAAAGCAATTAAAATCTCGGGGTTTTGGAAGAGTGGGCGGAATTAGTTGCTATTCAACTAACCCAAAACTAAGATGCAATAAAAATAAAATACTAGAAAATAAAAATAAACTAATTATACTAAGGTTGTGAGCAGTAATTGGAGAAAATATGTTTACTTAGATTTCACTACTCCCTAGATATCTTTTACACGTTAATTACTTGTTATAATTGCATGGATGACGGATCGTATTCCTTAATACCATTCATGGGGTGGCATACATAACTCCCCAATTCTATGAGCTCTTATCTCCTCCTACACCATGCCCAGCACAACTATAGGGATTGTAAACAGTGGCTCATGCATTAAATACAACCAATAAAGACCTAGTACGCCTCGGTTCAAGTTTCTTAAGACGTTCAAGCATGTTACCATTTGGAGATCTGCCAGTTTTCTTAAGCCTAACATATAAATCATTCATCCAAGACAAGAATAAACAAGTAATCAACACATAATCAATATCTAGGTTTCATTAGATCTAAGCAATCACAAAAGAGATATAGCCTAGCATGATAGAATTAAGACAAGAACAAGATATAGACAACCAACACATAGACATATTGATTGAATTAGAAGAACACTTATCTTGATTAATCATGCAAGGTATCAAGGGGTTGGAACCCTTGAAAAACCTGTAAAGTTACACCAAAATCGTCTTTAGGGTTTCTCTCAAAACTTCTCTCTTCAAATGTGAAAAATTAGAAAACTATATATAGGAAAATAGGGATGACGGCGTCAAGAACAAAGGTGTGACGCCGTCATCTCGCCGCCAAATACTTCCTCGGACGGCCTTGATCTACTTCTGACGCCGTCAAGGCCTAGGCCGTCACACAAATTACTCTTGACGCCCTGTGTGTGACGCCGTCATCAACTACGGATTTTAATTCTTGGGGTTTTGACGCCGTCAGGAAAACTCTTGACGCCTTCATGAACTCTCGGATTTTATTATTGAGGTTTGACGCCGTCAGGAAATTACTCTTGACGCCGTCACCTACTGTTCCCAGCATGGAAAATTGAGACTTTGCCATTTTCTTCACTTTTATGCTCCAAAAACGTCCAAAATGGCTTCTTTTCCAGAATTCACTCTCCAAGTACCTAAAATCACAAAAGGAACGATTTAGGGCAATATTTGATCAAATAAATTCGGATTCGGGTTTAAATGACCCCCTAAAAACGGATCATTTTTCGCCTCATCATATACCCTTACACTTGGGATTTGCTTGTCCTCAAGCAAATGCGCTTTTATTCTACTCAAAAGACAAGTTAGGGGTCATTTAACATGGGATCATTAGAATTTACTCATGCATGGGATCATTAGAATTTACTCATGCATTAAATATAACCAATAAAACCTAGTGCACGTCAGTTCATGTTTCCTAAGATGTTCAAGCATGTTACCATTTGGAGATCTGCCAGTTTTCTTAAGCCTAACATCGAAATCATTCATCCAATACAACCATAAACAAGTAATCAACACGTAATTAACATCTAGGTTTCATTAGATCCAAGCAAACACAAGATAGATCTAGCCTAGCATGATGGAATTAAGACAAGAACAAGATATAGACAACCAACACATAGACATATTGATTGAATTAAAAGAACACTTATCTCAATTACACATGAAAGGGTTCAAGGGCTGAGAACCCTTGAAAAACCTGTAAAATTCGTACTAAGTTCGGCCTTAGGGTTTCTCCAAAACTTCTCTTTTTTATGTGTAAAAATTAGAAAACTATATATAGGAAATAGGGTCTGACGGCGTCAAGACCAAATTGGTGACGCCGTCATCTCGCCGCCAAAATACTTCTCGGACTGCCTTGATCTACTTTTGACGCCGTCATGTGTTATGTGTTTCCAGGCCGTCATGCATTTTACTCTTGACGCCCTACTTCGTGACGCCTTCAATTCTGTACTGGGTCGTCATGGAAATTACTCTTGACGCCGTCAGAAATTTCTTCTTGACGCCGTCACCTACTGTTCTCAGCAAGGAAAATTAAGACTTTGGCGATTTCTTCACTTTTATGCTTCAAAAACGTCTGAATTGCTTCCTTTTCCAGATTTCTCTCCCAAAGTACCTAAAATCACAAAAGGAACGATTTAGGGCAATATTTGATCAAATAAATTCAATTCCGTGCTTAAATGACCCCCTAAAAGTGGTTCATTTTTCGCCTCATTAGTGGGTGAGACATAGAAAGAATCAAAATGTTTGGGAGGGTAAGGAATGAAGAATCAAAGATGTGAGAGGGTAAAGGTGAATATTTTTGGGTTTTTGAATAAACATTTTGTACAAATTGTGGAAAACTAGAAGGGGGTTGAATAGTTTACCGCTTTTTCGATTCTTATTTAGCTTAAATAACCTTTGAGAACTTGATGTTTGGTTAAAGATATAAACACAACTTAATATGTTTGATTCTTTGAAAAGACTTTACACGTGGATAACAATTCTAACTTAACTTGTTTCATACTTTGAAAAGCTTTACTTGTAATGATCCTAACTTTGCTTGTTTAGTTCTTTGAAAAGCTTTACTTATGTTTAAAGATATAAGAACAGCATTACTTGTTTTGGTTCTTTGAAAAGCTTTATATGTGATCAACAATTCTAACTAAACAACAACATATAATAAGCAAAGATAGAGAAAGAAACAATCAAACCCCAACACGATAGTTTATCGTGGTTCGGCTACAAGGACTCTTTTTCCTTGCCCTACATCCACGCCCCGAGTTTCCAACTCGAGAGTTATAAACACTAATCAACAAGCTCCTTTCACCGGCGGAGAAAACCTTACACGTCGCTTATACTTTTACCGACACAAAGCTAGATGTCGAGTTCTTTTACAAGGGTACAACCACTCCCATTCGTCGCTTACACTTTTACCGACACAAAGCTAGATGTCGAGTTCTTTACCAAGGGTACAACCACTCCCGTTAGTTCTTTTACTAGGGTATAACAACTCCCAACACACTACGTATTTTGAGGCCTAAAATACTAACCTATAACTTCTACATACATGACACACATGAAGTATAAACTACCAAAGCTTATACATGACCAAGCTATCAAGACTTGCAACTTTAGAGTTGAAGCTTGCAACTTCTTGAATGATCTTGTGGAGTTCCTTGCTACATAAGAGAATCACACAAGTCAAGGGTTACTGAGTTAGTTGAGAGAATATGTGAGAATAAGTCCTTAAAAGTTACACAAAACAAACAAATGGTTTGGTATTTATAGCAAACTATTCTGCATGTCTGGCGGATCAGGCGGAACCCTCATATGGGTTCCGCCCGTGTACCCCCAGGGTACCGCCGGGTCTGCAGTAGGTTTTTGCAATAACTCTTCAAACCAAACAAGGTCTTATCTCATAACTCCTATCAACCAAACAATGTCACATCACTTAAATCAAGTCACACACAAAACTTGTAAGCAACATCAAAGCAAGTCAAACACATTTCTTTCCATAAATGCATGATGACAAAACTTGCCATAAATGTGATGTGACTATTTCTATTTTAAGAAATAAAACCAATGTTTAGTTTAAAAGGAAATGTAAACATTAGTTAAACAAGACTTAAACACTTAAAGTTCATACTTTGTCATTAACAAAACTTAGCAAAGATCGTAAAATATAAATAACGTTTTTAGGCGATATTTGTATTAACACAAATGATAAAGAAAATGTTTTTGTGTTTTTTGTGTTCGTTGAAAACTGATTTTAAAATGTTTTCGGGAACAGATTTGTTTTTATAAGAAAATAATAAGGAAATATGAACAAGGATGGGTAAATATACAATGAGTGTATATCCCGATTCACTAATCAGAAAAACCGTTTAGAATAGCGCGCACACCTCCCCGGCAGCGGCGCCAAAATTTGATTGGTCCCAAACGGTCAACCTAATTTACCAGGTGAATGGTCAACCAAGTCAAACTGCTCAGAGTCAATCTTCGTGGAATATAGGGTTTCCCCGGGTCGTTATGTCCCGACGAGGTGTGATAGTTATCAAACGGGTTTGTGATCGGGTGAATCTGGATGGGAAAGGGGTTTGAGATTGATTATACTACTGATTTATACAATGAAATAGCTTAAATAAGCTATATGAATAAGACTGGAAAGTTGGAAAAACCAGAAACGTTTAAAATCTAAAACCGCGTACGTTCAATTGAAATTTACGCGAACGTACGAAATAAAAAATGAAAACTAAAATCTGAAAACCCACAGGGGTTGAAAATGAATTTTTTACAAACCCTAGGATAAAAGAAAATTTTTAGAAAAAGAAAATAAATTTTTACACTAATTAATTATTTATTATTAATTAAATACTATTTAATACTAATTATTAATATTTAAAATACTTAAATACAATATAATATTAATTTAATACAAGAAAAATGAAAATTAAATTTCTAAAATTATAAAATAACTAAAAACAAATTTTAAAATTAAAAATATGTATTTTTGTCTTTTTGTGATTTTTATATTAATTAATTACTAATTAAATATCAATTACCTAATTAAACTATTTTAAATTATAAAAAATAGCAAATGAACAGTAAAAATTCGAGAAAAATTTCTAAAATTATTTTACAACATATAAAATCTAGGAAAAATATAAAAACCTAGGTCTTACTTAATAAAAACTAATTTTGCTATTTAAACTTAATTATTAATTAATTATAAATAAAACTAACATTAAATCTAATAAATACCAAATGACAAAATAAAAATCTGAGAAAATTACTAAAATTACTTTAATATAAAAAGAATTTAAGAAAAATATAAAAGAGCTAAGTGCTTAACAAAAATTTAAAAATGAAAGTTAAAATTTAAATTACATTAAATAGAAACTATCACTTAAAATTAAATTGTTTTTTCTGGATTTTTCTTTTTGAAAGCTATTTTACACCTCAAAACAAACAACTTTTGTAAAAACAACTTTTTTATAAATAAAAAATAAGCACTTGAGAGCTTAAAAGCTTTGACAGTTGACTATAGTTGACTTTTGGTGGAATTGAGCCTCTGTGGGGCCCACAGAGGTATAAATTGGTGGAAACTAGCTACTTGACTGAAATTGAGGCTAAGTGATCAAGATTTGAAAACAGATAAGCCAATAAGCATCAAAATAAGCAATTCAAAACTCAAAACAAACACTAAAATGGGACAGAAAATGAGGGCAATTCCAAGTGGGGTCCACTAGGCTTGAGGTCAAAGGATTGGTCAAAGATTGAAGAGGGGTAGGAGGGGGGTTGAAGGGACCAAAAATGGGGTAGTGGGTCCCACTGTGGTGGCCAGAAACCACCACCAAAGTGGTGGTGATTGTGGTGAGGTGTGCTGCAGCAGGGCAGGGGTCTTCCCTGCAGCCTACTTTGGAGGGGAATGGGGCCCACAGAAAAATTCTTAAAAATAAAATGAAGAGGGGGACTTAAAGACTAGCTGGGGGACTACTAGTAGAAACAAGTTTCAATTACTAAAACCTTATACAAAAATCTAATTAATTCATGCCAGTATTGGAAAAATCTGAGAAAGCACATTTGACTTTTTGATAAAAACTTGGAATGTTGACCTTTTTGAACTTTTGATGATTCCTAGATGCTAAAAATGATATATTATACTAAAGTGACACTAAATGAAGCTACATTAACTACTTATGAATGGGGATGATGTGATTTAGGAACCTAAAACATAACAGATGACAGATAAGGGGATTTAAGAGGTCATTTTGACTTCTGCCTTGAGAATGACCAAGAGAAGGATTGACTGAAGCTAATTAAGACTTGGGTTGTATGTTTACTCAGTTAGTATCAAATAACAACAACAACAACAGTCACAGCAAAATCCCTAATCCAAACATCCTCTTATTTGACTGTTTCACTAAGATTTTGATTATGAAGCTTAAGTTGACTAAACTAATGATCATAACTTAATCCTAGGATGATACTAAAGCTAAATGAGCAACAAAATGTTACTAATATCCACAAGATGTCAAGTATGCAGTGTTGACTAAACATGAGTAGTGGTATGCAATATTGAGCTAGAGCACATAAAAGCTAAACCTAAGCACTTAAACAACTCTAACAAGCAGTACTAAACACAAATAAGGTACAAGCTTCAGCTAATAAGCTAAAAATAAAGGGAAATACAGAAATGGCAATAAGGACTTACTTGGAAACTGAAAATATGATGCTAAGAGAAACTGCTATATGAGCTAATGAGATAAGCTCATATAAGCTAAGAGAGAGCTTAATGAGCTTATCCAGAGGGTATTAGAGCTTATACAAGCTTATATCCCCTCACTTATTTGTATTTCCTATTTATTTTTGATTTTTTGGTATTTTTTTGTACTTTTTATGAATTCCAATATACTAACTGATCTAAAATCTTTCAAAAGCTTATAGTTAAGCTTCTGTGAGCTTAATAACACCTAAACAACAACTATCTTCAATAATCAAGACACAATGAGATTTCTTAATAAAAATTATTCATAGAACTGAAATTGCAATAAAACTTGAGTTTAAAACTTAACAACTGATTAAATTACATTACAAAGGTTTCATAAAACTTTCTTAGAATAAAAATTACAACTAACAATAGAAATTACAATAAGGACGATTTTTACTAAACTAATAACTAAACTAATTCTACTCTAATACTTTCTTCTGCTCTTTTTCTTTTCTTTTATAGACCTTGGGGCTTGTCTCTAACTTTCCCACTTGTTTCTTGGTCGTTGGATGGCTTATGTTTGATCTTGGCCTTTGAATTGATTTTCGCGCCATTTTTATATATAACCATTGGGGCAGTTTTAGTGGGTGTAGGCGAGGTATTAAATGAGGTTTGGTGATGTGGGAGACAAGGGGGAGTGTTGGTGAGGGTTTGGAGGAGGATTGGAGGGGAGCAGGGGGAGGGAAATACGGGGAAGATGGAGGGTGAACAGTGGAGCGTGTTGGGTGTTTGACTGGTGGTGTTTGACCGGATGTAATATTTGAGGGGATTGGGCTTTGGTGGGCTAAGGGTGGACTGGATCAGGTTTAGGTTTTGGGGTGGATTTATTTGTTGGGTTTGTTTTGTTTTTTGGACTTAGGTAATAATGGGATCCGTTTGGTTATAGTAAACAACAAGGACCAAATATGTAAAATACCAAAAGTTTAGGGACCTGAATTGCTACTTTCCAAAATTTATTATAAGGACCAATATTGACAAGTTTGAATATTATAAGGACCAAAATTGAGTATTTTCCATTTTAAACTTTCAAAGGACCATTTGTGTCATAATTTCAAACTTGAGGGACTAGACTTGCAATTTTCTGAAAATTTCACCCAATTGTTATTTTTGATAACTTTTTATTTTAAAAGGACTTGGGTTGACTTTTCTTGCAAAGTAAATGCTCAGGGACTAGTTTTGCCAATTTTTGAAAGTTGAGGGACTGAAACTGCCAATTATGCAAACTTTGTACGTTTTTCATTTGTTTTTACTCATTTTGCATCTAAAACATATAAAACATAATTTTGAAATATTTTCAGTATTTTGATGCATTACTGAGTGTTTTTGTATGTTTTGCAGTTCAGATTTGACCAAAAATGATGAGTGTTTGAGCACTCATCAGTGATTCCTACAACCTTTCTTGGAAAAATCACCCGAACCTTAGGTGGAAACAAAACCAAAACAATTCTTCCAATCCGCCTAATCGTTACCAACCAAACGGTCCACCCTCCAGCCGTACTTTCAACAACAATCCTTCCAACAACTATGGTAGTACCAACAATCTTAAAGGGTTGATGTCCAATTTTATGGCATCTCAAGAAGCTCGCATATCTAAGTTTGAAGCCGATTTCAAACAAAAGCAAAGCGAGATGACCATCAAAATTGACACATTGTTGAAAGTTCTCAATGACCGAGAAATGGGAGCACTCCCAAGCAACACGGTCAAGAACCCGAAACTAAACATTAATTCCATATCATCGGTTTCGTCACCCACTTCTTGTCCGCAATACTACTCGGTTAAATCAATGAGCACGTGTTTCAAGCAAAACCAAATTCTTCAAAAGGGCCAATCGAATGAAACACCCAATATCAAACCGTTCAATAATAAAGTTGAAACACTTCCTACACAAGACCTTGACGATGAATTCAAGGAGCTCTACCTTGAACGCCCCGTCATTGATATCTTAGCCCATGCTCCCTACTATAGTGCCCTCCTAGAAAAATATGAGAAGTTTAAATTGGGTAAAAATGGGACCGCCTTTGTTCAAAACAAGTTGCCTAAGAAGCTTGATGATCCGGGTATATTTGTTTTGCCTTGTAAGATAGGAAAATCCGAAGCTTTCAACACACTAGCCGATTTAGGATCAAGCCTCAACTTGATTCCCTTATCCCTTTTCACCACTCTTAAGCTAGGAAAGTTAGAGGAGAAGGAGGTACTAATTGGTCTAGCGGATGGGAGTATTGCCCACCCGGTTGGGATGATCAAGGATGTAGTTGTTCACGTAGGGAAGTTAACTATTTTAGCGGATTTTCACGTCCTAGATATTGTTAGTGATACTACATGCCCATTGTTAGTAGGAAGAGTATTTTTAGCAACCGCTAGCACCATGATAGATTGTAAGGAGTCTAAGATAGCGGTAGGTGAGGGCGATACTTGGTCGGTATATGATGTTAAGAAGCATAGCTACGATTGTGAGGACGAACCGACACCACATTGGGTAGAGATGAATAGGAGACCATCTAGATATGGACCGTGGATAGAAAGAAACTTTATAGGACCTCAACGCCCATTCTACCTAGAAAAAGATTTCATCGATAAAACACATTCGGTGGAACAACTCATAGCTAGAGATGAGGAGCTAAACCCTTTTGAGGACCCCCTTGTCTTTAGGAAAATGATTGAGTTCTTAGGTGTAATGCCTATTAACATAGAGATAAACAAGTGGAAAAGAGAGGGGGATAAGTGTAAATGGAGGTGGGACAAGCCACCTAAGGAGGGTGATGGATCATGGCATATGAAGATGATTTTATATGATCCGGATGGAGAAAAGTTTGAAAGGTCATACCGTACCAAGAAAACCGATAGGAAGTTGAAACCCAAGTTTGATCCCAAAGATGTCCTCAATGAGGAACTCACCCATATAACGTAATTGCCCATGACCTTGAGTCTAGCTACAAGAGTCGTAAATAAAGAAAAGCGCTTCTTGGGAGGTAACCCATGTTTTGTGTGATTTTTATTTGTTTGATTGTTATTTGCTTCCGTATGCATACTTTATTTTTATTGTTGGTAGATCATGTTTCAAAATAAAATTGTGAAAATGCTCTATTTTGTCGTTTGACTTCATCTTAACTTCATACAAAGGTATTTCACAAAAGATAAGTGTAAGGGGAAACCCCAAATTTGTTTCTAAGAACGAAATTGGTCATGATTCTCCGAAATATTAAATGGACATGTGTATTAGTATTTGTTAGAGTCAAATGCTTGTATCGAGTCATAATGATGTTTTGCAGGATTTTCCAGTAAGTAGGACATAAGTTTTTCCAGAAATTTTCCGGAAACTTAAAATAAAGATTTATGCAAGTCACTTCTGACGACATCATGAGTTAACTCCTGACGGCGTCATGTGTAAAATTATGGAAATTTTGCTAGTTTTATTTTTCTAACGGAGTCTTAAAGTTTTTGTTAATTCTTTAGTTTTATAAACTCCAGGAAATCTGCAAACATTCATTCCACAAGCATTATATCTTAATTTGTTTTCTAGGACTTGTTAGTATATGTAGATTGGCGCCGATTTTACGCGAGGTTGCCTTGTTTGTTTTCTCAGGTTTAACAGGTTATATATGACAAGAAGATGATTTATTTTTCTGGAAGGGAAGCTTTGATTGTTCATTTTCTTGGAGGAAGATCTAACCTTGTTACCGCACTATCCACACCGAACGAATCAGGGGAGTATTTGTTTTCATTCTTTTATCTGTTTAACTTTTACATTCTTTAATTGAACATTGGGGACAATGTTCATCCTAAGTGTAAGGGGAGGGTAAATGATGATACCTTATAGGATACAATTGCACTTGAGTTTGTTTGTTTGATGGTAGGTGTGTTATAAAACTATGAGAAATACTTGTTAGTGTAATTTTAGCGCCAAATTTAAATTTTTTTACAACATTTAGGAGTGAAACTTTAGCCTTAGCAAGCGTCTCATGGATAGGAGTCGTATGACTAGCATGAAACTATACCATTCAGAAAAATTTTCCACCCAAATATGTGAGGTTCGCCTTTAGATTTGATAGGAAAAGCATTCACTATTAGTGCTTATGAGTGTAGCGGTAGCATTTAGATTTTAGAACTTGCGTTAGTGATGCATCCCGAGACCGCTAGTGAGACTACATTCGTGTAGTAGGATTTACTACATGATAATAGGCATTAGGATCACCCTTGTGTTAAACCCGTATCATAATTACTTGTTAGGAATACGATTATTCATATGAAGACTCGGTCACCCCGAGTATAGTTTAGCATACGATTATTCATATGAAGCTCGTAGTAAGTATCATATTAGTTAGTACGTAGTGTAGTATTAGTTAGTATTTGTGGAGTCGGGTCGAGTCTTTACCCACTGTCAGCCCGCTCTACAGCCCGTTTCAAGGGGCGTTTCTATTGTAACTATATATTCCCTTTCTCACCCATGGGAAAGGGTTGAACCTTCATTTGCAATCTAACATTTCACACTTTTCTCTCTAAGGTTCCATCTCTTTCTCTCTCTAACTTCTCACTAGAAATCTACTCCTAATTCAACCTAAACACTTAACCATCCATGTTCTCATATTAGAGTATGCTACAATTGGTATCAAGAGCCATGGTTCT
Source organism: Artemisia argyi (assembly GCA_030686995.1). NCBI lineage: Eukaryota > Viridiplantae > Streptophyta > Magnoliopsida > Asterales > Asteraceae > Artemisia > Artemisia argyi. The sequence goes on from CM060683.1 coordinate 73,244,819, forward strand.
ATCTTAGGATTCGTGGTATGCTCGGATTTATTGATTGGTTTGTGTGTTTAGCATGGTTCAAATATAGTTAGTAGGTTTTACATTTGTTTGATCTCGTTAGGGGTTGTTGGTGTGTATTTTCTTGTACTTTCGTATATAGAAGTGTTGTAGGCATCAAGTGTAATCATTGGTTTAACAATATCATCATTATTGTGGAGTTTGAATGCAATTCGTGTACTATTTCTTGCTAGCGAGTTGACAACTTCTGGTAGAGAGTTGGCAGTTTTTTGTAGCGAGTTGTGGTTAGAGGTTTGGCGAGTTGCTATTTTTGGACTTTAAGACAAAACGCTAGATAGTGACATTTCTGTCCTATTGGCCTAGCGAGTTGAGTAGCCAGCGAGTTGGCATTACTAGTGATGAGGCGAAAAATGATCCGTTTTTAGGGGGTCATTTAAGCCCGAATCCAACTTTATTTGATCAAATATTGCCCTAAATCGTTCCTTTTGTGATTTTAGGTACTTGGAGAGTGAATTCTGGAAAAGAAGCCATTTTGGACGTTTTTGGAGCATAAAAGTGAAGAAACGGCAAAGTATCAATTTTCCATGCTGGAAACACTAGGTGACGGCGTCAAGAGTTACACCCTGACGGCGTCAGACATCATGAATAAAATACCGTAGTTGATGACGGCGTCAAAAGTCATCCTGACGGCGTCAAAGTCCCAAGAATAAAATACCGTAGGTGGTGACGGCGTCACATAGGCCGTCATAAGTAGATCAAGGCCGTCCGAGGAAGTATTTGGCGGTGAGGTGACGGCGTCACATGGTTGTCTTGACGTCGTCAGCCCAGTTTTCCTATATATAGTTTTCTAGTTTTTTCATTAAAGAGAGAGAAGTTTTGGAGAAACCCTAAAGACGAATTTGGTGCAACTTTTACAGGTTTTTCAAGGGTTCCAAACCCTTGATACCTTGCATTGTAATTGAGATAAATGTTCTTCTAATTCAATCAATATGTCTATGTGTTGGTTGTCTATATCTTGTTCTTGTCTCAATTCCATTATGCTAGGCTAGATCTCCTTTGTGTTTGCTTAGATCTAATGAAACCTAGATATTGATTATGTGTTGATTACGTGTTTATTCTTGTTCTTGGATGAATGATTTTATATGTTAGGCTTAAGAAAACTGGCAGATCTCCAAATGGTAACATGCTTGAACGTCTTAAGAAATATGAACCGAGGCGTACTAGGTCTTTATTGGTTGTATTTAATGCATGAGCCACTGTTTACAATCCCTATAGTTGTGCTGGGTCATGGTGTAGGAGGAGATAAGAGCTCATAGAATTGGGGAGTTATGTATGCCACCCCATGAATGGTATTAAGGAATACGATCCGTCATCCATGCAATTATAACAAGTAATTAACGTGTAAAAGATATCCAGGGAGTAGTGAAGTCTAAGTAAACACATTTTCTCCAATCACTGCTCACAACCTTAGTATAATTAGTTTAATTTCATTTTCAGTATTTTATTTTGATTGCATCTTAGTTTTGGGTTAGTTGAATAGCAACTAATTCCGCCCACTCTTTCAAAACCCGAGATTTTACTTGCTTTTATAAAAACATAAAAATACAAAAATAATCATCTCTCACCTTTAGAACTAGTAATTTAGGCTTTCTAATCCTAGCGACACTATTCCTAAGCTGAACGATCAATCCCCCGGTACTTGTCACTATACTATACTACAACGATCAGGTACACTGCCTGGTGGGGGTTGTAAGCTTCTCAAGATCCCTCGAGAGGTAAAGCCTGTTACGATTCCCACGCATCAAGTTTTTGGCGCCGCAGCCCGGGGAATAGTTATTGTCTAGGTTAGAATTTCTTTTTATTAGGTCTACTTGCTAGATTCCTTTCTAGTAAGATTTTATTTTTATTTTTAGGTCTTCTTTAGTCTATCTTATTTCTTCGTGCCTTTGTTCGTCACTCTTTACCATCCGACATCATGGAAGGTGGTAACATCTTTGAACCCGTCATCCCACCACAACAAAACCCACCACTAGAACCCCTTAGGCCCCGAACCTTAGGAGAGTACTCCCGACCTAGCCATCATGGCTACCGAAACACCATTGAGCTCACCGGAGCCAATGTGACCCCCTTGCGATCCGACACCATCCGGTTGGTGCCAAGCGGATGTGCATTCCATGGACTTCGTTCCGAAGATCCAAACCAACATCTTAAGGACTTTCTCAAAATCGTAGATTCCATAGACCTAGATGTTGCAACTAGAGAGACAACCCGTTTACGCCTATTCCAATTCTCTCTACGGGATCAAGCTAGTCAATGGCTTGAGCGTTTACCCGCGGGATCCATCACCACATGGGATGATCTCACCACTCGTTTCCTTGCTCAATTTTTCCCACCAGAGAGAACTACTAAGCTTAGGAATGACATCTTGATGTTCCAACAACGTCAAAATGAATCTCTTTATGAAGCATGGACTCGTTTCAAGGACTTACTCCAAAAAGTCCCTCATCATGGCATAGATCTTTGGCTCCAAGTCCAAATTTTTTATGACCATATCGACATCTCCACGAGGTGAACCATTGACCAATCGGCCGGTGGTAAGCTACGTGATCTTAGTGCAGAACAATCATGGGAACTCATAGAAGATCTTGCTCTCTATGACAACGAAAGTTGGAATGATCCCCGTGACTTGAACAAAACGGTCAAGGCAATATCTTTGCCTTCGAACAATTCTAGCACTCCCGACCGTAGGATCATGGAACTTGAGGACCAAGTCAAGTTTCTCATGAAATCCTACGATGCTCCTAAGCCTTCAAGCCAAGTGAATAAAATCACTTCTTCATGCGAATTATGTAGTGGTCCCCATGACACTCGTGATTGTGTGGAACTCCCCGGAACAGCTTTTGCGGACTACGCATCCACGCGTACCGACGAAGCGGGAGATAAGTGGTACACTTTCAAGCCCGAGCCAAACACTTACGGTGATTCGTACAACCCCTCATGGAAAAATCACCCAAACCTTAGGTGGAAACAAAATCAACCCAATTCATCCAACCCACCTAATCGTTACCAACCAAACGGTCCACCATCCAACCGTACTTTCAACAACAATCCTTCTAACAACTATGGTAGTACCAACAATCTTGAAGGATTGATGTCAAAGTTCATGGCATCTCAAGAAGCCCGCATAGCTAGGTTTGAAACCGAATTCAACCAACAACAAACGGAGATGACCAACAAGATTGACAACTTGTTGAAAGCCCTCAACAACCAAGCGTTAATCACACCTAGGAAGGACACTAGGGATACCAATAGTGGAAGCCAAATTAAGGACCCCTCATCATCCAAACATGTCCACTTTGTCAATGTTGTCACCATTAAACCAATAGATAAGGAGATAGAGGAGAGTGACAAGGATGAAGTTAGAATAGAAGCCGATAGTAAGTGTGAGAGTAGGGAAGTTGAGGTTAATAAGGATGAGGAACTAGAGGAGGTAGAACCTATAGAAGAATACTTTGATAAGTTGCCAACCGAGGAAGAACGGGAATACCATAAGGATTTATTTGATAGTCCCGAGAAAACATATATCTTTGGCGACCCCCTTATCAAGATGGGAGACCCCTCTAACATTAACATCCCATGCAATATTGGGCACATGCATATATGGAAAGCTTACATCGACCTTAGATCACCAGTGAACATCATGACTAGGACTTATTACAATTGGGTGATGAAGAAGCAACTCAATTTTAGGATGATGCCCGGTAGTAATTTTGCAGGAAGAGTGAAGGGATTGCATGTGATTATAGGAAATCTTACTTATGAAATCGATTTCATGATAGTAGAAGACACTTGTCCGGTGATAGATGCTTGCCTAAGTCAAATAATATTCGGAAAACCATTTGTTGAGGCCACTAGGATGAGTTATGATCCGACTTTAGGGATAGTTAGATTTAAGGAAGAGAATGATGAGGTTGCTTATCAAATGCCCTACAAGATCGAACAATACCGCCTTCTCTCTAATTTCGAAAAAGAACACAAGCAAGCGGCTTATTATAGGAATGAGGAGGATAGACGTAGGGAAGTAGAGTATGTTAGAAATAGAATGCTTGGTATCTACAAAGAGTGCTTGCAACTAGGTCCGGAATACAAAACTGGTTTAGAAGACGACCTAGAGAGTGGAACCAATGATGAGATCACGTAGTAACCCATGACTTTGAGTCTAGCTACAAGACTCGTAAATAAAGAAAAGCGCTTCTTGAGAGTCAACCCATGTTTGTGTGATTTTATTTGTTTGATTGTTATTTGCTTCCGTATGCATGTTTTATTTTTATTGTTGGTTGATCATGTTTCTCAATTTAAAATGTGGAAATACTTTACTATGTTATTTGGCCTAGTCTTAACTCCAACCTAAAAGTATTTTTGCAAAAGATAAGTGTAAGGGGAAACCCCAAATATGTTTTTAAGAAACAAACCGATCATGATTCTCCACGATAATAAATGAGCATGTATATTCGTATTTGTTAGAGTCAAATGCTTGTATTGAGTCATAATGAAGTTTTGTAGGATTTTCCAGGAAGTAGGACCAAGTTTTTCCAGAAATTTTCTGGAAACTTAACATAAGAATTTCTGCAGGTCTATTCTGACGGCGTCAGGGGTTTACTCTTGACGGCGTCAGGAGTCAAAAATCTGGAAATTTTACCAGTTTTGTTTTTCTAACGGAGTCTTATGGTTTTTGTGAATTATTAAGTTTTATAATCTCCAGGAAATCTGCAAACTTCATTCCACAAGCATTATATCTTACTTTGTTTTCTAGGATTTAGTAACTTATATAGGATGCCGCCGATTTTACGCGAGGTTGTCTTGTCTATTTTGTCAGGATTTACAGGTTATGTTCGACAAGGAGATGATTTATATTCTGGAAGGGAAGCTTTGATTGTTCGTTTTCTTGGAAGAAGATTTAACCTGGCCAACCTATAATCCATACCGAGCGAATCAGGGGAGTATTTGATTTCATTCTCTTTACTTTATCACTTTTACATTCTTTACTTGAACATTGGGGACAATGTTCATCTTAAGTGTAAGGGGAGGGTAAAAAGATGATACCTTACATATGCACTTTCGCTTGAGTTTATTTTGTTTAATGGTAGATGTGTAATAAAACTATGAGAAATACTTGTTAGTGTAATTTTAGCGCCAAATTTAAAATTTTTTACAACATTTAGGAGTGAAACTTTAGCCATAGCAAGCGTCTCATGGATAGGAGATTGTATGACTAGCACAAAACCGTATACTCAGAAAAATTTTCCACCCAAAAATGTGAGGTTCGCCTTTAGATTTGATAGGAAAAGCATTTATTATTAGTGCTTATGAGTGTACCGGTAGCATTTAGATTCTAGAACTTGCGTTAGTGATGCATCCCGAGACCGCTAGTGAGACTACATTCGTGTGGTAGGATTTACTACATGATAAGAGGCATTAGGATCACCCTTGTGTTAAACCCGTATCATAATTACTTGACCATTTAAGTCATATTACTTGGCTAGTTAAGTCAACTAATTTTTCCCACACCCTTAGCGTTGTACTCATTTTTAGTACACGAAACCCCTAGTACACCCCTCCGAGTCTATCTTTTCGTTTCTAACTTTAAGCATCTTACTTAAAGGAAGAATTTGTTACACCCCACTTAAATGTACACCCAAATCGCCTTAGCCTTCCGTGTATGCGCTCATTTTTAGTGCATTATTGTTATTTGTTAAACCCTAAGTTAACTTTCTAATTGATTACATGGTTGCTAAGTCGAGTCATATCCTTGTACATATTGTTTTGGGACGATTGGGACTCATGGGTAAGTACTTATTTTATGGAGTAATGGGGAAGAACATAATATTATTACCCCCATATATACGTTAATCTTAAAAGTGCTCCAAGTGTTTTGATTTTCTTAATTCGAGTCATTAGTTTAGTTTAATGTAAAGTATGTAAAAATTCAAGTGTAAGGGAAATGTTCATTCCCTATGATGTATTATTTTGGATGGTAGGGTAAGAATGTATGCAAAAAAAAAATAAAATAAAAAAAATAAAAAAAAAAGAAAAAAAAAAATCGAAAAAAAAGACAAGAAAAAAAAGAAAAAAAATAGAAAAAGGAAAAGAAAAAAAAATAAAAAAAATAAATACGGACTACCATCCCGTTTCATTCTATGTTCATTTTATGTTTTTTGTTATTTTTCATTTATTAGCATAAGTCGAGTCTAGTCTTGGCTTAGCAACGCCATCTTGTACATGTAATTGACCAAGATTGTTAACTCGCCACCAGAAAAACTTCCTTTATCCAACAAAACCGTGTAATTCATATCCCTATACCTAACGTTACAACCCTTTAAAAGACCTCTTTGATAGTTTATCCTAGGTGCTTACGCCATGTGGTGGAGGTTTGATCCTTTCCCAAGCCTATGGTAATCTATTTTGCTATGACAGGTAGTGAGAGATATCTTCCATTTCCATAATGTTATATTACTTTATTACACCCGAGAGATGTGAGTATCTAAACACTATTTGTGAGGTGCTTGTGTATGATCTCCGTGCTTGTCTATTGGTCTTTAGTGGAACGATTATTTGTTGTAATTACTTTTATATTAGTGTTAAATGACCCCTAACTTGTCTTTTGAGTTGAATAAAAGCTCATTTGCTTGAGGACAAGCAAATCTCAAGTGTAAGGGTATATGATGAGGCGAAAAATGATCCGTTTTTAGGGGGTCATTTAAGCCCGAATCCGACTTTATTTGATCAAATATTGCCCTAAATCGTTCTATTTTGGACGTTTTTGGAGCATAAAAGTGAAGAAAACGGCAAAGTATCAATTTTCCATGCTGGAAACACTAGGTGACGGCGTCAAGAGTTACACCCTGACGGCGTCAGACATCATGAATAAAATACCGTAGTTGATGACGGCGTCAAAAGTCATCCTGACGGCGTCAAAGTCCCAAGAATAAAATACCGTAGGTGGTGACGGCGTCACATAGGCCGTCATAAGTAGATCCAGGCCGTCCGAGGAAGTATTTGGCGGCGAGGTGACGGCGTCACATGGTTGTCTTGACGTCGTCAGCCCAGTTTTCCTATATATAGTTTTCTAGTTTTTTCATTAAAGAGAGAGAAGTTTTGGAGAAACCCTAAAGACGAATTTGGTGCAACTTTTACAGGTTTTTCAAGGGTTCCAAACCCTTGATACCTTGCATTGTAATTGAGATAAATGTTCTTCTAATTCAATCAATATGTCTATGTGTTGGTTGTCTATATCTTGTTCTTGTCTCAATTCCATTATGCTAGGCTAGATCTCCTTTGTGTTTGCTTAGTTATAATGAAACCTAGATATTGATTATGTGTTGATTACTTGTTTATTCTTGTTCTTGGATGAATGATTTTATATGTTAGGCTTAAGAAAACTGGCAGATCTCCAAATGGTAACATGCTTGAACGTCTTAAGAAACATGAACCGAGGCGTACTAGGTCTTTATTGGTTGTATTTAATGCATGAGCCACTGTTTACAATCCCTATAGTTGTGCTGTGTGGTGGTGTAGGAGGAGATAAGAGCTCATAGAATTGGGGAGTTATGTATGCCACCCCATGAATGGTATTAAGGAATACGATCCGTCGTCCATGCAATTATAACAAGTAATTAACGTGTAAAAGATATCTAGGGAGTAGTGAAGTCTAAGTAAACACATTTTATCCAATCACTGCTCACAACCTTAGTATAATTAGTTTAATTTCATTTTCAGTATTTTATTTTGATTGCATCTTAGTTTTGGGTTAGTTGAATAGCAACTAATTCCGCCCACTCTTTCAAAACCCGAGATTTTACTTGCTTTTATAAAAACATAAAAATACAAAAATAATCATCTCTCACCTTTAGAACTAGTAATTTAGGCTTTCTAATCCTAGCGACACTATTCCTAAGCTGAACGATCAATCCCCCGGTACTTGTCACTATACTATACTACAACGATCAGGTACACTGCCTGGTGGGGGTTGTAAGCTTCTCAAGATCCCTCGAGAGGTAAAGCCTGTTGCGATTCCCACGCATCAACTAGCGGTTTGAACTGTTTAGCGAGTTACCACTTCTTGCGAGTTGATTCCTGTCCTAGAGAGTTGTCTCTGAGTATACTGTTCCAGAGAGTTGAGGTATTGATTCTAGCGAGTTGAGGTTGGTAGCGAGTTGTTACAGGGTGTAGCGAGTTAACCAGATCTAGAGAGTTGATCCTGTCTAGCGACTTGGTATATCTAGCGAGTTGAGGCTATTATTTCAGCGAGTTGATTTCACTGTTCCAGCGAGTTGATACTTGTAGTGAGTTGGTGTAATTAGCGAGTTATTCACTTTAGTGAAAATTGTGCGCTGTTGCGACTTAAGTTGTTACGACTAACTCGACAGTAACTTGACGTTGTGAGGATTATCTTACGACTCGACTTGGTACTTGTTGAGCGGTTGTGATTTGACTTGTTGCATCGTTACACGACATTCACTTGTGTTTGAAACCTAGTACTAACACTGACTTACTTTCTACAAGTATGGCAAGCACCTCCTCTGATGACATTCAGGCTGCAGGGTCGGACACTCGTCCTCCTATGCTGGACAGAACTGATTATGAATCATGGGCACAAAGGATTCGTCTATACTGCTTGGGTAAGGAAAACGGTGTGAACATCTTGAAATCCATTGATGAAGGACCTTTCCTCATGGGCACAACTAGAGACACAATCGCAGCTACTGATGACCATCCTGCTGCAGTTGGTCCTGAAAGACCTCGCACCTACAATGAACTTTCTGATGAAGAAAAGAAACGCTATGATGCTGACATCAGAGCTTCGAATATTGTCATTCAAGGGCTTCCTAAAGATGTCTACAAACTCATCAAATTTAACACTGAAGCCAAAGCAGTTTGGGATAATGTGAAGATGCTTCTTGCAGGGTCTGAGTTAACCAAAGAAGATAGGGAGTCTCAGCTATATGATGAATTCGAACACTTCAAAATGAATCCAGGTGAAAGCATCACTGACTACTACGTCAGATTTCACAAGCTAGTCAATGACATGAGAGCCATCAAGATGACAATGCCCAACATTCAGCTCAATTCAAAATTCGTGAATAACATGGCACCTGAATGGGATAGGTTTGTTACAGCTGTTAAACTCAACAAAGGTCTCAGGCATACTAATCATGAACAACTCTATGCATATCTCCAACAACATGAGAAACACGCAGCTTATGATCGGTTAATGCGAGAAAAGCTCAGTCCTACAACAACAAATGAGTCTCTTGCCTTTGTCTCTAATGTTCAACAACTCACTCAATCTTCAAATGATCAATCTCAACCACCTTCATCCAGATCTACCTCAACTAATGTACAATCATCAACTCCCTCACCACCTGCCTTAAACACCCACCTTGACTCTGGATATTCTCATACCGACATGATGATTGATAACCTCTCCAACCAAGTCTCCTTATTAGCCCAACAGTTCAGAGTTGTACTTCCACCAACTAATAACCAACTCAGAACTTCGTCTAACCCACGAAATCAGGCAGTCATTGAAGATGGAAGGGTGGTGGTGCAGAATGTGCAAGGAAGACAAAATGTCAATCCAAGAAATGCTGGTAGAGATAATGGGCAGTATAGAGTCGGGAATGCGCTTCAAGTACAAGCTAGGCAGCCTAAGTGCTATAACTGTGGAGGGTTGGGCCATATAGCTAGGAATTTCACTCTCCCAAAGCGTCCTCAAAACTCTGAGTACTTCAAGGACAAGATATTGCTAATGCAGGCACAAGAGAATGGAACTGCTCTGGATGAAGAAGCTTTGCTCTTTCTAGCTGGTGATGACAAGAATACGTTTGATGCTGATGTGGATGATCAACCTGTTCTGGACATGGCACTAAATGATCCGAACATCTTTCAAGTTGAAGACTGTGATGCTTTTGATTCAGATGTTGATGAAGAACCCATAGCTCAAACCATCTTCATGGCTAATCTGTCTGCAGCTGCATCATCTCCACAGCAGTCTGGCTCCTCCATCACATCTGCTATCTCTGAGGTCCAAAGTCACTAAATTCTAATCTGAATTACTCTACCAATCCACAGGGGGCATGTGACTCGGTACAACCCAAGAATATTGACAACACATATACCACTAATATGGTAAATACCAATAATATCCCATATGAACGGTATGTGAATGATAATAAAATGAAAGTTGTACCAAGTGACATGCCGTCAGTTGATTCTAGAGAACTTGAGCTACATGAGCACACTATATACAACCCTGATGACTCCTTGATCACTAGAGTTAACATCCTTAAGGATCAGGTGGCCATATACGAGCAGCGTGCTAAATTTGAGCTTAATGAACGTGAGCAGAAAATGGAATGGAAAATGCGTACTTACATATCTGAAAACAATGCCAAACAAGAAACATTGAAAAGGGAGTTAGTATCTTTAAAAAAACAATTGGATCAAACTGTCAAACAAAGACAGGAAATTCAAAAGGGGTTGACTTCAATTAAACTCGAATACAAAGATAAAGAAACTAAACTTCTAAATGATTTCTCAAAACTTAAAATGTTGAAAAACAAATTGGAAGATAAGTTGTACACGCAAGGCCAAACCATTCAATCTGCTCAAATGATGCAAAACCATAGGAAACTAAGAGATGAATTTAGTGAACTAGATGCCTCTAAGACTAAAGCCAAATTTCTTAGAAATGGTATAGGTGCTCAACCTGCGCTATATGATGCAAACACTATGCTTGACCCTAACCATGCCCCTCCTGATGTGAAACCATATGACGAGATTGATGAGGCTGAGGATAGAACTAGGGAAAAACTTGCTGAGCGACTTAAGGATCCCCTGTGCATTGCAAAAAATATTGTGTTTCACCATGATTATACTAATGACAATCACTCAGCCATTTTTGTCCCTCAAAAGAAAATCCTCCCTGAAAAAGTGTTTTGGAATATTGACATGGAAAAAATGAAAGCTGAAAGAAACGTTGGTAACACACGTACCATGTTTAGGATTGCTGACCCAACCATCTATCCCCTGCACACACCCCAACATCTAGTACCATATACTCGTCCCACACAGTGTAATACCCTAATTGCGTTATATGTTCTAGGTCAATTGTTCAAGGACTTTGAAAAAACATGTAAAACAAGAATTACACCAACGGGGATTACAGAAGGAGAAAGGGGTTTTGAGCAAACAAAACAGTGTTACCTAACTGAAGTCATGCCATTTTTCGATCTTCTTAAAGAACATTTTGAAGGCCTTAAAATTACCATTAATAATGATGTGACTCAAATGAAAAAGGTTTTTAAAGAGGTGGAAAATGAGGGTAACCAATTGGCTATTGATCTCAAATACAGTGAAATTGACAGAAAAAACATTCTCATCATGAATGAGAACTTGATTGCTAATTGCATTGCACAAGATGTCTTTTACACTGTTACTGGCTCAGCCCTATCTGCTCGGCAATTTCATGAAATGTCAATCACTTTAAATGTATTCCAGAATCGTGTGATTGAGCTTGAGGGGGAGAATTACAAACTAAATAACAAAATTCAAAACGACGACCATGATAACATGGTCAGGAGTTTTTCAAAACTAGAAGTTGATAATCTTAACTTGCAACTAAAATACCAACATCTAGAAGAAAACATAAAATTATCAAATGCCAAGACATCTTCGAATGCTCCTGGGTTTGACACATGTTTTGAATTAGCCAAAAAGGATGACGTAATTCAAGCTCACTCAAACACGATTCGGAAGTTGAGGGCCCAAATTGCACAATTAAAGTCGAACAAAAGCGACGTGACCAATACCAATTACCAGAAGTCGATAGATTCTCAAAACTTTCAGAAACAAGGCATTATCAATGAATTACAACATGAAAATGAGTGGCTTCGTGCTGAAATGTCAAACGCTAAACAACGATACAAAGAATTATTTGAGTCTATTAAAATAACACGTGACCAAAACAATGAAAGAGTCACTTCTCTGTTAAAAGAAATTGAGAATCTAAAGACTATGGTGAAGGGTAAAATGCCCGTCGTTTCATGTGATCATGCAATTTCCAATGTACATGCTTGTAAGAAATATGCGTGCGATGCTTTGAATGTCTCTCTTCCCCTTAGGAACAATAAGTTAGTTCATAGAAACTATCTTAGAAATCTTAAGGATTGTCTGCCTATACTTAGAGAAACCATTGAAGATGAGAGGATACCTAAACCACAGGATGATGTTATTGTTGGTGCTTGCTTCCTCACTAATAGAGCCCAGGAATTATTAGAATATGCTATAGGATCATGCCCCAAGAATGATAACAAGTCGGATAGGTCATTTGCATCGCACTCTAACAGTGACAAAAAACATGTTACATTAGATTATCCCCAAACCATGTCACAATCCACCATCATGATCACCGGTAAACAAGTAGCAACTAATCATACTAATGTTCCCGTCATTGCTTCTACAGGAGTAAAAGGTGTATCTAATGCTAGCAAGTCACAGCCTAGGTGCAATACAAAGAATGATAAGACTTTGCCGGCTAAGAGTACACTTATGAAGGAAGTAGAAGAATCCTCTAGGAACAATAAAGTTATGCTTAATGAAAGGAATCGAGTTGTTTCAAACATTTGTGTTAACAATGATGTAATTAATTCGAATTCTGGTGCTATTTGTAAGACTTGTAACAAATGTTTACTTTATGGTAATCATGATGCTTGTGTTGTGTCCTTTCTTAAATCCACTATGAAATCTCCAGTTATGAATGTTTCGAGTGTTAAAAGGGTAAAACAAGTATGGAATAAAACAGGAAAAGTGTTCACTAATGTTGGTTATCAATGGAGACCTACTGGAAGGAAATTCACCCTAGGTGAAAAGTGCCCAATGACTAGGATCACTAACTCCAAAGTTGTGCCTATTAAGAAGTGGAGACCTACTGGTAGAATGTTCCCAATAGAAGCACTTAGTACCACTCCTAGTTCTAGTGCATCAAAATGTGAAAATTCCAGTGAGATATCTGTAACATATGATAATCCAATATTTGTGTGTGCTAACCAAACGGACCCCAACTGTTTGTGGGGCTCCAGCTTTTTCAGTTATCCACCATTGTCTGGTTTCAAATGCAGGTCGTACAAATCGTCCTTTGGTATTTGGACTCAGGCTGCTCAAAACATATTACTGGAGATCGCTTGCGGCTCAAGAATTTCATGGAAAAGTTTATTGGTACGGTTAGATTTGGGAACGACCATTTTGGATCTATAATGGGTTATGGTGATGACGTCTTTGGAGACAGTGTGATATCCAGAGTTTACTACGTGGAAGGACTTGGGCACAATCTATTTTCTGTTGGTCAATTCTGTGATTCTGATCTTGAAGTTGCTTTCAGAAAGCACACTTGTTTTGTTAGAGAATTAGATGGTGTTGATCTCCTCAAGGGACGTCGGGGCACTAATCTTTATACCATCTCTATCGAAGACATGCTACGGTCCTCTCCAATTTGCTTGCTCTCTAAAGCCTCTAAGAACAAATCATGGTTGTGGCCTCGTCGTTTAAATCATTTGAACTTCGGTACCATCAATGCACTCACACGTAAAGATCTTGTTCGAGGGTTGCCCAGACTTAAGTATGAGAAAGACCATTTGTGTTCTGCATGTCAAATGGGCAAGAGCAAAAAGCACACCCATAAACCCAAGACTGTCAATTCCATCATGGAAGTTCTACATACTCTTCACATGGATCTCTGTGGACCAATGAGGATTCAAAGTATCAATGGAAAGAAATATGTGCTTGTTATTGTTGATGATTTCTCTCGATTCACGTGGGTAAAGTTTCTGCGATCAAAAGACGAAACTCCGGAAACTATCATCAAACTCATAAAGATGTTGCAAGTTCGTCTCAACAAAACAGTTAGATTCATTCGTACTGATAATGGAACGGAGTTTGTGAACAAACAACTTACTCAATTTTATGAAGGTGTCAGAATTAGTCATCAAAAGAGCATTCCACGTACTCCTCAACAAAATGGAGTTGTTGAAAGACGCAATCGTACCTTAGTTGAAGCCGCAAGGACTATGCTCATCTTCTCCAAAGCTCCTATGTTTCTCTGGGCTGAGGCGATTGCAACTGCATGTTATACACAGAACCGATCCTTGATACATCCTCTCCACTGCAAGACTCCATATGAACTGGTTCATGGCAGAAAACCAGATCTTTCGTTTCTTTGAGTATTTGGTGCATTGTGCTATCCAACAAATGACAGTGAAGACCTTGGGAAACTCAAGGCCAAGGCTGACATTGGTTTCTTCGTTGGCTATGCTCCAGAACGAAAGGGATACCGAATCTACAACAAACGTACCAGAGACATAATGGAAACAATCCACGTTACTTTCGATGAGCTGACAGAGCAACTGGTTCCTTGACAATCAAGTTCTGGACCCGTACCTAACCTTTTGTCTCCTGGACCTATAAGCTCCAGGCTTGTACAGAATCCCACTCCTGCTACTCCTTTTGTACCTCCTACAAGTGATGATTGGAAGAAGCTGTTTGACCCCATGTTTGATGAATACTTTGAACCTCAAAATGTGGATGCTCCTGAAGCCACAGTCGTTCCACAACCAGCTGGGGTAGCTAATGTCCCAGATGATATGGGATCCTGAAGCTCCCACCATCAGTCATTCAATTACCACATCTAATGGTCAATCGTCATCTGTACAACAAGTAGCAGCTGTGGATAATTCTTTTGAAGTTAATCATTTCGCTCCACCTGATAATGAGCCATTTATTAACATCTTTGCTCCTGAATCGTCAAATGATGCTACATCCTCAGATGAATCTAACACGGCTACCTCAGTTCCCTATCCTCAACCTCATGAACACCTTAGGAAATGGACAAATGATCACCCAATTGACAACATTATTGGAAACCCCTCACGTCCGGTATCAACCCGTAAGCAACTTGCTACCGACGCATTGTGGTGCTTCTTCAATTCTGTCCTCTCTAAAGTTGAGCCTAAAGATTTCAAGGATGCAATGTCTAAACACTCATGGTTCACTGCTATGGTGGACGAAATTCATGAGTTTGATCGACTTGATGTGTGGGAATTAGTACCGCCTCCTGAGTGTGCTATGATCATTGCTCTCAAATGGATATTTAAAGTTAAACTTGATGAGCATGGAGATGTATTGAAGAACAAGGCTAGGCTTGTGGCAAAAGGATATCGTCAAGAAGAGGGTATTGACTTTGAAGAATCCTTCGCACCAGTTGCTATAATTGAAGCCATAAGAATATTTCTGGCAAATGCTGCTAGTCAAAATATAGTGGTTTATCAGATGGATGTCAAGACTGCATTCTTAAATGGAGATCTTAAAGAGGTGGTGTATGTAAGCCAACCCGAAGGATTCGTGGATCCTGAACGTCCTAACCATGTGTATCGCTTGAAGAAGGCTCTTTATGGACTTAAACAAGCTCCTAGGGCATGGTACGACACCTTGTCAAAATTCCTTCTTGCCAACAAGTTCTCCAAAGGTGCTGTTGATCCTACACTCTTTACCAGAAAAATGGGCAAAACATTTCTTCATGTGAAAATCTATGTAGATGATATCATATTTGCCTCCTCTGATCCCAAAGAGTGTGATCGTTTCTCCCAAGAGATGAGTTTTGAGTTCCAGATGTCCATGATGGGTCAAATGTCCTTCTTTCTTGGCTTGCAAATATCTCAGAATCCCAATGGCATCTTCATCAATCAATCCAAGTATGCTAATGAAATTTTGAAGAAATTTGGATTCGATTCCTGTGACGCAGTTGATACTCCTATGATTAAAAGATCAAAACTTGATGAAGATGATGTTGGGATCCCGGTTGAACAAACCAAGTATCGAAGCATGATTGGTTCCTTAATGTATCTTACTGCTAGCAGACCAGATCTACTATTTGCAGTTTGCATGTGTGCTCGGTATCAATCCAAACCTACCAAGAAACACCTGGAAGCTGTCAAAAGAGTCTTACGATATCTTAAAGGAACAATCCACACGGGCCTATGGTACCCAAAGGACACTTCTAGGCACTCACAGCCTATTTAGATGCTGACCATGCGGGATGTCAAGATACTCGTCGAAGTACATCTGGGGGTGCTCAGTTCTTGGGTAATAAGCTAGTTAGTTGGTCTTCAAAGAAACAAATGAGTACATCAATATCCTCCACAGAGGCTGAATACATTGCCATGTCCTCGTGCTGTGCTCAGATCTTATGGATGAGATCTCAACTTTCGGACTATGGCTTCGTATGCAACAAGATTCCCATGTATTGTACAAAAGTGCGATTGCACTCTGTTGCAACAATGTCCAGCACTCAAGAACTAAGCACATTGACATTCGACATCACTTCATCAGGGAGCAAGTTGAGAAAGGAATTGTGGAACTTTACTTCGTGAGGACTGAGTTCCAGCTAGCTGATATCTTTACCAAAGCACTCTCTAGGGATCGATTTCAATTCATCCTCCCTCGCCTTGGTATGAAGAGTCTTACTCCTGAGGATCTCATAAGTCTTCAGGAAGATCAGGAGGAGTAAAGGGGTTGCTTCACATATCCTTTGTACATAATCTTAAAAACAAAAAGAAAATAGAAAAATATAAAACCTTCAAAAACCATTAAAAAAAATCGGAAAATCATAAAAACCAAAAATATTCTTCTCACGACATGTCTCTTGTCTAATCAATATTATGTACGCTTCTAGAAATGTCATTCAATAATGACACGGAATCATACATATGCTTGAGCAAGAGTTCCTTTTATTAATAATGTCTTCTAAAACATATCGTCTCTAACACTATTCTTTCAAAATGGTTTGCTATTACTTCAGATAGCAACCTGGTTTTAAATTTGGGAAAGTTCGTCGCCAAAAAGACGACTGTTCCTAACAAAGGCATGAATTACTTTACATTCGTGCCTTTCCAATTTTATGTACGCTTAAGTGCATCATTTCTGGAAAAAGAAGAGAAGTCTTCTTTGCATCTCAAATATTTTTCCTTCAATGATTCTTCGGGAAAATATCTGTTCCAAACTTGGTGGTACCATGGTTTTTGAAGATCAAACAAACTCAAAATGTGGTTTAAAATTTACCACTCAATCGATGCTATAAGAATTAATCCTTTATGCAAAATGTTTAATTTTAAATGTGTCATCGATTGAGGGGGAGAATGATTTCAAAAACTATATATCATCCAAAACAACATCTTTGTGCATAACTCAAGTGGATTTAATGCAATTGTTATGTGTTAGGATATAAATTTTTCATGAGTCTCTCACTAAACTCAACATTATATAAACTCATCACCTCTAACACATAACATACTCCCTCAAGTTTTGAGGGGGAGCAAAATGTTGTCTCAAAATCAGTCATTCTTAAAAATGTCACATCCTTCTCCAAAACTTTAAACTTATTTAAATCACTTGGGATCACAAATCTCAAATTGGTTTGAAATTTTTGATCGAGGGAGAAGATGTGATTTAAATATGAAAAACTGATTAAAATGTGAAGTTTTGAACATGAAAACAAAAATTTGCTCTTTCCTATGTGCCAAACTCTTTCGCATATCAATGCACATATTGAGGGGGAGCAAAATGATTTGTGTAAAAGGATCCTTGCTTCTCATATGAGTGCATCTCAGTCTTGACTCATGAATTGACGAAACACAAATATCCTGAATCGAAAGGACTAGTCCTGGACGGGTAATAACTTCAAGCTGGTTTAACCAGTGATGTAAGCGTGTCTCGAAGAGGACTAGTTTAAGTAGAATGTACTGTTTCGAGAAACCTTAGGTGAATCTGATCGGGCCGGGTAATAACTTCAAGCTAGTTTAACTAGTGATGTAAGCGTGTCTCGAATGCCCGATCATGTTCACTTAAGGTAGATCAATTCAAAAAGTGCAACTCTTCCCGACATGTGCAAACTTTTCAAATCAATACATATGAGCACATGTTAAGGGGGAGCACTTGAAAATGACAAAACTCTCAATGTGTTTCTCTATCATAAACACGTTGAGAGAATTTTCAATGATTTGGTATATGGCAACATAGGATAGTCATGAAGTTATAAGGTGGCTAAGGTTAGGAAGACCGTCCTATGATCTGCCAAAGCCGGAGGGATCTACCCATGGACAATACCAAATAGATAGTATTAGAAAGTCCGTAGGTATGATTATGGAAAAAAAAGGAGAAATGTGAGAATGGAGAAAGAAGGGGTTGAAGAATTAAAAAGAAATGAAATGAGAAAGGGTGAAAAGAAATAGCCCTCCAATTATTCAACCTTAGGGCAGAAACCGGGTTCAATTCATAATCTACTGATTGTTGCTAAGGCGACATCGGTATTGAAGACAAGACGTCATGGACCCAGTGACGCAATGCACTAAACCTTCTAGCCACTCAAGTTCTCTTAAAAGAACTTGTTTCATTCTCACGGGGAACCGGTGTAATCTATCAACGTATTTCTTAGAGATGGTTGATATTGAAGCAGGAGACCTCTCCCTAATCTCCGCATAGGAAAAACAAATGCACTTATTGAGTCTAGGGCCTCGAGATACATACAAAGATCTCATAGGAACACGTGCTACTTCTACCATGGTTGTTCAACATTAAGGACACCAGTGGTAAACTTATGAGTCCTACGCAGATCTTAGCAATCTGCCAGAACATTTATGAGGGAAGTTACTATTGTAACTCCCAGTGATTGAATGGAAATTCCTACCAGGGTCAACATCAAGCAGCCCTGAAATCAGGTCACTTAGGTAATTCCTTGTGGATTACGCTTAGTGGTCACGATGGTTACAAACGGTCAACAGTCGTGGAGTGATCTCCAGCGACTCACCCAATCGTTGATCTACTTAGGTAGGTCGTGTGAATCCTTTCAGGGTTTTCCGATTGGGAAAGGTCTTGGTAAGGGTTAGAAGGAGTCTTCACACTATGCTGTTGACAATCTCTAATTCCAAACCTATAAGTACTGGACGATTTATTGCTAACTGTCTGCTTGCAGGAAATTCTGACGGTTGTTGTCGATTGTTGAAAAGATGTTGATCCATCAACACATGCTCACACTTCAACTTCACAATCTAAGAAACCATGATCATTGATTGGGCCTCAAATATGCTTCCACAACTCTGATGTAAAAGATCATGATTCTGAAAAGTGTGAGCATGTCAACACTAAGATGTTCGAATCACATGGAGACGTTACAGCTCATAGATGACCCTCTGACAATCATTTGGATGATGAAGCTGTTACAATTTCCAAAGATCATCCACCATATTGAAGGTGTCATCTAGAGTCTACCGCTTGATGCACAAAGATCTCAACAATGAAGAATCAAAAGACTACGAGCTACGAAGATGTCATCAAAGATCTGAATGCTATGACTCAACACTTATTTTCCGGGGTGACCTCCTTTAAGGGGAGATTGTTAGGAATACGATTATTCATATGAAGACTCGGTCACCCCGAGTATAGTTTAGCATATTGTAGCTCGTAGTAATTATCATATTAGTTAGTACGTAGTGTAGTATTAGTTAGTATTTGTGGAGTCGGGTCGGGTCTTTACCCACTGTCAGCCCGCTCTACAGCCCGTTTCAAGGGGCGTTTCTATTGTACCTATATATACCCTTTCCCACCCATGGGAAAGGGTTGAACCTTCATTTGCAATCTAACATTTCACACTTTTCTCTCTAAGGTTCCATCTCTTTCTCTCTCTAACTTCTCACTATAAATCTACTCCTAATTCAACCTAAACACTTAACCATCCATGTTCTCATATTAGAGTATGCTACATTACTTGACCATTTAAGTCATATTACTTAGCTAGTTAAGTCAACTAATTTTTCCCACACCATTAGCGTTGTACTCATTTTTAGTACACGAAACCCCTAGTACACCCCTCCTAGCCTATCTTTTCGTTTCTAACTTTAAGCATCTTACTTAAAGGAAGAATTTGTTACAACCCACTTAAATGTACACCCAAATCGCCTTAGCCTTCCGTTTATGCACTCATCTTTAGTGCATTATTGTTATTTGTTTAAACCCTTAGTTAATTATCTAATTGATTACATGGTTGCTAAGTCGAGTCATATCTTGTACATATTGTTTTGGGACGATTGGGACTCATGGGTAAAGTACTTATGTTATGGAGTAACGGGGAAAAACATCTTATATTATCCCCATATGTGCATTAATTTTAAAAGTACTCCGAGTGTTTTGATTATCTTGATTCGAGTCATTAAATTAGTTTATTGTAAAGTATGTAAAAATTCAAGTGTAAGGGGAATGTTCATTCCCTATGATGTATTATTTTGGATGGTAGGGTAAGAGTGTATGCAAAAAAAGAAAAAAAAAATCAAAAAATTAAGAAAAAGAAAAAAAAATAGAAAAATAAAAGAGAAAAAACATATGGACTACCATCCCGTTTCATTCCATGTTTATTTTATGTTTTTGTTATTTTTGAGTTATTAGCTTAAGTCGAGTCTAGTCTTGGCTTAGCAACGCCATATTGTACATGTAATTAACCAAGATGATTAACTCGCCACCAGTAAAGATTGCCTTTATCCAACAAAACCGTGTATTCCATATCCCTACACCTAACGTTATAACCCTTTGAAAAACCTCTTTGATAGTTTATCCTAGGTGCTTACACCATGTGGTGGAGGTTTGATCCTTTCCCAAACCTATGGTAATCTATTTTGTTATGACACGTAGTGAGAGATGTTTCTCATCTACATATTGTGATATATACTTTATTACACCCGAGAGATGTGAGTATCTAAACACTATTTGTGAGGTGCTAGTGTATGACCTCCGTGCTTGTCTTTCGTCTTTAGTGGAACGATTATTTGTTGTAGTTACTTTTATATCAGTGTTAAATGACCCCAAACTTGTATTTTGATTAGAATAAAAGCGCATTTGCTTGAGGACAAGCAAATCTCAAGTGTAAGGGTATTTGATGAAGCGAAAAATGAACCGTTTTTAGGGGGTCATTTTTGCCCGATTCGAATTTATTTGATCAAATATTGCCCTAAATCATTCCTTTTGTCATTTTAGGTACTTTTGGAGTGAATTCTAGAAAAAGAAGCATTTTAGACGTTTTTGGAGCATAAAAGTGAAGAAAACGGCAAAGTCTTAATTTTCCTTGCTGGGAACAGTACTTGACGGCGTCAAGAGTCTTCATGTAACGGCGTCAAGAGTAAAACAAGAGCTGGAAGTGGTAACGGTCCAGAGAAAACGTGACGGCGTCACGTATGGCCGTCATGGTTCAAGATATGGTGACGGCCCAGAGTAATATTACACATGACGGCGTCAAATCTGGATCTAGGCAATCCGATCTCATTATGGGCGGCGAGTTGACGGCGTCAGAAATTCCTTCTTGACGTCGTCACCCTGTAAAATCTATATATAGTTTTGCAATTTTCATTTATTAGCAGAGGAACAAGTAGTGTGTAACTTTGGAGAAACTATAGCACGAATTTTACTGCTCTTTCAAGGGTTTTTACCCTTTGAAACCTTTCATGTTCAATTGAGATAAGTACTCTTTCAATTCAATCAATATGTCTATGTGTTGTTTGAATATATCTTACGCTTTTCTTGAATTTAACATGCTAGGCTAGATCTCTTGTGTGTTTGCTTAGATGTAGTGAAACCTAGATGTTGATTATGGGTTGATTGTTTGTTTATAGTTGTTACGGATGAATGATTTCGATGTTAGGCTTAAGAAAACTGGCAGACTTCCATAGGTGACATGCTTGAACGTCTTAAGAAACATGAACCAATGCGTACTAGGTTATTATGGTTGTATTTAATGCATGAGCGAATTCTAATGATCCCATGTTAGGAGCTTCTTAGCAGGCTCGACATAGGAGTGAAGTAGGAGCTTATAGAGTTGGGGAAGTACATACGCCACCCCACGAATGGTATTAAGGAATATAACCCGTCATCCATGAAATTGTAACAAACTATCAACCTGTAAAAGATATCTAGGGAGTAATGAAACCTAAGTAAACACAACTCTCCCCATTATTGTTCACACCACTAGTTTAATTAGATTTACTTTCATTTCTGTTATTTTATATTGATTGCATCTTTAGTTATTGGGTTAGTTGATTAGCAACTAATTTCGCCCACTCTTCCAAAAACCGAGATTTTTAATTGCTTTTACAAAAATATAAAAATACAAAAAGAATCATCCCTCACCTCTAGACCTAGTTTTTAGGCTTTCTAATCCTAGCGACACTATTCCTGAGTTGAACGATCAATCCCTTGGTACTTGTCACTATACTATACTACAACGATCAGGTACACTGCCTGGTGGGGGTTGTAAGCTTCTCGAGATCCCTCGAGAGGTAAAGCCTGGTGCGATTCCCACGTATCATTACCTTTATCGTTGGCATCTCCATTCCATTTACCAGATGTGTAATTCCACTCCCCAGCCATACAGTCTTATTTTTTCCTTCTTCTTCTTTCCAGCCAGATGTGTAGAAGCTTTCCCATCCATCTGATGTAAATTACATGTGAAGATTAGGACAACGAATGATACAAAATACTAGCTCTAATTTATAAAGAGTTGTTTGGAATAGCTTGATTTTTAGGGTCAAACCTGTTTGTTGCATAAAATTTGATTTCTATTAGCTCTAATTTGATAGTAGTAGTAAGTTGGAAGTGATTTGTATCTGTTTTAAGTAGATTGGTAGCTTTTGCATGTGTGACTTGAATTTCGGATCATCAATCAGCTTATATTAGATCATATAGGGGAATTCAGTTAAGTGCATTATTAGTAGTTAAAACTTGTTCTTCATAGTTTCATATTAGATATAGATAGCATTTAAGTAGATTACATCACAGCCTAGAGCACTTTTAGCTTATACTAGCTTTTCTTTGCACACTTTTAGCTTGAATAGGTCATCATTAGTTTAAATATAGAATCAAGTAGTTTAAATTCAAGTTACATAGTTTTTCAAAAAGTTAAAATTTCTAAAACAGTTTTCATTTGTTTTAGTTACGTTCTTTGAAGTTATGTGTCGCTGTAATGGTTGTTTTGATGCATGCTTTGAACAAGTTATGCAGCTGTAATGGTTTTTTAGAACCAAACCCTCCCATCAAACGAAACCCTCCCGTCAAAGCAAACCTTCCCGTCAAACCAAACCCTCCCGTCAAAGCAAACCCTCATGTCAAACCAAACCCTCTCGTCAAACCGAAGCATACTATGAAGCTTAATCTCACGACTACAAAGGAACGTTTAGCAAAGGAAATATTAGCGAACGAAACCAAACCAAACCAAACCAAACGCTCCTTCCAATCAAAAGGTTCTTGTCAAACCAAAGCAAACTAAATCAAATGTTGTTGAAGCAAAGGTAGTGTCGAAGCAAAAGCCATCGAAACAAGAGGAAGAGGATGAAGAAAGTTCTGATGAAGAGGTTTCTGGTGAAGAGGGTTCAGTTAGTAGAGGGTTCTGATGATGAGGGTTCAGATAATGAAGAAGATGGTGAAAAGGTAGCTTTAGATGAAGAGCGTGAAGAAGAGGGTTCAGAGGATAAAGAGGATGGGGGTTCTGAAGAGGAGGAAGAGGATAGGGGTTCAGAAGAGGATGGCGGTTCTGAAGAGGATGGGGGTTCAGAAGAGGATGGAGAGGACGAAGGAGATGGTGAAGAAAGTGATGAGTTAGAGGATGAAGAGGCTTTGGATGATGAACACGAGGAATACAAAGTTAAGAAAACTAAAGAGGATGAGGAAAATGAAGATGATGAAAAAAGTGAAGAGGATGAGGGAAGTGATGAGGAAGTTGTTAAGAAGGTAAAATCAAAGAGTGTTGATAATAGGAGTTTGATAGTGCTAAAGGAAAAAGGTTTAAAGAAGGTTTCTGAGTCTAAGAAAAGGAAGCAAGTTTCTTATAAAAAGAATGTTCCAAAGTCTAAGAAAATGAAGCATGTTTTTGAAGAAAAGAAGGTGTCTAAGCATAAGAAGAAATATTAATCATTTTCCTCTTCCTCTGAAGATGAGAAACCTTTAAATAAGAAGAAGCGTTTAGTAAAGAAGAAATATGAATCATCTTCCTCTTCCTCTGAAGATGAGAAACCTTCAAAGAAGAAGAAGCGTTTACTGAAGTCTAAATCAAAGAAAGAGAAGATAAAGGATTCAAAGAAGAAAAAGAAGAAACCTTTAACTGAAGAGTAGAAGAAGAGGTTGGCGTATCTGAAGGAGTTCAAAAATATGAAATCAAGGACTGTACCTAGGACCTTGTGTGCTGCCATCCGTAACTCGAGAGTTGACATGGAATCTTTCCTGTCGGGTATTGGTTTTAGCTCTTTGTTCAATATTGACATGTGATTCATATGTCAAAATCATTCAGTTTACTTACCAATATCTTCTCCTTTTTTTGTAGAAATTTTTTTTCCAGGTATTTGAGTAATTATGAACATCCAAAACATGCTGTTGTTGCTAAAGCAAAATCACGCATTCCAAAATTGAAATGGAGGACAAAGATGAATCACATAGACTGTGGAATTTTCGCTATGATTCATATGGCGTATTACATGGGTCAAGCTGCTTCTAAATGGGATGTTAGACTTTGTGCAGAATCTAACAAACAGAAGTCAATGTTGAAGTGCATGAGGTTCAAAATAGCAACGAAGATTCTGTTGCATGAAGAGAATGTCCATGCACAGAAGATGTATGACTTGGCTATGAGTTTCCACAAGGAACATGATGATGCTACAAGGATCTCAATTATTGTTGATGCAATTAGAAACAGAGGTCAACATGAAAGTCAAGAGTAGTTTTCTGATGGTGGTAGTCTTTTGATGGTTGATAACTGATGGTAGTTGTGTTGTGATGGTTTTTAATGGTCTTTGAACTAAAATTGTTGACGGGTAGTATTTTGATGGTTTATGTGTTTTGGTAGTATTTAAAGTAGTTTTAGTTTGTAATGACGGTAGTCTTCTGATGGTAGTCTTTGAACAAGTTGTAATGATCTTTGAACAAGTTGTATGTAATTACGGGTAGTATTTTGATGGTTTATGTAATGATCTTTGAACAAGTTATTTAGTAACTAATGGTATTTCTACTGTATGTTTTGAACAAGTTTATTGTAGCCTTAAGTTATATAGCTAGAATCAAATGTGATTTTCAGATAATCACATGTGATTTTTTCATAGAATCACATGTGATTTTAGGAGAATCACGTGTGATTTTTCAAAGAATCACATCATGTGTTTAATCTTCCAGAACATTAAAAAAAATCCTTGTAACACACTTGCAGAAATTCGATATGTTCGAATTAAGAATCTTTGTAACACACTTGCAGAAGTTCAAACAAAACATGTAACAAAATCCTAATGTACCAAAACACTTTACCAAAAGTTCAAAAAAAGTGTGGAAAAATCATAATGTAAACAAAATATGAAATTCAAGAAGCGTTTGTCGCTTGTTTAGCAGCAGTAATTCTTGCTAGTTTTTCAATATACTTTGGATTCAACGGACATGTTGTCTTGGTGTGCTTGTTAGTCTTCTCTCCACAGTATCCACATTTCCTTTTCAGCTTAGATCTTTCTTCAAGTGCCATTTCTCTTCCTCTCTTTCTACGTGCTTCTTTAGACCAACCTTTGGTTTTACCCTTGGATGGATTGTTGACCACACGTTTTCCAGGTTTCTCAACTGCATATATATCCTCAACCACATTCTCAATTTCTTTTTTCCGCGAAGGAGGTTTAGGCACTTCATCCTTAGTTTCTTTCTTGATTGATTTCAATTGTTCCACAAACTTTCCTAACTTGCCTTCATCTTTACTCAACAAATATAAACATTCATCTACCACGTAAGTAGCCTCATTTGTTAATTTTTCAATTGGTTCATTTTTTTCTCCATACCTATTTGTCTTTCTTCTAAATGTAGGTGGTATTATGTCCCTCTTCCAACACCTCAAAATGTACTTTTACGGGATCATTTGAACATCACGATTCTTCAAAGCACAGAATGTGTGTCGACATAAAAATCCGAATCGAAGAAAATGCCTACAAGTACATTCCACTGACCCGTCTTCAAGAGAACGCAGAACCTTTTTTCAGAAAAGAGAGAAAAGAAAATTAAAACATTTTTAATGATGGAATCACATGTGATTTGTTATATCAGATTATAATAGTTAAAAAAACATTTAATGATTTCAAGTAAATTTACCTTGTATTCTGCTACTTTATCACATTCCTGCACATGTTCTTCTCCTTTTTCTTTGTAAAGTGTCCTATAAGCTGCATTCCTATCTCTGACTCTAAGTATCTCACAACCCTCTTCCGTTTTAAACTCTTCTATAGTGCAATTCCAACAAGCTTCTTTAATTTCCTTTTGAACAAGCAGAAATATGGTTCTTGTATAAACTTTAGATGCATGGCGTTCCATATTTAACTCTGTACAAAGTTTTAGAGCTGAGACAAATGTGTTAAAGTCCATTTGTTCTTGCCTATACCTTTGCATCTCCATTGCTGATTCAAAGCACATCATGAAATTAACTAATGTTGACCTATGATTCGTGAAATGTCTGAAGAAAGCGTTTTCACTCTCAGACCTTGAAGTAGTTCTCATCAATCCAAACAATTGTAAGTCAATAAAATACGTTGGTATCCACATTTCTCGAAGTGTAAACATCTTTTTCATCCATTTGTGATCTTGCAATCTGAAATCTTCAATCAATTTTGTCCATTTTTTTCAAACTTCAATGGTTCCATTAATATATTCCACACAATCTTGTTCAAGCGCTTTTTGAAATCAGTTTCATCATAGATTTCTTTACAAATCTGTAAACAAATTTCATGTTATTCATGATATAAACAAAAGTGAATCACATGTGATTCTATGTGAATCACATGTGATTCAAGTGATAAATCATAAACAAATTTTAAAATATTATATGAATTAAAATACATTTGCCGGAATTTTTTGGGTGATATGCCACATGCATAGTCTGTGTTTGGATTCAGTAAAAACTGCTTCAATAGCTAACTTCATGGCTCCATCTTGATCCGTTACAATCATTTTTGGTTGTTTTTCATTTGCACTCATGAATGATTTCAGTAGCCATGTGTAAGCTTCTTCATCTTCTTTTAAAAGCATTCCAGCACCGAGTGTCACACACTTTATGTGATTATCTATCCCGGTTAATGGAACAAACACCATGTCGTACCTGAATATCACAAGTTTCACAGAAAAATCTCAAAAAGATTCACATGTGATTTTCATAGAATCACATGTGATTTTGTGAGAATCACATGTAACTCATGAATGTGTTATATTTTAATAAAGGTATAACAGATTTGAAAACTTGAAAACAGACTTACTTGTTAGTTCTGAATATGGCATCAAATGACACTATATCTCCAAACTCTTTGTAGTTGCATTTGGCAACTTCATCCGCCCAAAATATGGCAACCAACTCACTATTTTCAACCTTATAATGAAATGTAAAGTTCGGCACATACTTTTGTTGGTTTTCCATTTTGTCTAATAACATTTGCGCGTCGCTTTCACCTATGAATGCATTTATATCCCTTAGTTGATTCTTAAAATCAGAAGTTGTGCCATGAACATATTGAGTACCACCTTTCATGCTAGAGTATATATGGTGTGCCTTTGTTGCACCAAGTTTGAAGGTTCAAGCTTTGACAATGAACATTTTTTCCGCTTGAGTCATCTTCCTTTGTTTCTTTGTTAGATGCTTATACTCTTTCGGAATTATTAAATGATTGTGCTGCAATGAATTTAGCTACTTCATACTCTTCAAAAACAGGATCCAAAGTGATGAATATTCGCGCCATACAACCTGTTATCCATTGTCTTGTATTTCTGACTTTTTTATCACTCTTTTCTAAATCCAATGTGTTTATATTTATGTTTTTTGGAAGTCCTTCCCTATTACACATAATGTACTTACTTTTTACCAAACCACTTCTTGTATTTTTTTTGTGCCGATTTTTTAACTTCAAAGCATGCTATTTCAGCATATTTGTTGTACATTTCAACAATTTCCTCTATCGTCTTAAACTTTTACCCCTCAACAGGTATATAAATATCATCAACAACAGGTTCCCAATACACTAATCCTCCAGGAGTTTCTTCATGTGCGTATAAAGTTGGTCTTGGTCTCATCACAGATTCTGTTTTACAGAATAACATGTGATTTTGTTAAAAAAAATTGTGAATCACATGTGATTTTCATTAACTTAAAACCCTAAAAACTAAATAAGCAACAAAATAAGCTGAATAACATGTGTTTTACCTTAAACACCTAAAAACTAGTTGAATCAAATGTCATTTACCTTAAAAACATAAAAATCCAAATAAGCAACAAAATAAGCAACAAAATAAGCTGAATCATATATGATTTACCTTGAATAATAGATGTATTTTCTTCCATAAGTTGAGCCTCCATAATCTCATCTGAATTTTCAGCAACCGCAAGTTGAACATCAACTAAATCAGACACAACCACATGATTTTCATCGACTGCAACTTGAACATCAACTAAATTTGTTTCGCTTAACTGATTACTATCCATTTGATGACGGTGTATTGACGGTGATGACGGCGTATTGATGGTGGTGACGGCAGATTGAAGGTGGTGACGACAGATTGAAGGTGGTGAGAGTGGATTGAGGGTGGTGATGGAAAGTGGTTATTCGGTGGTGGATTAAGAGGGTTTGTCTGTGTGTTTTTCCCCTAAATTTTTTTGGGGGGAAATGAAGGTTACGTTTTTTTTTTTTAATTATATATTTGTCCTCTTTTGCCCTTCAAGTGTAAATACATGATTTGATCTCAGTCTTTGGATCAAATTGGATTGAATGGTTGGGATTGGTTGAATGGTTCTATAACAAATGGTGGTTCTTTAGGAATCTCAACTCTCTAATAGATATTGGAACACTCTTTTTTATGCTTTAATTAAATGTACAAAACTCACATTATGTTTTATCTGCTTGTACTGTGAATGTCACAACCAATAAATTGATTGTGTAAATCGACAAATTGGTGAACAAATAAATTGACACAAAGGGAGTATGACGCTTATGTAGGAGACAATATTGTTTAAGGGAAATTCAAATATTTAGCCACAAATTTAGATTCAAGTATACAAATCAAATATAGTACGTCTGGATAAACAAAATCTTTAACCTATATGGATGTGGTTAAAAGTTCAACTTTTATTGCAATTTGTTAAAGATACAATTTTCCAATTACAATCGAGTGTTGTTCTCACATTTTCGGGATAAGATGTGAGTTCTTTGATATCCTGTTAAATGATAAACATTGATTAACGGCTATGTGATTATAATTTATAGGGCCCTAATTTATATCTTAACGAGTGGGTACTCGCGCATTGCTGCGGAAATGTTTTGTTTAATCTAAACTCTTAATGAAACGATTGTAAAAAAATTATTTTTGTTATTAAGGACTATATATGCAAAAGGTCGATAACCGCAAGTACTATTTTCGTAAAGTGTTTTTGAAAATAGTATGATTTTTTACGGCCTGAGATTGTCGTATGTTGCAAAGTTAGCCCTTAGGGACTAACTTTGAAATTAAAAGTTAGCCTGAGGGGCTTTTGCTGTACAATATTAACGGGCGTTAAGGACTAACTTTGAAATAGATCTATAACCACAGGGTCTAAAATTGGTCAATAAATAGTGCAAAACAATGCTTTTACTATTAATCCTAATGATTTTTAGCAATAGCAAAATTCAAATATTCATACTAAAAATGAGAGGGGCTGAATTTGGTAATGGACACAAGAGTATGTTTGAGACAAGAATGTGTGATGTACTGGGCATCTGCCACGTGTCAGGTACTATTTTGTTTATATGCGAGCATTTTATGCTGCCCATTTCCATCGTGTCTGTTTTCTCGGAACAGTTTTGTATGTGCACGACAACGACTTTGTACGTACAACCTATTATGAAGGGATTATATATATGACACGTCTTTCCTTCCTAATTTTAAATGTATATGTATTTGATTTCGATTCCTATTGTGTTTTGCTCATTGCAAGTTTGCAACGTATCATTGTTGTTATATTAGAGATTTAGAGGGCTATGTACAGTCCCGTGCTAAAGGTAATGTTGTAAAAAAAAATAGTGTCATTTTAAAAATGTTGTTCATTATACCAGTTTTTATTATGACACCAAAACTCATGCATGGTATAAAAATGGTGTCATAAAGTAAAACTATTATTAAGAGTCCAAATATATTCAACTAAAAAAAATGTTAGGTTTGGTGTGAGCTGGTGGTCACGGCGTCAAAACCCACCATCCCACTTGTGGTGTAGTGCAGAGGCGGAGCCAGTGGGGTGGCTAGCGGGTGCTCGGCCACCCCCAATGGCTCAATGTGTAGCTTGGTTTCCAGTCTCCGTTTAATCTAGCATATCCCAATATCTGATATCTAAGCTACCGTTTGCTCATTTTCTTGATTTTCTCAATTTCTCAAGTAAGTATTTCAATAGTTTCAAATATTTATGAAACACTAAGTTCCATTTTCAATATGATCGACAAAAAAAAATTGAAGGTTTGAGGAAGAATTGTTTGAAAGAATAAGTATTTGAGGAGTGTTTAAGGAAGAAGATAGATGTAATGTAAGTGTGGTGAGGACGTGGGGTAGGACTGTTGGACAAAATCACTGTACAAGATATTATTGTGTGTGTAATAATATGACAGTCAAAGTTTTTTGTCACATTGCCTAGGAAAAAAGAGAAACTCAATTTTCAGTGTTTGCCCTTCTTTATTACCCATTACATGTTGTTTTATTTTGTTACCAGTATTTAACGTAATGCGAAAAAAATTAGCAAAACATGATATGTAATTAATTTAATTAAAGTGTTTATGTAAAATTTGTTGATGTGATAACAAAATACATTAGTATTTTATCAACGATTTAAGGTCATACTATATGATAACTTAAAGACATAATTGTAAGTTCAAATGTGTTTAAAGTCAATTGGGGCGATTGATGAACCAGTACTGAACCAACCAGTAGAGTAATCGACCTACGTATTGTGTGTTATTATACAAATTACTTACGGCCCCCCTTAACGTAAATTCCTGGCTCCGCCACTGTAGTGTCTCGCGCCAACGGGTGGCGCCGAAAGGTTTGACTTGAGCCAACATCCTTGTACCGAGCTCTTATAAGTCCTTAAACCTCCTCTTATAATGTTACATTTCAATCACTTATTGTACCGACCTACGTATTGTGTGTTATTATACAAATTACTTACGGCCCCCATTAACGTAAATTCCTGGCTCCGCCCCTGGTGTAGTGTCTCGTGCCAACGGGTGGCGCTGAAAGGTTTGACTTGAGCCAACATCCTTGTACCGAGCTCTTATAAGTCCTTAAACCTCCTCTTATAATGTTACATTTCAATCACTTATTTTTATCTCTCCATGATTTCATATTAATATCTATTTTTTCCGCTAAAATGTGTCTTTCTAATAAGAATAAGATTGAAGAGATGAAACAGGTATTCTCTTAGCACTGTGTGAGTAAACCGTTCAGAAATTGTCAGTTCGGTTATGAATTATCGGTGGATATATCTGAGTTATAAGTAATTTATTTTTCCAAAAGAATTAAGATTGAAGAGATTAGATGATAGACTATGTCTCCGAGTCACAACGGCTCTAAAATTATTTCAATTCTTGGTTCAATGAATAAATACATGACAATTTTGATGGGTAAAGTTGATTTTTCTACGCTATCATTTCATCACATAAAGCGATTACTTGGTTTGATATATTCTCTATAAGAGTTAAAGTTCAAGATTCGTAAAAGCAATAAAAAAAGTTACTAGTAAATTATTTATTTATAATTTATAAAGATTTGGCATAAGGATTTTTGCCATATATGGTTTGATATTCTACTGGCTTTATTGCTCTCTTTTTTATTTTTATTTGTCTCATAATCAAGTAATCTCTTTTTTTTTGTTCAGAAAAAAATAAAATAAAATAAAAATTAAAAAGTAAATCTCTTTTATTTATTGGAAAAAATAAGACGTATATATTTGAGGGTTCAAACGATTAGCAAGAGTATTTCAAATTAGTTAATTATGACTCATCTAAAAAATCATATGTTATGTGAATAAGGGTTTGTTCGTTAAAATTTTCTATTAAGTTATGTTTAATTAATAGATGACTTAATGTAGACACCCTCAATTTTATTACTTAATATTTTTATTCATCTTTATGTATTAAGTCACAAACAAACAGTTTTTCATATAATTTAATAAATTTGGTTTTTTTCATATTAAGTCTATTAAGTTTAAACAGCACCTAAGCCTGAGATTCAAATATCATTCTAAATCATTATTGTTAAAAAAATCATTGTAACGTACTAGTGTATAGAAGTCGAGAGAGTCGAACTTTCAAAATAGGGCTTTCTACTAAGAAGAAATTTGTCAACCAGAATTGTCACAACTCGTAATTTTCGGTCATTTTCCAAACCTCGACAATTTACTATTCACATATTACTATTCATCATTTACTATTCATCGATCACTATTCATCGTTTTTGAGGTCATTTTGATATT
This sequence comes from Artemisia argyi, assembly GCA_030686995.1. NCBI lineage: Eukaryota > Viridiplantae > Streptophyta > Magnoliopsida > Asterales > Asteraceae > Artemisia > Artemisia argyi. The sequence goes on from CM060683.1 coordinate 73,277,445, forward strand.
CTGAGAAGCGTTCAGAAATTTTACTATTCACTTGACACTATTCATTTCCGGAAGAAATTTCACTATTCACGTGCATTACTCATTTCATCGTAAATCTAGTTTACGAGTATTTAAATTTGCGTAACCGTATTTGTTCAGGTGCGAATTCATGCAATATCATTAGGGACATTTCATACGGACTAGAAATAGTCTGCATATCGTCGTTATGGCACTTGCATACTATTCCACTCGTAGGATATTTAAATTAATACTTTTGGTATAATTGACTTTTTACGTATAATTATTTCTAAATAAACATTAACGCGCGATCAATAAAAGTGAGTAACACGTCTGACACTCCCGACTATGATCCCAATATATTTTTATATTCATTTTAATAATATAAAAATTATAATATTAATTTACCCGGTGTTTTCAAATCAATTGCTACATTTTACGGTCGGAGCTTATAACTCCGTCGGTTTGCGTTATTTCAACCCGATAAATATTTTAACACCAAATTCTCATCAGGAATGTAAATTTATAATTTTTACAACGTCATCACATTTTATTTGGTACAGTTAAACTTTATTTCTAGCAAACTCGGTACCCGGTATCCCCTAAACACTAAATATCTACACAATATACCAACTACATTACACAATCTCATTTTTTTCTTCCTTTCTCACCAAATGCCGCCCACCTCCCCCCCTTTTGATTTCCTCCTTTTGTGGATCTTGTTCCCCCTAGGTCATATATATATATATATATACATAAATACTTCATTTCTTCATTTTTACACCAAACAAACTCAAGCAAAATGCTCTCTTCTTCCTCCCTTTTTGTGTGTGAATCGGCCTAGATCAAGAAACAAGAATAAACCATAAAATTTTGAAGATCAAGTCATGATCAAGTCTCATTTATACTCCTTGCTTGGATTTTGAAATAAAAATCCCAAGGTTTCTTACATAATCATCTCCAAAATTCATTAAATATTCAAGTAAGCTTCAAAAACACTTTTAATCTTTTCATACTTTCATTTACTTTATATTTTTATGTATTTTCAAGATATATTGGTAAAACATGCAAGTATGTATGATCCATACCACTTATTACTCATTTCTTTTCATTATGAACATAGATCTACAATTTTTACTAGCAATCTCATTAGATCCACTAAGATTGGTGATGTTTAGAAACCCATGACACTCTAGGAAGGTGTATGGTAGGAATAAATTAGTATGGTGGTGATTGAAAGTGATTTGGTTGAAGTTGAAACAAGTTAGAAACTAGGAAAATCTATTTTTGACACTTTCAAAATGTTGCTGTCCCTTTTTGGCAAACGTGGAAAGATCAGGGGCAAGGGTGTAACTTTTGACCAAAGATTTAGAAAATACTTTTAAAAACGAAACTTTTGGCGAAAGAACGGATTAAAACGAGTTAATAACGAAGGAGATATGATTTTTGTAAATTTAACGACGAAAACTATTTTCTGAAAAACTGCATGCTGTTTGACAGTTTTCGACGTGCAAATAGAGGCGTTAAACGTAACCTAGAGGAGCCGAGCTATCGAAAATATATTAGTATATACTAAAACGAATCCGTGGATATAAAGAACGAGTAAAATGAGCTTAAAATGACCAAGTTATACATGTTTTAAAATCGTCAAAACTGTATATATATATATATATATATATATATATATATATATATATATATATATATATATATATATATATATATATATAGTCACTACTAGAAAATAATATAACTACGTACTAAATAATATATTTTCTAGATTTCTTATTCAAGGAGTTTATTTTTAATTAACGAAATACGTACGACTCAAGGTTTATTACGCGACTACTAGTGACTATTATAAGGTTTTCAAGACGAGGAATATAACACTAACATTTTTATACGATATACTACGACAAGTTATATACTTCTATATTTGGACTTATTTTCCTAAGTATGGAAACTATTTTACTTTGACAATAACTAGTATTTCCAAGTTACGAGTGGTATAGGCATCATGTGCATGTGCATTCATTTCATCACGTCATGATCTAAAGTAGATCGTTATTACTCATATTAGGTTGCGGTTAGAGATCGTGTCTCATTTCGGTGTATCCATTCTTGTCATCGTAGCTATCGCTCCAGGTGAGTCATAGCCCCTACTATTTTAATTGTTTTGTAAACTCTTTGGGGGAGAATACATGCTCGTTTTACTTAAAACGCATTACTTGTTTTACCTAGTTGATTACTCAAATATTTCCAGCTTTATCTAAATATATATTTGATCACCTGCACTTCATTAGTATGCTTGACTACCGGTATTTCTTTGGTATATTTAATCACCTGCATTCATTGGTATGTTTGATTTTCCTGTATTTCATGGGATTGATTTTCCTGTATTTCATTGGTATATTTAATCACCAATTGTTCCTATATGTTCCTTGTAATATTGTGGTATTCCCCACTTGGCTGTGATGTCAAACGTATTGTGGTATTCCCCACTTGGCTGTGATGTCAAACGTAATATTGTTGTTTTCCTACTTGACTGATTTATCATATGACCTCCTTTTAATATTGTGGTATTCCCCACTTGGCTGTGATATCAAACGTAATATTGTGGTATTCCCCACTTGGCTGTGATGTCAAACGTATTGTGGTATTCCCCACTTGGCTGTGATGTCAAACGTAATATTGTGGTATTCCCCACTTGACTGAATGTCAAACGTAATATTAATGTTTCCTTACTTGACTGAATTAAGATGCCTTTGCATCAACCTTATTACGGGTTTTCCCGCTTGACTGATTTATCATATGGCCTCATTGACTGAATTATTTATATAGCCGTTTTGCTATATTTATCTGGGAATTTGGATACCAGTATTACTTTTGTTCACGTAGACTTTAACACATTTGGCAGTGGGTTGTAAACACACAGGTTACAAGTCTCTTATGGCGGGACTTGCAACTGAGTGGATTTACAATGCCTTTGCTGGGCGATCATTTCTCTATAGGCATTATTTGTTAAACAAACTCTATGAACTCACCAATCTCGTGTTGACACTTTAGCATGTATTTTCAGGTTTTAACAAATGGCACACTACTGGAGGTTTTGGCAGGGCATGGCATGGTCATAGAAGACTCTGATTATTTATATGGGGACCGTTTTAAACTATTTTAAGGGCCTACTTCCGCACTACTTTTAACAATGTAAATTCAACATTTTTTATTAAATTATTTTATTCTAAATGATTCAAGTGAAAACCATTTTTGAACTTGTGTTGTAATACCAATTGAGTTACACCCCATCTACATGTATGCTTCCGCTGGACCCGATTTTAGGGGTGTGACAAGAATCTTGTGAACACAAACAAATGAACCATTTACAACAATATTTAAAGTTAGTTATTTTACAGATCTTCAGAAAAGATCATTTAGGTTGCGTTTGTTTTACAGGAGTCACTATCAAGAAATGGAATCCTTCACAAATGAAATTGTTTGGTTCATTATTTAGTGATCTTTTTTGTCATTTTCTTTTTTTCTATTTTCTCTTTAATTTTTAATTTGTTTTTTTCTCTCTCTTAATATTTTAATATGTAGTAATATTTTAAATCTAAAAATTATTATTAAATATATTTAAAAAAATATATAATTTTTCTCTCCTCATTTAATTCATACCCATTGTCATTCTACCCCATATCTTCCAAAGAAATACTTAGGAAAGTATTTCCCGGGTCGTTTTTCCAACGAAGGTAGAATGGAGTCGTGAATTATCGAATCGCGAAACCGTGTTGTGAAAAGTGAAAGGATAATTGAGATTTTGGATATTAAAACTACGAGTACCAAACATACACTAAAAGGCAACAATAATGCATACGAAACAAACACGCTAAGCACACATAACCTAAAACGCAATCTAATCTAAAAACTATAAGCAAGTGAATAATCTAAAACTAATTATACTAATAGCAAACCAACAAATTAACTAAGCGATAAAGGCAACTAGATTATTCTAAAAATGATATAAGGGAAATATGTTTGCTAAGTGATGTGAAAAGCTCATTAAGTGTGGAATAAGGTTTGACGACGAATTATATTCCTTAAACAAGACTATTTTCTCACAATATTGGTTTATTTTAAAAATAATCATTTAAAAAGAAGATAATTACTAGATGTGTAATTTTATTATTTGAAAGGCAACCCATTATCATTTCTAACAATAAACCAAACGGGCCCTTACTTTTATATTACTAATCCAAAGAATCTTTCAATCACATATACATGGGACTTTTTGTCATGTTACCGTCATAAGCTAATGGAAACACATGGCTTATCAACTTACTCCAACAAATTAACGCTAGAGAAAATTCCAGAAAGTGTGTATTCAATTTTTTTCTTCTTTTTTTTTAAATAATAATAAAATAAATAAAAAATCTTTCTAAAATGGTTATGCATGACTCCATCTTTTTTTTTACATGTGTCTATTACGAGAACAAGACTTTGGTGGGTTTAATTATTAGGGTAGCTCACAAAATCTTACAAAATCTTCACCCTACTAAAAAACCGTTTTACTGTTCAACTGACAACTTTGAAACTTACGGCGGCTATATACTCGATGGCATTTTTTTTGAAAACGTAAAAACTATTATTATTATTATTATTATTATTATTATTATTATTATTATTATTATCACTTTTCATTGAAACCAAGGAAATTACATGAAATTGGAGGGAGTCTAGACACAATCTATGCTCTCACTCCTTTTTGAATACACAAACTAACTCGATGAAAAATAAAGGCACCGCTCTTAACATTGTTAGAGTGTCTGCTGGCAATTGTCCCAATGCGCGAGAGTGTATTCAAAGCTTCCACATCAAGTTCTCCAAACGTAAAAAAAGCGAAAGGGATGAACTTGTATCCATTGTCTTCACACTTGGATGCATACTTCTTCCTTTTCTTTTCCACAGCATTACACAGCGCAGCCCCAGGAGCCCATGTCGATATCCCAGTCCCAGCAAACGGGGAGACCCCAGTCACATCCAGACATGCGTCCTGATACGTGGGAATCGCAACAGGCTTTACCTCTCGAGGGATCTCGAGAAGCTTACAACCCTCACCAGGCAGTGTACCTGATCGTTGTAGTATAGTATAGTGACAAGTACCGGGGGATTGATCGTTCAGCTTAGGAATAGTGTCGCTAGGATTAGAAAGCCTAAATACTAGTTCTAAAGGTGAGGGATGATTATTTTTGTATTTTTATATTTTATGGAAAGCAATTAAAAATCTCGGCTTTGAAGGATTTGGGCGGAATTAGTTGCTATTCAACTAACCCAATACTAAGATGCAATCAAAATAAAATACTAGAAATGAAAATAAACTAAATTATACTAAAGTTGTGAGCAGTAATTGAGAAAATGTGTTTACTTAGATTTCACTACTCCCTAGACATCTTTTACACGTTAATTACTTGTTATAATTGCATGGATGACGGATCGTATTCCTTAATACCATTCATGGGGTGGCACACATAACTCCCCAATTCTATGAGCTCTTATCTCCTCCTACACCATGCCCAGCACAACTATAGGGATTGTAAACAGTGGCTCATGCATTAAATACAACCAATAAAGACCTAGTGCTCGTTGGTTCATGTTTCTTAAGACGTTCAAGCATGTTACCAATTGGAGATCTGCCAGTTTTCTTAAGCCTAACATATAAATCATTCATCCAAGACAAGAATAAACAAGTAATCAACACATAATTAACATCTAGGTTTCATTAGATCTAAGCAAACACAAGATAGATCTAGCCTAGCATGATGGAATTAAGACAAGAACAAGATATAGACAACCAACACATAGACATATTGATTGAATTAAAGGAACACTTATCTTGATTACACATGCAAGGTATCAAGGGTTTGGAACCCTTGAAAAACCTGTAAAGTTACACCAAAATCGTACTTAGGGTTTCTCCAAAACTTCTCTTCTTTAAATGTGAAAAATTAGAAAACTATATATAGGAAAAGGGGTCTGACGGCGTCAAGACAAAACTTGTGACGCCGTCACCTCGCCGCCAAAACCATTCTCGGACTGCCTTGATCTACATTTGACGCCGTCAAGACAAAATCATTTCCAGACCGTCATGACTTTTACTCTTGACGCCCTACCCTCGTGACGCCGTCAAATCTGTACTGGGTCGTCATGGAATTTTGCTCTTGACGCCGTCAGAAAATTACTCTTGACGCCGTCACCTACTGTTCCCAGCATTGAAAATTAAGACTTTGGCGTTTTCTTCACTTTTATGCTCCAAAAACGTCCGAATTGCTTCCTTTTCCAGATTTCACTCCCAAAGTACCTAAAATCACAAAAGGAACGATTTAGGGCAATATTTGATCAAATAAAGTTGAATTCCGGCTTAAATGACCCCCTAAAAATGGATCATTTTTCGCCTCATCATATACCCTTACACTTGAGATTTGCTTGTCCTCAAGAAAATGCGCTTTTATTCTACTCAAAAGACAAGTTAGGGGTCATTTAACACTAACATAAAAGTAATTATAACAAATAATCGTTCCACTAAAGACCAATAGACAAGCACGGAGGTTATACACAAGCACCTCACAAATAGTGTTTAGATACTCACATCTCTCGGGTGTAATAAAGTAAATTACAATATGGAAACGGAAGATATCTCTCACTACCTGTCATAGCAAAATAGATTACCATAGGCTTGGGAAATGATCAAACCTCCACCACATGGTGTAAGCACCTAGGATAAACTATCGAAGAGGTCTTTTAAAGGGTTGTAACGTTAGGTGTAGGGATATGAAATACACGGTTTTGTTGGATAAAGGAAGTTTTACTGGTGGCGAGTTAACAATCTTGGTCAATTACATGTACAATATGGCGTTGCTAAGCCAAGACTAGACTCGACTTAAGCTAATAAATGAAAAATAACAAAAACATAAAATAAACATAGAATGAAAAGGGATAGTAGTCCGTATGATTTTTTTTTTCTCTTTTTCCTTTTTTTCTATTTTTTTTTTTTTTTTTTTTTTTTGCATACACTCTTACCCTACCATCAAAAATAATACATCATAGGGAATGAACATTCCCCTTACACTTGAATTTTTACATACTTTACAATAACTAATCTAATGACTCGAATTAAGAAAATCAAAACACTCGGAGTACTTTTAAGATTAACGTACATATGGCGGTAATAAATGATGTTCTTCCCCATTACTCCATAAAATAAGTACTTAACCCATGAGTCCCAATCGTCCCAAAACAATATGTACATGGATATGACTCGACTTAGCAATCATGTAATCAATTAGAAAGTTAACTTAGGGTTTAACAAATAACAATAATGCACTAAAAATGAGCTCATACACGGAAGGCTAAGGCGATTTGGTTGTACATTTAAGTGGGGTGTAACAAATTCTTCCTTTAAGTAAAATGCTTAAAGTTAGAAACGAAAAGATAGGCTCGGAGGGGTGTACTAGGGGTTTCGTGTACTAAAAATGAGTACAACGCTAAGGGTATGGGAAAAATTAGTTGACTTAACTAGCCAAGTAATATGACTTAAATGGTCAAGTAATTATAATACGGGTTTAACACAAGGGTAGTCCTAATGCCTCTTATCATGTAGTAAATCTTACCACACGAATGTAGTCTCACTAGCGGTCTTGGGATGCATCACTAACGCAAGTTCTAGAATCTAAATGCTACCGGTACACTCATAAGCACTAATAATGAATGCTTTTCCTATCAAATCTAAAGGTGAACCTCACATATTTGGGTGGAAAATTTTTCTGAATATACGGTTATGTGCTAGTCATACAATCTCCTATCCATGAGATGCTTGCTATGGCTAAAGTTTCACTCTTAAATGTTGTAAAAAAATTTAAATTTGGCGCTAAAATTGCACTAACAAGTATTTCTCATAGTTTTATTACACATCTACCATCAAACAAAATAAACTCAAGCGAAAGTGCATATGTAAGGTATCATATTTTTACCCTCCCCTTACACTTAAGATGAACATTGTCCCCAATGTTCAAGTAAAGAATGTAAAAGTGAAAAGGTAAAGAGAATGAAATCAAATACTCCCCTGATTTGCTCGGTATGGATAATAAGGTGGCCAGGTTAAATCTTCCTCCAAGAAAATGAACAATCAAAGCTTCCCTTCCAGAATATAAATCATCTTCTCGTCATACATAACCTGTAAAACCTGACAAAATAGACAAGACAACCTCGCGTAAAATCGGCGGCATCCTATATAAGTTACTAAATCCTAGAAAACAAAATAAGATATAATGCTTGTGGAATGAAGTTTGCAGATCTCCTGGAGATTATAAAACTTAATAATTCACAAAAACCATAAGACTCCGTTAGAAAAACAAAACCGGTAAAATTTCCAGATTTTTACACCTGACGCCGTCAAGAGTAAACTCCTGACGCCGTCAGAATTGACCTGCAGAAATTCTTATGTTAAGTTTCCGGAAAATTTCTGGAAAAACTTGGTCCTACTTCCTGGAAAATCCTGCAAAACTTCATTATGACTCAATACAAGCATTTGACTCTAACAAATACGAATATACATGTTCATTTATTATTGTGGAGAATCATGATCGGTTTGTTTCTTAAAAACATATTTGGGGTTTCCCCTTACACTTATCTTTTGCAAAAATACTTTTAGGTGGAGTTAAGACTAGGCCAAAACAACAAAGTAAAGTATTTCCACTATTTAGTTTAGAAACATGATCTACCAACAATAAAAATTAAGCATGCATACGGAAGCAAATAACAAACAAACAAATAAAATCACACAAAACATGGGTTGCCTCCCAAGAAGCGCTTTTCTTTATTTACGAGTCTTGTAGCTAGACTCAAGGTCATGGTTAACTACGTGATCTCATCATTGGTTTCACTCTCTAGGTCGTCTTCTAAATTAGTATCGCTTTCATAGTGCAAGTACTTCGGGTCTTCGAACTCGAAGATATCTTTTCGATATTTAGAACCAAGCTTACTAACATCCTTAAAGAATCCACACGATAGATCGGAAGTGTCCTTACACCCTCTCCTAACATCTTCATCACACAAAATAAGTTGGGAACTTATCTTATCAAGCCCGTCACAATCGATTTCCTTAAGGTCTTTTCTTTTGTATGGCGTTTGGTATGAAAACCTCCTAATCCCATCAGTTAAGGTCATGATTCCGTTCAAGTCATCCACTATCAAATTAGTGATTTCACAAAAGGGTGCTCCAAAAACGACTTGTGATAACCTAGGGTCGACATAGTCTTCTATGTTATCCACAATCAGGAATTCCATTGTGAATGTCATATTTCCTACGAACACCTGGATTTCATGATCCTTACCAACCACTTTCTCTCCCTTGTAAATCATCCCCCATCTGCAGATATTGTTATAATGGAACAATGACATAAAATTCTTTGGCAGGAATACATTAATATAGATGTTATCGAAGTACTTATGACCGATCATGCATGGGATTTTAAGATTATTCGGATCACGCCGTCTTATCTTCCCCGACTCTTCATCCTTTGACCCATATAGATTCCCCTCAAGGGAAGGACGATACTCGTACACCTCCTCATTACCCCCACGAAAATTTACCTTCTTAACACCATTGGTGAATAATGCACTACCATCTTTCTCATCAAGAATCACTCCCGATTCATTGATAAATGGCTTCCCAAGAACAAGGTTGGTTAAAGTTTGATTGGTGAGAGAGTCTACGTCATCGACCACGGTGAGGTCAGTATTGTAAACAAGCTCTCCGACCCTGATTGATAGATTATTCATTACCCTTTCGCTCGCAATGCGTTTTGGGAAGGTCTCATGGTATAAGGAAAGGGGGATTAGGTTGACTGGGGAGCTAGGATCTATATGACTATCGGTTAGGAGCTTTTCCTTAATGGTGCAGGAGATCTTGAAAACTTTATGGTTATCTTCTTTAGTCCTATCGCTACTCCCACTAATAACATCCTCCATTTTTCTCTCGGGTTCTTCTATAATAGATTTGCCCAAAATGGTTGGATTTCTCTCATGCTCTTCCGATCTCTCTTTCTTTTCATCCGTTTTGCCGGATTCTTGCGCGGTGTATTGCTCGGGTGAGTTGGTAGGTTTTCTGGCTGAATCATGGTCTACCCTTAAGCTCTCATCTTTAGCTATACGACCAAATTTGTTAGTTTGTTGCTGGGTTGAGTTGGGTGTAAAAGCAGATATCGTGGTGATGGTGTTTACGAAATGGGTTGGTCCTAGGGAGTTGACAGGTTCTTTTCCTTTAGGGGATAGATGTTTGAATAACTTGCTAGGACTTTTTATTTTCACAGGGGAGGTTGGTGGACTCATGACGGTAGCAGATTTAACCTCATCAACACGAATGGGCTTATTAACAACATGCTCTTTGATAGCAGTTAACAAATCACAAATCTTGTTGTTCACATCAGCCTGCTGTTGTTTAAATTTAGCCTCGAGCGTAGAGAGCTGTAATTCTTGAGATAGAATGAATTTTTTTATGGTATCTTCACAGCTTTGCCTGGGAATGCCTTGTGACGGACAATGCTCGGACCAAGTGAGTGGTGAGGAGTCATTGAAGGATACGCTTCGCGTTTGGTACCCTATGAAATTAGGTTTATCCTTCCATGCCTCATAGGCCTCGCCAGAAGTTCGAGGACCCTGACCTACATGTGATGATGTGAATTCGTTATAAGCACGTTTTGGAAGTTCCATGCAGTTATGAGTCTCATGAGGGCCATTGCATAATTTGCATATAGAAACGATTCTGCTTACTTGGCTTGAAGGTTTTTGAGCTTCGTAAGATTTCATGAGAGACTTGACTCGACCTTCAAGTTCCATGATCCTACGGTCGGGAGTGCTAGAATTGTTCGAAGGCCAAGATATTGCCTTGACCATTTTGTTCAAGTCACGGGGATCATTCCAACTTTCGTTGTCATAGAGAGCAAGATCTTCTATGAGTTCCCATGATTGTTCCGCACTAATATCACGTAGCTTACCACCGGCCGATTGGTCAATGGTTCGCCTCGTGGAGATGTCGATATGGTCATAAAAAATTTGGACTTGGAGCCAAAGATCTATGCCATGGTGAGGGACTTTTTGGAGTAAGTCCTTGAAACGAGTCCATGCTTCATAAAGAGATTCATTTTGACGTTGTTGGAACATCAAGATGTCATTTCTAAGCTTAGTAGTTCTCCCCGGTGGGAAAAATTGAGCAAGGAAACGAGTGGTGAGATCATCCCATGTGGTGATGGATCCCGCGGGTAAACGCTCAAGCCATTGACTAGCTTGATCCCGTAGAGAGAATTGGAATAGGCGTAAACGGGTAGTCTCTCTAGTTTCAACATCTAGGTCTATGGAATCTACGATTTTGAGGAAGTCCTTAAGATGTTGGTTTGGATCTTCGGAACGAAGTCCATGGAATGCACATCCGCTTTGCACCAACCGGATGGTGTCAGATCGCAAGGGGGTCACATTGGCTCCGGTGAGCTCAATGGTGTTTCGGTAGCCTTGATGGCTAGGTCGGGAATACTCTCCTAAGGTTCGGGGCCTAAGGGGTTCTAATGGTGGGTTTTGTTGTGGTGGAATGACGGGTTCAAAGATGTTCCCGTTGTCCATGATGTCGGGTGGTTACGAACAAAGGCACAAAGAAATGAGATAGACTAAAGAAAACCTAAAAATAAAAATAAAATCTTACTAGAAAGGAATCTAGCAAGTAGACCTAATAAAAAGAAATTCTAACCTAGACAATAACTATTCCCCGGGCTGCGGCGCCAAAAACTTGATGCGTGGGAATCGCAACAGGCTTTACCTCTCGAGGGATCTCGAGAAGCTTACAACCCCCACCAGGCAGTGTACCTGATCGTTGTAGTATAGTATAGTGACAAGTACCGGAGGATTGATCGTTCAGCTTAGGAATAGTGTCGCTAGGATTAGAAAGCCTAAATACTAGTTCTAAAGGTGAGGGATGATTATTTTTGTATTTTTATATTTTATGGAAAGCAATTAAAAATCTCGGGTTTGAAGGATTTGTGCGGAATTAGTTGCTATTCAACTAACCCAATACTAAGATGCAATCAAAATAAAATACTAGAAATGAAAATAAACTAAATTATACTAAAGTTGTGAGCAGTAATTGGAGAAAATGTGTTTACTTAGATTTCACTACTCCCTAGACATCTTTTACACGTTAATTACTTGTTATAATTGCATGGATGACGGATCGTATTCCTTAATACCATTCATGGGGTGGCACACATAACTCCCCAATTCTATGAGCTCTTATCTCCTCCTACACCATGCCCAGCACAACTATAGGGATTGTAAACAGTGGCTCATGCATTAAATACAACCAATAAAGACCTAGTGCGCGTTGGTTCATGTTTCTTAAGACGTTCAAGCATGTTACCAATTGGAGATCTGCCAGTTTTCTTAAGCCTAACATATAAATCATTCATCCAAGACAAGAATAAACAAGTAATCAACACATAATTAACATCTAGGTTTCATTAGATCTAAGCAAACACAAGATAGATCTAGCCTAGCATGATGGAATTAAGACAAGAACAAGATATAGACAACCAACACATAGACATATTGATTGAATTAAAGGAACACTTATCTTGATTACTACATGCAAGGTATCAAGGGTTTGGAACCTTTGAAAAACCTGTAAAGTTACACCAAAATCGTACTTAGGGTTTCTCCAAAACTTCTCTTCTTTAAATGTGAAAAATTAGAAAACTATATATAGGAAAAGGGGTCTGACGGCGTCAAGACAAAACTTGTGACGCCGTCACCTCGCCGCCAAAACCATTCTCGGACTGCCTTGATCTACATTTGACGCCGTCAAGACAAAATCATTTCCAGGCCGTCATGACTTTTACTCTTGACGCCCTACCCTCGTGACGCCGTCAAATCTGTACTGGGTCGTCATGGAATTTTGCTCTTGACGCCGTCAGGAAATTACTCTTGACGCCGTCACCTACTGTTCCCAGCATGGAAAATTAAGACTTTGGCGTTTTCTTCACTTTTATGCTCCAAAAACGTCCGAATTGCTTCCTTTTCCAGATTTCACTCCCAAAGTACCTAAAATCACAAAAGGAACGATTTAGGGCAATATTTGATCAAATAAAGTTGAATTCCGGCTTAAATGACCCCCTAAAAACGGATCATTTTTCGCCTCATCACGTCCTTATCTTGGAACCAGTTAAACAATAGCACATCTCCAGGACGTAATTCTCTCCCTTCCTTCGAAAGAAATCCCATTGGAGCCTCTTTACGTACCATAATCCCGGCTTTGGAGCATATATCAACCAGGATATCACGCACCAAATTATGCCTGAACTTAACACCCACTTCGCTAGCGCAATGAACCGCGTGATCCCCCCACTGGTCCATACGGTGTACATTGCAACTCGGGCATAAGCTGCCTTCAGAGAACATAGGAACCGCAAGCCTGTAGCATAACACTGATCGTATTTGTTATTATTATTATTATTATTATTATTATTATTATTATTATTATTATTATTATTATTATTATTATTACTATTATTATTATTATTATTATTATTATTATTATGTAGGCCTAACATTTGTTTAAGAATCGTATTTGTTTGTTAAAATGCCATGCTTGTGATATTTTTCTTTTTTTCTTTTTTTCTTTTTTGAACGGCATGCTTGTGATAATTATTTCAAGTTAAATGATGTCATAAAATTTTGGAAGGCCTTGCTTACAGGTGTACGTATTTATCATGTTGATATTGTCGATCAACAATCCTAGTTACTAGCACGGAATGACTACGATCTTGAAGCAACCACACACCAGCAGTTTATATATATCGACAGAAAAGAAGAACGATGCACAAGTAAGTATCCCTAATCGACTATTGATTAGTATTGAAAGAATGCGTACAATGACCCCTCCCCCTCACCTCTTTATTATAGAGATGAGGGGGAAGAAAACCAACTCTAAACTGAGTTGTAGTCGGCTGCTACAAAGAAGAAAACCAAAAACCGAATGCTAGGACTCAACAGATCATATATGCCATATAAATAGCATGTGAACCGACCTATAATCCTACATTGACTAAAGTAACACTAAGCCCCTTATAAATTTGACTAATTTGCATACTAATCCTAACAATTTCCACCTTAGTATCATCATTAGTCAATACCGATACACAGCAACTTCAGCCTGTGCTGGAACCTCGGACCGGGAACCGCCTTTTACAAGGCACCTGTAGCAATACCCGCTACTATCTTTAGCTTAGCTCCTGACTCAATCAAGAGTCTCTTTAGTCAAATAGCCTCCTTTGCAGCCTTCGTAAGTGTCATATACGCCGCTTCAGTTGTTGACAAAGCCTCTATGTGCAGCATCATAGCTTCCGAGCTTCCTGCACATCCTTGTATCATAAACCCGTACCTTGTGCTTGATCTACCCATGACAGTGATCGATCTACCCATAGCGTAGTCAAAATCCACAAAAACCTGTACGTTTGTCTGTAATCCACGATCGAACCTATCCAACATACCCACATCAACAGATGCTATGTCAGGTCTCGTGCAGACCATCTGATACTCCCGGCTTTCATCCGCATATGTATATGACAACTTACCATTCTTTTCCACATCACAGTCCCCTGATAGACTACCCTCCAACGACAGTATGGAGTGTCCCTCCAACAAAGTTTGTACCAACTTTCCGTTGTGAACCCTGGACTGTGACCCGCTCAGAGTATTACCACTCTGATTCCTGATGATCTCCATACCAAGTATATTTCCTTTTGCTTTATCCAGCAATCCCTTGGTAACCCAGATCTCAGCCTTGCATTCGCAAGAAAAAATCATACCATCTATATAGAGAAATAGATGTATGAACATACCTGGTGTATACTTCCAGTAATAGTTGTGGCTGTCGTCACTACTTTTCCTGCAACCGTTGCTGAGCGCACACACATCTGACTAAGTACCCATTTCTTCTTTCAATCCAGTATTCCACTTGGAAATTACCTCACAAGCAACTGTATTATTGAAAGTCAATGACTCATGTGCGTATATCTTTTCCACTGCAGCAACTGCAAAAGCAGCCTCATTACTGTTTTCTCTATACCTATATAGTTCCTGTGCTGAGTGTTGCTCACTATCACGTGCTGAATGATAGTCTATTAAATCCTGAGTTTGTACTTCTTGTGAACCAGCTACCTGACCGACATTCCCCTGAGGTTCCACCTCAAATGTATGATCCCCAAGCGGTTCCACCTCAAACTCAACTCCCTGCAACACATGCACTGAACCTGTACCTACACCAGAACCAATGAAAGTTTTCTTGTATCCCACACTCTCATTGAAATCCATATTCCTGTAAAGCACTCCCTTTGAAGTAACGTCATCTAACCTCCAAAGCTTGTTACCCACTATAACTTCACGGTATCCCAGGAATATGCACTTGACCTTAACCGGTTCAAGCATCCCTTGCTTATTACTAGCAAGCAGTCCGTGTTTGTCTTTCCTTCAAGTTGTTTAACCTCCAACTTTCTTTGAGCCACTGCAGCATGATCGTTACTCTCCTGAATTACCTCAGTTTCACGATTTTCCTGAGCTCCCTGCAGTTCCACCTCAAACCAAACACGCTTTTGAACATGTACTCCATGGACCCTTGTTTTAACACCAAGACCAAGTTGCTTGAACCCAACTTGTTTTGAACCTCCATGTTTTTGTACAATATTCACATCGAGCTTTTCGATATTTAATCTAGTATTCATACTAGCTCTTCTTTAACCTTGCTACAAACCTTGTTAAGTTGCTTTTTAACCAACTTTACCAACAAGTCTCGCAAGCCGTGTGCTAAATCCGATTTCTTGTAGTAATAGATCTACTAACCTTTAGAAAAACCCTAAAGCTTCGATCTTTCCACCTCAAGTCTACAACCTTGATATACCTTGTACTCCAAGTAATCACTTTTCTTGAATCCCAAGACAAAGCTAAACCTTACTTGCCTTCCAAGAACCACCAAGACTTGAATTCCAAGAAATCGAAAACTTGAAGTTGAAACTTCTTGCAAAACCTTGTCACCTTTGAAGCTCAAAACCGAAACTTCAAGAACCTTGTGACAAAAGAAAACGATTTCCTATAACCCTAGGAGATTCGATCCACCTCCTTGCAAGACAACTTCAAGAACCTTGTTGCCCAAGTAATCTTGACTCGAAAACCTAGAAATCACCATTTCCATCGAATTTCTCGATCTCAAACTTGGCTCCCGTCATTCTTTAATCCCTTTATTAATTTGCTAAACCTTGTGAAAAAACCTCACAATCACAGACTAAAAGTCCCGTGTGCAATACCTCTTAATTAATATAACCTTTTGTTTTATAAATAATAAACAAAAAAAAAAAAACAAATTGAATTTTATTTTTAAAATATTGGATCCCACCAATATTTATAAAAACAAAACACAAAGTCTCCTTTTTGACTTTTATCAAAAACCTCTGGTCTCTTCCTTCTCCCTTTGTACGAACAAACAAAAAACCAGATCTAAACCAATCCTCTTTGTTTATCACGTCAAAGAAAAAACCATCAGAAAACCTTTGTCGATCTTCAATACAACCGAAAACCAACAAACCCTTAGATCTTCTACACCTTGTCACAAACCCGGACAATCGAAGACCCAAGAACCCTTTAACCGGTGATACCCTGCTGCTCCTTGACATCCGCGAACCCGAACACCAAGAACCCTTGTTGTTGACTAACGAACAACAAGTAAACCCTTCTTGATCGATCCTAGATAACCAGCAAACTCCGCGACCTGAGCTCTTGATACCACTTGTTGATATTGTCGATCAACAATCCTAGTTACTAGCACGGAATGACTACGATCTTGAAGCAACCACACACCAGCAGTTTATATATATTGACAGAAAAGAAGAACGATGCACAAGTAAGTATCCCTAATCGACTATTGATTAGTATTGAAAGAATGCGTACAATGACCCCTCCCCCTCACCTCTTTATTATAGAGATGAGGGGGAAGAAAACCAACTCTAAACTGAGTTGTAGTCGGCTGCTACAAAGAAGAAAACCAAAAACCGAATGCTAGGACTCAACAGATCATATATGCCATATAAATAGCATGTGAACCGACCTATAATCCTACATTGACTAAAGTAACACTAAGCCCCTTATAAATTTGACTAATTTGCATACTAATCCTAACATATCAAATAGCAACTATAAAAAAGTTTTATGAGATTAATGCTGCTTTATCATTTTCTTAACTTCGTGCATCTCTTGAGTATTTTTATTGTTCGTAAAGATATTTTTATTACATCAACCAGTATAAAAAACGGTCGATATATGCATCTTTTGTGCAGTTTTATTGCAGGAGTCCTGAAATTTGTAAGTATTCGTAGTCGTTTGTCATCATTCAGCCCAACCAAATTCCTGTACATGCAATTGAGGCGTATTAAAAAATGAGTGGAGTCGATCAGTCGCACGGTCGAGCATGACTATTTTAGAAAATAAGGTTTTTTTTTTTTTTTTTTTTTTTTTTTTTTTTTAACCAAATCTTGACCTAAGGGTAAAATCCGACCATTTCTGAAATTTGTAAGTATTCATATAGTAGTCGTTTGTCACACGTATGTTTTCAAAAAAATAATGTTAAACGGGTATACCGCTTTTAGTTAAATTCTCGACATCAGTAGTTTTAAAAGTATCTCAGAGAACTCACAGTGAGATGCCACAATGGTGAATTGGTGATGTTGATTACCGCGATGGATATTGTATTCTCTATATTATACTATAGCAGCTGCACCGGCCATTTTAAAATAATCAAAAATTTCTTAGCCCATTAATGGGCTTGTATTGATCCACCAGCCCAAGAGTTTTTTATACAAGCCTAATAACAATTTCCCTTACTATACACCAGATATATTATATCACAAAAAACGAAAGTCTTAGTCCTTAAGCTTAATCATTTTTTTTTGGCAAATAAATGGCACAGGTAAACAATAGTTTTTGCACCTACTCTATGTTTCCTGTTAATGCATACAATCTTTTAGTCCTTCTAATAGCATAATAAACTAAACCACTTATGTTGAGTCGCGAGCATTACTGACTTTCATAACCAAAAAACTAATATTCATTCAAATAGCTAATAAAAATAAAATTAAACGACTATATCGACAAAAAAAAAAAAAAAAAAAAAAAAAACGACACAAAAAGCCCCGCCGCAACATGCCGGGCACTGAACTTCTTGTTGTAGTAATATATAGAAGTCCTTATTAGCATATTATATTACTAGCCAAGTTAGTGTGTTTATTATTGATTTGGGTTTAGCCATTGAATTATTTTTATTAAAAGATACTCCGATAAATAAGCTTAGGACCAGTCATCATTATAAATTGTGGATCAATAAAACATAACAGACCAATTTAATATTTCTTCCGTCCCAAATTATAAGTTCATTTATATTTTTTCAAAGTCTTTTTACTCCAACTTTGACTTTAATTATTTTTTTTCGTGTTATATAATACTTGATGCAAAATATATAAATGGATTTGTGTTTTAAATGCATTTTCATCGGTATATTTTTCATCAAGTATTATATAACACGAAAAAAATTAACTAAAGTCAAAGTCGGAAAAACAAGACTTTGAAAAACCAAAAGTGAACTTATATTTTGGGACGGAGGGAGTATGATAATAGAGCCTTAAACACCCACCACCTAAAACTCACAACCAAATATTAAACCTAAAACTGCCAAACCAAAATTTTCATCATGTTTATTCCTTGCATGCATGCCACTTAGTCACCTAATTCGTTGTGCGTAGTTGCTTAATATCCTTGCCTAGCTGCTTAATATTCAAGCTGCCACTTAATTAATGCGCATCACCAATTAGTTACTTTTGCGTTAGTTGATATTTTTCTCTGTGGAAGTTATTGCTTGATGCCTTTTATTTTTTGCTCGCTGCCTATTGTTCGTGTGTTGCTTGCTATTGCTGTTGCATTCCCAGCCATTACGTTTATTTTTAATTTTTTTTAGTGCTTGTTACCTCAACAGATGTTAATATCAGCCATGCCACTTAGTCCTGTTTCACTATCCCATCGGGCCAACCACAGGCCCAGCAGCCGGCCCAGTTTCCCCTCCACACGACCCAGTTACAGGCCCAACAGCCTTAATCAAATTCACCAATCACCATGATGTCTCAAAAGATTTCGAAGATATTTACCTCAGCAATCAAATTCACATCTATATGATATTGAGATGCAATCTATTCCGTTCGTAATACACTAATGATAATACATGCATTATTTGTACATATGTATGCAGACTAGTACTACAGTAGTATGTACATAGTTGGATTATTACTAAAAGGAGCTCTCTTCTTGCTTGCTGGTAAATGTCAACCGCGTTTGTTTACCCCTAGTTTTGTTGATCCTTAGAAGGTATCTATCAACTTGATTGTTATACCATGTTCTCCATCTCTTTAAGAAAGCAATTGGACCAACAATGATCGCAAATCCCACAAAAAACCCCAATCCAATACTAATAAAGAAGTCAGTTCCATAGTCTGCATCATCACTTGTTTCTGGTGACGAATTTGTAGGAATTTCTGAAGTATCATTGTCACAAATCTTGCTCAAAGGGATACCACATAAACCTTGGTTACCCTTAAATGAGAGCTCCGAAAACGTTTGAAATTGTGAGCCACGTGGAATACGTCCAGTCAAATGATTATATGACAGGTTTAAAAATGAAAGGAATGAAAGACTTGCAATCTCAGCTGGAATTGTTCCACTTAGCTTGTTTACCTTAAGGTCCAGAGATTCAAGGCTTTCCAGTTTTCCAATCGACGGTGGAATTGGGCCTGTGAGTGCATTGCGGGACAAATTTAGAAGTTCAAGAAATTTGAGATCGCCAACTGTGACCGGTATGCTCCCTTGGAAACTGTTATTAGAAAAATCAATTGAACTGAAAATGTTGAGAATTTTAACAACCTCTCTGCTTGCGCCCTTGAAAACAACAGTCACTGAATCCTGATAGTATAGTGCACTATTAGCGGAATACTCGTAATGGAGGTAGTTAACCTCGGCCTGGTTGTCCATGAATGCTTGAAAACTTGTGAACAATTTTGGAGGTAGAACACCTGAAAACCTGTTTGAAGCAATGTCTATGATTTGTAGATTTGTCCAGTTACCGTTAAATCCAGGACAGCTGATATTCCCATAAAAGCTATTGGAACGTATGACAAAAACATGCACGTTGGACAAGTTACTCAACCAACATGGAAAAGTATCCGTTATCAGATTATCACCAAGATCCATAACCTCGAGATTCTTGCAGTTTATTAATGACAGAGGAAGGGTTCCTTGAAGATGATTCCCACTGAGATCTAATGTTTTCAGATCACAACTTTCGGGAAACAAATTCAAAACATTTCCACTAAGGTTGTTTTTTCCGAGATTCAGTACTTGAAGAGTCTTGCTTCTTTCTGCCAAGCACAAAGGTACCATACCACTCAAACTGTTATGAGACAAATCAAGAATGAGGAGACTACTTGCATTGCATATTGATTGAGGGATGGGTCCAACCACTGTACTGTTTTTCATGGAGAATAATAAGGCCGAGGTGAGAAAATTACCGAAATCAACCGGAATAGAAGATCCAAAGTTGTTGTTGGAGTAATCAAGAATATAACTTCCTTTCGAAGGAATGGGGATATCTCCTTGTAAATTATTAGAATGCAGGTCGAGTATGTCAAGTCGAGAAGGAAAAGTGTAAGGCTTTTGAAGACTTGATAACTTATTGTGTGACAAATTTAGAGACCGAAGAAACCCGTTACCAACTTCCCAGATCCAGTTTGGTATTTCGCCGCTTAATTCATTTACTGATAGATCTAGCATCATCAGTCTTGATTGATTCTTCAAATCAGGAATTTGTATCATCTTGCATGATGCTAAGCTCAGTGAGTTGAGTTTAAATAGTGATGAAAACGATGATGTGTTGGTGTTCACAGTGACCGTAAAATCATTGTAAGAAAGCTCAAGTGCGTAAAGCTCCTTCAACTTCCCAAACATGCTCAATTCTACAATGCCAGTGAAGTTATTTGCAGATAGGATAAGCGTCGAAAGGATTGGAAGTGTGAAGATGAATTCAGGTAGCGAACCTTCAAATCTGTTGCTACTCAGATCAATGGTATTCAATTGATAGCAAGAAACATTCGTCGCTTTACTAATTATTTGACCAGAAAACGAGTTGTTGGAAAGGTGTAAATATTGAAGCAATGGTAATGTCAAGACAGACTCTGGAAAATTTCCGCTCAACGAATTACTAGCCAAATTAAGGTACTCAAGCTTATTGAGGCCCTCCCAGTATGAAGAAGGAACGATACCTGTTAGATTGTTTTGCTGAAGATCTGCCCAAACTAGATTCTTAGAAGACTGAAACGACGGAATTGAACCAATAAAACGGTTCCCAGATAAATCCAGGTGTTCAATACGGGTAAGATTTTGCATCGAATCAGGGATCGGTCCACTGAATCCACAACCTCCAAGTTCCACCCTTGACAACATTACAAGATTACCAATAGAATCTGGCAATGTCCCCCCAACCAGTGTCCCCGTAAGAATCAGATTTTCAAGTGACCCATTCTTATGAAACTCCGGAAGAGGACCTTTAAGTATTACATTGCTCGAAAGATCAATTGTCTTTAGAGTAGGTACCTGAAATATTCTCTTCGGAATTGATCCACTAAGATTACATCCGCTTAGACTCAAAACCGTGAGATTCTGGAAGTCTGCAAATGATTCAGGGACTTGAGAAGAAAACATGTTTTCATCTAGAAGAATAACCGAAAGGTATTTAAGCTTAGCAAGTGAGGAGACTGAGGAGTCCAAAGGACCCGAAAGGCTACAACTTTTCAAGCTCAAAACACGCAGATTAGGTAATAAAGAAGATATGACATCAGACCATTGTGTCATATTAATCTTAACATTGTCCAGATGAAGCTCTTCCAGTTCTGTAAGATTCTGAATTAGCATTCTCAGATCTGGATTTTCTAAACTAAGGGTAAATGTATAGGGTGAGGAAAGATCAAGAGTAACCAAACTTGTCAATAACGAAAACTCAATAGGAATCTGACCTTCAAAATTTGCATTGGATAAATTCAGATACCTCAGTTGCATAAGCTTGCCGAATCCTGATGGCAACGGACCAGGGTCGAAATAATTGTAGGCAAGGTTGAGTGACTGCAGAAACCGAAAACCAAAAACACTAGAAGACTCATTAATGGCACCACTTATACTATTATTACTAAGATCCAGTCCTACAACATGACCACCTTTATCACATGTCACACCGTCCCAGTAACAACATTCGACAGTACTTGTGTTCCACCCTGCCAACAACGAAAAAGAGTCGTAAATGAGCTCGCTTTTGAACGCCAACAACAAAGATTGTTGTTCCTTAAGGCATTCTCCATAAACAGATTTACTAGTATGCAAACCAGAAAAGATTGGTATCATAAATAGAAGCCAAAATGAAATTTGACTACTCATTTGTGAAAACTGATAAAAAATACTCTATGTGATTATTGTTTTAAAGATGTCAACAACATTAGCTGTTTGCCACAAAAAATACTGGGTGGAAAAGTGACGTGGTCACAAATTTGTTTTAGGATTACACAAAATTTGGGACCTATTTCGTAAAAAATCGTTATTTTTTGTCAATGTAGGTTTAACGTTATATTTTTAAAGACATAATAGACAAATATATATATATATATATATATATATATATATATATATATATATATATATATATATATATATATATATATATATATAGGGATGAGATCAAATAAAAAGAGTTTTTTTTTGTAAGAAGGGTAAGAAGGGTTTTAGACCTTTGATTAAATAATCAATGGTTGAGATTAATTATCATTCTAACTAACTAATAAGGGTATAAAAGTAATTTTACATCCTAACTATAATTCTAACAACCTATTTAATAAACCCGCTTTTCTTCTTCTTCCCTATAAACCAAAATACACAGATCCCTCTATCCTCTTCTCATTCCATCTCTCCCCTTCTCACCGAAAAATGCACGGTTTCCCACCTTAGATAAACACACAATTTTCAATCAAATTAGGGTTTGTAAACCCAATCAAATTAAGCTTTTCAATCAGCTCCCCAGTGTTCAATCAAATTAGGGTTGGTAAAACCAATCGGTTACTAACATATTTACAATCGTGGATTATAAGCTCATTTTCGAATTTTTCCGAAATTTCATCGATTAATAATTGTGATAATCAAGGTATGTATTTCTTATTTTTGTTGTTTACTGTATTTGATAAAAATTGGTGTTTTCAGTGTAAGTTGTTGAAATCATATTTTTTGTGGATTTTTACCTCACAGATTAGTGTTATTAGTGTCATTTTTTAAAAGTTTGTATTTCTAGTAGATTCTGATGTACAAATTTGTGTATCTGTAACACGAAATTTTGGTATTAGTGTAATTTTTGAAAGTTTGTATTTGTAGTAGATTCTGATGCATAAATTAGTGTATGTGTGACATGAAATTTTGGTATTAGTGTAATTTTTATTTGTAGTAGATTCTAATGCACAAATTAGTGTATCTGTGACATGAAAATTTGGTATTAGTGCAATTTTTTGAATTTTTTTTATTTGCAGTAGATTCTAATGCACAAATTAGTATTATATTTTTTTCAGTACATAATATGGTGTTATAAGTGTGATTGATCAAACATTGATTCTGGGTGGAATTTGATGCACAAATAACTTGTATTGGTGTATCGTAAATTTGTGTTATTAGTGTAATTTTATTAAAGTTTGTTTTTTTTTCTTATAGAAATTTGATGCACTAACTAGTTTTATATCATTTTATTATGTTTTTTTTTTGTTCATAGTTGATGCATCTGACCCGGTAGATGTTGATAACCTACGAATGAGAAAACATTTCATTTGGTCTTGTTCGTTTGGCTGATGGGAAAAAGTTTTACAAACCTGATGTTCAAGATGCCATGAAACCATTAAAGGGAAAATTGTTTAAGACGTTAGAAGATGCTTTACAATTTAGCCTCTTAGGACGAAAGTGCCTAGAGGTCTTGGGTTCGAACCACCTGCGATGACTTCGAGCTATTGAAAATGGTAGTCGCCTGGGATTATTCAGCTCCAATGTCGAGTCGGAACCCAGATTAAAAAAAAAAAAAAAGATGCTTTATAGTTTTACAAAATATACGCGAAGCTTAGTGGTTTTGAATTCGAAAATCTACTCAATATAACAGGAAAGATGGTAAAGTGAAGAGGAAGTATTTTGTTTGTAGTAGAGAAGGATTTAAGCCGATTGCACCTAAGGTTGTGGTAACTGATCAGGTTCTAGCAATGAAGATAACTATTGAGAAGGAGTTCACCAATTCAAGACTGATGGTGCGAAAAAGGGAAGACAATGTAAAAAAAGTGGTGAACTAGATGCAGTGACTATCCGAACTGCAAAAAATTCAACAAAAGAAAAGGAACACGCCTGATGCTTAATTTTGTTACACAACTATTTGTGAATCAAAATTATCATCCACTAGGAGTGTATTTTACTGTTAATAATACACTTGTCATTGTTTAGATTACAGATTTGTTTCTTTTATTTGTTTTTATTTTTGTTTTTGTTTTGTTTTGGTTTTTTTTCATAGTATTACTAGTATACCTGAATAAAAAATTACAAAATCATGTAAAAAAAATTATTTTACTATCTTGCAGTTATAGTATGTGTTTTCATTCTTGTAATTTTAATGCACATTTAGCTTAATTTTCCAGCACAACAATTTTGATTAAAAATAAAGTTGATTTGTGCATTAAATCTTTTTATATAAAGTTTGAAAACACAATTAGAAGTTGTCTGTGTGGTTGAATTACTTGCTGTTAATACAAAGTACCTGATGTAGAGACAGTAATGCAAAAAGTTAGCATAATGAACTTTGGTTTTACCTAATAAACCATTGAACCTTAAAATTTCTTAAACCAACTGGTTCTTAATGCCACATAAGTGTTATATCTTCTAAAATCAACATGTAAGTTGTCACTGATTCACTTTCTCCACTTCTAAACCACAAAACCAAACACCCCTTTCAAGGCACTTTTCCATTGACATGCCCCTTCAAGGCACTTTTCCATCTTCTGAGATTTATAATCCATACGTTTGTTATATTCATAAAAAAAAAAAGATTTGTTATTTTACACGGCCTGTTTTGACCCGTACCAAAAATAGATTTTAGTTTCCATATTAAGTCGTACTAAAAGATGAATCATTTTTTACGAATATAACGAACATATTGATTGTAAAACTAAGACATTTGAAAGAAGGTTGCGGAAGTATTAAATGGGCCATATAGTTAGAAAATGTACTATACGACCTAAAGTGCCTGAGAATAAAAAACAAGTATTATTCTAAAACTGAGAACATTTTAATGAGAATACTACCAACTCGAGTTCCCAAAAAGTTTCCAAATGGCACAACTTTTTCTGTCACAATAATCGTGTGCTATTTTTATTCTCAATCTAGATTTAAACAGTTACATGACAACTTTATTCCAATCATATGAAAACTAATTACAAATATGTTTTCTTTATGTTTCAGAAAAATCTCTGGAAAGCACAAATTATAAAACAGCTTTCTTATAGACATCATATGAAAACTGATGCACATTCAGCTTAATTTTAATGCACAAAACAACTTTAATTTAAACATATCATGCCAGTCATAGAAACAAACCATATTAAGTAATGCAAAACTAAAAAAGAAAAAAAAATCACATCAAAGATACATAAAACTGTACTTCACACCATAAGGGATCCAATTCCCAAATGCAAATCGCAAACCTAATACAGTTCAACAAAAGTATAAGAATTCCTTAGACATCATTTTTCTGTTTCTTAACACTGACTTGGATACAAATTCTTTTTCCAAACAAAGCATAATGAAACTAAGAAATGTTCTTAAGATGTTTTTGTATACGCATAAACCTATTCTTCAAGAGCTTCATTTTATTCTCAATTGGCATTTTGAGATATTCCTCCGTTTCTTTCACAACACTTATACAGATGTTTAGATCTGTTTTGAGTATTCTTGAAAGATACTTCTTCCTCAATTCATAAATCTGTTCTGCCCCCTCATTCTTGAATCCACATTTCCAATTCTTCACTGCAAATTCCATATATGTCTCCATATGGCACATCATAAAAATACCACAATCTATACAATTATCTTCTATTCTCCAACTCATTTATACTCTTTTACAAACTGCCTTCTTCATCGAGTTAAGTTTTGGATGTTCTACAAATGCAAAGTAGCCGAAGAAAAGTCGTTTGTGCAAAGAATATAATTGAACTTCAATAAATATTTTAATGCACATAGTGATTCATTTTTTAGCATATACAATGTATAAATATGTTGTTACAATTCATACCATCGTCTTCAAGCTTTCTCCATATCTCTATCCTCCACAGGTATTTCACTTCCATTTTTTCTGTTGTCCAATATTTCTATCCTTTGATTTTACTAATTGAAGACAAGCAGATAGTAGTGAGATTTTTCCGTTAGAATAGGGAAGAATACCTGTTCAATTATATGTTTTGTTACAACACAGTAATATATGATATACTTCAACATGCGTATGCCAAGTACTCACTGAAAAGTTGTTTTTGCAAAGAACATAATTGAACATAGGCACATTTAGCTCGACCATAATGCACAAAACAATGTTTTTAAACCATAACGCCTTGAGTACCCATGTATATCACTTTTACTAACTTCTTGTGAAGATGAAGCACATTCTGCTCGTTTTCAATGCACAAAAAATTGTTATTTTAAACCATAACGTGATGAGTATCTAGATATATCACTTTACCGACTTCCGTTGAGTACATACGCATATAACTTTTACTAACTTACTATAAAAACTAAGGCACATTTAGCCATTTTGATGCGGAAAACAGTAATATTTCATACAAAGGCATGTTGATTGTCTAAGGATATGTCTTTTACTAACTTCTTATAAAAATTAATGCACATTTAGCCATTCAGATGCACAAAACAGTGATATTTCATATAAATGCGTGTTGATTGTATAAGAAAATGTGTTTTACTAACTTCTTATGAAAACTAAGGCGCATTTAGTCATTCTGATGCACAAAACAGTGACATTTTTGCACAAAACAGTGATATTTCATACAACGGCATGTTGATTTTCTAAATGTATGTCTTTTACTAACTTTTTATGAAAACTAAGGCACATTTAGCCATTCTGATGCACAAAATAGTTTTATTTCACAAAACTCATGGATTATTCAATCGTTTCGCGTTGTTACTATCTTCCTACAAAAATTAATGCACACTTAGAACATTTTTTAGTGCATAAAATATTGTTATTTCACACAACTTACAAGTTATCCAACTATATCGCACCTTTACTAACTTTCTATAAAAAAAATTAATGCACACTTAAGCCATTTTTTAGTGCACAGAACAATGTTTATTCACAAAACTCATGAAATTATCCATCCGTGTCGCATTTAATAACTTTCTATAAGAACTGAAGCACATTTAAACGATTTTATAGTGCACAAAATAATGTTATTCTACACAAATCAACGAGTATCAAAATATATCTCACTTTTACTAACTACCTACAAAAACATACGCTCATTTAGCCCATTTTCTAGTGCACAAAACAATTTTATTTCATACAACTCACAAGTATCAATATATCATACTTTTGCTAACTACCTATGAATTATATCACACATTTAGCTAATTTTCTAATGCACAGACCAATGTCATTTCACCACTTTTTTCTTCAGTTCCACTTTCCCCATTAGCATCCATACTCTCTTCTCGATCGTAAAAGCCTGTATAGTTCACTTATTATTATTCATCATGTTCTTAACGCAAAAAAAATTGTAAGACTTAACCAAGAACATGTTGATTTCCAACGCCTACCAATTTGCCTAACTTCCTATGAAAACTAATGCGTGTTTAATGCACAAAACGTGTAAGTTTTAGCCGTAAATATGCTGATTTCCCGCACTTATAAATTTGCCTAACTTCCTGTGAAAACTAATGCACAAAAAAGTTAAAGTTTCAGCCGAGAACATGTTAATCTGATTTCTAGTATGTATCACTTTGCCTAAATTCTTATGAAAACTAATGCGCATTTAAACCGATTTTAATGCACAAAAACATGTAAGTTTATCCAAGAACACTATGATTTCATACACATATCACTTTACCTAAATTCCTATGAAAACTAATGCGTGTTTAGCTTGTTTTAATGCAAAAAATAATGTAACCTCAAACAAATAACGATTATACAAACAAGTCACATTCTGACAAACATTTTATGAAAATACAATCAAATCTGGTTAAGATGTCACATTCCAACCAACATTTTAATGCACAAAACAATTAAATCTTGTTCTAATCCTTATTTTAGTGAACAAAACAATCAAAACTCTTTCTAATCCTTATTTTAATGCACAAATCATTTTTTATATCAAAATCTTATAAACAAATCACAAACCATTAAGATAAGGGGCCTAAAAAAAGTCCCTTTCTAATACAGTTCATAAAAAAGAATCCAAATTGTCAAATCATACAATTAAAACTAACAATTAGGGTTTTACAATTAAAATTTGATGAGCTATTTGGGATAAAAGTAACATACCTTTAAATCTTTAATTAAAGTTTTATTGAATGGTGGAGAGATCCAAGATAAACTCTTGATACTCTCTTTTCACTTCGTCTTTTTGTTGCTGCTAATATTTCCGCACAAAATGCATTTAAAATCAGGTTCCTGTATGATAATATGAACAAAAGCAGTCTTATTTTACTTACCATTTCTTTTCTCCGCCATTTTTGATCTGTAAAATTATGGATTAAAGCTTCGGTGAAGAACTATTGATTTTCCGATGAGAGTTATATGATTGGGAGAGAGAGAGTAGGTGAAGAATGAATTAGATTAAGGTTTAAAATAGGTATATTATTAAAAGACGGGTTTGCCCTTCCAGCTTTAATATTATTTATAGCTTAATCTCATCCATTGATTTTAAATCTAATGGTCCAAAATTCTTCTTATTCTTTTTACTAAAAATCCTCTTTTTATTTTAACTCTCCCCTATATATATATATATATATATATATATATATATATATATATATATATATATATATATATTTTTGGCTAGTGAGAATAAATTATTGAATTCTACCAATGTGAATGGAAACTTGGAAAATTGGATTGGTCTACTTGACATGCAAAGGTCAAATTTCGTAACCAGTTGTATCAATGATTATTTGCAATTTACCTGTATATATTTGCTAAAGAAAAATTAGGACTATATAGTTTTGTATGTGCACGACAACGACTTTGTACGTACAAACCCATGGCACGTCTTTCCTTCCTAATTTTAAATCTATATGTATTTGATTTCGATTCCTAGGTGTTTTGCTCATGGCAACGTATCATTGTTGTTATATTCGTGTTACATTTCAATCACTTATTTCTACCTCTCATGATTTCTTATCATAAATAACTATTTTTTCCGTTAAAATATGTCTTTCTCACAAGAATAAGATTCAAGAGATGAAACGGGTATTTCTCCTAGCGGTGTGTGAGTAAACCGTTCAGAAATTGTGAGTTCGGTTATGAATTATCCATCGATATATTTGAGTTATAAGTAATTTATTTATCCAAAAGAAGTAGGATTGAAGAGATTCTTGGTACAATGAATATACATGACAATCTTGATGGGTAAAGTTGATTTTCACATAAAGCGATTACTTGGTTTGATATTCTCTATAGGAGTTAAAGTTCAAGATTCGTAAAAGCAATAAAAAAGTTACTAGAAAATTATTTATTTATAATTTATAAAGATTTGGCATAAGAGGCCCAAGGATTTTTGCCATATATGGTTTGATATTCTACTGGCTTTATACCCCTTTTTTTTCTTTTCTTTTTTTTTTTTTTTTTTTTTTTTTTTTTTTTTCTTTTTTTTCTTTTTTTCATAATTAAGTAATCTCTTTTTTGTTTAAAAAAAAGGTAGATCTCTTTTATTTATTGAAAAAAAATAAGACATATCTTGAGTCGCGTGAAACAAAAATTAGAGGATACTAACAATTAGCCTGAGATTCAAGGATCATTCTAAATCATAATTGTTAAAATATCATTGTAACGTAATAGAAGTCGAGAGAGTCGAACTTTCAAAATAGGGCTTTCTACTAAGAAGAAATTTGTCAACCAGGATCTTGTAAACACAAACAAATGAACCATTTACAACAATGTTTAAAGTTACTTATTTTTATAGATCTTCAGAAAAGATCATTTTACTTTTATATCACTAATCCAAAGGATCTTTTTTTTGGGTAAAGGGTATTGCCCGGTAAATATATAATCAAAAAATAAAGTTAAGTATAAATGGAATGTAACAGAATACCACATTAACCTCAAGCAAAAAGTTTATAATCCAAAGGATCTTTCAATCACATATACGTGTCAATTTTGGTCATATTATCGTCGGCAATTGTAGTCTAAACACACACACAAATCTAGAAGACCGGGTCACTTAAGATAACTCTCTCTCACTGACATATGATACAATTGTTAACTTACATGGTAAGCCTCGGTTGATTAGTACCATAAGCTAATGCAAACGCATCGCTTATCAAATTACTGCAACAAATTAACAAAAGAGAAAATTATAGAAATAGTCGGATTTTGCTCTCTAGATTCAATATTTGGTAAAAAAAAAAAAAAAAAAAAAAAAAAAAAAAAAAAAAAAAAACGCGAAAAAAACTCTTCATAAAATGGTCATGTTTGACTGTGCGACTAATCGAATTCACCCCTTTTTTTACACATGTTCATTGCAAGTACAAGACTTTGGTTGAGTTTAATGATTATGGTGACCCACAAAATCTTACAAAATCTCCACCCTGCTAAAAAACCCTTTTGTCTTATATGTCTTAAATTGCTCGACCAATGACTATGCAACTTACGCCTGCTCAAACGGAGCCTACATACTTCTTAAAAACATAAAAAGTTTTTTCTTTGAGATTTTTTTTTTTTTTTTTTTTTTTTTTTTTTTTTTTTTTTTTTAAATCTATTTTGTGTTTTTTTTTTGGTTTTATAGGCCCAAGGTAGCTCTAATCGAACAAACTTGAAGCAACGTCCAACATTTGTTAAGAATCGTATTTGTTATTTTGTTAGTTAAAAAGCCATGCTTGTGATAACTTCTTCAAGTTAAACGATGTCATAATATTTTGGAATGACTTGTTTACAGGTGTATTTATCAAATAAAAACCATAAAAAAAACTTTCATGAGATTAATGTTGTTTTATCATTTTCTTAACTTCATTCATCTCTTGAGTAATTTTATTATTCGTAAAGAAATTTTTATTACATCAATCAGTATAAAAACGGTTGATATGTGCAGTTTTATTGCACGAGTCCTAAAAACATGACCCATCAAGGCATAATCCCAAAAGTAATTGCATTTTGTGGAAAACTAGAAGGGGTTGAATAGTTTTGCGCCTTTTTCGTTTTATTAGTTTTGTAAAAGATAGCTTCTAAAGTTTAGATGAAAGTTTCAAATCTTTAATGCGTAAATATAGATACAAGTTTATTTACAATTTCGTATAAACACCACTTATGTATAATGCACAATTTCAAAACTCTTTAATGTGAGAATGGAGATACTAGTGTATTTACGATTTTATATAAACACTACTTAAGTTTGATGTTTGGAAATAGTTTATAATTTCGCATATCATATGTAAGTATATATATATATATATATGTATAAGTGTTTTAATATAAGTTTGTGTACTTGGTTTGTTTTTTAAAAGACTAATATTATAAATGAGTTTTAGTTTGATCTTTATGTGAAATCAATATGTGCACTACACAAGCAATTATAACTATGAATGATATGCAAGTAAGTAATTAATCAAAGAGTAAGAGATGGAAAGATCAAACCGAGAGACAAATGATTTATAGTGGTTCGGCTACAAGGACACCTTCCTTGCCCTACTCCACTCCCCGAGTCACCTACTCGAGAGTTTTCTTCACTAGATCAAAAACCTCCTTTATGGCGGAGAAAACCTTACACACCAATTAGCACACCACAACAATATCACACCACAATCACAACTTCAACACAACTTCTTCACGCCAATCTTTTTCACACCTATCTTCTACACACCAATCTTCTACACTTCAAATTTCTTCACAACTTTCTACTTTGCTCCTAGCTTCTTCACAACTTAATACTTCCTAACCGTTTATCTTCATGCCACTTGTTTCTTTACACCTTCACTACTAAGTCCTATGCACTACACCAAGATATACACTACTTCACAACTACTAGGCTTGAAGGTCTTTTCAACTTCAAAGCTTCAACTACTTTGTCTTCACAATTATCTCCACTTCAATGAACTACCACACCTAATTTCTTCTATCACTAATCCTATTCACTTCTACCTCTTCACTACTAGTCCAACTTCACACCTTCAATAGATCTAGATCCTATATCTAAATCTATCTAACCAATGTATACACAATGTTCACAAGAAAGAAATTGATGTACAAGATGAACTAAATAAACAACTTAGATAGCAAGATGATACTAAGTTGTAATACTCCTAATCTTGATGAGTAGGAGTATTCTTCTCTTTGCACTTGAAAGAATGAGGCTTTGGATCACTTGGAAACAAAGGCTTATGAATTGTATGATCAAAGGATTTTTAGGATTGAAATGGAGATTTGAATCAGAAAGTTTATGTGCAAAAAGGTGAGGAAAAAATTCAGGTTTAAGGTGGTATTTATAGGCAACAGAATCTGACAGAGGAGCGTGGCCGGTCCCCTTAATTCATGGCCGGCCCCCTTAAAATTAAGGGGACCGCCCTTTATAATTAAGGGGGCCGCCCAGCTGAAACGGCCAGATTCTTTGTCTTTTAGTGGGGAAAGTTTATTTGGTGAAAAACTAACTGATTTTGGTTAAAAATTTGAATTCATATATTTAGTATGAATAAAATATTTTTCTTTATTACCAAAAGTGTTTTTCAAAAATATATAATATGTTTATATAATTAAATAAACTTTGTATTAGTTAATTAAATACCCCTTTGATCATAAATTGCACTAAACACTTTGTTTATTCATACCTTAAGTGATTAGTTGGTGAAAGTGATTATTTACCGCTAAATACTTGTTTACGTCATAATATTTGGATTTGATGAGTTTGAGTTTTGTGATTATCAAAACATAGAGATATCGAAAGATATGAATAATGTTTTTAGTCAATTATTTATATCAACAATCTCCCCCTTTTTGATGATTACAAAACCTAAACTTATTAAATCCAAAAGTTAATTTTTAGACAAGTATTTAGTAAGTTTACATTCACTTCTCCCCCTTTTTGTAGAATCAAAAAGGTTTAAGCCAATAGATAGAAAACTCCCCCTTGATGTAAGCTCCCCCTCGTTTGAGGGCACCAAAGGTTCGAGAAATAGGATTCTTGCAAGAAAAATATTAGAAGCACAAGCATGGCACAAGCAAACACATATAGCATAACATCAACAACTAGTAAGCATGGCAAGGATAATTTGAAACATATATCAAATCATTCAATAATAGAAAATGATTATGTCAACCCATAATCATTGTTACAAAGCCATAAAAGTAGAATTACAAACAACGTAGAATATCCTAATGTGCCAACAAGGAGTGTCACCAAACTTTCTTGAATCCCAAAATGGTTGAGGAGTTTTATTTGAAAATGAGAAACATAAGCATGTAAAATGCTTGGTGGTTTAGTTGAGGTAAACATTTGGTTCCATGAATGTTGTTGGGTTTGGAGATGTAGAGCTTGTAGGTGGTGAACTTGAGGATGGGTTTGTTGATTGAGGGTTTTGATGTTGTTCAAGTGATGGTGTTTGTTGAGATCTAGTAAGAAGATACTCAATCCAAGTAAAGTGCTCATTCAATGCAATGGTTTGTTGTTGAAGGAAGATGCAACAAGGGCAATTGTTGACATGCTTCTCAATTTGGTTTTTGTTATGTAGCGATGATGGTGAGCTTGATTGTGGTGGATCCAAATTGCGTTGAGCAAGATGTAATGCTAAAAGAGCACTAAGCTCATGTGCCTCTTTTAGCTCCTCAACGAACTTCAAGTGTTCGAAGGAAGGTGATGGTGGTGGAGTTTGATAGTTGTCTTGTGTGAAAGTTTGCACATGCAACATGGGAGTGGCATGTGAGGTTGTAGGATGTGGTGGTGGTACTCTTGGTGGTGGAGACATGATTGAGCTTGGGTAATCATGAAAGCATGATATGGGTGGAAGAGGTTCTTCATGAGATGATGATGTTTTTGTTGAATGAGCAACATGTGAGGTGTTGATTGAGAGGTTGGGATTGTTGTTTTTGGGATTGAGCATGCTCATCATAAGAAGAGGCATGAATGAGGGAATGAGAGGATGATAGGTTGTGAGATGAATCAATGTTGTGGGTTTGAGGTTTAGTAGTTGGTTGACTTGGAACAACATCACTTGAGTTATGACAAGAATCAAGTTTCCTCCTCCAAACGGGTTTGACGGAGATCCTTGCGGTTCTTGAAATCTTAGGTTTTTGGTTGTTGGGAGATGACATGGTTGGGTGTGATGGCATTAATGATGGGAAGAGGGTATTTATAGTGTATGAGAAATGTGGTTTAGGAAGGTAAATTTTGAGGGATAACATGGGACAAAATATGTTTGTGAATTTTGGGAAGTATAGGCTGAAGTGGGTCAAAAAGTGATAAAGAAAACAGTATCCCCAACCATCAGATGGCCGGTCCCCTTAATTAGGGGCCGGTCCCCTTAATTTTAAGGGGGCCGCCCATCTGGTGATTCCCAGAATGCCAGAAATGGGTTTTTGGCAGAAAATCTTCAAAAAGGTTGTGTTTTTGAATTTGGATTCAAGTAAGTTCAACTCTTTGAGGCAATATAGGACATACTATTCATGAATGTAGAGAGTGATAAAGAAATAATTGAAATAAGCAAGAAATTTTTAATAATCATGCTATCAATTTATTTATCAATTAAGATATGCAATTAAGAAGGCAATAAGGCAAATAAACTAAATGTGCAACTATATGAAAATAATAACATTTAGCCTAGAGCAAACATATTGATGGTTGTTAACAAGTAACAAATGGGTGGATATAATTATATGGACTTCAAGACTTGTTACAAACAAGATCCATGTGGGCAAGTCATGATTCTCATGAAATAATTTGATTAAATTGTGAATGTCATTTCCAATAGAGGTGTATGACACATGTGAGAAAGTTAAATATGTTTTAAGCAAAACGTTTTTAGTTTTATTCAACAATGTTTTGAAGTAAATTCAAGTGTGCATTACAATAACGTAGATTGAATTTTGTTTCATAATGTGAAGAAAAACAAAATAAAAAAATTTCGATCTCGTTTTTGATTAAAGCAATGGTTATGAAAGAGGTTTTAGTTAAGAAAAATATTTCATTCAAAAAGAGAGAAGTTTTAAACATGATGTTTTGATCATGATAATCAAGAAGTCGCAAGTGAAGGATTTGAAATGGAAGCTTGTCATGCTTCAAGAGAATCACTTAAGCCCATTGTCGCACATAATCATCCTTAATGACACCTAAAGATATTAAAGTGAAATGATAGATACTAATGATCTAAATGCAATGGGATAGGGAGTAGCAAGGTAAATAGTTCATGGATACAAGATAAACATATGTATATATGTATACAAAGAACATCATAATATCAAGTAGCAAACAAATATCAATTATAATGCATCTATTGAAGCAACTAGTAAGATCATATAGCTTAAGTGGAAGGGTTCTACTATAGATCATGGAAGATTTAATAAAAGTGATACTAGACTAAACAACAAGAAGATTAATAATGCTAATATCATGTATGCATATATTAGTGTTAAAAATCTAAAAGCATAGCAACATATCAGTTAAGTTTTATTCACACACTAATTAAAACATTCTAAAGTATAATATAACATTGACAAGTTTTAGAAAAGAAAAACTTATCTCAGGTCCAGCTTTTCAAAAAGGATGGGCATGATGGTGAAAGAAGAAATTTAGGAGGCTTCATCATGAAATAGTACCCAATACACCATGATACCAATACTCCGAGGGTGAAGAACAAAATGCCGATACATGAAAAAATTCGCAACAACGTCATAGGCGAAACATTTGTAGAAAGTGAAACAGTATGATAGAGACCAATATCCATCAAAGGTAATAGAGCGAGATGAGTAGATCAACACGTAATAGGCTCTTCATTCATAAATTACCTAAACAAGATAAACAGCTTGGTACCCAGATTCTCATGGGTCCTAGTTGGTTAGATGACAACATCCATTGCATTTGAATGCACATGATGTGGATGTCGTCGATAAATACAAGAATTCATCAATAGTTTGTTTTAATTAACAAACAATGAATTTCTTGACTAGAATAAAAAGTAATGAATATTAATAGTATTAGTCCTAAATTTACTCACTAGTTTTAACAAATTTTATTTGTTTTGATACATTTGTTGAAGGATCATTTACGATAAATCCTAACCCGGTTTTATCATAAAATGGCTTTTGAATGTCGAGAAGATATTTTAAAGATTTAGAACTATTTTCGAATTTTGCCAATGTTTTTGCTTTTTCCTTTTCCATTTTAATTTCATGTTTGTAGTCTCGACATTTTTTACATTCAAGATCGATTTCAATATTACTTTCAAGTCTAGA
This sequence comes from Artemisia argyi, assembly GCA_030686995.1. Taxonomy (NCBI): domain Eukaryota; kingdom Viridiplantae; phylum Streptophyta; class Magnoliopsida; order Asterales; family Asteraceae; genus Artemisia; species Artemisia argyi. The sequence goes on from CM060683.1 coordinate 73,314,331, forward strand.
CATTTTATCTTCTAAAATGGTTTCTTTTTCAAAGTTGTTTTCAGTGGATGTTGAAAATTCGTTCTTAAAAATAATTTTTGAATCAATGTTGCAAAAATGTTTGAAGTTGTTTTCCAATTTTAAAAATTCTAATATAAATTGATCATAGCAAAAATGTTTAGTTTTGGATTGTACCTTCTTTGTAGTTGTACATTCTTGACATGCTATACGGTGATCAATTCCATATTCCATGTCGCTCCATGTTTTGTTTGTGGTTCCACTTGAATCTAGAAACATGTAGTTCTTGCCGTCAATACTTGTGTTCTCATTTGTTTGAATATTCTCATGAGCCGTATTATCATCGTCTTCTTTGCATTTGTTGCACCATGATTTATTCACGCTCTTCCTTTGGATTTGACTCATGTATTCTTCGTTGTATATACCTTCAATGATCACATTTGAACTAGTAGTACATGTATTTACATCAACTAAATATTTATTTACTAAATTTTCTAGATTGACAATTTCTTGTGCAATATCACGTTTATCATCTTTGGTTTTACATTTCTCTTGGTGAATCTTTAAAAGACATTTCCAAATATCATTTGCCGTTTTACAACGAAATAATCTTTCATATTTAACTTTTGATAGAGTTTTGAGAATAAGTAATTTGGCTTTAGTGTTTTTATCAATATTAGTTTGAAGATTATTATATTGATTTTCAAAATCCATTTTGGTTGTTTTAAGATCACCAATTGAAATGATATGCCAAAGATCAAGATCTATTGATTTCACATAATTTTCAAATTTAGTATTCCATTCAAGAAAATGATCATTTTCAAATAATGGTGGTTTTTGCGTAAATTCCTCTTCTAGATATTTTTCAAATTCCATAGATCGTTACAAGTTTTAAAATACAATATATTTTAAAAATCTTGCTAGACGTGGCTCTTGATACCAATTGTGGAAAACTAGAAGGGGGGGGGGGTTGAATAGTTTTGCGCCTTTTTCGTTTTATTAGTTTTGTAAAAGATAGCTTCTAAAGTTTAGATGAAAGTTTCAAATCTTTAATGCGTAAATATAGATACAAGTTTATTTACAATTTCGTATAAACACCACTTATGTATAATGCACAATTTCAAAACTCTTTAATGTGAGAATGGCGATACTAGTGTATTTACGATTTTATATAAACACTACTTAAGTTTGATGTTTGGAAAGAGTTTATAATTTCGCATATCATATGTAAGTATATATATATATATATATATATATATATATATATATATATATATATATATATATATATATATATGTATAAGTGTTTTAATATAAGTTTGTGTACTTGGTTTGTTTTTTAAAAGACTAATATTATAAATGAGTTTTAGTTTGATCTTTATGTGAAATCAATATGTGCACTACACAAGCAATTATAACTATGAATGATATGCAAGTAAGTAATTAATCAAAGAGTAAGAGATGGAAAGATCAAACCGAGAGACAAAGGATTTATAGTGGTTCGGCTACAAGGACACCTTCCTTGCCCTACTCCACTCCCCGAGTCACCTACTCGAGAGTTTTCTTCACCAGATCAAAAACCTCCTTTATGGCGGAGAAAACCTTACACACCAATTAGCACACCACAACAATATCACACCACAATCACAACTTCAACACAACTTCTTCACGCCGATCTTTTTCACACCTATCTTCTACACACCAATCTTCTACACTTCAAATTTCTTCACAACTTTCTACTTTGCTCCTAGCTTCTTCACAACTTAATACTTCCTAACCGTTTATCTTCACGCCACTTGTTTCTTCACACCTTCACTACTAAGTGTCTAAGTCCTATGCACTACACCAAGATATACACTACTTCACAACTACTAGGCTTGAAGGTCTTTTCAACTTCGAAGCTTCAACTACTTTGTCTTCACAACTATCTCCACTTCAATGAACTACCACACCTAATTTCTTCTATCACTAATCCTATTCACTTCTACCTCTTCACTACTAGTACAACTTCACACCTTCAATAGATCTAGATCCTATATCTAAATCTATCTAACCAATGTATACACAATGTTCACAAGAAAAAAAATTGATGTACAAGATGAACTAAATAAACAACTTAGATAGCAAGATGATACTAAGTTGTAATACTCATAATCTTGATGAGTAGGAGTATTCTTCTCTTTGCACTTGAAAGAATGAGGCTTTGGATCACTTGGAAACAAAGGCTTATGAATTGTATGATCAAAGGATTTTTAGGATTGAAATGGAGATTTGAATCAGAAAGTTTATGTGCAAAAAGGTGAGGAAAAAATCCAGGTTTAAGGTGGTATTTATAGGCAACAGAATCTGACAGAGGAGCGTGGCCGGTCCCCTTAATTCATGGCCGGCCCCCTTAAAATTAAGGGGACCGCCCTTTATAATTAAGGGGGCCGCCCAGCTGAAACGGCCAGATTCTTTGTCTTTTAGTGGGGAAAGTTTATTTGGTGAAAAACTAACTGATTTTGGTTAAAAATTTGAATTCATATATTTAGTATGAATAAAATATTTTTCTTTATTACCAAAAGTGTTTTTCAAAAATATATAATATGTTTATATAATTAAATAAACTTTGTATTAGTTAATTAAATACCCCTTTGATCATAAATTGCACTAAACACTTTGTTTATTCATACCTTAAGTGATTAGTTGGTGAAAGTGATTATTTACCGCTAAATACTTGTTTACGTCATAATATTTGGATTTGATGAGTTTGAGTTTTGTGATTATCAAAACATAGAGATATCGAAAGATATGAATAATGTTTTTAGTCAATTATTTATATCCACACATTTCTTTCTTAAGCAATGTGATTCTCATGTGCAAAGTTGACATCTTTTTATTTGATTTGCTTGGCATATGTGTAAATTTTTGAATTTTTAGTGTGTCCACATTCTAGTAAATGTATGTGGGCTTATATAACAGAGTATCCGTCGCCACAATGAGCGGATACCTTGCTTTCTCAATAAACACAAAAATAAAACAAAGTGTAATAAATAAGACAGATAAACTGATATATGCAACAAAAAGAACAATAATAAAAAATAATATGGAATACAACTCATACAAAAAACAAAATAATAATAAAAAGAAAAAAGAAACTATTTACGTTTCCAAGAAAAAGGCCATCAAATATGTAAAAGTCGATCGAGTTGCCGAGTTGCCGTAAGTCATATAACCGCCAATCGAGCAATTTAAGGCGTATAAGACAAAGGATTTTTAGTGAAGTGAGGATTTTGTGGGCCACTATAATCATTCAGCCCAACCAAAATCATGTTCATGCAATAGACACATGTAAGATCGAACATGACCATTTAAAAAAGAGGGTTTTTTTTTTTTTTTTTTTTTTTTTTTTTTTTTTTTTTTTTAAGCTGAGTCTTGAACCTAGGGGCAAAATCTGATCATTTCTGAAATTTGTAAGTATTCATATAGTAGTCGTTTGTCACATGTATGTTTTCAAAAAATTAATGTTAAGGGTATATACCACTTTTAGTTAAATTCTCGACATAAATATATAGAAGTCTTGTCTTAATCAAATTCACCATGATGTCTCAAAAGATTTCGAAGATATTTACCTCACATCTATGACATCACAATTGTTGTATGTCATCTTCGTCATCCCTATTAATTTGTGACAAACCATATATCTTGTGTTAGAGGTTTTACACATCAATAATATGTATATGAGTTATAATTCTAGCTTCAATTAATGAACAACCAAAAAATTTTGACTTTTTTTGAGTTTGGACAAGCAAATAATCTTTTCAAATATGTCGATAATTTGTGATGAGGTACAAGTTCTCTCATTTCATTGGATCTCTAATAGAACAAAGGAAACTATTTCATCGTGGATAGAGTGGTGTTCGGACCCGATCAAGGCTTGCAAATTCTAGTTTTTTTAAAATGTTTTCCCATTGTTGTCATTTGGGTGTGTGCACACTGAATGAGTTGCATACTGATATGCAGGTTATGGATGCGTGCCTGTATTTGGCTCATAGGATTAGTTTTTGTGTATGTTGTTTGTGTCTGTTGTACCCTTAGCTTGTAATATTTTGGTATCTTGGGTCCTTTGCTCTTTAAATGGCTTATTTAAAAAGAAGGATGTTTTATTTAATTTATTTATTTATTTATTTATTTAAATTGTGTTTTGAGTGTAATATATCTTGTTGCTTTTCAAAATAATAATAATAATAATAATAATAATAATCCACTCAAAGTGCAAACTCTCATATCAAGCAAATAATAATCCGTGTACGTTTGTTGACGGCCCAAACTCAAAGCCGAATATTAGAGAATCACACACTCATGGAATTTTGACAATAATAAAACCGTTATAAATAGTGGGTATGTTTGGCAAAAATAAATATTGTTGGTGAAGATGCTGGAAAAGAATAAAATTGTAGCTTTTTTTTTTTTTTTTTTTTTTTTTTTTTTTTTTTTTTTTTTTTTCGTGATGCTGATGCTGAAAAAGATAAAATCAGTCATAATCTTTTAACAAGACTTAACTTCTACGTTGATGTTATTTTAATTAAATGGCTAATGTCAAGGCTTAAGCACATGAACAAGTTAGGACATGGTATGAACACATATGAGCATTTTATCAACATAATGATTCTTCCGGCTTAAAAATCCTTCATCTACTTGATATAATGCCCAGTAAACCAAGGAAGAAGATCGCAGAAAGGAAACCTGTTTTCCCTACTCCATAAACAAGTAGGGTTGGATCAGTTGGAAAATCCCTTGCCTCTTAACCTAGAGGTCAAGGGTTCGATCCTCACTCCCTACAAAAGGCCGGAGGTCCTTTTCTACCTTAGGTAGAACCGGAAGCAATCTTTCTACCTTAGGTAGGGGTATGGCTGTCTACATCTCAACTTCCCCCATACATCGTGAAAGACGGTATTGGGACCCATAACCCGTGGAAGACGGTATTGGGAGTTACTTTACTTTATAAACACCTTAACGATATCACGTACTAGATGCAATATCCACTTTTCAAAAAGAAATAAAAAGAAACTGTTTAAACTATCTTATGGTCGAAATTGGTATTCTTGATAGAGTTTTTCGGCTAATTAACACATTAAACTCATCTGTTACTTGAAGTGTAGCTTTGCATAACTTCATCTTTCAACTATCTTTAAACACATGGTTTAAAAAGGCGGTCTGAGGCGGCGCCTCGAGGCGAAACGGGCATAAAACGATTATGAGGCGGCGCCTCATGGGGGTGTTTTGGAACGTACGCCTCATGTACCCGAGGCGGTGTAGAAGCGTACGAGGCGGCGCCTCAGGGCTGAGGCGGTCAACGCCGGCGAATGCCGGTCAAACTTCAGATCTAAACCAATTAAAGAGAAAATAAGTGGTTAAATGGGTGGGTTTTGGTCGGAATCATGTTATAAACATGATACAATGATCCAATCATACCCAGAAACATGTTTGGTTGGATTTTGGAAATTAGGGTTCATGGTAAGATTTGGGATTTTTTGATTTAGAGTGTTTTAATCCAATTAAGTTAGTGGGTTTTGGTCGGAATCATGTTATAAACATGATACAAGGGTCGAATTATACCCAGAAACACGTTTGGTTTGATTTTGGAAATTAGGGTTCATGGTACGATTTAGGATTTTTTGATTTAGAGTGTTTTAATCCAATTAAGTTAGTGGGTTTTGGTAGGAATCATGTTATAAACATGATACAAGGGTCGAATCATACCCAGAAACAAGTATTTTTGGCCCATTGATTATGACTTTATTTGATGTTTAGTATTTTTTTTATAAGATATATAATTTCTATATTTTTTTTATTTCGCCTCGACCTTACGCCTCGGTTCGCCTCGAGGCTTACGCCTCTTGAGGCTAAGGGAAAACGCCTCGAGGCTCGTTTCCGTACTTTTAAACTTTGTTTAAACATACATGTCCAGTCAAGTATTATAATGCTATCAAGCAAACAAACAAACAGGATTTTCTTAGGACAATGTCACAGCCACAAGTTGTCAAATTGTGCATGTGGCCATTCTTCACAAGTGATATACTACTAGTAGTAATTCAGTTTGTCTGAGCCACCCATTCACACAAATTCTATCATCAATGGATTACTCATATCTTAACTTATCACAGACACAGCATATAAAGCAAGAATTGTAGCTTTACCTATGTGTTGTTTATCAAAAAATATGAATTCTTCTAAGGCGGCTGCTCTTTTCATATTGCTTAATGTAATTCTTTTCACCTGTGTTTTATCAAACAAGGTACCATGCCCTCCAGAAAAAACTCCAACGGTCCCTAAAACATCAGCCAAGTGCCCAAAAGATACCCTAAAGTTTGGTGTATGTGGTGACTGGCTTGGACTGGTTCATGAGGTCATTGGGGCTCAACCGGATAGTGAATGCTGCTCTTTGGTGAAGGGTCTAGCAGACCTTGAAGCAGCATTATGTTTGTGCACTGCTATTAAGGCAAATGTGCTTGGTGTCCTAAAGGTTAAAGTACCTGTTGCTCTTAGTCTGTTGGTCAATTCTTGTGGGAAAAAGGTTCCTAAAGGGTTCAAATGTGCATGACATTTTAACTTTTCTAATGTTTGTTTGTAATGTTTATCTGTTTTATGAGCTATAACACTGGATTCAAATGACAGTACAAGGAGAAAACAAGTAATTGCAGAGTGATCAAACTAATGTACTCAATAGTTATTATATTTATTAGTTATGTCGTTCTTTAATTTTGAAAAACTAATCCAGTGGTAAACCTGTCATATTTTACTAAACTATAATACCTACTCCCAGTGGCGCAGCTTCATAGGGGGGGGGGGGGGGGGGGACCCCCCGAAATTTTTTTTGCGATGTAGGGGTATATAGTTTTCGTGTAGAAAAATTTCGGTATTTTCGGTTTCGCCCCCCCAATTTAATTCGGTTTCGACCCCCCATAGTGTTAGGAAAAAAAAAAATTTAGATCCCGACCCCCCACTCGAAAAATCCAAGCTTCGCCACTGCCTACTCCAGCATTCAAGCAGTTGCAGTTCCAATTATGTTTTATTAACAATTAACGTATCAGCAAGAAAGCACAAAATAATCATCTCTTGTTACCAGAAAATAGCTAGATAAAACAATGTATGTTGCATGTTCATCAATTATGACAAAGAATCAAATAAGCATGTATTAGTCAACTTTAAGAACGTACCGCCGTGTTTTGTGACAATGATAACTAATGCTATTATCAATGGAATCGACCCATCTAAAAGATTGTTACTCACATTGCCATCAAATTTCTACAATGTTCATATGTGATTTTTCATGTCATTATCAGTTTTGTTTGTGCGAAACTGTCAAGCTATAATCTATCTGCAGTCATTGTTGCACTGTTATGCTAACGGTATTGATGCTGATACACGTGAGTTGATTTAGTTAATGTTCAATCGTCTAATTAATAATACCTGTTTGGGTAAAGAAAACTCTGGGGAATTATATCAGTTCATAACATATGTAACAGCACAGGTTAACGAATCTCATAGCATCTTAAAGGTGTATACCATACAAAGCAGAAGTTGACAAACACACAAGAGGTTGCGAAATCAGCACGTCTTCATTGAGGCCTTAATAGAACAAAGACCCGATGATGGCCAATCCGGCTCTCACTTAAACGACCAAGGTGACGAAGAACCTGCAAAATAAATGGACATTTCACAAGGCTGGCTTGGTTTTGAAAGTTAAATGTAAATGAATGTGAATACATAGCAACGCCAGAGTCATGTATCGAAATTTGATAAGGCAGTATAAGCACACACAAAAACAGAGGTGACCAAAGCCCTTAAAATGCAACTGAGCATACTAAATTTCTAGTCTCAATACTTTTTGCAACAAAACACAATCCCAGAGTTCAAAGTGGTCCCACTTCTTTAGTATTTAGTAAGACTCATCTGGTGATAAAAATAATGAATGCTGACAGAAAAGGTGCTTAGCATCTTACAGTTAATATTGCTTTCCCGGTATTATCAAGCCTCAGTGAAGGTCCTTTAACATCGGTTTCTAAAAAGAAGTGTTTGCCCTTAACTGCTTCAGCCTTCCCAATCTCTCTTAGTTCCTGCAATTACGAGGATAGAAAAGAGCATATAAGGATGATTACTTTAAAAGCCAGTACATGTCAAAGTCTTGACTTTATGTCTTTATATACTTCATCAGAGCTTATGATCCTAAAAGTGCAGTAACATCAGCACCTAAACACTTTTTTGTACTAAAGCTTAAATGTCGAAGAAGTCATATAAATAGGATATGTGTACTCACCAGAGCTTTGTCCGAGTTACCTTCCGTCAGCTTAAAAAGGAAAAGAAAGAAATGAAAATCAGTGGTTGTAAAATTACATTGAAATATAATTTTATGTGTCTTTAGAAACCTTTTTCTTAGGGGCGGTGATAAGTTGGGAATTTGCTTCAGCATAAGCAGCCATGTCATTAATGGCTGCATTGATCTTGTCTAGAGTTAGCCTTCCTCTCATATACCTGCATTTTGAGTTTTTAACCGAATATAGCATATCACATTACCATATAAATCAGAGATTCATTGAGAAGATGATTAAGTTGCAATCAATAACTCAGCAACTATATAATAAGTACAAAGATGATTGCACTTACGACGACAAGGAATTCAGTTCTTCATCGGTAATGTACCATAAAGGTGGGGAACCACGACCTTTTTTCTCCTATAATGTGAAAGAATATTGTGCAAGTTAGTAATTAAATAATTTAATCCACAGAGGAACACGGCATTATTATTAGTAAAGATGCAGCCTTGCCTGAAAGCATCTTAGTACCTTACGGTATAAGTTTCATAATCTTGAACAATATTATATTTAGCATAACAAGGTTATTATATGTAAAAGTGAGATACACTCATAAAACTTATTTTAAAAATATGAAGGTTGTTTTAGTTCATTTGATTCAAGTTAACTCAGAGAAACAAACTTTCCATTTAATACATGATCAAAAGCTTATAGATGATCATCTCCCTAGATCCTCAAGTTGATGTACCGTACCAATACTATTACAAATCTGTTAGCATGAGCTGCTGGATCATCCTAATATGTACAAGAAGTAAAGGGATGCTCACTTTGGGTAATGGTGCAGGCTCCTCCCTGGGTTCTTGAAATCCGAAAGGATGATCTTGTCGTGTAGGTTCCTCCATTAGGTAACTAGAGAGAAATGTGAAGCACACAATTATGAGCATTAGAATTGGACTTGTGCCCAAAAGAATGGCTGATCATATGAAAAGTAAGATAGACACAAAGAAATAGGCACCTTGCGCTAGTATCTTGATATCTAAGTTTTTCCCTTTCGGGAATATATGATGGAGCGTATGCAGACATATTCTGCAACTTCTGCTGTTGCTGAAGAGATGCTTGAATCAGCTTCTACATATAGATCAAGGAGCCAGAGTCAGTTTACTAGGACTAGTAAAGTATGTGATCAAGTCTGAACTTTGTAGTTCTAAGAAACTAAAGCTATTGCCCTGTATTCAAATATTTAGTATTCGAGGGTGTTTGGGATTGCTTACTTATTTTTTAAGCTGATAGACAGTTTAATAAACAGTATTGAGTATACTGAAACTGTTTATCTGCTTATTTCAAAGTAAACAAACCCTTTAACATTAGTAGCATACAAGCAATCCCAAACACCCCTTGCACATTTTCCACAGTTACATATTCTCAGATACAAATTTCTGCAGCTATCTCCACCATTCCAATTTAACATTTCCTAATCCTTCAATGTTATCAATTCTATACATTCTCACAGCGGTTTACGCGGCAAACACAGTTTTTCGTACATCTTAAAATTCCTATTTTCTTTCAGTTCGGCAAAGAACCTTAAATCCAAAATATTTACCTTCATAAACTTTTTCCAGTACACGTACATTACCAAAATAATTACCTTTCTATGAGTTTCGTAAATATGAAGTTCAACTTGAAGTAATACGGTAATTGTAGACGCAATCAATTATAACTGTTAGCTTTAAAAATGGACAATTATTGTGGGACATTTTAAAATACTAAGGTGGACAATAACTTTATGAATTACATGCCCCTACCCAAGGACAATACGGGGTAGGCAATGGACTCAGCGGCTCTCACATGAGAGTGTCTGCCCACTTTGGGGAACGTGACCATTTTTCTTTCGAAGTCCTCTCCTCCACAACAACAAACCCAATCCCGTCGGGCAGGGTATGGGGGAGGTAGAATGTAGACAAATCTACCCCTACCCCAGGATAAACCCGGGAGTAGAGAGACTGCTTCCAATAAGACCTCCGGCAAGTGAAGGTGTGTAGGTGAGGGAACAAAGAAAGGAGAGCAAAAGTGTCAGAGAACAAGAAGCAAAAAGCAGGCAAAAGAAAAAGGGCAAAAGTCAGGCGAAAATAGGCAAAACAAAAGCACAAGCAAAGAAGCACAAAAGCAGAAAAGCAAACAAAAACGCAAACAATACAAAGAACCAAAGCACCAAGAAAAGCATGCAAACCTAAGGGAGCACCACATAGCACAACAGGGCAACGCACGGGGCCTGAAGCAAAGGTAAAGCAAAAACGGGGCACCAAAAACCAACACACACGGGGCAAGGCAACAAAGAGACGCCTAAAAAGCCTAATGCCAAAACTACCTAAAGCCACGAAACACCTAGCCTGAGTTACTCGCAAATCCTAATTCTATTTCTCCACGCCTTCCTATCTAAGGTCAAAACTACCTAAAGAAACGAAGTCCTCTCCTCTAGAACCAACAAATTTACGCGCCTAAAGGCTGGCACCAAAGTTGGGGCATGTGGAATTTTAACTTTGAACTTAGGTCTACGCTAGAAAATCCCAAGCCTCAATCATACTTCCATTGCTTGAGTACAGCATTTTCTACGGCTCGAGTACAACATTTGGCCGATTCAGGCCGAGTAGGTCTGAATACATTATCACCGAGTAACAGGGACGGAACCCAGGCTAAAAGTGACCAGTGTACAATTTTTTTTAACTATAGTATAAGGAAAAAAAAATTAACAAAATACGATTTTCAGTTAAAATGATTGAGTTAAGTGATTTTCACCTATTAATAGACCAACTAAACAATAACTAGAAATACAATGAATTAAGACCGGGTGCATTTTCCAAAATTCAGAGTTTTTTACAAAAATAAGCACAACGAAATATAAATCTATCGAGTCCCGTGACACCACGGGACCCCCCTAGTTCCGTCCCTGTGAATCCTAGGCCGAATTTTACAACACTGCGATAAAAAATATTACCTAAAAGAAACACACATTTCACTACATATTTAACTTACTTTAGCTTAATTAAGCATCATAAAATCAAAAGCCCTAAAATAAGACGAAATAAAACTTACTTTAGCTTTAGGAATAGCTAGGGTTTCTTCGCGTAACCGATCTTTAATCTGCTGCAACTGCATCTCCATATTCTTCAACGTCGTATCCACAGCCGATAAATCCGTAACACTACTCGCAGGATACACTGAAAAACATAATCGTTAATCAAAATACAGCTAAAATTGAGCAATTAATTAAATTGGGACATACTGTTACGAGCGACGACGAGATCTTGGAGCTCGGCGATACGAGTGTTGAAGGAGGAGATTAGTGAGTCTAGTGATGACCCTGCTGCTTGGTTCTTGGCTTCCATTGTTATTCACTGATTTTGTTTTTCTCTCTCACACGGTGTGACAGAGAGAAAGGGCATTCAGAAATGGCGGGAAAATGCAACTGGGTGTTTGCTTTATTTTGGCGGGGACATTTTTTTGGGGGTTTTATATGTGAAAATCACAATGAGAGTTATACTCAATCTAGTTGGAGCGAGATATATAGAAAGTAGGATATAGATAGTCACACCTTTATTTGAGAGATCGGTGACCGGGTGAGTAACTCTAACTTCATACACAACTTTAGCTATTTTTAAAAACCAGGAGAGTCGGAGTTTACCGGAAACTATTTTTTCAAAAGCTTTTTCTTTTCCGGCTTTACAAAGATGTTACGGCATGTGAGGTTTAAACTTGAGAACTCTACTTTAATCTCAAGTTGGTTTAAATGAAAAGGTATGTGTATGTGAGTGAAGTGTGTGTATTTTGAATGAAAAGGTATGTGTATGTGAGTTTGGAGCGGAAGAGTTTGTCTTTGCATTTATGTGAGTGAAGTGTGTGTATTTTGAATGAAAAGGTATGTGTATGTGAGTTGTGTGTGTAAGTAGTGTGTGTAGAAAAGTGTATATGAGAATGTATAAAGTAGAGTGAATATTGTGTGGGAAAGTGTGGGAGACAAAAAGTATAAAGGTGTAAGACGTGTAAGGAAATATTTAGAAGATGTTGGGAGGTTTGGAGGCTTTGTCTTTTGTGAAAGAGTGATCAAAAAGAGATTAAGAATTAATCAAGTTGTCATTAGAAAAAAAAATATTTGAACAAGCATGATTATAGTTGAGAAAATCAAATGTTACTTATAATCTCAAGTAACTCAACGTCGAGAATCCACAATATCATAACTCGTGACTTTCCACGACTCGACGTACTCAACTAACACCTTGGTACAAATGAGCCAAGTGCTTTTCATTATTGTAAAGCATATCCAATGCGGGAGAGGATGCGTTTACGCAAAGTGACATTTAACTTAGTTTGACCAATAAGGGAGTAAACCCGTTACGTGATTAGAGAAGACGTAAGCACGGGCTATGAGCATATAAATGCTTTCACTTGATATTACGTGAAATATATAAGCTCCTTAGGTTTAGAAAAGCCTTGGCTAGAGGCGAGAGTTAGAAAACATAAGTTGGTGTTTTCTCGAAAACGGGTATTTTAAAAGTTGGATCTCTCTAATCCTAAAACTCGTTTCGAGTGTTCTCAATTAAGCACATAACATATTGTTGGGATCATAGTTTTTACTATTTTATCAAGTCTCGGTCATTTGTAATAATAGGTTACTTAAGTTACTAGTTACTTTTATTTATGTTATGTTATTAGTTTACTAGGCATAAGACAAATGGGCCTTAAAGCCCATACGAAATCCAAGAAGGGAGGACTAGGAGTGTTGCCCTAGCTCCTCACCTATAAATAGAAGTCTTAGGCCATTGTAAAACTTGGTTGTTTATTTGAAATCATAAGGAAACTCTTGCTCTTATTATTCTCTTATTCAAATATTCATCCCATCCTTATATCTATCTCATTCTTGTTTGTGTGAAATCAATATGGTGACCTAACAAGTGGTATCATTCGCCATATGAAGGTGTAGCTTTTGTTTTTCATTGATTTCAATCTTAAACTTGTCATTTAAATCGTTTTTTTGCTAAAATTTTAGTACTTTCTTGCTTGTTTCTTGATTTTTATCACATATTTACTTACAAACTTGTGCTACAAATCAAAACAAACAAAAAAGTTCCAAACTTTTATCCAAAAATACGATTTGGGGTCTTGTACTTGTTTTCGAAATTTTTTGTAGTTTTGAAAAAGTTTATAAAGTTTTCAACTTTCTTAAAGATCTCATCATTTTATACCTAAAAGTACAAGACTCTTGCAATAGAAACAAGTTTTTGACTAGCTTTCTTTGAAAACAAAAAGTACCCAAATTTCGCAATCTCTAAACTGCACCAATTTCGAAATCTTGTGAATTGGCTTCATATCGACTTACGAATCGTAAACTCAGTCTTTTCTCTCTTGTATAAGGAAGAAAAGTACTTCGATTTTTGGTAAACTTTCGAAATTGTACAATTTCGAAAGTGTGTTTGTGACATTTTGTTCTCGAAAAATTTCATTAATTTTTCGAAATCACAAGGTTTTCGAAAAATATCTCTGAGTTACATTTTTCGAAGTTATACTTAGTTTTCGAGAAACTTTCTTTCGAAATCCCACATTTTTCGAAAAACTCTGAGTTACATTTTTCGCAATCTCTTAAGGACATTTTTTCGCAATCACAAGATATGTTACTAAGTTTCGCAAACTTCTACTTGGGCAAACTTTTCGAGATTTGGCAAACCTATACCTTCTACAAGATCCATCTTTTCACACAAGTGTTTCATAATGTCTCAACCACCGTACTACTTTAACAATCCTCAGCAACATCAATATCAACAGTATCATCTGCAAAATCAGCAACAGCAACAGTATCAATAATCACCACAACATTATCATCAACCGGTTTACTCACAACAACATAATTTCATGCAACAAATGGTTCCGATACAACAATCTTATCCGATGTCACAACCACAAAGCCAACTTCCACCAAAACCTACTCACTGGTTTGACAGGATGTGTGAAGCCATTTCAACTCAACAATCCAGACACGAAGCAGGCTCTCCTGACACCCCACCAATGCTAACACCGGGTAATTATGTTCAATGGGCAAGTCAATTCTTAAGGTTTATTGAGCTCAAGAAACCCAATGGTAAGTACATGAAACAATTTATCCTTGAAGGACCATTTCCTTGGCCTGTTAACTACGTTGGCGGTGACCTACAGGCTGATCCTCCGGTAGCTCCAACTGCCGTGCGTGTTCCTGAGTCTCAACTTACCGAGGAACAAAAACACCATCGTGAAGCAGATGAGTATGCTATGTCTTACATACTTCAAGGAATACCAAATATCATATTCAGAAGTGTTAATGCTCAAACAACTGCAAAAGCTATGTGGGAACACGTTCATCTACTGATGCAAGGCACACAACTGAACAAGGAAGACATGGAATCTAAACTTTACTTGGAATACACTAACATCATAATCGAACCAGGGGAATCTCTTGAGTCTTACTTTCATCGTTTCACTAATGTCGTCAATGATTTAGAGAGACATGATATAACTCTTCCAAGAATTGCTGTCAATACAAAGTTTGTTAGTAGTCTGGGTCCTGAGTGGCAAAAGTATGTGACATTTGTGAGACAAGCCAAGAATCTTCACAGGGATCCATATGGATTGTTGTACAACTATCTCAAGCACTATGAGTCTGAAGTTGAAAAAGACAAACTCGCCCGAGGAGGATACACATCACCACCTACCTCTAATCCCCTTGCACTCGTTGCTCAAACTCTTGCTTCACATCCTCCGATGTCTAATCATGCTTATGATCAGGAACAAAATTATTTCAGTCACCAGCATCCTCCTGCTTCTCAACACGCTTCTAATCAACTTGCTCCATATGACAACAATGATAGCATGTATTACTCTAATCAGTTTGAAGATGATGATGATGACGTCAATACGTTGAATCAAGGACTTGCTCTTGTTGCTCGTGCTTTTAGCAAATTCTCCAACAAAACCAACAACCGTCTTCGTTCTTCATCAAATACAAGAAACCAAGCTGTCATTCAAGATGGTCGAGTTGAGATTCAGAATCGTAATTCAGGACGTTCAGGTGGATATACTGGAAATTCTGGACATGGACAAAGAGTTAACAACAATGGGGGATTCAGAAACAATCCAGGTGCTCCTCAGCGAAGTAATGACAATGCTGCTAGTAACAACACAGTCTCTGGGAATGCGATATGGTGCTACAATAACGAATGTCATCGCGGTTGTGTTTTTTGTCCTGAACTTAAGCTCCTCACATTTCAAAATCTTTTGTTCCATCAAGAGAAATACCTGAGAAATCATGGTATGTTACTGAGTCTTACGTTTCATCTTCCAATGGAGCTCCTGTCAAACCCGTGGCACAAGTAAATGGTCCATTACCTTCTTCTGGTCATGTGACACCATTACCGACACGCTGTAAAGTTTTAGACTATTTTCAAACATTCATGAAAGGTATCGATATTTTGGAAAACGTCATTGAACAACATTCGGAAATTAAAATTCATACTTTTCAATCAGCTTACGAGCGGGAAAAGCGAGACATTTTTCAAAAACAAATTCTGCCTTTAGTTCATCATTTGCGTTATTGTGCTATTCGTTAGGAACAGGAACTCCAAAAAGAAGTTAAAGATATGAAAGAAATTTTTGCTCTTAATGAAAATGCAATTTTGTTTCAACAAAGCAAAAACCGATTTTTGAA
Organism: Artemisia argyi; assembly: GCA_030686995.1. Lineage (NCBI taxonomy): Eukaryota > Viridiplantae > Streptophyta > Magnoliopsida > Asterales > Asteraceae > Artemisia > Artemisia argyi. The sequence goes on from CM060683.1 coordinate 73,330,348, forward strand.
AGCAGATTCTGATCGACTCTTGGAACAACTTCTTCAGGCTGATTTTCATAGTTCTCTCATGAATGAACTCCATTTTTCCAGCAATGCTGAATTATTCGCTGAGTACTGTGCTGAACTTGTTTCGTTGAGGTCACAAAATGAATCATTGAAACATCAAAATGAAACATTGCGTCAAAACAGTGATGATGTGATAAACAAACTTTCAAACGAAATTTGTCAACTTAAACATAAGATTGATTGGTGTCAAGCTCAAAGTATTGAAACTGAATTGCAATTATGTGCCAATCATGAGTCTCGTAAAAACAAATGTCGTCTACGTAAAAAAGAAATTGCGGAGTTAAAAAATGAAATTGCGGAGTTAAAAATTGAAAACGTCGAATGGCAACAAAACCGCGATGACATTCGTTATTGCAATGGTTTACTTGAGTCTGATATTCAGGACAAAAAACACATCATCATTGATTTGAAAGAGAAAATTAAGCTACTTCAAAAAGGAAAGTTCATTGACACCACTGTGATTGCACCAGGAATGTTTCAAATAGACATAACAGATAAGGCTAAGCATGCTAAGAGTTCTAATGTTAGCTCTTCCACTTCCACAGGTCTAGTTTCCCCTAAGAGCGTTAGAAGCCCAAAGCCAAAAAGAGTTAAGAAGACTAAAAAGAGTAGGCTCTCGCAACATAAAAGTGGAACACTAGAAGTGCAAGAAGTAGAAGATCACCTTAGGAACTCGAATAAAACTAATGTTGCATCTGATTTAGATTCTAATCTGGAAAATTGTAATCCAAATCTTAATGTAACGAATGCTGAACCTTCAAATGTTTTGAATATTAATGCATCTTGTGTGTTTTGTCGTAAAAGTGTGTTATCTGGTGATCATACCAAATGTGTAGCTAATAATCTCTTACACCGCAAAAAGAAACGTAGATCCGGCTCTTCTTCTAGGTCTACTAATGCTTCTAAGTCTACCTTAAGAAAAATGCCTACTACAGTTTCTAAAGATGTTGTAGTCAACCCACAAGCAGCAATCAACAATTCTAGGAACCCGCCCAAAGCTAGTGCATTCACTAAGAACAAAGCAAAAACTAGTTGGAATTGGCAACGTTGGTTACAATACAAACCAAATTTTAAATGGATTCCTAAATTGTTAAATACTTGCATTTCTAACCAACAGGAACCCACTATTTCCTCGGGTTCCACCCTTACTTCTGTTCCATCTCTGTCGTCTTCTTTTGATGCAGGTGGTTCAGATCATTCTCTGGATTGTTGATAGCGGTTGCACCCGACATATGACAGGCAATCTCAAACTGTTAAAGAACTTTGTCTCAAAGTTTATTGGAACTGTCAGATTCAGGAATGATCAATACGCTTTAATCATAGGTTACGGAGACTACATGCATGGGAACATTGAAATTAGCAGAGTTTATTATGTTGAAGGCTTGGGTCACAACCTCTTCTCAGTCGGTCAATTTTGTGATGGAGATTTAGAAGTAGAGCATTTCGCGAGAAAACCTATTTTGTTCGTGATCTACAAGGAAATGATTTGATGTCTGGCAAACGTGGCACTAACCTTTATACTATTTCAATGTCAGACATGATCGCTTCATCTCCAATCTGTCTTCTATCCAAAGCTGAATCGACTAAATCTTGGTTATGGCATAAACGCCTTTCTCATTTGAATTTCAAAACGATGACTGATCTCGCTCACCACAAATTAATTAAAGGCTTTCCAAGATTTCGTTATGCCAAAGATCATCTATGTCCAGCCTGTGAACAAGGAAAAAGTACTCGTGCTCATTTTCCCTCAAAACCTGAACACAGTACTAATCATGTTTTACAATTGCTTCATATGGATTTGTGTGGTCCGATGCGTGTTCAAACAATCAACGGTAAACGCTACATTCTAGTTATTGTGGATGATTACTCTCGCTGGACTTGGGTTTATTTTCTTCGAAGTAAAGATCAAGCTCCTCAAATGATCATCACCTTTCTCACCAAAATACAAGTTCAGCTTCGAAACACTGTCAGAATTGTTTGAACTAACAATGGCACAAAATTTAAGAATCAAACTCTAAGGTCGTATTATGAGAAAGTGGGAATTGAACATCAAACATCTATTCCATGCACACCCGAACAGAATGGAGTTGTCGAAATACGCAACAGAACGTTAGTGGAGGCTGCTCGAACGATGTTAATCAACGCTCAATTACCAGATTACTTATGGGCAGAAGCTGTTTCAACCGCCTGTTACACTCAAAACCGTTGCATGATCACAAAATGCCACAACAAAACCCTATATCAGATTGTTCACAAAAGGAAACCAAACATCAATCACTTTCATGTATTCGGTGCTTTATGCTACCCAGTCAATGATCGTGATGATCTAGGTAAACTTAAAGCAAAGGCTAACATTGGAGTATTCATAGGTTACTGTGAAAATTCAAAAGGCTATCGGATCTGGAATCGTCGTACTCGGGAAATTCAAGAAACTATTCATGCTAATTTCGATGAACTCACTCAAATGGCTTCTGAGCAACACGGCTTAGGACCCGCAACCAACCGTCTTAACTTTCCGGTCTCTTCGGCTGAACCATTGTCACTTTCTCGTAAAGAAGTGGAAACCTTGTTTGCTCCATTGTTTGATGATACGCCTGTTAACCGTCCACCTGAGGCCACATCAAATTCCGCTGCAAACCTTGATCAACATCAAGTACCTGATACACCTCAACAAACAACAACTACTGTTGGAAGAGACGGTCCTCCAGTCATATCACCTACAACAACAGAACAAACCGGGTCCAACTCACGACAAGCAGCTGGAGATTCCATACCTTTATCAGTTCCACAACCCGCAGAGCATGACCCAGAACCATTCTTTAATCCATTTACAAATGCTCAACCTGTCCCCGACATTGCTGAGTCATCTACACGCAACATGGGTCCTGCTCACTTGCGAGATACTTATCAACTTCATCCTTCGACACACAAATGGACTAGAGATCACCCCTTAGTTCAAATTATTGGCCATCCAGATGCACCTATAATGACAAGACAACGCCTTCACACAGACGGTGAAACTTGCATTTATGCACTCACAGTTTGTGAAACCATACCCAAAAATGTCAAAGAAGCAATGACTTATGAAAACTGGATTGAGTCTATGCAAAAAGAATTCGAAACCTTTCAAAGATTAGAAGTATGGGAATTGGTTGAAAAACCTGAAGGCATCATCGTCATTGGTTTAAAATGGATCTGGAAAAACAAACTGGATGCAGAAGGCACAGTCATACGCAACAAATCACGCTTGGTAGCAAAACGTTATTCTCAAGAAGAAGGTATCGATTTTGAAGAATCATTTGCTCCTGTGGCTAGAATCGAAGCTGTACGGATGTTCTTAGAATTTGCTGCTCATCGGAATATGATTGTTTACCAAATGGACGTGAAAACGGCTTTTCTGAACGGTCAACTCCGAGAAGTGGTTTATGTCAGTCAACCTGAAGGATTCGTTGATCCAGAACGTCCCAATCATGTCTACAAGCTTAAGAAGTCTCTCTACGGTCTTAAGCAATCCCCAGGGCGTGGTATGACAAGCTTTCTAAATTTCTGTTGGCTAATGATTTTACTCTAGGCTCGGTGGATCCAACACTGTTTACAAAAACCTACGGGATGGACTTATTAATTGTTCAAGTTTATGTCGATGACATTATTTTTGCATCGACCAACAAAAATTACTCAATGGATTTTGCAAAATTAATGACAGATAATTTTGAAATGTCCATGATGGGTGAACTTACGTTCTTTCTAGGGCTACAAGTTCATCAATCACTCCGTGGAATTTTTCTAAATCAGTCCAAATATGCTCTTGAGATTTTAAAGAAACATGGTATGCAAAGTAGTGATACTATGAATACACCGATGGCCAACTCTACTAAACTAGATGCTGATTTACATGGGACTCCAGTTGACCCTACCATATACCGAAGTATTATTGGGTCCCTCATGTATCTCACATCCAGTAGACCTGATATTGTATTTGCTGTGTTTATGTGTTCTCGCTATCAGGCTAATCCAACTGAAAAACACCTCAATGAGGCAAAAAGAATCCTTCGATACATAAAGGGAACCATCCACTTGGGGATCTGGTATCCGAAGGATTCTGGGTTTGAACTAATAGCTTTTTCAGACGCTGACCATGCAGGATGCTTAGACTCGCGAAAAAGTACATCAGGTGGCTTACAGTTTCTTGGAGATAAACTTGTGTCTTGGCAATCAAAGAAGCAGGATTGCACATCACTATCATCTACCGAATCTGAATACGTAGCTATGTCTGCTTGTTGCGCTCAAGTCATTTGGATGAGATCACAACTTAAAGACTATGGCTACTTATTCAACAAGATTCTGATTTACTGTGATTCTAAGAGTGCCGTTGCAATCTCCTGCAACACAGTTCATCATTGCAAATCAAAACACATTGATCTTCGATACCATTTCATCAAAGAGCACATCGAGAAGGGTACAGTTGAGTTATATTTTGTGGGTACTGAGTATCAATTAGCGGACTTACTTACAAAACCCTTAGCTCCATCAAAGTTTGCAAGTTTAGTTCACCAAATTGGTATGCGATGTTTAACACCATTCGACTTACAAAAGTTTTTAAAACAAACGTAAAGTGTCAAACATCAAATATTTTACTATCTTTGTAACATAAATGTTTTTCTTTATTTTTTATTAAACCTCAAAAACACAAAAATATTTTTGCTCTTAAAAAAAAGTATATATATATATATATATATATATATATATATATATATATATATATATATATATATATATATACTGCAAGTATATCGCTCCTTTTCAACACCTTGACTGTTTACAAGTGTTGAGGGGGAGATTCGCCTAAAATTTTTAATTTTCTTTTCAAAAAACGATATACTTGCATATTACCTTTGATGCGGTAAGTTAAATTGTTTCGGGATTTCATAAGATATCTCATATCTCGTATTTCCTTTTCTATATATGGTGTCGTAAGTTAGAATCTCTTTGTGTCATTATTTATTTCTAACATTAGGACCTATGTTGCAACATGGATAGTTAGGGGACTAATAGTGTCAAGTTACATAAGTTCCAAAAATAACAAAAAACCAAACACCCCCGCTTTTTTTCCATAAACTCAAAAATCAAAAACCCTTAAACCCTTTCTCTCTAATCCACGGCCACGATTCAAACGAATAATCCGTGCTATCAAATTTCAAACCGTAAGTTTCTACATGATCCTTACACTATTTCTAACAACGGTTTTCGTTGAATTGTAATTCTTACGGTTAGATTTCATGTAATTTCAATTTGAATACCTAGGGTTTAGTGGTTTTCGAAATTCTTCAAAACGTGTTTGGGGGTTAAATTTTCATGGGGGTTTTGTTACATTACTTGTCTTTAACCTTTATATGCTATTTAATCTTCCTCTACTTCATGTTTTTGACAAATTCGAAACCTAGGGTTTTGGTTCGATTTGAATTTTATTGATCGGCTGTTTGTTTTAGTGTTGTTAATGGTGGGATATGATATTTTGTGTTTGAGTATCATGGTTATGCTTATTAATTAGATTTACTTCCATGTATGCATGATTCTCGATAACCTAGGGCTTCGTTCTATATGGGTTCTCTCGTTTTGTGTTTATGTAAGATGACTTGTTGTGCCCAAATGCTTCTAATGTACGTTTGTGATAAACAAGTATCTGTCATCATCGATTATTTCATGATTTTGCATTTTATCGAGATTATGTTCTTGGATATTTTTCGAAATCTCTATAATCGATTGATTAGTGTGTTTCTAATTGTTGAATACCATCATTTGCAATAGGTTATATCACTTGGAATTCATATTTTCACATAGAAACGTACGTTAGCAATGTTTCGAAATTCTTGTATAAGAATTTTTCGAGAAAATCCTTTTCGCAAACATGATTGAAAAATTTCGCAATCACAAGTTTTCGAGAAATCTCTAAATGTTGTATTTTTTCGAAAAATACTCATTTCGTCATCTTCTCGAAAATGTTTGAGTGTTTGCGAAACTATTTCATCCATGGCCATATTTTTCAAAAATCATCATAACTATAACTTTCGAAATCCTGTATAATATGTATTCTCGAAAATTTTTCTAAGTGGTCTGTTCTCGATAAATTTTTTATCGAGAACACACTTGAATTCTTTTCGAAAATACTTAGTATTCAGGATTGCGAAAATGGTCACTTTATGACTGTTTTTTCGAAATTATTGGCACTTGTTACTGGGTTTGCGAAATGTTGTTCAGTTGTGCACTTTTTCTAAATCACTTATAATGTTGTATCTTGTATTTCACTTGTATCATTTCGAGAACATTGTGATTATGTAATTTCGAAAACATGTTATATCTGACAATGTGATAATGGATTCTAATCATGTATAATGTGATGTAATTTTGAAAACATGTTATTGTGGTTATGACTTTCTAAGTACACGTCACTTATCAACATACATGCAATAATTGAACCATAGGTGCTTACATGATTCTAAATGCTTATTCATAATCAAACATTGCAACCGTGCTAACTCGTAACAAATCTCGATGTTTTGTTTATGATCATGCTTTTAAGAATAACATGGCTGAACACAACGAGAATGTCCCTGAACAAGCTCTTCCATTACTCACCATGGATGATATCACTCCCGCTAACTACAATGTTACGATTGGCAACAACAATCCACGAGTTGATTTCGACAAATTAAGAATTACTGAGAACTCGTGCAGGATTGTCAAAGATATTCTACTTGCTCATCCATGCAAACATCTGCTCATCTGTTCTACTTCAGTTCCTCTGTTCTACCTTCATCAGTTCTGGCTTACGGCTAAGGTAAATTTGGATGATGAGTCTTTCACTGTTACACTAGATCGCCAAGTCTACACTGTAGATCACGACGTTCTTCGTACAGTCCTTCTCCTGCCTCAAACTGACAACGAATTTGCTCCAATACTACCTGAACTGGACCTTCTTGACTTCTTTGTTGAGTTAGGATATGATGTTGATGATGACGTACCTCTAGTCAAACATTCCCGATTCAATGCCAAGAATATCCCTCAACCCTGGAGAACATTCTGTCTGTTGGTTGTAAGATCAATATCAGGAAGAAAAAGTGGTCATGAACATCCTAGACTTGAACATTTGCAAACATTTTGGGGAATGGTGACTTTGACACCTATTGACTTTGCAGTTCCAATCATGAACGATATAGGCTACAGCATTCAAACAAAACGTGTTAAGACTATGATCCCGTTCACAAGATTCACCAAGCTTCTCATAGAACATTTCTGCAAAGACACTCCGGAATTTATCAAGAGGATGGCAGATCCTAATGAGCCGAAGCACCTCTTCGAGGACGACTTCACCACCTCATTCATCAAGACGACCACTTCCTCTACCAAGATCAAAGGAATGAGGCTTCCAGAATACCTTCTTGATGACAAGATCAAGAAAAGTCTGAACTACAAATACTATGATAATGCTTACAATGGGATACAGGAAGAAGCTACTATACAGACTCGAAGCAAAGGAAGTGTGAAGTCTGGGAGTACTACTAGCACCACTGGCTCACCTCAGACCAAGTCTAAGGCTGCTCCCAAGACAAAACCATCAGCAACAACCAAGACTTCCGCCAAACCTAAACCAACATCCAAACCCAAACCTGCAACCAAGCCAAAGAAGACGGTAAATCCTAAGTACATTCTTCAAGATGAACCTACACCTCCACCTTCTGATAGCGAATCTGAGTTCGACACGGAATCTGAAGAAGAAGAACCAGACTATGAACTGAGAGTAAGAGCACCTGAAGAAGGATTTCCTGCAACAGAGATTGCTATACAACAAAGTCTAGAAACTTATGAAGAAGAGACAAGAAAAAGGAAAGGGATCACTATTAATGAGCCTAATGATGATGATGAAGACGAACCAATCATTGAACAGTTGGTCGATAAACGCAAACTGAAAAGTATAGTTGTCGACACCCGAGCTGAAGAAAAGCAACTTCCCAAAGAACAAAGGAAAGCAGCTCTCGAAAGCCGACTTATGTCTCAACCTTCAACACCACCATCTATCGATCAGTCAGAACATGAAGGAGCTACAAGCAGCATGATTCCTCCCGTTGTGTCCACTACGTTAGAATCAGCTCCACAGCCTGATGACACCGTTAAAGATACAGACGATACAGGAGATGTCAATATGACTGAGACTGCTAATGTAGAGGAGAATGTTGGCGGACAAGAGAATATTGCTACGGATCAGGAACATGAATACCTCATTATTCCAGAGTTTCTTGCACGAGAAGCAGAGGAACGTCGTAGAAAAGAAATGAAGAGAAGAACGCGTTCGACACCAACATATTCCTTAAGTCATCTTCTCAGCAGACTTCCTCAGCACAACCTCCACCTCCTCAAGACTCTCCACCAAAGGATCCGACTCCTCCTGCTTCTTCTTCAAACTCTCACAACGAGTCATCATCCGAATCATCACCTGAGCATTCATCTCCCACACCTTCCAAAACCACATCAAAGCAACATTCAATCAATGAACCGAAACAACCAGTTGATCTTCAGGAGCAAGTCAACAAACTTACCAACATGGTTACCGGTCTTGCCAAACAAGTTGAAGATTTTCAGGAGTCAAAGCAGCTGATCGATAAGTTCTTGAACTCTGATTACACAGGATTTATTAAGACTGTCACACAAGATTTTCTCACTGAAAATCTAGTTGAGATGGTCACTCCTGAAGTAGCAAATCTTCTTGAACCAATCAAGGACAACTTAGATCACAGAATCAAAAGTGTCGTTAGAAAAATGTTGTCAACAACACCATTCACGCTTCACACTGCTAAAGCTTCTACTGCAGCTCCTGAATTATCCTTCAATGACATGCTTGCTAAACTCTTCGACAATGTTGCCTCCAAAACCACACAGACTACTGAAGAAAAAGCACTTGTTGATGCTATAGCGGCTTACATATCCAAAGAATCATGCAAAGATGCAGTTGGAACCCTGAAAAGGTCAAGAAAAGATGACGACCCTGACCCAAACTCAAAAGGCAAGAAACCTATCTGCAACCGGTCCCTCATCTTCTCTACAACCACGAAAGGACTCCACTTCTCCTGGAAATCAACAACACCCCTCAGCTACCGGTCAAGGTCCAACTGAAGAGGAAGAAACTTTCATGGAACCTACTAATGACTACCAGGGTCAACCTGACACCGATTACCGTGCTTCACCTATTCCCGATTCTCATGCTGGACCATCGTCACCATCCAAGGCTAAAGACAAAGATGCTACATCTAAGTCCAAGAAATCAAAGAAGAAAAGACGTCATTCATGGCTCGACAATGATGACACTCCTCAGAATGATTGGTTGACAGAAATGGTTCAAGCTCAACCTCCTCTCGAAGAAGAAGAACCCCTTCCTGGTAATACTCTACAGTTCACCCAAGTCATAATGAAGGATCTTCAGATTAACAAACTCACAAAGACGGAGCTTAGAAGAATCAATAGGGATGCACAAGAATTCCTTAAGTCTAGATCTGGAAACAAAGTGGAATACGAGTATCACATGCAGAATATAGCTAGTGCAATGTCCGCCAATTTTGACTGGCTAAATCCTGAAGTGAATATCGACCTCAGTTCCAAAAACCATGAAAAGCCTTACTTCACTGACTGGACTAAACCATTACCGTTGAAAGGATTTCCAAACAAACCCAAGATACCTTATAGCTTCTTCTTCAACAAAGATCTTCGTAACATCCAACTCACCCAAGAGACACCCAAGACGAAATATGCTTCCTCACTCACTATCTCAGTACCAGCCGCATGATACAAAATTACTGCCATTGAAGAGACCACTCGAATTTTCAGCAACTCCATCGTAGCTTACGACAGAGATGCTCTACACGGAATTCAACACTGGCCAGAACGTCGTCGTCTCGGTTATACCAGCAGATTAGGAGAGAAATCATTGCAAAATGTGAAGCAGAAATCTAAGATCATCGCTATCTTGGAGATTCAAGAGTCGCAACGGTTTAACTACATATTCATGCGTGAAATTGTTGTTAAACGACAAGATGAAAAGAAGTACAAGTTCTCCGAAGCAGACTTTCCAGACCTTAATCTCAATGACATCGAAGACATGTATCTCGAAAAGGTTCAAGGAAGAATGCGTGGATTCGATCGAGAAGTACAGTACAACTTCATGGCATCACTACTTCTATACATTCGACGATTGATAGTTCAAGAAAGAGTGGAAGATCTTCAGCTTGGAGTGGAAAGTTACCAACAGAAGATCAATTTGACAAAGCCACAATTCACATTTGATGGAATCTATTAAACGTCACAGTTAACTCTCAACCAAGAACCTTTTGGTTTCACCTACATCAACAGCAAAAAGCTACAAAGCTTCATGAGGTTCGATGAGATACACAAATTCTGTGATGTTACACTCAAATCCGTTCTTGATAGGCTTGTCAAAAGGTTGAATGATGATCGCCGAAAGATAGCAAAGGGGGAACAACCTAGATGGAAATCCAGCTCAAGAAGACAAGTTTGTAACTTTGTCTTGAAGATTGAAGAAAGGTTATTTCGATGGGAACAAATCAGACGACTGGAAAGCTATATCGGTGTCAGACCATCGTTTCCTATCAGACTCTTCGAAAGACCAGAACCTAAGTTCACTGACTTTGATGCTCCACTTCCTGACAAAGATTAACTTGGTACATTTGGTCATTCATTCTTCATTATAAATTGTTTCATTTGATTGAATTATTTTCATAATGGCTTGTGCACACATAACAGTGTACAACCCGTTCTTGTAAAGAAAGGACCCTGAGGTACGCATCAGTGCCTCAATCCTTATATAAGGAGTGAAGGCTTCTTACTTTTGAGTAGAATTAATCAAACATTTTCTGATTTTCATAATTCTGCTCAAAAGACAAGTATTTCACCTCAATGAGTATTCACTTGTTGAGGGGGAGCACTTGAAAAATTCATCGTTTAAAAATCAAAAGTTCTTGTTGATATCTCCCCATAAGACTCAAAAAGCATATTTTAATCAAAAGTGTATCAAAAACAACATCTCATATGCTATTTTTGAGGGGGAGAAAAAAGTGAATGTGATTAAAATATGAAAGTTCAAAGTTGCTTAAAGTCAAATCTCATGCGAGCTAGACTCAGAATTGACCCAGGAATTGACGAAACATAAAAGTTAGTAATCTCGAAAAGACTTATCCTCGACGGGTAATAACATCAAGTTAGTTACTAGAGCTAGTTGTCACCTAAAAGCTGACAATGGAACTCTTTAACTAGCCACGTAAGCGTGTCTCGAAAAGGATTTGTCTTAGTAGAAATGTACCATTTCGAGAAACTTTCTGTGAATTTGACCAGGCCGGGTAATAACTTCAAGCTAGTCTAACTAGTGATGTAAGCGTGTCTCGAATCGGTCAGGTTCACTGAAAGTGGATCAATTCAAAAAGTGCTTGCTCCTCCCGCATGTGCAAATTTATTTAAACACTTATGAGCACATGTGAAGGGGGAGCCCTTCATAAGTAAACACAAAACTCTCAAAGTGTTAAACAAAATGTTTGATAATCACAAACACTTTGAGAGATTTTCAAAGGTTTCTTGGCTATTGTCGGATAATCATGGAGTTATAAGGTGATTAAGATAGGAAATACAGTCCTATGATCCGCCAGAGCCGGAGGGATCTACCCAAGGACATCACCAATAGTTAGAATTAGAAGTCCTTAGGTATGATACGATAAAAGGAGAAAAGAATAAAAGGGAAAGAAGGAGTTGAAGAATTAAAAAGAAAAGTAAAGAAAAGGGTGAAAATAAATAGCCCTCCATATGTTCAACCTTAGGGCAGACACCGGGTTCAACTCATATGCTACTGGTTGTTACTAAGGTGACACCGGTATTGAAGACAAAGACGTCATGGACCCAGTGACGCACTGCACTAAACCTTCTTAACCACTCAAGTTCTCTTAAAAGAGCTTGTTTCATTCTCACGGGGAACCAATGTAATCTATCGACTTATCTCTTAGAGATGGTTGATATTGAAGCAGGAGGCCCCTCCCTAGTCTCCGCATAGGAAACCTAAGTGTGCACTTTTCGAGTCTAGAGCCATGAGATACATCAAAGATCTCTTAGGAACACTTAGTATTTCTACAACTGGTGTTCTACATCAATGGACACCAGCTGTAAACTATCGAGTCCTTCACAGATCTTAGCAATCTGCCGAGAACGTTTATGAGAGAATTTACATAAGTATTTCTCAATGATTGAACGGAAATCCTACCAGCGTCAACATCAAACAGCCCTGACAGCAGGTCACTTCGGTAACTCCTTGTGGGTTACGCTTAGTGTTTGCGGTGGTTTATTAGCGGTCTACAGTCGTGGAGTGATCCCCAGCGACTCACCTAGTCATTGAGCTACATAGTAGGTCTTGTAAGCTCCTTCGGGAGTATCTGATATGGGAACGACCTTGATAAGGGTGAGAAGGAGTCTTCACACTATGCTGTTGACGATCTCTAATTCCTTATCTGTAAGTACCGGTTGTTTTATTGCTAACTGTCTACATGCAGGGTTACATCATCTCCATGGCGACAGATTCCACATGCTCATACATGCATCTTGAAGTCATCAAAAGCTCCCTCAAGATCAAAGCAACACAAAGTTCAAAGAAAGATTCTACGCCAAAAAGAAGAATCTACAAAGTATAAAGACTAAAGATCTTAAGTGAAAGAAAGGGACTACGTGCATGTATAAGTCAGAATTCAAAGATGTATGAGCATGTTGGAATGGCGGACTACCACCACAGACGCAGAAGTGACGAAAGGCAGACAACTTCATAACATGATCACTATCACAACAACAAAGAACAAAGAACGATGAATGATTCTTGTCTCATGATTATTGAAAGACGTCTCAAACTATGAAAGTCAAAGATGAAGAAATGACAAAGACGTCAAGCAACCATGATGACCGACCCTTAGGGTGAGATTGTTGGGATCATAGTTTTTACTATTTTATCAAGTCTCGGTCATTTGTAATGATAGGTTGCTTAAGTTACTAGTTACTTTTATTTATGTTATGTTATTAGTTTACTAGGCTTAAGACAATGAGTCTTTGGGCCTTAAAGCCCATACGAAATCCAAGAAGGGAGGACTAGGAGTGTTTCCCTAGCTCCTCACCTATAAATAGAAGTCTTAGGTCATTGTAAAACTTGGTTGTTTATTTGAAATCATAAGGAAACTCTTGCTCTTATTATTCTCTTATTCAAATATTCATCCCATCCTTATATCTATCTCATTCTTGTTTGTGTGAAATCAATATGGTGACCTAATACATATTCATACCTGAATTGAAAGATCCACATTTGTCGGGTAAGGGGAAAGCCGACTTTCAAAATTCGTCCCGAAAATATCAGACGCCTGGCGCGTCGCCTACGCGTCAACCCGCGGGCAGCGCGCCAGCATCAGATATTGAGTCGGGGAATTTTGACTAACGTTTGTTATTTTATGTGTTTCGAATGTTTATTTATCAGCATTAAAACATTAAGGGATCTCGTCAATGTTGCCTCAACAGTGATTACGAAGTTGATTGATTATCACTTATTTGATGTTGTAGTTGAGTGTCACAGGTGCGTGTTCTTGTCATACCTTTTAGCAGGAGGTAACTTATTCGTGCATTAAAGATGTGACAAAGACTTGATGAATCTAGAAAAGGGGTATGATCTACAAACTAATGGTACTTAATGCTCACATTTGCTATCACTTTAAGGAGTTACGTTGTAGTTCTCAGTGTCTCATTTAGTTGAGGATTTGTCAAGAGGTTGCGGTCTACTTATACTTTTTGTGTGAGTATGAGTCTGGAGTCACGTGGATAGTACAAGATATAAGACGCAAGTTTGGGAAATTCAACTTCTTCATCAAATTGGTTATACTCAGTTTCTTCATCAGTAATCATTACATATGGCTTAACGAGTTCGAGATTCAAGAGATGGTAAACATATTGGTTTCAAGGGAAGCTTATTGTTTAAATGTTTAACCATCTATATGCACCACTTAAGGGGAAGTGTTATTCAAGTTGCATACAGAAGACCCCTATTCGATGATTACAAAGGGGGAAGAAGATTACAGGTTTGCAACTTATTATTATGTGGTGACATGTTCAAGAAGATCTTAAGTCAAGGGGAAGCATTGAAGATAGTTTTGTAATATCAAATAGGGGAAGATTGTTGAGAATTATAAATTTGATGATTACAAAACTAAAAGGGCTTAATGTGACAGCTTTGATATTTTACATGTGGAAGAAATAAAAGGTGGAAGATCTTCTTATGAAGATAGAATATTTAGAAGATTTGTTATTATCTTCTTAGTTAGCTTTCTATGCACTCTAGGGTTTTATTGTAAACCCTCTATATAAAGGGTATTAGACGTATGCATAGACGATATCTAGAAACATAGAACTCTCCAATGAGAGTCTAATAGAAAACGTGTGATCATGTACACGTTAGTTAGTTTATGTATTAGTTTATTATAGTGAATAAAGAAAACCTTTGAGTAACTTTGATTCTTCTTATTATTATTCCGCTGTGCAAATCATTGTTTCTATATACCCAGATGGGCTAAACGATTGATTCTCAACACAATGCTTGCTTGAGGTTTAGTAAACTCTGAAAGTTTGGTTAAATTATGTGTGTAGGACTTATGTGGAGCCATGGAAGGAAATACAAATAAAGGTTTTTTGAGATGAAGGATAATTATCAATGCATTATTCAAACTATGGTTGATATTGCATGGATTCTACATGTCTAAATTTTGTGTAATGAACAAGAAATTTGACATTGGCATTACCAACAAAAAATGTTGCAAGTCCTACTACACTTGTTAGGCTTGAAAGTCATTTATGTCAAATTGCCTAGACTAGAAAATATTTCGGATCACAACTCACACTTGTGTTGAAGATTTTGTATCCACGTCTACTTGTTCGTCTTGTGTCAAACTTGCATGCTATGTGTTTTAGGGTAGTAAAGAAAACAAAAGATTTTTAAGCAAAAATACTGATGCAGGATTTACCGATCACGTTTTATATTTATAATAGCCTCGTCTACCTAAGGTCTACCTAATGCACTATCGGGTAGCGTACCCGGTCGTGTGAGGTATAGCTAGATGGTAAAGCCGAGGTCATCCCAAGAGCTAAGGGGCGGAAGATATCTAAGTTTTAATGTCACTAAAATAAAAGAGGTTTTTATAAAGAAATGATTGAATAAAATAACAAAACAATAAAGCGAGTAAATGGTGAACGAAAATCAATAGGAGAAAGCGGTGTTAACTTAATTATTACTCTTGTTATTCTCTAATTATGCATCCTATCGTTTTATCTGGGGGTTAAAGTCACTAGACTCCTTGTCAAATTCGCCTAGCCTATTTCCCATAAAATCCTACTCCGATATCAAAGGACTAACCCTTTGTGATTGACGGAGGTCAACGGTAGACTATGTTGAGTCATTAAGCTCTACTAGCTTAGACTAATCTAGCGGGATGCGGGCACGGTCACATCTTACATCCCCTCTAACTTCTTAAGTAAATTCATTTGGTAGGTGATCCTATGGTCAATTCGCACATGTATGGCAATATTTAACCATTACCAAGTCACGCCTTCTAATGAAATGCGGGTACGGTCACCTCAAACATTCCCCTCGAAGGACTACCCAATATCAATACCCTTAAAACTAGAGTGTCCCAAAACTAGCTAAGCAAGTATATAAATAAAACGAATAAAGATGCCCAAAAACTAAATCACATACATAACAATTTCATTAATAGGCTAACACCAAGAGGTGTTTAGCCACTCATGTTCATGAATGCAGAAAAACAAAGGTTTAACATAATAAATGTAAACATTGAATTGATACAAACAAATCGAATGAATAAACTTATAGTTGTGGTGTGAAATCTCCCTTGGAGTGGACTAATATGCTGATGGAACTTCGTCCTCCTGCTCCATTAATTGCTCGAGTTATCGCTGTAGATAACTTATTTTGCAATGAAAGAGACAATGAATAGACTTGATAAACTAAGACTTTCATTCGAAATCTTAGTAACTTATTTTGCAATGAAAGTGGCAAGTAAGGATTATCAAAGTCGACACACTACACAACAAACTATAAACCGAAAATATCATGCATTGTACGTTGAGTATCTATACATGCTTAATGGATTATATGACCTAGTTTGTGTATCTAATAATAAAATATACACTTGATTTTAGATACCCAGTGTAACACCCTAGGCAAATCCCACATTTTCCGTGACTTGGAGTGATGCTGGACATATGTTAACATTCGCCATATATTCTGTGGAAAACTAGAAGGGGGGGGGGTTTGAATAGTTTTACGTCTTTTTATTTGTTGTAAAAGATAGTTTTAGTGTTTTCTTAGCTTTTAAAAACTTAGATTCGATAATATATGATCTCAAGTCTTATACAATATGAACAACAATCAATAAGTAATGTATAATAATAGTAAATAATGAAATAAGTAAGAGATGGAAAGATCGAACCGCGAGACAAGAGATTTATAGTGGTTCGGCTACAAGGACACCTTCCTTGCCCTACTCCACTCCCCGAGCACCTAACTCGAGAGTTTTCTTCACTATATCAACAAGCTCCCTTATGGCGGAGAAAACCTTACACACCGATTTACACACCAATATACACACCAATTTACACACCAATATTCACACCACAACTTCTTCACACCTAAGTCACAACTTCTACACACCTTCTTCTACTTCACAACTAACTACTCCACACCTATCTTCTTCACACCAATCTAGTTCCTAACTTTTCTTCTTCACACCAAGCTACTAACTAATCACACAAAACTATATGTCTAGCTCAACTATCTACAAACAAATATTCACAACAATCTTCACTAAGAATATGTAAATGATCTTGATGATGCACCAACAACTTGGATGTGGAGATCACAACAAGTTGTAATACTTCTTGTCTTGGGGGATAGAAGTATTCTTCTCTTGCAATTAAAGGGATGAAGATTGAATCACTTTGAAACAAAGAATTATACACTTATGATCAAATGATAAGAGAATAGAGAAATGGATCTAGATCAGAAAGTTTAGAAGTGCAAAAGGTAAGAAAATTCTGAGGGATGAACCAGTATTTATAGGGGGGAAAATACTGTTCTGGAGCGTGGCCGGTCCCCTTAATTAGTGGCCGGTCCCCTTAATGATTAAGGGGACCGCCTAAGGAATTAAGGGGGCCGCCCCTTCAGAACGTTGGTTTTTCTTGTCTTTTAGTGGGGAATATTTTTCTGGATAGAATTTGCCATTTTTGGTTGGAAATTTGAAATCAAATATTTATAATGAATTAAACATATTCTTTTAATTCCAAAAATAATTTTGTAAAAGATATAAGATGTTTAACGCATTTTATAAAAAATCTAGTGATTAGAGAAATTTCCTTTGATCATGAAATGTAATAAACCCTTTGTTTATTCATACCTTAAGTGATATGGAATCAAAGACAAGTATTAAGCACTAAAAACTTGTTTACGTCATAAGTTTTAGATTAATGAGTTTATGCTTTGTAATTATCAAAACATAGAGACATTGTTAATTATGCTAACAATGTTTTAGGACATTATTTATGTCAACAATCTCCCCCTTTTTGATGATTACAAAACCTTAAACTCATTAGGCCTAAAAAATAATTTTTAGACAAGAATTTAGAGTTTAACATTCTCTTCTCCCCCTTTTTATACAATAAAAAAGGTTAAAGCTCCCCCTTGATGTGTACTCCCCCTCATTTGAGAGCACCAAGGGAATGAGCTACGGAAATCTTGGCTACACAAAATATTAGAAGAGAACAAGGCACATATACATGCAAAGCAATAAAAAAAAAGATTCATTCAAGCATCATAGAAATCATTACAACATTTAATATGCTTAAGGCATATTAATCATAATAAAACAAAAGAAAAGACATAGTCCTATATTGCCTAGAAAGAACACTAGGACTTGCTTGCAACTCATGGTTGATTGTTTTATTTGCTTGAAGGATAACGTAAGCATAAAGCTTAGTTCTTAGATGGAGAAGGATATGGAGTGGGGTATGGAGTGGAAGAGGTGGCCTTTATGATATTGTATCGTGTTAGGGGTGGAATGGGATGAGGTCGAGTGAGGAGATATTCAATCCAAGAAATATCTTCACTCAAGTAAAGGATTTGTTTTTGGAGAAAGATGCAACAAGGGCAATAGTGAGTGTGGTTTGTAACTTGATCAAAGTTGAGGGAGTGAGGAAGGCAATTGTTGTAGGGAGATGATGGAGGTTGCCCTTTGTTGCGTTGTGCAAGATGCATGGCATTGAGATCACGAAGATCATGGATTTGTGATATTTCATCACGGAACTTTTGCTTTTCCGTGGTAATGTCGATGAAGTCACTGTGTTGATATGGATGAATTGGGTTTGTGTAGTTGGAGTTGTAGTGGGATGGTTGATCAAACTTGTATGGATCATTACAAGTGATTGGAGGATGAGGTGAGTGGTTTGGCATGAAGGAAGATGTTTGGCCAATGTTGTATGGTTTGTAAAGAGGATCAAATGAATGTCCTTGTGAGTTTGGTGGAAAGTTTGGGAAGTAAGTGGTTGGTGGTGTTGAGTGATTACCAACTTCGTTTGTTATGATGGATTTGTTTCGAGGGCTTTTCTTTCACCAAACGGGTTTTTCCGTCATTCTTGCAAGCCTAGAGGCTTTTGGTTTTGGTTTGTTTGGAGAGGCCATGAAGGGATGAGTGAAGAGTTTTGAGGATTGGGGTTATTTATAGTGTAAGATTTGTGTGTTTATGGATGGATAAAGTTTGTTTGGGAGATTAGGACAAATTGTGTTGGTGAAAATTGAGAAATGTAGGTTGAAATGGGCTAAAAAGCAGAAAAGATTCTGTAAACCCGACCATCAGATGGCCGGTCCCCTTAATTAGGGGGCGGTCCCCTTAATGATTAAGGGGGCCGCCTTACAAAATTAAGGGGGCCGCCCATCTGGTGATTTCCAGGTTGTCAGAATTGGGTTTTTGGCAGAAAATTTGCAGAAAGGTTATGCGTTTGGATTAGAGTTCAAGCAAGTTCAATTCTCTTAGGCAATATAGAATCTAATCTAATCAAGATATAGCATGCATGCAAAAACACATAGGTAAAAGAGCAAATAATCAACACATAATAAGCAATAGGAGGTAAGTAAAGGCAAGAACACTTAAGCTTCCTAAGGCACCTATCTTAGATTAAAGGCAAAGGCAATTAGTGAGTGAAAAACTAGTGATGGATCAAGATGACAACATTATTAGTGAATTTGTCCTAGTGTGTGTCTATATGCAACAAATGTGGAGTTGTGATTGTTTCGACTCCTAAATGCAAAAAGAAATAATGATCCTATGAAAAAATCCAAATGATCTCCTTAATTTAATTTTTGCTCGATCATGAATGTCAAAGACATATATTAGATTATATACCTTGACAATTTATGTGAGAGTTTATGCATGATTTTGAAAGACAATGTTTTAAGAATTAGTCAACAATGCAAGGAAAATGATCTTCATGTGATTCCTAGTTTGTGAGAATAATTTTTAGAAAAAATTGATTGAGTTTTACAAAGGAGTTTATGCAAAGAAAATAAATCTTCTCAATCCTTAGTTTTGTGCGAAATAGATTCCTAGACTCAGAAAAGATGAAATAAAAAGATAAATTTTATGCAAGTATAAATTTGTATTAATTCAATATAATTTAGTCAACTTGTTCCATCATTCCTAATCCTAAACACAAGTGGTTGAATAATTCACGCTTAAGGGGTTTTGTGAATATATCCGCAATGTTGTCTTCCGATGCAACCTTTTCTATAGATATATTTCCTTTTTGTACATTATCCCTAAGAAAATGGTGGCGTATTTCTATGTGTTTAGTCCTAGAGTATTGCACCGGATTTTTACTTAGATCTATCGCACCTTTGTTATCGCACATAATGGGGACATTTTCTAACCTAATGCCATAGTCTACGAGAGCTTGTTTCATCCATAGTGCTTGTTGACATGCCTTTCCGGCGCTTACATATTCAGCTTCAGTGGTAGAAATAGCAAGAGCGGTTTGCTTCTTCGAAAACCAAGATGTTAGACAACATCCCATAAACGTGCAAATACCGCTAGTGCTCTTTCTATCTACGTAGTCTCCCGCATGATCCGAATCCGCATAGACGATGGTTTCTCTGCCGGATCCCTTAGGATACCATAATCCTAAGTGTATAGTGCCTTTAACGTATCGGAAGATACGCTTAACCGCTTCTAGGTGAGAGGTTTTGGGATCCTCTTGAAAACGGGCACAAAGGCAGACACTAAACATGATGTCGGGTCTACTTGCCGTCAAGTATAGTAAACTACCTATCATTCCTCTATACTTGGTGTTATCTACGGACTCACCTTCATCGTCCTTTGTGAGGCTTACCTCCGTAGACATGGGAGTTTTCATGGGTTTTGAGTCTTCTAGGCCAAATTTCTTAAGCATTTCCTTAATGTACTTAGATTGGTTAAAAAATATTCCATCTTCTAATTGTTTTATTTGTAATCCTAGGAAGAAGTTAAGTTCACCCATCATACTCATCTCAAACTCATCATGCATGATTTTGGCAAATTCATCACACACATCTTGACAAGTCGATCCAAATATAATGTCATCAACATATATTTGGACAATGATGAGATTTGGGTCTTTCCTTTTAGTGAAAAGAGTGTTATCTACCATTCCCATGGAATAATCATGTTTAATAAGAAAAGCTTTTAATCGATCATACCAAGCTTTGGGAGCTTGTTTGAGTCCATACAAAGCTTTCTTTAACTTATAAACATAATCAGGTTTTGCGAAGTCAATGAATCCTGGAGGTTGTGCCACATATACCTCCTCATTGATAAAACCGTTAAGGAATGCACTTTTCACGTCCATTTGGAATAACTTAAAATCTAGGGCGCAAGCATAGGCAAGTAATATCCTAATCGATTCTAGTCTAGCTACGGGGGCGTAAGTTTCGTCATAATCAATTCCTTCTTGTTGATTATAACCTTGGGCAACTAATCTAGCTTTATTCCTAGTAACTATTCCATTCTCGTCTAACTTATTCCTATATACCCATTTGGTTCATATGATGGTCATATCCTTTGGATTTGGGACTAATTCCCAAACATCATTTGCCTTAAATTGATTTAATTCTTCTTGCATAGCTATAACCCAACTTTCATCCTTTAAAGCCTCGCTAATATTCTTAGGTTATATTGCTGAGAGGAAACAAAAGAAATTGTTTTTATCTTGGGCTTGTGACCTAAGGGTTCTTTGGTTAAGATGTCCTATTATATTATCTAATGGATGTGATCTAGATTCTTTAATATTAACAGTTTCATTATTTTCTAAGTGAATGTCTTCATTATCATTTCCTATGGGTTTTGTTTTACTAACCTCAATAGCTTCATCTTCGACTAAATCATCATCTTCTAAAGGTAATGTTTTAGGAGGTGGTGGTGTTTCATCAAATGTTACATTTAGTGATTCCTCTACTTTCATGGAGTATTTGTTGAGTATTATATATGCTTTGCTATTTTGTGAGTATCCTAAAAATATTCCTTCATATGATTTTGGATCAAACTTAGTGAGGTAATCCTTAGTGTTTAAAATATAGCATTTACTTTCAAATACCCTAAAGTAGCTTAAGTTTGGTTTTCTACCTCTTAATAACTCATAATGAGTTTTTCCTAGAATTCTTCTAATTGATACCCTATTTAAAATATAAGTTGATGTATCTACGGCGTGACACCAAAATTTTTGTGGGACGGATTGTTCATTTAACATAGTTCTACTCATTTCTTGTAGTGACCTATTTTTTCTTTCTACTACGCCATTTGATTGAGGAGTACGAGGAGCGGAAAAATTGTGAGATATTCCATTTAACTCACAATATTTTCCGAATTGTACTTCGTTATCAAATTCCCTACCATGGTCCGTCCTAACGGCAACTATTGAGCATCCTAATTTATTTTGAATCATTTTACTAAATATTTCGAATTTTTCAAAGGCTTGAGTTTTGTCACTTAAAAACCTAGTCCACGTATATCGTGAGTAGTCATCTACTATTACTAAGGTATATTTGTTTCCTCCATAGCTCCGCACAGCGGATGGACCAAAAAGATCCATATGTAATAATTCTAGGCACCTAGTAGTGGATACTATATTCTTAGCTTTGTCACTAGCGTGAGCTTGTTTTCCAATTTTACATGCATCACAAAAATGCTTGTCATATTTTAGATTAGGCAAATTTCTAACTAATTCCTTAGAGGCCAAAGATTGTATTTGTTGCATGTTAGAATGTCCTAATCTCCTATGCCACAATGTAGAGTTTTCATCTAGGGTCGTTAGGCATATCCTATCCTCAGGTTTGTTTCCTAGTTTCATAACATCTATGCCACCTTTCCTAATTCCTCTACCTATAATTTTTCCGTTCTTAACTATTTCGCTATCCTCTTCAGTAAATGTGACTCTACATTTATTATCACATATTTGTCCTACACTAAGCAAGTTATATGTTAAATTATCTACATGCTCTACATTTTCAATAGTAAGAGAGTCTTGAGAAATCGTACCTTTGCCAATGATTTTTCCACGTAAGTCACTACCAAAAATAACGTTACCTCCATTGTATGCCTTGTATGTAGAGAATAGCTTGCGGTTCCCCATCATGTGCCTCGAACATCCGCTATCTTTGATCCATTCGTCAGGTTCCAAGTCAATTCCTAAACATATTTCGTCGGTTTCTTTTGCCATGAAACACCTTTCGTCTCTTGGCTTTTCAACTTCTTCTTTGTCACTATCACTCCATGTTCCACTAACAAAAGCACCTTGATTTTCATAACCCGGTGGCTTTAGACATTCACCAATGAGATGATTTGGACTTCCACATCTAAAGCACTTTCTTTTCCCGTAGTTGTCACTTCTATTCCTTTGGAATGCTTTTCTTTCGTCTCGTGATGATCTAGTGAATCTTCCTCGTCTCTTGAAGAACTTCTTGAATTCTCTTACGGCCATTGCATATTCTTCGTCTTCACTTTCGTCACTTGAATCATCATTATCACTAGGTTCCTTTTTGGCTTTTAGAGTAATGGATTTGGTTTGTTCTTTCTTGACTTTGACCGTTTCCGAATCTCTTCTTATGATTTCTTCATAAACCTTCAAGTTGCCAATTAGTTCATCTAGTGATAACGTCATCAAGTTCTTTGATTCTTCAATTGCCGTGACCTTAGCTCGCCATTTTGGATGCAATGCCCTAAGAAATTTCCTAACACAATTTTTACTAGAAAATGTCGCATCAAGTGCTTTTAAACTTGTGATGATAGTGTTAAACTTAGCAAAAGCATTATCAATTGATTCCTCTTCCGGAATCGTAAATTGTTCATATTGTTGTACAAGAAGATCTATTTTATTATCTTTGACTTGGCTATTACCTTGGTGAGTGATTAGTAAAGAGTCCCAAATTTCTTGGCGGTTTTACACATAAAAATTCTTTCATACTCTTTGCGTGGTAACGCATTATAAATAACCATTTTAGCCTCATTATTTTTTGCTAATTTCTTTTTCAAATCATCATTTTGTTCTTCGAAAGATACAATTTCATTCATTTTAGTTTCAACATTATATTGAATAGGGGGAAAATCACCAAAGGTAATAATATGCCAAAGATCAAGATCTTTTGATTTCACATACGTTTCGAATCTATTTTTCCAATATAAAAATCCATCACTTTTAAATAGTGGTGGTCTTTGCATAGATTGCCCTTCTAATTATTTTTCAGATTCCATAGATCGTTACAAGTTTTAAAATACAATATATTTTAAAAATCTTGCTAGACGTGGCTCTTGATACCAATTGTGGAAAACTAGAAGGGGGGGGGGGGGTTGAATAGTTTTACGTCTTTTTATTTGTTGTAAAAGATAGTTTTAGTGTTTTCTTAGCTTTTAAAAACTTAGATTCGATAATATATGATCTCAAGTCTTGTACAATATGAACAACAATCAATAAGTAATGTATAACAATAGTAAATAATGAAATAAGTAAGAGATGGAAAGATTAAACCGCGAGACAAGAGATTTATAGTGGTTCGGCTAAAAGGACACCTTCCTTGCCCTACTCCACTCCCCGAGCACCTAACTCGAGAGTTTTCTTCACTATATCAACAAGCTCCCTTATGGCGGAGAAAACCTTACACACCAATTTACACACCAATATACACACCAATTTACACACACCAATATTCACACCACAACTTCTTCACACCTAAGTCACAACTTCTACACACCTTCTTCTACTTCACAACTAACTACTCCACACCTATCTTCTTCACACCAATCTAGTTCCTAACTTTTCTTCTTCACACCAAGCTACTAACTAATCACACAAAACTATATGTCTAGCTCAACTATCTACAAACAAATATTCACAACAATCTTCACTAAGAATATGTAAATGATCTTGATGATGCACCAACAACTTGGATGTGGAGATCACAACAAGTTGTAATACTTCTTGTCTTGGGGGATAGAAGTATTCTTCTCTTGCACTTGAAGGGATGAAGATTGAATCACTTTGAAACAAAGAATTATACACTTATGCTCAAAGGATAAGAGAATAGAGAAATGGATTTAGATCAGAAAGTTTAGAAGTGCAAAAGGTAAGAAAATTCTGAGGGATGAACCAGTATTTATGGGGGGGGGGGGGGGGGAAATACTGTTCTGGAGCGTAGCCGGTCCCCTTAATGATTAAGGGGAACTTTGGTTTTTCTTGTCTTTTAGTGGGGAATATTTTTCTGGATAGAATTTGCCATTTTTGGTTGGAAATTTGAAATCAAATATTTATAATGAATTAAACATATTCTTTTAATTCCAAAAATAATTTTGTAAAAGATATAAGATGTTTAATGCATTTTATAAAAAATCTAGTGATTAGAGAAATTTCCTTTGATCATGAAATGTAATAAACCCTTTGTTTATTCATACCTTAAGTGATATGGAATCAAAGACAAGTATTAAGCACTAAAAACTTGTTTACGTCATAAGTTTTAGATTAATGAGTTTATGCTTTGTAATTATCAAAACATAGAGACATTGTTAATTATACTAACAATGTTTTAGGACATTATTTATGTCAACATATTCTAACAATACATTTTGTGGTCTAACGGTTAATCGCTCATACGGTTAAGCGCAAGACTGTCAAGATTGCCATCCCACGTGGGATCATTTTTATCCTTGCAAGATCGAGATCGTAGGATCGGATCGCGATCCTACGATCCTACCAGATTGTCATAGTTTGTAAAAAAATGATAAATGAGTCAAACTGTTTTACATTTCTACTTAACGTAAAAAATAAATCATATAATATCCTCTTGAAAATGACAAAGTTCAAATTTCAAACACAAACACCAAAGTAATAGTAAAACACAAAAAATTCACTTTCAATCGTTACATTAACAATTGAGCGGAATAACATTACATAACATGCGTCCTAAATGTCTCAAAACATACGAGTCATCTACATGATTTCATGGAAACAAACGTTTTATTAGAAGCATTCCAAAATATACCCTTTGATTAGTTTAATCACAATGAAGTAAAGCAAATTGAATTATTGAACACCTTTAGACGATAATCTATTTAGAAAAATAGAAAACTAGGTATAAACTATGATCTATTTACAAAATAAAATAACAGTGGTTTACTTATTAGACATTAGTAAAACACACATTTGTTTTTTGGCCTAAACAAGTGAGATGGACTTAATATATATATATATATATATATATATATATATATATATATATATATATATATATATATATATATATATATATATATATATATATAACCTCGGATCACGTGACGATCTTATGATCTTACGTGCGATCCTACGATCTTACTTACGATCCTACCACGATCCTACACGGTTTTAGCTAGTGAATACGTAAACTCGTACGATCCTACGAGTTTACACGCAATCTTAACAGCCTTGGTTAAGCGTACTCATGTGAGAGTAGTATTCGCTTGGGTGACCAGCCGGGAAGTCTTCACACGAGGGCTACAAAAGCAAAGCCCTAAACCTACGGGCAAAGCGGACAATATTTTGGTCTATAAGGCAGGGTGTTACACATACCTCCGCGTCCCAAAATACAATTGTTTCCATATCCATGTCCAAATTTGGTTCTCTTCTAAGTTTTAATTGCAAGTTTTTCTTCTCCCAAAAAGTAGACTTGTTCTCATAATCTGGGTGATACTAGGAGTGATACTGGGATATAAGTTAACATTTGCTTTATACAACAACAACGTGTTGTGTGGTATAACGGTTAATTGTCCATACGGTTAAGCGTGCTTGTGTGAGAGTAGTATTGACTTAGGTGACCTGCCGGGAAATCTTCGCATAATTGCCACAAAAGTAAAGTCGTGAGCCTACGGACAAAGTGGAAAATATTGTGACCTATAAGGAGAAGTGTTATAGGTGGTATCAGAGCCACTCCAAGCCGTTCGGGATGTGGGGCAAGCCTCATCGAAGACGATGAGTTCCTTTGACAAGGTTATTACCTCACCGAATCCCGAGACAAGATTCCCCTAAGGGGGGAGGGGTGTGGAATGTAGCACCCTAGGCAAATCCCACATTGGTTGTGATTTGGAGTGATGCTGGGACATATCTTAACATTCGCCTTATATACTAACAATGCGTTTTGTTGACTAACGGTTGATCGCCCATATGGCTAAGTGTGCTCGTGTGAAAGTAGTACGGGATTGGGTTACTTACCGGGAAGACTTCACATGCAGGCAACAAAAGCAAAGCCGTGAGCCTATGGGGAAAGCAGACAATTTTGTGGTGTATAAGGCGGGGTGTTATAGGTGGTATCAGAGTCACTACATGCCGTTCAGGATGTGGGGCAAACCTCATCGAGGACGTTTGTTCTTTTAGGCAGGGTTGTTACCCAACTGAATCCCGGGACGACATTCCCTTAAGGGGGGGGGGGGGGGGAATGTAACACCCTAGGGTGACCTGCCAGATAAGTCCCTTAGACAGGGTTGTTACCCAACTAAATCCCGGGATGGGATTCCCCTAAGGTGGGTGAATGTAACACCATATGAGGGCCACAAAAGAAAACCGTGAGCCTACGGGTAAAGCGGATAATATTGTGGTCTATAAGGCAGAGTGTTACACAGACTTCCGCGTCCCAGAATACAGTTGTTTCCATATCTATGTCTAAATTTGATTCTCTTCTAAGTTTTAGTTGCAAGCTATTCTTCTCACAAAAAGTAGATTTGTTCTCAGAATCTTGGTTTTTATACAACTTATCACACTTAACTTTGTGATGACAAAATTTATACAAGTTAATAAGGAAGCTTTTTCTGGGTAAGCTAGAATTGTTGTGTAACCTAAGTTTCTCAATTATGTGAGGGCCTTCGTAAAATCGCCATCCCTCGTAATCAGCATAATGTAGTATGGGGGAGGGTGGTCGTGAGCGTCCCTAAACAAATCCAGCATCTTCGCTTTGTCAACACCGTCTTTCAATCCACTCGGCAATCCTTATGGTATTCTTTTCTAGATGGTTCACTTAGACTTTTACTACCATACCCTTGTATCTCAGAGAATTCTAGATTTAGGAATTTATGTTTCAATTATTTTTTCATGTTCTCAACTCCATGATAGTAAGTAAAATCATCACTCAAATTAGTCATCTGGGATTTTTCCATGTCCAAATATACAATAAGCCTAATCCTAGTCATTGTTAGGTTGACACCTAGAATAACAAACCATGCATTAGAACAACATATGAACAGTTCAGAATAGCAGTAGTCCAATAACTATAGAAACTATCATGCATATCTCAATCCGACATAACCTTAGACATGGTTGTTACCTAACAGAATCCCGGGATGGGATTAACCTAAGGGGGTGAATGTAACACCTTAGGTAAATCCCACATTGGACGTGACTTGGAGTGATGCTAGGACGTATGTTAACATTCACCATATATATACCAACAATGCCTTTTGTGATCTAACGGTTAATCGCCCACACGGTTAAGCTTGCTCGGTTGAGAGTAGTATTGGCATAGGTGACCTATCGGGAAGTCTTCATATGAGGGCTACAAAAGAAAAACCGTGAGCCTGCGAACAATATTATAGTATATAAGGCGGGGTGTTACACATACCTCCGCTTCCCAGAATACAGTTGTTTTCATATCTATGTCGAAATTTGGTTATCCTTTAAGTTTTAGTTGCAAGTTGTTCTTCTCCCAAAGAATAGATTTGTTCTCCGAATCTAGGTTTTATACAACTTATCCCACTTAACTTTGTGGCGACAAAATTTCGGTATATTAATGAGGAAGCTTTTTCTGGGTAAGCTAGAATTGTGGTGTAACCCAAGTTACTCAATTATGTGGGGACCTTCGTAAAATCGCCATCCCCCGTAATCAACATAATGTAGGCAAGGGAGGGTGGTTGTAAGCGTCCGTGAACAAATCTAGCATCGTCTCTTTGTCAACAACGTCTTTCAATCAACTCAGGATGTCTTTTAATTCCACTACAACCTTATGACATTCTTTTCTAGATGGTTCACTTATCTTTTACTACCATGCCCTTAAGAATTTATGTTTCAATTGTTTTTTCATGTTCTCAACTCTATGATATTAAGTAAAATCATCACTCAAATTAGTCTTCGGGAAGTTTTCCATGTCCCAATATACAACAAGCCTAATCCTAGTTATTCTTATATTGACACCCTAGAAGAACAAACCATGCCTTAGATAAACATTCGAACAACATATAAACAGTTTAGAATAGTAGTAGTCCAATAATTATAGAAACTATCATGCATATCTCAATCCGACATAACCTTAGACAGAGTTGTTACCCAACTGAATCCAGGACGAGATTCCCCTAATGGGGGTGAATGTAACACTTTAGGCAAATCCCTCATTAGGCGTGACTTGGAGTGATGCTAGGATGTATGTTAACATTCACCTTAGGCTACTCACAGTGGTGACCGATATTGCATCATTTTTCCGGCTGCAACCTCAGCTTTCTCTCTCCTCAACCCATATTCATCTCTCTCATCACAGTGGTGACCCATATTGCATCATCATTTTTTTTTAACATTTTTAATTATGCATGCATGTAAATTTTCTGCATGTAAATTTTAAACACGTATACATGCATGCAAAATAAGTTTATACGTGCATCACCCTTTTGGCCTTATCTCTCCAAGCAGCAAACAAGCAGCACATCTTCAATTTTCTTTTCATAACAAACAAGCAACATCATTTTGGCTTTATCTCTCCATGCAGCAAACAACCATCCTTTTATATCTCGAGAACATGCAGCAAACAAGCTTCATTTCATGCAGCAAACAAGCAACAAACAAGCTTCATTTCATCATCCTTATTACATCATACTCGAGAACATGCAGCAAACAAGCAGCAAACGAGCAGCAAACAAGCATTATTTTGATATCTCCAACTTCATATATATCAAGGTTTTGATATTGAAATGAATTCATGAGTCGGTTCCAAATGTTGGAATATGCATTAATATTGCAAATGTTGGAATATGCATTATATTGGAAAGATGTGTTTATGAAATATCGGTCGGTTTCTCGAACGATATTCAAATATTTGATCCAGCGACCGATCTTCCACATTGGTGATATCGATCGTCAAGATCGGTCGATCGATCTTAATGATCGATTTTTTCTGATGCACTGTGAACAACCTTATATACCAACAATGCGTTTTATGATCTAACGGTTAATCGCTCATACGGTTAAGCGTGCTCCTTTGAGAGTAGTACTGGCATGGGTGACCTACCTGGAAGTCTTCATATGAGGGCTACAAAAGAAAAACCGTGAGCCTACGGGCAAAGCGAACAATATTGTGGTATATAAGGCGGGGTGTTACACATACCTCCGCGTCCCACAATACAGTTGTTTCCATATTAATGTCCAAACTTAGTTCTCTTTTAAGTTTTAGTTACAAGCTGTTCTTCTCCAAATAAGTAGATTTGTTCTCAGAATCTATCTTTTTATACAACTTATCCCACTTAAATTTGTGATGACAAAATTTTGGTATGTTAATGAGGAAGCTTTTTCTAGGTAAGCTAGAATTGTGGTGTAACCTAAGTTACTCAATTCTGAGAGGGCCTTCGTAAAATCGCCATCCCCCGTAATCAGCAGTATGTAGGACGAGGAGGGTGGTCGTGAGCATCCCTAAACGAATCTAGCATCATCGCTTTGTCAACAGTGTCTTTCAATCCACTGGGGACGTCTTTTAATTCCACTACAACCTTATGGCATTATTTTCTAGATGGTTCACTCAGACTTTTACTACCATACCCATGTATCCCAGAGAATTCTAGATCTAGGAATTTATGTTTCAATTGTTTTTTCATGTTCTCATCTCCATGATATTAAGTAAAATCATCACTAAAATTAGTCATTGGGGAGTTTTCCATGTCCCAATATACAACAAGTCTAATCCTAGTCATTGTTAAATTGACACCTAGAACAACAAACCATGCATCAAAACAACATTCAAACAACATATGTACTATCCAGTAGTCCAATAACTATAAAAACTATCATGCATATCTCAATCCGACATAACCTTAGACAGGGTTATTACCTAACTGAATCCCGGGACGGGATTCCCCTAATGGGGTGAATGTAACACCCTAGGAAAATCCCACATTGGCCGTGACTTGGAGTGATTATGGGACATATGTTAACATTCGCCTTATATACCAACAACGCATTTTGTGGTCTAACGGTTAAACGCTCATATGGTTAAGAGTGCTCGAGTGAGAGTACTACTCGCATGGGTGA
Organism: Artemisia argyi; assembly: GCA_030686995.1. Classification (NCBI taxonomy): domain Eukaryota; kingdom Viridiplantae; phylum Streptophyta; class Magnoliopsida; order Asterales; family Asteraceae; genus Artemisia; species Artemisia argyi. The sequence continues at coordinate 73,361,368 of CM060683.1, forward strand.
CTTGCCGGGAAGTCTTTATATCAGGGCCACAAAAGAAAAACCATGAGCCTACGGGTAAAGCGGACATTATTGTGGTCCATAAAGCGGGGTGTTAGACATACCTCCGCATCCCAAAATACAGTTTTTTCCATATCCATGTCCAAATTTGAATCTCTAATAAGTTTTAATTGCCTTTCTCTTATGAGGTTTTGTTGGGTTCAGGGTATGCTTCTTCCAGTGAGCCGATTGCTACTTGTATTAACCCTTCATCCTCGTACTCTGCCCCCGTTTTGTCTATTGGATCCCTGTCCACGGATGATACTCCTGTTTCGGATTTTAGGAAAGATGGAGATGTTATTACTTTTCTTCCCTTTTCTGGTCCTTATGAAGGAAAGCTTGATACTGCTCTGGAGCATAGTCATGCGGAATAAGATCCGATGATATTTTTATGCCGTGACCGCCTATGGACTTCTTTTAAACGGCCTTCTTGTATTTTGACAATTATTCCGCTTGTTAGTGGCGGTTTTAATATTTTGTAAATTTTATGTGGTATGTTCCGCGATTTGATGTTTTGCCTTGTACATTTTGGTTGGCATTTTTATTTAACGTTCTTGCTTATGCGGTGCATGTGTAGCGTTTATGAACGTGTTTATTTTTTTGCGCTAAGGTTACGTCTAATCTGTTTGCGGCTTGTGTGCACTTTATGATTTGTGCTTTGCTAGTGTTAAAAAACGTACAGATACGTAATTTATTTTTAGTCTTAATTGGATATTTGTGGGTTATCCTCCCGGTGCTGGGCTTGCAATTCTTCTTACGTACCTTTGAGTTAATTATGAGGTTTCTCGCCCTTTTGTTATACGGAATAACGTGTTTGGGTCATCCTCTTTGTGTGCGCGTCTTACTCATGTATGTGTATGCGTTTGTAAAGTAAGTATTGAAAACTTGTAATGTTAAAAACACTGAAGGTAGCTAAGCTTCACTTTTTTATTAAAATTGTTAAAGATAATACAAATCATAAAGTGTTCTTTACAAATGTCTATGATGGACTTCACCGGAGTGGTCCTCCATAATCTATAACTAAAACATGCTTAGACCGTCGTTTTGCGGTTGCAGATATGAATTTCTGTCTTTGCTTTCTTTTGTATCTTTTTCTTTGGGTTGCATTTCTGCCTCTGGATTTGCGTGCTTTGTACACTTCCAGTCTCGTTTGTAGTCTTCTTATGTTTTAGGTTTTTACGGGTGTTAGTGCCCGTTTGTGTCTTGATACTTGGTTCTTTATATTTGTAGTCTGGAGACTTTTTGATGAGATCAAATAAGTACATATTATTGGCATCATTTATCCTATTTAATTGACTTGTTTGTTATTGTTTTGTATGAGAATCGATACTTAATTGTTTATTTTAGTAATTCTCAGGTAGAAAGAAGCAATTGGTGAAAGTTGATGATTTTGGGCAAATTATGGAGCTAAATGATCAAGATTGGAAAAGTCTACTGAAATCCAGGAGATGCGCCGTATCATTCTCAACAGATACACCGCAACATCATACTTAGATGAATTCGAAGACCATTGCCTGACTTTGAAGAATGCGCCGCATCTAATTACAACATACGCCGCATATGAAACTTTAGTCAACGAAGGATAACCAACTTGTTCTACTTCAAATACGCCGCATCTCATTTACAACATGCGGCGTATCAGCTAAAGACTTCATCAGATACTATCCAAGATGCTAAAGGACATGCGCCGCATAGAGAAACAAATTACGCTGCATCTGAAGGCGGTGTACGAATATTCCAGAATATAATAATCTTGGACCCCACGCGAAATTAAGTAGACGCGCCGCATCTATCATCAAGATGCGCCGCATCGATCCCTCAAACATAAACTATAAATACCATAAGACATATACGAATTTTGGGTGCAACAAAACCCTAAGGAGACGAATTCAGTCGAAGAAGCATTACAAGGTACGCCCTAAACAGAGATCTTAGAGCCGTAAGAAGGTCCTGCATGTGTATAATTCATTAAGTAGTTTTGTTTTATTGTATTAGTAAGCTTTAATCCATCATGATTGATGGGTTTGTGGCCACCATACTGCTCTCCTTAAAATTGCTTTCCCATAGATTAAAGTTTATATGATGTTTTTTTGGTGATTTGTATTTGTGCATTGATAACCTCTGTGTTTAGTTGAGTCTTCTGGGCTACCATACATGTTCCTCGCCTACTTATCTAGCGTCTAGAAGGTAGGATAAACATAAGTAATCATAAAGAGTTTACTCGCTGATATTTAGGATCCAACGAGACAGATTAGATTACGATACTCATCATATAAAACTAGCAATAAAACAAGTGACAAGCTACTTAAACGATAGGACAGGTCTTCTACGTGTCTCTATTATCTATCTGTGTACGTGATTGCTCTTCACTGATTTGTTCTCATTAGTTTTACTTTTCTGTTTAATTCAAATCCGTGCTAGTCCCACAGGCTAAACCCCCCTCTTTTATTAGATTAGATTGTAAAACAAACTTAGATATTAAAATTCTGATCAAATCAACTAGATATTACGTTCCATTCTTAGTGTTCGGCACTCTACTTACCACTATATACATATTGATCGGGTACACTACTCGTTAAGTGTGCGTGTTAGTAATAAGTCTACTAAATAAAAATTTAAAACTTGATTAGGTAAAATTAACCTATGCTACACTGACATGCCGCACATATCAAGTTATTGGCGCCGTTTCCGGGGAATGAATTATTAATATCTGTTTATTTGATTATTATTTTAATTAGATTCTAACCACTAACTTTGTTGTATATTAGTTTAGATTGCATTCATTGTATTTTATTGCATATTTAATTTTCTTGTTTCTTTGTTTTCTTTATTTTCTTTATTTTTTGTAATTTTTGTTTTCTTTATTTATTTTCTTTTGTTTTGTGTATTACTGCTGTCTGTTGTATTTTGCTGATCCAAACGATGTGGCGCATCTGATTTATCAGATACGGCGCATTGCATTTTTTATTTTTATATACAACGTTAACTTAAAAATTCGAAGTGTGGCGCATCTATCTGCTAGATACGACATATTTTGTTTTTAATCGAAAAATTTTCAAAACCCTAACGAGATACGACGCGTCTGTTTCGACAGTTGCGGCGCATCTATTTATTTATTAAAAATAATTTTTCAAATTTATTAAACTGAGATACGTCGCATTTGTTTTTGCAGATACGACACATCGTTTTTCTGAATAAAAGTCTGATTTAACTTTTAACGTAATAAGATAAGGGGCATCCTACTTTTAGGATACGGCGCATCGTCTGCAAATATCAGCAACTTTTATTTTTCGTATTCCGTTTTTGTTACTTGTTTTCTGATATTCTACTTCATAAAGCCTATCCTACTGATGCTTTTGTGCTGAATCTCAGGAAGTGCAAGACCAGGAGCTCTGTTAAAGAACTCACTAAACCTTTCGACGATCCTGAAAAAGGTTTTCATTCACTTAAAAGGCTTTTCAACACAAAATACTTTGATCTTTCGGGCCCAACTGAGCGCGACTACTTTTCTGATCAAGAACCATCTAAAGAAGAAGGAGTAACTGAAATAATGACGGAAAACACAACCATAGAGGAATACATGAACAAGACCCAAGCGGACTATAGTTCGGGAGTTGCTAAACCAAAGTTTGATAATGATACTAAGTTTGAATTGTAGGGTCAATTTCTCAAGGAGCTAGAGAAAGTGCTTTTAGTGGATCGGAGAATGAAGATGCCAATGACCATGTGGAAAAGATCCTTGAAATTGCAGATTTGTTTACTACCGAGAAACTAAAAATTGACCAAGTTATGCTTCGTGTTTTCCCTATCTCTCTTACAGGAGCCGCTAGTAGGTGGCTAAAGAATGAACCTGCTGGTTCTATTGACAAATGGGAAGACTTGAAGAGCAAATTCCTCAAGCGATATTGTCCACCTGCAAAGACCGCTAAAAAGATGGAGGCTATCAATAACTTCAAGCAAAAGCCCGATGAAACTCTTTATCATGCTTGGGTGCGCGATTCAAGGAACTATTATTGAAATGCCCTAAACATTATCTAACCCCTATACAGGAAATAATATTGTTTTATCAAGCATTGGACGCGCCTACTAGACAACAGTTGGATTCTAAGGGAGCTATACCTCAGATGAGTGCAGTTAATGCTAGGAAAGCTATTCAAGTTGCTGCTGATCATTCTCAAAAGTGGCACGATGGAACCTCTACTAGGTCTAAAATCAACACTAATTCTGATGGTTTTGCTGTAATTCAAGCTCAATTGGACAAGCTTAGTAGAGAGATGAAGAAGAGAGATGAAAGAGCTTATGTTGCCCAAGTTAAATGTGAAAAGTGCCAAGGCCCCCACTACACTAAGGATTGTCCATCAAAGAATGAAGAAACATTTGAGGAGGCCTACTACACACAATTTGGACAACCATTCCAACCTTTAAGAAGATTTAGGGAAACTGCTCCAGGTTATTATCAAAGAAACAATGGAAATCCCTCTTATCAAGAAAGGAGGCAGACTTTGGATGACACCTTGAAGCAGATGATGGCCGATGCTGCCAAAAGACATGAAGAGAATACTGCTATGATCAAAGAAATCTGAGCTTCAACTGATGCTACCACAAGGAACCAAGGAGCTTCGATCAAAGCACTTGAGCAAAAAATCAGTCAGATGAGCAAAGTACTTCAAGAAAGGGGATATGGAAGTCTACCTAGCTCAACTGAAGCAAATCCAAGAGATCATGTCAAAGCAATCACCACTACCGAAGAAGTTGTGCCTAACGTATATTTTCCTAGAATATTGGCGAATGGTATGAAACCCCAATATTTCTTTAACTCTTCAATTAGTGTCAGGAGATTACTTATGGAGAAATCAAGGATTGAAGAGGAGATCAAGGCTGCAATGAAAGAAGAGTGCTCTGCAACAGACTACAACACCTTGCCTAATAAAGAAAAAGATCTAGGAAGTTTTACTTTACCTTGTTCAATTAATAATATATCTTTCAATAATGCCTTAGCTGACTTAGGAGCCAGTGTTAGTGTTATGCCATTTATGACCTTTACCTCTTTAGGTTTAGGAAAATTAGCTCCAGCTAAGTTGCTTATTGAATTGGCAGATAAAACGGTAAAACGACCTGAGGGGATTACTGAAAATATGCTTGTTAGGATCGAAAAGTTTGTGTTCCCCGTAGACTTTGTAATATTAGATATGCCCGAGGATATTAAGATCCCATTGATCCTTGGAAGACCTTTCTTGTCTACTGCTCATGATAAAATTGATGTGTTTAAAAGGAAAATATCCTTAAGAGTTGGGAATGACAAACTTGTTTATAAATGCGATAATCCTGTTAAAAGCATAATTAAGAATGTTTACATGCTAGGATTAAGAGAACGCATGGACCCCGACCTGGAAGCGAGATTAATGGGAGAGACTTTAATTCAAAATAATTATAGTAACCCGAATCATGAGGATTTTGACGATGAATGGTATGAATGTGAAGTTATTAACAAACGTAGAAGGGTTATGGAACATAAAGAAATATTTGTTGAGTTACCACCTCATCTAGAATATTTATGCCTTCGCATGAACAAGAATTTCCCTTCTATTATCTTGTCATTACTACCCGAAAGGGATAGAAGTCTACTTGTGCAGATTTTGAGAAGGAATGGCCTAGAAATCGAGGAGGGGCGAGATGTACTTGATATTACTGGATTGAGGATGAGGTGGCGCAACGCCGCGGATTGCGTTAATGAAACAAAATAGAAGCTGAACGTGAGTCTAACTTGAAGACTCTGGAATAAAGAAAAGTGCTTACCAAGAGATAACCCGGATTTATCTTTATTGTTTTTGCTGTTGAGTTTGTCAGACCTGTAGCAGATGCGGCGCATCTTCATCAATAGATGCGGCGTATCTACTACACAGGTCATATCTGTTTTACTTTTTCTGCATTTTATTTTCTAAACTATAATCCTTCTGTCAGTTTATTTAATGCGGCACATCCCTGGTTAAGGATGCGAAGCATCTAATCTTTCTGACCCGTACCAATTCCAGGCTCGATACGGCGCATCTTCTTCCATAAGATGCGGCGCATCGACTGACCTGATGATTTACAGTTTTATTTTTTTATTTTTATTTTCTAACCACTAATGAATTTTGTACAAGTATCGATCTTCTTAAACTTAGGTGTATAATTGGTGGTATTTGTCTACACTTTCTGTGGATACAAGAATAATGAAAAGCCGAAAGCCTAACATCCACAGAAATTATTGCTCGCAAACGCATAATGGAGGATCAAACCGAGCAAATATCAAGGGAGTTTTTCAATTCTAATTCTTTTTAAATTCCTGTTTTTAATTTCAATAAACAACGGGGACGTTGTTTAACTTAAGTGGGGGATGGAGAATTAGAACACTTACTTGTCCTTATTTTTCAAGAATATGTTTTAATTTGCACTTAAAATATTAAAATTTAAAATTTTTTTAGCATGTTTTTGTTTAATCTAAGTTGCATAGCTGCACACAAGACTTTATTTTCTAAAATTTTGATTTGAGTTTATCAAAATTCACAAAACTATGAGTGTGCCGGTGACTTGTAAACTTTAGAACTTGACTTGTATACTACTCGAGACCACAATAATGAGTATTATTTTTATAATTGGAGTGACTTGTCTAAATTGGTAAAATTCTAGGATTACACCAAAAAGCCTACATATGTCCTGTGCTATTAACTAACTACACTGGTTAGTTAACCCCCATATAAACCCTTTGTTACTCTCATTTTTATAGTAAGATACCCCTAGAAAAACCCCTAGAACAGTTCCTTTAGGTTTTATATACCCTTGTTATTATGTTTTTCGTTACACCTTACACCTTAGCCTACCCTGTAGATTTAAGTCCGTGGTTAGTTGCTTAGGCAAAGTGTGTTTCCTTGCGTTACCTGTGTTCGCAATGTTGCAAAAAACGGCCTACTCGGCCATGTAATCGCCGATTACAAGGTAAACGGACCTGGAACTTGGAGAGATTTACAAGGAAATAGGCCGATTAAGCGGCGATTACAAGGTTTAGGGCCGATTAATCGGCTAAAAAATGCTACTCGGCCCTCCACCGCCTCAGGACCGATTCACAATTTTTGCAACATTGTGTGTTCGTGTGCATAAATTCATTATCTTTGGTTAGGTCAGGAAATTGCCCAATGCAATTAAAGTAAAAGTACATATTGTATATTTTTAGTCAGTTTTTCATGTGTTCACTACTTTCACTATTACGTTTTGTCTGAAAGCCTGAAAAGTAAAGAAAAATTATCCATAAATATTGTGATGGTAATGTGGTGAAATTTTACGCCATTAGTTATTTTATGTTTATGTTAAAAAAATCGAAAAAAATGATAAAAGAAAAGGAAAGAAGAATTGGAAGTTTGTATTATATTTATGGATTGAAAGGGAGTTGGCCATTATGGGAATGCCAACTAAGGATTGTTTATTCTTTGTTTAAGATTCTATTGAGTATAATTCATGTCTACCTAAAGCGTGAGTTATTCAATGATATGAGTCTTATTCATGGGATGGCAGGGAAGTATTCTAACCACACTTAGGACTTAATCTATTTGTTTCTTGTTATGTATTTTTTATTTTACACCAATTTATATCCTAAATGTTATCCATACCCAACCATATTATTATATCTATTGTTAGCTTTCGAGCATCCAAATATGATAATGGCCGAGCAAAAATGTTAAATGTGTGAATAAGGTAGTGACCATCCGAGTATTAGATTATTCAAGTAGCGCGCCAGCGATCTAGTGTGTGACTTGGTGACCATCCGTTATGCAAATAACGCGCCAGCGATCCAAGAAACACATTAGTGACCATCCTGATGAGACGAAATGTGTTACGCTTTTAAGGGGTCATATAAGCCTTAAATCGTGATTATATGATCAAATATTGCTTTAAATCGTTCCTTTTGTTATTTTAGGTACTTTTGAGAGGAAATCTGGAAAATGAAGCATTTTGGACGTTTTTTGAGCATAAAAGTGAAGAAAATGACAAAGTCAAGAATTCAAGCTGGAACAATACCTGACGGCGTCACAGACTACCAGGTGATGGCGTCACTTGTTGATGAAAAGGTGGATAATTATTTTACACTTGACGGGCCAGAAAGGAATTTTGGAGTTTAAACGTGACGGCGTCACTTTATAATTCACCAAGGACGTCACGTGTTATTACAAAGAGAGACGACCCAGAACCTTATTCAACCTGGCGGCGTCAAGAGTGCATCTAGACCATCAAGGAACCCTAAATACGGCGAGGTGACGGCGTCACGTCCCAAAAGGTGACGCCGTCAAGTTGTAAAATATATATATACTTTTCTAATTTTCATTCATTATATGTGGAACTTTGGAGAGAAACTTAGGGTACGAACCCTAGTAGACTTTTGCAGCTATTTTGAGGTTTCCAAACCTTTTTTCTTCCATGATTAATTGAAGATAAGTAATCTATCAATCATTCAATATGTCTATATGTTGTTTGATTCTATCTTACGCTTATCTTTCTTTTAACATGCTAGGCTAGGTTTGTTTGTGTTTGCTTAGATGTAATGAAGCCTAGCTATTGATTATTGATTGATGGTTTGTTATTAATTGTTGTTGGATGAATGATATCAATGTTAGGCTTAAGAAAACTGGCTAACTTCCTATTGGTAACTTACTTGATGTCTTAAGAAACATGAATCGGACGTGTACTACGATTAATTTGTTGTGTTTAATGTATAAGAGAATATTAATTATAGGATACTTAACGTGTCATCATAGGAAGAGATAGGATCTTATAGAGTTGGGGAAGGACGTACACGCCCCCACGAATGGTATTAAGGAATACATCCCGTCATCCACGCAATTGTAACAAACTAATCAATCAGTGAAATATAGCTAGGGAGTAGTGAAACCTAAGTAAACACGTTTGTCTCCTTATTAGAAGTTTCACACGTTTATTTTCTTGTTATTTTATTTTTATTGCATTTGTAGTTATTTGGGTTAGTTGACTAGGAACTAATTCTGCTCACTCTTCCAAAACCCGAGAATTTTACATGCTTTCCATTAAATATAAAAATACAAAAAGAATCATCCCTCACCTCTAGACCTAATTTAGATCATTTTCAATCCTAACGAACACTATTCCCTGTGGAGAACGATCAATTCCCTGGTACTTACCACTACACTATACTACATCGGTCAGGTACACTTGCCTGGCGGGGATTGTAAGCTTCTCAAGATCCCTTGAGAAGTAAAACTTTTGTGTGACAATCCAAATCGTATCAGTATTTGATGGGAAGAAAAGTGTTACGCTTTTAAGGGGTCATTTAAGCCTTAAATCGTGATTATATGATCAAATTTGCCTTAAATCGTTCCTTTTGTTATTTTAGGTACTTTTGAGAGGAATTATGGAAAAGGAAGTATTTTGGACGTTTTTGGAGCATAAAAGTGAAGAAAACGACAAAGAATTCTAGCTCGAACAGTACTTGACGGCGTCACACACTACTAGGTGACAGCGTCACTTGTTGATGAAGAGGTGGATAATTATTTTACACTTGACGGGCCAGAAAGGAATTTTGAAGATTAAACGTGACGGCGTCACGTTATAATTCACCAAGGACGTCACGTGTTACTACAAAGAGAGATGACCCAGAACCTTATTCAACCTGACGGCATCAAGAGTGGATCTAGGCCATCAAGGAACCCTAAACACGGCGAGATGACGATGTCACGTCCCAAAAGGTGACGGCGTCAAGTTGTAAAATCTATATATACTTTTCTAATTTTCATTCATTATGTGTGGAACTTTGTAGAGAAACTTAGGGTACGAACCCTAGTCAACTTTTGCAGCTATTTTGAGGTTTCCAAACCTTATTTCTTCCATGATTAATTGAAGATAAGTAATCTATCGATCATTCAATATGTCTGTGTGTTGTTTGATTCTATCTTACGTTTGTCTTTCTTTTAATATGCTAGGCTAGGTTTGTTTGTATTTGCTTAGATATAATGAAACCTAGCTATTGATTACTGATGGATGGTTTGTTATTAATTGTTGTTGGATGAATGATATCAATGTTAGGCTTAAGAAAACTGGCTAACTTCCTATTGGTAACTTGCTTGATGTTTTAAGAAACATGAATCAGATGTGTACTATGATTAATTGGTTGTGTTAATGCATAAGAGAATATTAATGAGGCCAAGATAGGATACTTAACGTGTCGTCATAGGAATAGATAGGATCTTATAGAGTTGGGGAAGGACGTACACGCCCCCACGAATGGTATTAAGGAATACAACCCGTCATCCACGCAATTGTAACAAACTAATCAATCAATGAAAGATAGCTAGGGAGTAATGAAACCTAAGTAAACACATTTTTCTCCATTTTAGTTTTACACACATTTATTTTCAATTATTTTATTTTTATTTGCATTTGTAGTTATTTGGGTTAGTTGACTAGCAACTAATTCCGCCCACTCTTCCAAAAACCTATATTTTACTTGCTTTCCATTAAATATAAAAATACAAAAAGAATCATCCCTCACCTCTAGACCTAGTTTAGATCATTTTCAATCCTAATGAACACTATTCCCTATGGAGAATGATCAATCCCCTGGTACTTACCACTACACTATACTACATCGGTCAGGTACACTTTCCTGGCGGGGATTGTAAGCTTCTCAAGGTCCCTTGAGAAGTAAAACTTTTATGTGATAATCCAAATCGCATCAAAGTGTTTGGCGCCAGCGAGTATTAGATTAATCAAATAGCGCGCCATCGATCTAGTGTGTGACTTGGCGACCATCCGTTATGCAAATAATGCGCCAGCGATCCAAGAAACACATTAGTGACCATCCGTTGTTTGAAGCGTCGAGGACTCACGCCAGCGATCTACTAAGTTTATGCAGGATATGTTCAAGCAAAGCTAGGTTTAACCCATGAACCACAAGAACCTTTTTACCGCTTTAGACTTGTTACTCCTTACCTTTAGTAGGGGAGATGCATATCCTTGTCAAGCATATGATAGAATATTCGTCACATCCGGACAGTTAAACGATTAGATTTGCTTTTATTAAACATATATTTTGTTTCTAATTGGTTAAGTGTTTGGCCGTGCAATTATGATAAAACGAATAAGTGCTTAAATTTAAAAACATCCTATCAAGGATACATTTTCATTATGTTTAATCTAAAGGTTTACTTGAGGACAAGTAACGTTCAAGTGGAGGGATATTTGATGAGATCAAATAAGTACATATTATTGGCATCATTTATCCTATTTAATTGACTTGTTTTGTATGAGAATCGATACTTAATTATTTACTTTAGTAATTCTCATGTAAAAATAAGCAATAGGTGAAAGTTGATGATTTTGGACGAATTATGGAGCTAAATGATCAAGATTGGAAAAGTCTACTGAAATCCAGGAGATGTGCCGTATCATTCTCAACAGATATGCCGCAACATCATACTTAGATGAATTCGAAGACCATTGCCTGACTTTGAAGAATGTGCCGCATCTAATTACAACATGTGCCGCATATGAAACTTTGGTCAACGAAGGATAACCAACTTGTTCTACTCCAAATACGTTGCATCTCATTTACAACATGCGGCGTATCAGATAAGGACTTCATCAGACACTATCCAAGATGTTAAAGGACATGCGCAGCATAGAGAAACAAGTTACGCCGCATCTCAAGGCGATGTACGAATATTCAAGAATATAATAATCTTGGACCCCACGCGAAGTTAAGCAGACGCGCCGCATCGATCCCTCAGACAGAAACTATAAATACCCCAAGACAGATACGAATTTTGGTGCAACAAAACCCTAAGAAGACGAATTCAGTTGAAGAAGCATCACAAGGCACGCCCTAAACAGAGATCTTAGAGCCGTAAGAAGGTCCTGCATGTGTATAATTCATTAAGTAGTTTTGTTTTATTGTATTAGTAAGCTTTAATCCATCCGGATTGATGGGTTTGTGGCCACCATACTGCTCTCCTTAAAATTGCTTTCCCATCGATTAAAGTTTATATGATGTTTTTTTGTTGATTTGTATTTGTGCATTGATAACCTCTATGTTTAGTTGAGTCTTCTGGGCTACCATACCAGTTCCTCGCCTACTTATCTAGCGTCTAGAAGGTAGGATAAACATAAGTAATCATAAAGAGTTTACTCGCCGATATTTAGGATCCAACGAGACAGATTAGATTACAATACTCATCATATAAAACTAGCAATAAAAAAAGTGACAAGCTACTTAAACCATAGGATAGGTCTTCTACATGTGATGCGATTTCGATTGTTACACAAAAGTTTTACTTCTCAAGGGATCTTGAGAAGCTTACAATCCCCGCCAGGCAAGTGTACATGACCGTTGTAGTATAGTGTAGTGGTAAGAACCGGGGAATTGATCGTTCTCTACTGGGAATATTGTTCGTTAGGATTGAAAATGATCTAAACTAGGTCTAGAGGTGAGGGATGATTCTTTTTGTATTTTAATATTTTTTAGAAAGAAAGTAAAAATCTCGAGTTTTGAAGGAGTGGGCGGAATTAGTTGTTAGTCAACTAACCCAATTAACTACAAATGCAATAAAAATAAAATGACAAGAAAATAAATGTGTGAAAAACTAATATGGAGAAAAACGTGTTACTTAGGTTTCACTACTCCGTAGCTATCTTTCATTGATTGATAGATTTGTTACAATTGCGTGGATGATGTGGTGTATTCCTTAATAAAATTCGTGGGGGCGTGTACGTCCTTCCCCAACTATATAAGATTCTGTCTCTTCCTATGACGACACGTTTTGTAAAACCCGAAAATCCGTCTTTCCTAAATTTCCCATACAATTTGAATTTTACCTAAGTTGGTGATCTTAACCTAAGTATACGGAGTTGAGAAATTGGAAACTACATTATACTTGAACTTGTATCTTATGAAGGATTTATATATATATATTTGACACACTATATTCTAAGTATATCACACATTGCAAGTAAGTTGGGCTTAGTCTATATCTTTTAAGATTTATCACACGTTATACTACTCAAAAGGGGCCAAATATATATATTTTTTTGTACGCTTTCTCACACGTTAACAAGTTAGAAATATCCCATGTAATTAATAGTAGTTCACACAAATGTATTGTAGATAATACGAATTTTTAAAAATGAAAGATGAAACATTTGGTCACCCATGCTTCCACAAGACTTGGCTTAATTTTCCGACCCATATTCCCATTTGTTTCTCCTTATAACAATCGAATATCCCATTTTCCATCTCACACACAAACCCTAGACATACAGGTGACGGCAGCTCGCATTTTCTCCAAGAAATAAAAGGTACGAAGAGCCAAGTTATGGTCTCACCAATATACACACTATCCTCTTAGTCAATCACATAACACATATTTTGATTATATATATCACGTATCCTTTTTCATTACATCATCATTCCAAATAAAAGTTAAACCATGTTACATTAAACCTTGTTCAAGTTTCTGTTCTTGTAAGTGAGTGCTCTAAATCGTTATACACACATAAGAATAGGTGAGTGGTGAGAATTGAGAATTCAGTTTCTATTGCTAGTACGGGTTCGGTTTCGGATGTGGTTCATGTTTCGATCTGGTTTCGGTTCGTGGTTGGGTAGAAGGCCGAGTTACGACTTGCGCCAAGGTTTAAGTTTCGGTACGTGTGTAAGCTAAGAGTTTGGTATGTGACTTGTACGTGCCTTGTACCCCTTTCACGTCTGGTACTTGGAGGTCGCCCCTCTATGTACACCCTATGAATTGACGGATATGTGATTATCTGATTTGAGATCTATTCGAGTGTCTCGGGTAGGTCGGCTCGTGGCTTTCCTATGTTCTTTGTGTCTATTCGAGTGTCTCGAGTAGACAAGCCTTTGTTGATACGTGCTCTTTAATTCTGGTTACTATATGATTCATATTATCACTTGACTCTTCATACTCATTATTCATTTGACTTATGATATTTCTTCAGTTATCGTTGATCTCTTATGCATTTGACAGATGATATTCATTTTAGCAGGAGCTTATGATTTCCTTTCCCTATACTTTTATACGTTTTGATTATTCGTTTTGTTATATATCTGTTCACTAGGCTTTTTAAGCTCAGCCGCATTTCTTTTCCTCCGGCAGGTTTTATGTTGGAAGCTGGGTTTTGGGTGAAGAGAGCATAGGAGCGTTAGTGGACTACTCAATGTTTAGAAGCCCATTTATATCTAGATTAAACTTGGTTTTGGATTCAATTAGATTTTTGTTTAGCTTTGTATCCTCATTTTTTTATATAGAGTTAGTATTTCTTTTGTAACCTTTAGAATATCCTTTGTAACTTTATGCTTATAAGTTTTCCGCTTGCGTTTGTATGTTCTGATTTGGCGCCATAATGTAACATTTTGACCCATGTCGGGTTGGGGTGTTACAATTATGGTATCAAAGCTCAGGCTGCGACTTGTAGTACATAAGTTATGGTCTGTGAAGATTTGGACCCTTAGGTATGCCCTTTAGGAGCTTATGGAATAACCTTGGAAGGATTTGCTTTAGGTTCTCCCCTTAAGAACTTTAATATGACCGGTGAGGATTAGGTAGATTATATGATAAGAAGTTGGTTAGTCATCTTGCTTCCGCATCACTCTGATTCTTGCCTTACTTTTAGTAAGCCCTTATAAGATCATCCATTCCGAAGACTTAGAAGATTTATCAGGATTCAAAACATAAGTTTAGAATGCCTTGAGACTCTGTATTAATGCCTTATAGGTTTCATTTTTTGAGGTTATCACTTTCTTTTGAACATCAATTCTTGATTCATTTGTCATTCGTTTAGATGCCTTCTCGTTCGTTCAGGGAATTCGCGTGCATATGAATCCAATGTGTTCGGCACATTCTATGGTTTTCCTTTGCTTTTGATAAGCATTTTGAGATTCCTTCTACACTATTGATTTTTGCCCTACCTATTCTATCTCTATGATAATCTTGTGACCTTCCATCATGAAGTTGTTTGAGCATTGAGATGCTAACAACTATCATATTTCTTTTATCATCTTTGTCGATCTATGAAACTCAAATTCTACACCATGGTTCCTAACTTGATAATCATTTATGATCAACTTTGTTTTGAAAACTCGTGCGTTAATCCCTCGCGGTTGTGAAGTTATTTCGTTTGATGAACTTTTCTTGAGAGTTATTCGACTGTTTAAAATTCCACGATGTATCCCTTGATGAATTACTAAGATTATCGTCCGAATGTGAAGTTGTTTTGATCTGGTTATGAAACTTTGTTAGTGACGACTCGATGTAGAATGTGATTTCAATAAAGGCATGTGTATATGATGCAAGTATTATGACGCCTGGCTAATGTGATAATAGTTACATCATATAACTTGAACTTATTGGGATCATATGATATTTTGAGTAGTGCCTGAGAACACTAAGTTGGTTGATTCGGTAACTTTATCCATATAAGAGTGACGTTTGCTTAATTCTGAAACTCCGTTATGAATGACAACAGTGGAAGGGAAAGAACTGAAGAGCCAGCTTCTAGGAAGTGGTTTCATCTGTGCAAGTGTGTATCTTTAATATGCTTCTGTTTTATTCGGGGACAAGAATGAAGATAGCATGAAGTTGTGGATTGAATTCTGGAAGATAAATCGTATCATGTTTTGTGTGAAGGATCAAGATTTTCCTAGAATTCCTTTTTGTATTCTTTATGGTCTTTATGAGTATAAGTAATGCCAATGGTATTGGCTACTGCTCCGAGTATTCCTATGAATTTGATAAATCGTGTCTTTCATGAATACTTGGACAAATTGTCATAGTATGAAACATTGGTGTGTTTAGAGAAGAAAGAGAAACACGAGAATCATCTTCATATTTTTGTATTGATATTTCTAAAATAGAGGAAACTTCATGTGATATTTTCGAAGAGTAACTTTTGTTGAAGGAAGAATGAGAAGAGAATTTGGAAGAGCTGGAAAGAGAATTGTTTCTACTTCAAAAGAAGACTTAACTATGTCCTTATGCGAAGAATTTGGTTATGCATCAATACATCTAGAACCATAGAAGGTTAACTACCCGACGCATGAATTGAGAGTTAATTGTGGCAGACATGAAGAAGCTTAGGAGCAAGACGGTAGAAGATTAGCTATGTTAGAAAATGGAAGGAAGTAGTTTTAAAGTGAAGCACATAGTTCTATCAGCTCTATTCATCTTAGTTGTACTAATATGTATAGAGTCTTGAAGCATGAGCCGGATGGGATGGTATGAAGACGGTACGTGGTGACTACATCAGTGATTTCCATGCACAGGAGGAAGGACAACACGAGTGGAGTTACAGTCGAGGATTGACTAGGACGACTTGCTTGGAAGATCGACAGAGATTTCTCTTGATAGAAGATTATTAAAGCTATATGGCGCACCTGCAGTGATCATGTTAGAGAGGCGCGTCTTGCTTCATACTTTTAGAGGAGATATAGAAGACTATGGAGAGTGGACTCAGGATGTTAGTACGAATTTTCACTTTCAGACGAATGGATATACATAATAACTATTTGAACTTGGAAGATGTGTTGAGCGGGGATTTTGATAGGTGTTTAGCTTGGTTATGTTTTGTTCACTAAGGGAGATGGCATGCAAGTGACAAGAGATTCTTCTAGAATTTTTTATGAATGAAGCTGTGGAATACATTCTGGTTAGAATAAGGTTGAAGAGCTACTTATTGAAGGTTCAGAATTAACTACATCAAATAATGGATTGGTTATTATTGTGTAAGAGGAAATTGAAATCTAGACTAGGAGTTATGTGTTCCATATAATTATTCTGCACAGAAGAGTTAGACGTTTTGGCATTTGACGAAGCTTTAGTTCGTGATACTTTAGTCCTGGGAATCATTCTTTTCCGTACGATTATTCTACCTATCCTGTTATGCCTTCTGATACGTTTTGATACTCTGATTTATGATATTGATCGTCAGTACGAATATATTATCCATCTCCTTACGAGCCTCTCGATACGTTTGATGATTCGATTTATGTTTTCTGATTTTGGCGAGTTCCTTTATTCGTTCAGAATTTGGTAGGAGTTGATGAAGTTTATCGTTTAGCACTATCTCTGTAGTTGCTTCGTGTAGGGATCTATACTTTGATAGATCACGAGCCAATAGATCGTTAGCCTACTAATGTAATCACCAATAAGACTAAGTGAGATAATCTCTGTGAGCTTGTAATTATTGCGGAATATAAAAAAAAACGTATACTAAACTTGATCCTCGATGGATCAATAAACTTTTACTAATAATGTTATGAAAACTCGTACGTATTACAATGACCTAGGGTTCCTTATATACTAATGGAAACCCTAACCTTTCTTACAAGAAACAAATAATCATAAACTAATAAAAGATATTCTACATATCTTGTCCTAAATTACATAATATCTATCCACGGTTTAACTCTATCCGTAGGATCTCTATACGTCCGCAGGAACCATTCATCAGCAGAAAGTCACTAAGCTTCCGCAGGAACCTGTCAGCAGTATCTTCAGTAATTCCTTACAATCCTCCCCTAATCTTGAATTTGACATAGTTAAGTTCAAGATTTCTTGATAGATCGCCAATAGCACAAACTAGAGGATTGAGGATGAACATCAGCAGCAAAGAATCTTCATAAGTAGAATCTCTATAATCATTAAGGATTTGAAAACTCCATTCTTCGCAGCAACACATGACCAAATGTACATCAAAACATATAAGTTTCATACTATTCTCATCACATCCAGGTGTGTTAACTCCTGTGAGAGGTGAATCATTGAAAATAATGGATTTGATGTCTCTTTACCAATAGCCATCACTACTGGAGTAGCCAAGTGTTCTCAGTTAAAAACTATGGTACACTGATGACCTAAAGAATATGATTTTTAGCAAATCATCAGCTATAAACGGATTTGAGAAGTCTTTACCTGTAGCCGTTTGCTCAGGACTAGTCAATTATTGATGAAAAATCATCTTGGTCAATTGAATACCAAATATGGTTTTCCACTGCCTTTACCACAAGCCATATACATGTGGGCTAGCCAATTATTTGGAATCCAAACAGGAAAAATCCATGGTCAATTGACAACCATTTCAACTCTCAGCAATAAAGCATGGGTGAGTTGAGAACCCTATGGTTTTGAGCAAACCATTATAGCTATCAATAGATTTGATGAATCTTTACCAAAGCTGTACCCTTTGGACTAGCCAACTTTTTGATGGAATAGTCAACATCAGGTAAGTTGAGTACCATAAAAAGTGTGATAAGAATCAATACCAAACCTGCATACAACATACATAAACCTATACAAATATGTTTGTTGGTTTTTTTTTTTTTTTTTTTTTTTTATTTTTTTTATTTTTTTTATTTTTTACTCAACTAAAAGAAAAGAAAAATATACAACAAAATACCATACCAAGACCAGCTCATTGCAGATATGAGTCTATTTGAATGCCATGCTTGGTTGCCAGTTCCTGCTTAGTCAAGATACTTCTTCTGATGAACCTTATCAATTGTTCAGCAAGATGAAGATCATTCTCAATCATATCCAAAGGAACAGAAAGCTTTGCCTCCAGCATGAGATTCATTACTTCCTTTGTGATTGGGTAAAGGACATCAGCCCAGCAGTATAAGGTCTTGCCAGTGGTTGTTACAATCATATGAACATTAGGAAGACGAAAGAACTTCCAATAGTCAACCACCCATGTCTTTTGACCTTTACATACTTGAAACTTCACACCAGAATCACCTTTATAAGAATCACACAAAATCTGCAAATCTCCCATCAAATACATTCCAATTTCATCAGGGGAATGAGTTTGATAATACTTGGTAACCCAGTCATAAAGGGAGAGAAGATCTTGCTTGTCCACCATATGTAAGATTTGGCTCAGAAACAAGAATGTCTTGGTAGATCCATCTTGCCTAGTTATGACATTCACTTGTCCTTGACCAAGCTCAGAAGCAACAAGTTCCCATTTCACAATTTTCTCCCAAACAACAGGATCTTGACCATCATCAGAAGCATAATCAAGGAAAGTAGTACTGTCCTCCAAAGGAATATCTTTTGGAGCTTTCCTCTTGATAGCTTTAGTCTTCCTCCTAGTGCCAGTAGTAACAGGAATAGAAGAACCATCAGCAGGTTCTTCTTTAGGCACCTGTTTGGAAGTATCAGGAGCAACTTGTGCTGAAACATCAGCAGGAACATCTGCAAAATCATCATCATCAAGTACTTATATTGGAGTATCTGCTGAAGCATCATGTGAAACATCATGTGGAACTTCAGTAGTATCCGGTTGAGATTTAGCAGTATCATGATGAGAAGCATCAAGAGTATCATCCCTCTGAAGCAACACTGAAGGAGAATGCACTTTCTCCTGACCACCATGAAATGACCCAATAGACTCAGCAGGCTGATCAGCAGTATCATTAAGCCTAAGTCTACCTCTAAACACCAGAACATCTTGGACATTTATACCAGAGGAATGAAGATTGGAAATGATCTTATCATAGTAGGAGGTAAGCTGTGTATCAGAAAATCCCCAAACCTTCTTTTGAGTCCATCCTGACCCAAACATAGAGCATCCCTGATTCTTTACAAAATTCCTCATGTATTTCTTTATTTCTGCCTTTCTCCAAGGTCTTTCCCTTTGATGCTTAGCTTTTATCTCTGCCTCCTGTTGTCTCTGCAACTTTCCTCTTTCAACCATCATCTGAACAAAAGCAGGGTTATCAACTCCAAGCACTGATTCACCCAAATTAGGCTTAGTAGCAGCCTGGGCAGCCAAGTTTTCCCATTGTTCTGCAGAAAGATTCTGAGCTATGTCATCTAGTTCCTTTTGTCTTTCAGCTGGTAGAGTGGTAGTAAATGTAGGTCCCATCTTATCCAAATTAGCTTGAATTTTCCTAGCAAGTGCTTCTGAGGCTTTCATATCCAACTGAGCCTTTGTAGCTGCAACATTCTCTTTATCTTGCAAGTGTGCAGCAGCAATCTCACTAAGTTTTTCATTAGCAAGTTCCACCTTGGACTTCACTCTTGAAGGAATGTCTTGATCAACCAATATGGACTTTCCTTTGTCTTGCTTAAGTGTAGTAGTCTCAAGAGAAACAAAAGCCTTATCAGGAAAATCATTAGGACATTCAGCTTGGATATCTGCTGAGGTAGCATGAGTGCTCACTTCTGGCATAGTAGTAGGAAAAGATTCCTTTCTTGGAGCATTAGCAGAAGTCTTCTTTCGAGGAGCATCAGCAGAAGTCTTATCAGCAGAATGCTTTCTCCTGACATAAATGACTTTGGAATCCTTTGGAACACTTGCATCAGCAGTATGAGCAATATCAGCAGTTGGAGCAGGCCTAACATCAGTAGAATGAGTAGATGGTGCAGGCCTAGAAGTAGCATTCTTCTGAACACTCTCCAATGTGGTAGCAGCAAGAAGTTCAAGGCCTTCTAAGTCAATGTTGTCAGATGATTTAGTAGATTCCTCATCTGATTCATAAACCACACCTTGTCTCTACCTTTACTTAAGCTTAGCCTCCAACTTCTTAACTCTTCCAATTAGAGTCAGAACAAAATTGCTAAGATTCTTTTTGGTGAAGTTCAGATCATTCTCCAACTTGTCCACCTTAGTTACATACCTGTTTAACAAAGCAGATACAGAAGTGAGAGTAACAGGACCTTCAGCTCCACCAACAGGGATATCTGTGGCATTGGAAGCATCATTGGTCCTGTGAGTAGAATAATCTAAATTTACATCTACATCTACATTTACATGATCCTCAAATTGAGGTCTTAATGGGCTAGGTGTTGGAAGTCTTGTAAATTGTGGTGAGTTTATAGGTTGGTCAAAGCCTAAATTCTCATTGAGCTCATGCTCAGGAGAATTGATATCCATTGGTGAAGGTACAAGTGTGGGTGACCTAGGAGAGGGTGGTGGCTGAACATCAGAGGCAACTGATGCACTTGCATCAGGCGTAACTTCAGTTCTGTCTAGAGAATCTTCTAATGCTTGAGCATCAGAAGGATCCTGATCACCAACAGCTGCATCAGCAGCCATTCCATCAGGGGGATTGCCCACCGGGGCATCAGTAGCTACTCCATCAGGAGCATTGCCAGCAGGCAACATAGCTGGAAGTAAGGGTCTGTGTTCACCAGTAAATTTAATTTTCATTTGAGTAAACAACTTTTTAGATAAACCCTTAATAGGAAAATGAGTAGGGTCAGTGGTCTGAATGCCTAAAATGATTTGAAGAAACCTAGGATACATTAAATATTTAAGTTTGGTATCCTTAACATTTTCAAGCATAGCATTAAAGATATACTTAGAAAAGTTAAATGTTCTTCCTAGAGAGAGACACATAATGGCAAGAGCAATGTCTGTAGAGAATTGGTCCCATCCACCAGACTTAGAACCCATGCACTGAAGCAAAGTGTGTGTCAAAAACCTCCATTTAGGGCAAAACAAGTTCTTGTACCACACTTTCCCATCTCCACTATAACCAGCAGCCTGAAGGCCTCTAAGTATCTCTTCCTTAGGCAAATCAGTCACACCTCCTTCATCATCTAATTGTAGTTGAGTCCTGACCAATGACTCAGTAACCACATATTCTTCCCCATCTATGACAGCAACAATCTCTGTTGGTCCATCTTCAACAGTCCTTGTTTGTGCTGTTTCCCAAAATTGTACAACAAGAGACTCATGAATAACACTTGGATATTGGAGCAGAGCATAACGAATCTTGGATCTTTAGAGAAATTCCATCATGCCCACATAATCTTCATCATTCTTACCACGACCAAGAAAGGCATGTTTGTTATGATCACCCTTGAAAAGTAGTGCAACCATTGATTGAGAATAAGAAATTAGGGTTGGGAGTTCTGAAGAATGTTGAAATGGTTTTTGAAATTTTATAGAGAGAGGGAATCAGTTAATTTGGGAGTCGGATATGCACGTCTTGGTTAATTATGGAAGTTACCAAACGTGGAATGAAACTGATATGAATTATTGGAAAGAAATCTTTGACCAATAATCAACTAAAGAAAATCCCAATTAAACTGACTCATCCGAAGAAACCAAGTCAAACGGCTGAACCCAAATGGTCAATCCGCAGAAAATAGTCAAACGTTGACTACGGTCAACCATTCATTCAACAGAACCTTCCGCAGAATCAATCAGCAGAATCTTCCCTTCAGTGGAAACCAAATATCTTTGAAAAGATCTCATAATTCAAATTTCAAAGAACCCTTAATTATCTCAAAACTACCTCGCATTTATGGTAATAAAGACACGCGGTTGTGATGATCTTATAAATAAGGATAATTATCCCCAAATCTATCAACACAAATCAAATCCCTAATTACAATTCCTCCAATCAACAATACAACCATGGCAGCCACGCAAAATATCATCAACCTTTCTTCTGACTCATCTGATACTTCTGATTCACTAACATCTCCACCACCACTCAATATGCCAACACTTCCTCGTGGTCTCACAAAAGAACAAGCCAAGAAGAAGAAACATGATGTGCCTGCTCCAAGTTCATCATCATCAGAAGATCTTCCACCATACCCTTCTGAAATCAATGATCCAGAGTACCAGAGAGAGATGGAGAGAAGGTGGAATGCATTGGAGAGGGCAAACAGAGTTCCCAATCCTGATGAGTCTCCCTTCATCTTCACTTCTTCTGATGAAGAGGATGATGATAATGATGCACTTTACAACCCCACAACCCCTGATAAACCTCAGTCCTCTCGTCCAAGAAGAAGAAAAGTAAATCCCCCATTGCCAATGACAAGAAAGGTTGTGATGGGGTTGCCCTGTCCTCAGCGGCAAGGAATCTTCAACATCAACAACAAAGGCAAGGAGAAGACTGTGGAAGGCAAGGGCAAAGGCAAAGTAGAATAGGAACTTGTGTAAAACTTTCAATTATAGTGTCCTGTATTGTACTTCTGAATAATCAATAAAAATTTACCTTGTTTGTGTTTACTTGATTTTAATTCTTCTGATAGATTTGCATTCCCCTGAATAAAGTAATTTTTTAATCAATCATCAGCAGGAACACACTTAAGAACCAAATAGATATCATCAACAGCATGTGGTCAAACCCATTGACTTTCATCCGAAGAATCCACTTAAGTGGACAACTTGCACAATTAGTAATTGCTACTGACTCAACTACCTCCTATTTACTTGCATTAACTCACATTAAACCCAAATCAAGTCTTTATAAAAAGTCTTCAAGGCATAATCAACTCACAACCCCATTAGTACACAAATAACATATCCCAAAGTCTTTCTCATACTCAAATCATGAAGCCATCCCCCAAAGTCATTGAAATTTCTTCTGATTCATTAGACTCCACCTTTAACATACCTCAAATCCAAAGATCATACTACTACCTAGGTGAAGGTCCTTCAGAGTTTTGTCCATCTCTAACCTCATCAGAAGAAACCACTGAAGCAAAGGAAGCTCCAAATCCTCTAGCTATGGTTGTCCCTGATTTCACTCCTATCACAGATTCCTAACTTCTGAAATGGAGAGGGTGTGTGCAGATATGAGGAGGATCTCTGTCCTTGAGGAGCCACAGTCCTCAAAGAGGAACAAGGGTCCATTGAAGGTGGTCCTGGGTCTTGCTGCTCCCAAACTCTGGAACAAGGACATGCAATCCAGAGGGGTCCACAAGAAAATGCCAGACCCAAAGGACTTGGGCAAAGGGAAGAGGAAGATGGAGTAGGGGGTTGATGCTTAGGGATGTGGTGGTTGTTGGTGGTTGTTTGTTTTTGATTGATGCTTTTTATGTTTCTTCTGATGTCTGATCATGTTGTTGATGTACCATGTTTTCTTCTAATGAATAAAATATTTTACTTTTATGTCTTTTACATCTGATTCCACTGGTAGAAGTAATGTAGATCTTTGTATATCAGCAGGAACATGACCTGAAACCAAACATTCAAACAAAACACAAAAGAACAACCAAACTAATATACAAGATTAGTGAGAAACCTGCAAGAAAAAGTTAGAAAACACAATAATATAATAGTAAGCATAATAATCTACATAGTAAACAACAATAACAATCCTCCCCTGAGGCATATGCCTCCCCTCAAACATAGCATTCAAGGGTTAACCATCCCAATGTTGACAACTAGGTGATTAAACCTAGGTCCATCAAAAGCTTTTGTCATAAATCGGCCACATTATCATCAATATGAATTTTAAGCACTTGAATTAGATGCTTCTCATTTGCATCTCTTATAAAATGGTGCCTAATTTCTATATGTTTAGTTCTCTGATGAAAAACAGGATTTTTAACAATAGAAATAGTACTTTGATTATCAATGTAGATTTTAGTGTTCATAAAGTTAAACCCATAATCCAACATCTGATTCTGAATCCAAAGTACCCGACCACAGCAATTGGCAGCAGCAACATATTCTGCTTCAGTAGTAGAAGTAGCCACTATGGTTTGTTTCTTACACTGCCAAGAGATGAGTCTTCTACCAAGAAATTGACAACCTCCTGTTGTGGATTTCCTATCCAAATTAGCTCCAGCATAGTCACTATCACTGTAAGCCTCCAACGCAAATGGTGATTCCCTTGGGTACCAAAGGCCTAGTTTGGGTTGGCCCTTGATGTACTTGAAAATTTTCTTCACTGCATTGAGGTGGGAAGTCAATGGAGTGACTTGATGTCTTGAGCAAGCACTGACTGCAAAGGTAATGTCAGGCCTAGAAGCTGTGAGATACATGAGTGAACCAATCATGGGCCTATAAAGATGAACATTCACAGCCTCATCTTGCTCATTTGGATTCTTAAGCTTGGGTGGTTCATATGGAGTAGTAGCAGTCCTCAGAAGTTCAAAGTCAAACTTTTTCAAAATGTCTTTAACATACTTCTCCTGATGGATAAAAATCCCTTCAGGTTGTTGTTTGACTTGTAGCCCTAAGAAAAAGGTTAACTCCCCCATTGTACTCATCTGAAATTCACCTTTCATCAATTCTTCAAATTCCCTGCACCATGCTTCCTTTGTGGATCCAAAAATAATGTCATCTACATAAACCTGTACTAGAATGATGTCCCTGGAGTTTTTCTTAATAAAGAGGGTCTTGTCAATAGCTCCTCTTCTGTATCCATTCTCCAATAGAAATGTAGACAATCTAGCATACCATGCTCTTGGTGCTTGGTGAAGTCCATAAAGTGCCTTGACAACTTTGTACTCCTTCTTAGGATGATGGGGGTCTTCAAAGCCCTGTGGTTGAGTAACATATACCTCCTCTTCAATTTTGCCATATAGGAAGGCACTCTTGACATCCATCTGATAGACCTTAAACCCCATATATGAGGCAAAGGCTAATAACAGTCTAATGGCCTCAACCCTAGCAACTGGTGGAAAGACCTCAGTGTAGTCAATCCCTTCTTCTTGTCTGAAACCTTGAGCCATCAATCTTGCTTTATTTCTGACCACAATACCTCTGGCATCCCTCTTGCATTTTAAGATCCACTTGGTCCCAATTGTAATTTTCCCTGCAGGAAGATCAACAAGGACCCAAACATCTTGATTCTTGAATTGTTGCATCTCTTCCTGCATAGCTTCAACCCAACTAGGTTCAGTCAAAGCCTGTTTAATGCTTGTTGGTTCAACTTGGGACAAGAAACAAGCAAACAAACAATGCTTCTGATCTGTGTGATTGTCTCTCTTCTGAGTGGATACATAAGTCAAAAATGCACATTGCCTAAACTTGGTATTCTTAATGGCACTCCTGGTGAGTACCATAGCATTTGGATCACCAAGTATATTATCTTGTGGATGAATGGTGTTGATCCTTTTAGTTGCAACAGGATTAACATATATGGAGGTATCAAGATTGGTTAAAGTAGGAGCAAAGTCTTCATCATAAGAAGCTGATTGAAAAATGCCATCACTTTGCTCAACATTAGCAAGATCTGAGGGAATTGGAAATCTGCCATAAGGTTCATCCAAGTTAGTGGAAGTTTCAGTGGAAACAGGAACTGCAGTAGAAATGCCTTCAGCAGAATCTCCATCAGCAGAATCAGCAACTGCATCAGCAGATGTATTAGCAGAACTAGTTTTTCTGCTCTGTTCAACATCAGCTTGTTTTAAGAGTGCTTCAGTGTCTTGAGCAAATTCAAGACCAAGTCTTTTAGCTTCCTCAGCAGCTGCATGTTCTTGCTTTTTGAGTCTAGCAAGATCTTCTGCATAAGTTGAGTTTTCCACATCATCAGCAGATTTGGCATCTGAGGCTTCTTTGTTAGGAGGATCTGCTATTTGAATTGGTAGAGTAGTTACAACAATAGTGGGTTCATCACATTTTGAATCACTGTCTGAATCATCCTGTAGGGTACCTGCACTGTTAGAAGGTGACACTTGTATACCTGGAGAGGGGTTAGTTTTGTGTCTAGCATACCCCAAATAATCTGTAAGATAATCAAGGTCAAAATACCATTCATGACCTTTTCCTTGAACATTTACATTCTGCTCCAGCAATTTTAGGTTAAGAGTCTCTTCTATCTTCTTTGCAGCCAAGTTATATACCCTATAGGCCTTGCTACGAGCTGAGTAACCAACAATATACCCTTCAGCAGCTTTTGCTTCAAATTTGCCTAAGTGATCACTTGTGTTAAGAATGGTCACCTGACAACCAAAAGGTTTCAAGTGTTCAATGGTAGGTTTCTTCCCTGTCAATAGCTCATAGGGTGTCTTCTTATGAGGTCTAGTAATCAACACCCTATTCAACACATAACAGGAAGTGCCAATTGCCTCAGTCCAAAACATGGTGGGAAGTTTAGAGTCAGCAAGCATAGATCTTGCAGCCTCTATAAGGGTTCTATTCTTCCTTTCTGCAACTCCATTATGTTGTGGAGTCCTAGGAGTGCTATAGTCTCTTTTAACACCCTTTAAACCACAAAGTTCATTGAGATTTGCATTTTTGAACTCTGTCCCATTGTCATACCTTATACCTTTAATCTTCTTGTTAAGTTGGTTTTCAACAAGAGCCATAAATTCTTTAAGTGCCTGAAAGGTTTGATCTTTAGTCACCAAGAAAAATGTCCAACTGAATCTGCTGAAAGCATCAGTGATTACCAAACAGAAGTATTTATGATCTATACTCCTGATGGATGTTGGACCAAAAAGATCCATATGAAGCACCTGCAATGGTTCTGAGATTGTGCTCACCGCAGTAATGGCTTTATAAGAAGCTTTATGTTGCTTACCCTTGTTACAAGCCACACAATTATGCTCATTGGTGAAGATCTTGGAAGGAAGTCCATGAACAAGTCCATCTTTAGCAAGTTTGTTGATGACTTTAAAATTAACATGTGCCATCCTCCTATGCCATTTTGTAGATTCATCCAAGGATGCTTTAGCCACCAAACATGTTAGATCACCTTCTGGCTTGACATCATTCAAGTCAAATGTACAAAGATTATGATTTCTTGGAGCCTTTAGCAATACATGATTGTCATCAGGTATTTTGAACTCAGGTGAAAGAATGAAACAACCCTCTTCAGTGAAAAGTATAGGAAGCTTTTTGTCACAAATTTGTGAGACTGAGAACAAATTGAATCCCTGAAGCTCCTTCACATAGTAGACATTCTCAAAATCCACCTTTGGAGTTCTAATGGTCCCTTTGCCAGTGATCCTTCCTACTCCACTTCCAAACCTCACTATACCTCCATTAATAGGTACAAAGTCATGTAGCTTCTCCTGATTCCCAGACATGTTTCTTGAACAGCCACTATCAACAATACCTAAGTCTTTATTAAGAAGAGGTTGTTCCTACAACAAAAGAAGTTAATATACAACAACATGAATATGTTAAGAGACTTAAGTCATGTATGACTTGAGTCTACCCTGTGGATCATAATGATGTACCCAAAAAGATGAGTTAGATCTACTATTGTTCCTGGAATCCCTGTAGTTATATGGCCTGCTATATGTCCAAGAACAATCTGCTGAGGACTTTTCAGCAGAAACCCAATTACCCCTTCCCATAAACATTGGGTCATTATATCCATACCAATGATTAAATCCATAAAATGGTCTTGACCCATATCTATTTCTATTGGTATTCATACATCTAATAGCATAACCAGATCTATCAGAAGGAACAGACCAATCAGCAGGAATGGAATGCATTCTGCTGACATTATAATTTGCCTGTGGAACTAATGAAGGTTTGGTCCACTTTTGTCTAGGTCTATTATTAACCACAGAAACACCCATCTTCTTATCATGAAAATCATAATTCTTAATTAAATGCAACTTGCTACCACAAACAAAACACTTCTTCTTCTTAGAAGATTTATTAAATCCAAAAGATGTCTTATTAAACATAGAATTATTCAAAGAAACACCAGAAATAGAATTGTTTTGTAAACTCTGAAAGGAATTGTTTTTAAAAGAAGTAAATAACAAGTCTTCAGAAGAGGCTGTCTTAGAAAGAACTTCGTCAGCAGCAACTTCAGAGTCCACAGACTTGTAAGATGACTTGTCAGAATTCTTTATTGAGGACTTGGGTGAGTCTGACTTGGTCTTGGAATCACAACTGGCATAACTAGAGGTCTCTGAGGTCATGTCCCTGGAAGAACAAGAGACATAAGTGTTAGAATCATTACTAGATATACTTCTAGAGTCAGGGGAGTCATTGATCATAATGCCAGTGGTTTCCTTTGATTCTAGTAAGTCAAACTTATGGGATGTGGGCTTAGGGGTTCCTATGGTTGGATGGTCTTCAGACTTATTTGGCAAGTCATTAGACTTTTTGCCAAAGAGATGGTGTGAGCCATCAAAGTCAGAGGTTTTGGTAGTAGGCATAAATACACCTCTGATAGGTCCTGGTACAGCATGCATCTCACCTTCCTTTAGATAGTTTATAGGGACAGAATAATTATGATTCTTCTTATCTAAGTAGTGATTAGCTTCTGGACCTACATATTTCTTAAACCCTAGACATATCTCAGATGTAACAGACTTACTACTGTAGAGTAAACTAGACAATTTATCACCTGAAACAAGCCACTCTTTATGCCTAGCTACTTCTTTATCCAACTTCTCTTGTAAAACACTTTTCTCAGACTCAATTCTAGCTTTTTCTTTTTCAGAAAATTTTAATTCATTGCTAGCACATTCTAAATCTCTACTTAAAACTCTAATCTTTTCCTCATAAGCTAATTGATTTTGCTGAAACCACATCTTTTGTTGTTCTAAGGTTTTAAAAGCTTCTTTATAAGTTGCTGCTTCAATAAAACACTCATTATATTTTGGTTTCATCTCATCATAAGCTTCTTTTAGAGTTGTATATTTAGAATCACAATCACAAACGCAAGTAGATACCTGAGGAGAGATTCCCATGAGACCAAAGTTATCATCACAACTAGCCATGCAAGAGATTTAAGGAGACCTGCTTGTTGCATCTTCAT
Source organism: Artemisia argyi (assembly GCA_030686995.1). NCBI lineage: Eukaryota > Viridiplantae > Streptophyta > Magnoliopsida > Asterales > Asteraceae > Artemisia > Artemisia argyi. The sequence continues at coordinate 73,390,901 of CM060683.1, forward strand.
GCTCATTCCAGTCAACACTAGCATCAATAGCAGTGACCAAGGCCTTTGATTCTCCAGCCTCCACTTCTTTCTTCTTGTATGCTGAATATCTGGTACTGGCTTCACCCTTCTTGGCTGTGCACTCTCTTGCAAAATGGCCAGTTTCTCCACAAGCATAGCACTTTACTTTCCTCCTGTCAAACCTAGCTGCATCTCTACCATCAACATTGAGCTTTTTACCAACCTTTTGCTCAAATCTTCTAACCTTGAGGGAGAGCATAGCCATTTGCCACTTTAAGTCCAACTCTTCTAAAGCAAGTTCATCAATCTGCTCAAAATCTTCATAAGCTATTTGTTGCTGTTTATCAACTTCAGCAACAAATGAATGAAGTACATCTTCCATCACATTACTAATCTTTGGATGAGTTATTGGATTAGCATTTGAAAAAGACAATGTGGTAATGGGAAGAATTTGGCTTGGAGTGGATGGACTTGAGTAAACCTGTGATACTGAGGATGGACTTGTATAGGTATGTGGCATGTAGTTTGAGTTAGAGCTGACAAATGTCGATTGTGAAGGAGTTGCTGCATATGGAGAGAATCCCTTTATGTCACCTTCCAAAGCTCTGAGTTTGTTGTACAAGTCATCAAAACTGAGATAGTCCAATCCACCTTTGGTTTTCAATGATATACTCACCTGAGACCATGAGGGAGGCAAGGCTCTTAGAAATCTGGAATTCACCTCCTCATTGTCAGGTCTGGCTAGAAGCTGATTCAAGTGACTCAGAATCTTCTGAAACCTGTCATAACCTTGTGGAGACCTTCTTCTTCAGTTATCTTGAATTCTTGGAATTCTTGCTTCAACATACTCTTTCTCATCCTCTTTGATTCTTCATTCCCACCAAATCTAGCTTTTATGGCCCACCAGATTTCTCTTGGATCAGTCATGGAATGAAAATCTCCCATGTGGTCATCAGGGATTGCCTGCAGCAATATGGTTCTAGCTTTGTTTTCCCTTTGTATGGCAAGAATTTCTTCAGCAGAAACAGGTTCCAAAATATTAATTTTGCCATCAGCATCTACACTTTGTTTTTTAGGACGACAGCCATTGAGTATAACATTCCAGAGGTTATAATCAACACTTGCAAACCAGTTCTGCATCTCCATGGCCCAGATCTCATACTCATCCTTCCTGAGAAAAGGAAGTTTGGCATTGCTGTTAGAGAAGGCCACATGTTGTAGTTGTTGAGTGAGAGAGCCTGCTTCTGAGAGAGCAACATCACCGCCTGGTTTGTCTCCCATTGGTACTTGAGTGAAAAGTTATGTGATTGTGTTTGAGGTTACAGAGAGTAACTCGTGGCTCTGATACCACTTGTAGGGATCTATACCTTGATAGATCACGAGCCAACAGATTGTTAGCCTACTAATGTAATCACTAGTAAGACTAAGTGAGATAATCTCTGTGAGCTTGTAATTATTGCGGAATATAAAAACAAACGTATACTAAACTTGATCCTCTATGGATCAATAAACTTTTACTAATAATGTTATGAAAACTCGTACGTATTACAATGACCTAGGGTTCCTTATATACTAATGGAAACCCTAACCTTTCTTACAAGAAACAAATAATCATAAACTAATAAAAGATATTCTACATATCTTGTCCTAAATTACATAATATCTATCCACTGTTTAACTCTATCCGTAGGATCTCTATACGTCCGCAGGAACCATTCATCAGCAGAAAGTCACTAAGCTTCCGCAGGAACCTGTCAGCAGTAATTGTCAGCAGTATCTTCAATAATTCCTTACACTTCGTAGGAATATGTGTTTCATGTATCTCCTTGTGAGATCTCCACTATCATCTGCCATTTGCTACACATTTGTTTCGCATTCGTTGGATCAGATTTGTTACCATTTGTGTTCTGTGGAGAGCCTGGGGCTATCCTTGTTGTCGGGATCGAGTCATGAGAAAAATTTCTGTTTGTGAAGATTCATCGGAAGGACCTCCCCGAGCGTGAGGCTAAGTGTGACGTTCTTTTGTGATTTTCTACGTCTCCGTCTAACGTTGCAACTTCAATTTTCGTGGACGAAAATTTTCTTTTTAGAGGAGAAGAATTGTAAAACCCGAAAATTCGTCTTTCCTAAATTTCCCATACAATTTGAATTTAACCTAAGTTGGTGATTTTAACCTAAGTATATGGAGTTGAGAAATTGGAAACTACATTATACTTGAACTTGTATCTTATGAAGGATTTATATATATATTTGACACACTATATTCTAAGTATATCACACATTGCAAGTAATTTGGACTTAGTCTATATCTTTTAAGATTTATCACACGTTATACTACTCAAAAGGGGCCAAATATATATTTTTTTTGTACGCTTTCTCACACGTTAACAAGTTAGAAATATCCAATGTAATTAATAGTAGTACACACAAATGTATTGTAGATAATACGAATTTTAAAAAATGAAAGATGAAAGATTTAGTCACCCATGCTTCCACAAGACTCGGCTTAATTTTCCTACCCATATTCCCATTTGTTTCTCCTTATAACAATCGAATATCCCATTTTCCATCTCACACACAAACCCTAGACATATAGGTGACGACAGCTCACATTTTCACCAAGAAATAAAAGGTACGAAGAGCCAAGTTATGGTCTTACCAATATACACACTATCCTCTTAGTCAATCACAGAACACATATTTTGATTATATATATCACGTATCCTTTTTCATTACATCATCATTCCAAATAAAAGTTAAATCATGTTACATTAAACCTTGTTCAAGTTTCTATTCGTGTAAGTGAGTGCTCCAAATCATAATACACACATAAGAATAGGTGAGTGGTGAGAATTGAGAATTCAGTTTCTATTGCTATTACGGGTTCGGTTTTGGATGTGGTTCATGTTTCGATCTGGTTTTGGTTCGTGGTTGGGTAAAAGGTCGAGTTATGACTTGCGCCGAGGTTTTAGTTTCGGTACGTGTGTAAGCTAAGAGTTTGGTATGTGAATTGTACGTGCCTTGTACCCCTTTCACGTCTGGTACTTGGAGGTCGCCCCTCTATCTACACCCTATGAATTAACGGATATGTGATTATGTGATTTGAGATCTATTCGAGTGTCTCGGGTAGGTCGGCTCGTGGCTTTCGTATGTTCTTTGTGTCTATTCGAGTGTGTCGGGTAGACAAGCCTTTGTTGATACGTGCTCTTTGATTCTGGTTACTATATGATTCATATTATCACTTGACTCTTCATACTCGTTATTCATTTGACTTATGATATTTCTTCAGTTATCGTTGATCTCTTATGCATTTGACAGATGATATTCATTTTAGCAGGAGCTTATGATTTCCTTTCCCTATACTTTTATACGTTTTGATTATTCGTTTTGTTATATATCTGTTCACTGGGCTTTTTAAGCTCAGCCGCATTTCTTTTCTTGCGGCAGGTTTTAGGTTGGAAGCTGGGTTTTGGGTGAAGAGAGCATAGGAGCGTTAGTGGACTACCCGATGTTTAGAAGCCCATTTACATCTAGATTAAACTTGGTTTTGGATTCGATTAGATTTTTGTTTAGCTTTGTATCCTCATTTTTTATATAGAGTTAGTATTTCTTTTGTAACCTTTAGAATATCCTTTGTAACTTTATGCTTATAAGTCTTCCGCTTGCGTTTGTATGTTCTGATTTGGCACCATAATGTAACATTTTGACCCATGTCGGGTTGGGGTGTTACACGTTTAGTATCCTATCTGTTGGGTCTGTTAAAACCCAAACTCCTTAATATAGGATTTGAACATAAAATATCCTAAGTGTTTGATAACCGAGAACACCAAACAAGTCACTGAATGCATAGTTGTTCAGTGAGTCATCCTTAAGATGCTCAGGGTGAATCTATGGAGAAAGTTTCACCATTCTGTGATGCGGTTCTCAATGTATGATACCTGAGCCAAAGAAGAAGATGATGGACTCAGTGAGGGATGACAATAACTCACTGAGTCCCACGACTCCTCGCCAACTAAGATCACTGAGTGAACAAAGACTGAAGATAAGAAGACTAAAGTAAAGGTGGGATTAGGCGGGATAAGTTTGAATGGATAAGGGAAGGTCCTTATCATGCAAATGTCAACTTTCTCTGAATGAGTATAATACCAAATCATGTGTCAACACTGAAGACCAGAAAGTATCTCTGCCCTTTACTACTTATAGTTATTTGTAACAGGGACAAAATACCTACGTATTTTGTCCAATGTAGGATGATGTAATTTGTCTTATAGTCCTTGTCCATTAGGTATATGTTAGAATCTAACTTGTGTATAAATAGAGAATATGTGGGAGAGGTAAATATTACGTTTGTGCACTTAATTCTTAGACATTCACAAACCAAATCTTTACTCTCTCCAAAGAACAACACAATCCCTGAGATAGCTCAGCTGGATCTTAGTTGTCACTCAAACTTAGTTTGGGTTTAGTGAGGAGTATACCATACTTGTCATTTAAATCCCAAGTGTTGTTCCGCAAACACTTGGGTATAATTCTTTTGACTGATTTCTAATAAAGAATTAAACGTTGAAAACTTTGTGTCTTTTATTTTACGTTTATTTCTTTTTGACAATTAATCAATACTTCGCTACATCATGGAACTTGGTTAGATTAAATTTGTAGTTAACGATAACCAAGTAAAAGGGTCCAATAAGTGGTATCAGAGCCTCTGATTTGTAAAACTTTTCAAACAAAAGAGTGCTCAAAGTTTTTAAAATCAAGATCCCACCATGGCTGATAGCGATGTACCCCAGCTAGTAGATAAAAAGGGAGGTGGCTGTTCAGCTGTAGCTCCTAAACTAGAAGCTGGAAAATTTAGCAAGTGGAAAAAGCCTATGCTTTGCTACTTGACTGGTATGGAACCATACTACATCACATGCATCAATGAAGGTCCCTTTGTCCCTAAGACTGCTCAAGATTTGCCCAAACCTGAAGCACAATGGACTCCTGATGAGAGGAGGGTGGTCAATCAGGACCAACGCTTGAAAAGCATCATTATATCGTGTCTCACTGACGATACAATGGAATCAGTCATTAACTGTCCTACAGCCAAACAAACTTGGCTTGACTTGGTTCATAGCTTTGAAGGTCCCTCAGATACCAAGGAAAACAGGATCATGGACCTGAAACTTGAGTATAACACTTTCAGGGCCAAAGAATCTGAAAGCCTCTCTCAGACCTATACCCGATACAAAACCTTGCTCAATGAGCTCTCAAATGATGTTGTAGTACTGTCTAAGCATGAAATTAACGTTGGCTTTGTCAACAGTTTCCCTGAGAAGTGGTTAAACTTCTCTCAGGGTCTTAGGAATGCCAATCACATTTAGAATCTTGAGCTCCGACAAATTTATGGGAAATTTGTCTATGAAGACAACCTAATCGCAAGGCAATACCCTAAAAAGGCTCAAGAATCCAAAAAGACCCTGACCGTTTCACCCATATCCACTGCCTTCTACTCTAATAGTGTTGTGCAGGATTTTCAAGATGATTCTGATGATGAGGTTGATATGAGAACCATTGAAGAGTACCTCAATGATCTTCAAGTTGAATTTCAAGAAAGAGCTCTTTTAGCAAACTCAAAACGTTTTATTAAAAGAAACAAGTCAAGTTTTCAAAAAGCTAAGGCAAATGAATCCACTGAATGTTTCAACTGTGGCAAAAAAGGTCACTTTGCTAAAGACCGTTTTTCAAAAACAACCTCAGACCTTTCATACAAACCTTCTGGTAGTAGTTCTTCTTCAGGAACTAGCAAGTTTCAACCAAAAATGCTTCAATCCACTCAACATTTTCAAAATGCAAATATTCAAAAGGATTTTGAAGCTAAGTATAGAAAAGCTAAAGCTAAACTTGCTCTCCTTGAGACAACTCCTTCAGCACCCCAGACTACACCTTCTAAACCTGCCCAGGGTAAGAACAAGGTACTTGTTGCTGAAGCTTATGATTGGGACAAGGAAAATGTCTCCTCTGATGAAGAAGTAAGGGTCAGTGCACTGATGACACTTTCTGATGACAACAAGCTGGCTGTTGGAAAAAGCCATGCTAGAAATGGAGAATGGGTCAACATCACCATGAAAAAGGTAAACATTTTGTTATCTATGGATGATGATGCTGATTGGCAATCCTAGTTAAACTACTTAAATGTAGATCTTAAGTTCGTTGAAGAGCAAAGACAAAATCTGTTTTCAAAATTCAATAAGTTATTATTTGAGTTAAAGAAGTGTAGAGATGAACTACTGATTTTAAAACAAGCAAAGCTTGAAGCTGTTACACTTCAAATTCAAAACACTGAACTAGTAAAACAAAATCAAGCTCTTCAGGATGAACTTAAGAAAGAAAAGGCTGTGATATATATATGGACTCAGAAAAACCCTAGAGTTTTTGAATCAGTGAGTCTAACACCAAGTAATAAGAAAACTATTATTGGTGAAGATCAAAACACTGAGTCCTCAAGTGAGAATCATAGTGAAAAGGCATTTCTGCCTTCAGGCATATCCTTTAACAAGGAAATGGCACCAAAAACCCAGTGACTGGATTGAAAGAGTCAACCCAGATAGCAAATTACCAAACTTTAACACTGGTAAGATATTGGAACTTGAAAGTCAGGCCATCAAAAATATGCTTGGTGTCACTGATGAGTCTAGTTCACCTGAGTCCATTAATGAGTCTGAACCTATATCATAGAATCCATTCCCACTACTGAAAGTTCTTCAGGGAGCTGAACCTAGCTCTGAGTTAACACCCTTGGTGTATACTCAACACTCTCCAAGAGAGAAGGTTGATTTAGGTAGAAATATCTTGAAAAGACCACTCACTGAAGTCTCCGCCCCCAATGATGACTTCACAACCTCAGTCTCAAATAAGGCTATCACTGACAACCCTGACTCCAAATTTGATCAGTTGGCTGAACTTGTTAGGAAGTTAAGTGAAAAGATTGAATCATCTGAAAAGAAACCTCAACCTTTGGAAAAAGAAATTAAACCTGCTTCCTCAAGTTCCACTAAATCTAAAGCCACATCTAATCCAAAAATGAGATGTGAATTGTGTAATTATACCACACATACCACTGATGACTGTTATAGAATCCTTTTTTGCTTGATATGTAAAAAGGATGATCACAGAACCTCTAATCATCTATCTTACACAGTCTCATCAAGTGCTGTATCCTATCACAATACTCAGTCTCATAACTATGCCTCAGGCATTAAAGAGATAAGGCAGAAAGCTAAACCATTCACACCTTGCACTCACTGTGGATTCAATGATCATCTCCCTGATGATTGTTTAATGTATCCATGTTGTGATATCTGTGGAGATCCTACTCATGACAGTTCAGGACATGAACAAGTCATTCAGTCCAGAAGAGGAATCACCAAGCCAACCCAACAAACTACCCCTTCTCCCAGATGCAAAATCTATGGTAGCAACATTCACACCACCACTGATCATGGATCAATCTCTTAGTTCAAAAAGGCCATTAAAGCCAAACCCACCAGAAAGTGGGTTCACAAGAAAAACTAACTCAGTTTACATTTGTGCAGAGACATGCCAGAAATCCTATTTGGCATCTTGATAGTGGATGTTCAAGAAGCATGACTGGCGTGAAGGAATATTTGCACAAATATGTAGAAGAACCAGGACCAAAGGTGGTATTTGCTGATAATTCATCTTGTCTCACTGAAGGTTATGGTAGTAAACCGTAGTGGAATAGTTTTTACTAGAATAGCTTATGTTAATGGTCTTAAATACAACCTGATCAGTGTCAGTCAACTATGTGATGCAAAATACATAGTTCAGTTTAATGATAAGCAAGGTACTATCTTCAATGCAAATAAAGAAGTTGTTCTGATTGCACCAAGAAGACAAGATGTCTATGTTTTGGATATGTCCTCACTCACTCAGAATGGAACATGCCTTTTTGCTAAAGCCACTGAAACCCTCAATTGTCTTTGGCATAAAAAAATTTTCCATCTGAATTTCAAAAACATAAACAACCTGGCCAAACAAAACAAAGTCCTTGGCTTACCATCACTTGTGTTCTCGAAGATAAACCCTGCCCTGCCTGTGAAAAAGGTAAACACCACAGGACATCCTTTAAAACCAAACAAAATTCCTCTATCACCAACTGCCTGCACCTACTTCACATGGATCTCTTTTAACCCATCAGTCCAATGTCAATCCACCATGAGAAGTACACTCTGGTCATCGTGGATGAATACTCAAGATACACTTAGATATATTTTCTGACCAAAAAGAGTCAGGCTACTGAAACAATCATGTCCTTCATCAGGAAGATTGAAAACCAAAATGACATCAGGGTCAAACAAATCATGACTGATAATGGGACTGAATTAAAAAACAATGACCTTAAATGTTTTTGTGATGAGAAGGGTATATCTCAAAACTTTTCTTCTCCTTACACCCCAGAACAAAATGGAGTTGCTGAAAGAAAGAACAAAACCCTCATTGAGGCTGCTAGAACAATGCTTAATGGATCTGCTCTCTCCAAACATTTTTGGACTGAGGCAGTAAGAATAGCCTGTTATACACAAAACATGTCCATCATTGTAAAGAGACATAGGAAAACTCCCTATGAGTTATTTAAAGGAAGAATTCTTGACATAAGCTATTTCCATGTGTTTGGATGTCCTGTGTTTATCCATAATCATAAGGATCATCTTGGAAAGTTTGATGCAAAAGCTAATGATGGGTACTTTCTAGGGTATTCCCTTGTCTCAAAAGCCTTCAGGGTATTCAACACAAGGAGACAACAGACTGAGGAAACCTTCCATGTCACATTTGATGAGAGTACTGAAGCTGTCAGATTTTCCAATTCCTCGGTGGAAGAAATTGGTATTGATTACTCATCAAGATATCCTCCTGATAAGTATCACCCTGAGAATAATCTCTCCATACAATACCAAGCTGATGCAGATGTCTCATATTACATCAATCCACACAACCTACCTCAACCCACCATCAGTGAGTTCATAGAAACTCAACAAGTCTCCAATGAGACTACCACTACTGAACCAATTGTTCAGGATACCACAACTCAAGCTGATCACACTGAGGTAACTGAAAATCTAAATCTTTAGGAATCTCAGGCTCCTGTATGTGAACCCATTCCATCTATACATCAGGCTTCTACAAGTTCCTATTCCTATCCAAGACCTCAGGATAGCTAGACTAAGTCCAAATCAATAGAACTTGTTAACATCATTGGTGAGCCCAATGAAGGCATGCTTACAAGGAGCATGGCTGCCAAATTCAAGGCGGCCTCTGCCAATGTATGTTTCTATGTTGATTTTCTCTTAGAAATAGAGCCTAAAAGTGTTAAAGAAGCCTTTAAATATGAGAGTTGGGTTCAGGCCATGAGAGATGAGCTAGAACAGTTCGATAGAAATGATGTCATGACCTTAGTTGAATGTTGAATGTCCTCGGGTTGTGTTTATTATTGGAATGAAATGGGTCTTCAAAATTAAGACTGATGAGTCTGGAACAGTAATAAAAAAACAAGGCAAGACTTGTTGCAAAAGGATATAATCAACAAGAAGGTATTGACTATGAGGAAACCTTTGCACCAGTTGCTAGAATGGAAGCCATCAGGATCTTTCTTGCATATGCAACATACATGAACTTTAAAGTCTACCAAATGGATGTAAATAGTGCATTCCTAAATGGTGACATTAAAGAAGATGTATATGTGCAACAACCTCCTGGCTTTGAAACTAGTGAGTTTCCCAACCATGTCTACAAGCTAAACAAAGCCCTCTATGGACTAAAACAAGCTCCCAGGGCATGGTATGAAACCCTTTCAGCCTTCTTGATCAAAAACAAGTTTGTCAGAGGTAAAATTGACAATACATTGTTCACCTATAGGACAAAAGAGGATGTGATTTTAGTCCAAGTGTATGTGGATGACATCATATTTGGCTCAACAAGCTACAAACTTTGTAAGCAGTTTGAAAAACTGATGACAAAAAAGTTTGAAATGAGTATGATGGGTGAACTTACCTACTTTCTTGGTCTACAAATCAAACAAGCTGAGAAAGGCATTTCCATTAGTCAAAAAAAGTACACTAGGAACCTACTCAAAAAGTATAACCTCAGTGACTGTGCCTTAGTGAAAACACCAATGGTACCTCCTAACAATCTAGGACCTGACCTTGCTGGAAAATCAGTTAACCATACTCTTTTTAGAGGTATGATTGGGTCACTGATGTATCTTCTTGCCTCAAGGCCTGATATTCAATTCTCATTCTGTTTGTGTGCAAGATATCTGTTAGGAATACGATTATTCAGTTAAAGACTCGGTCACCCCAAGTATTGCTAAGCGTTACCTAGCTCGTAGAATTATCCTTATTATAGTTAGTACGTAGTTTATTAGTAGTTAAATATGTAAATAGTATTCGTAGAGTGGGTCGGGTCTTTACCCTCTGTCAGCTCACTCTACAGTCGTTTCATGGAGCACCAAGTAGTTGTAGTATATATACCCTCTCCCACCCAAGGGAGAGGGTTGGACCTTCATTTCACAAGCTAATACATTTCTAGTTTCTCTCAAGGCTCCCATCTCTTTCTCTCTCTAATCTCTCTCTCTAAAACTACACTAGTTGATCGATACATGCAACACCATATGAGCTTATGATTATGTATATTCTACAATTGGTATCAAGAGCCAAGGTTTCATCTTAGGGCCTTGTAGAATCGGATTTGGTGTGGTTTTGTGTAGTTTTTGTGAGTTAGAAGAGTTTTCTTTGAAAACATCATGGTTTGATCTTTCTTGTGTTATTTGACATGTTAGTGATGTACTTTTATGATCATAGGTGTTAGTTGAACATTGTGTTTCAGTTGGCTATACCATATCTTTAATCTATTTGAAGTTTGGACTTGATTTTGGGCGTATTTCATAGTTGCGGTTAAGTCTACTATTGCATTGCTTATCTGCGTTTAGTTTCTGATTTATGCGGTTAGTTTGCTGCGATTACTATTTTGGGAATACAAACAAATCGCAAGGAAAGTGACAGATTTGGATTTTTGTATACTGCGATTAGCTCTTGCGGTTAAGTGGTCTGCGGTTAGTTCATTGTGGTTAGCTTTCTGCGGTTAAGTGGTCTGCGGTTAGCTCATTGTGGTTAGCTTTCTGTGATTAAGTGGTTTGCGGTTAAATCTTTGTGTTTATCTCTCCTGCGGTTAACTCCCTGCGGTTAGTTGCTACCTGCGGTTAGTTGCTCCCTGCGGTTAGTTACTCCCTGCGGTTAGTCACTTCCTGCGGTTATCTCACCTTGTGGTTAACTCACCTTGTGGTTACCTTTCCTGCGGTTACCTTGCCTGGTCCTGCGGTTAACTCTGTTTGACCATAGTTGACTTTTTACGTCGAAACTTCAAACGGTCATAACTTTTGAACCGTAACTCCGTTTTCAGCGAATTAGCTGTCAAAACGTCCGGAACAGGCTGAATATTATGAGGTTTCACCACAAAGTCGTGAAATGAATTTTTCGAGGCCCAAATCACCTCCGGAGTGAAGTTATTGAGGTTTTAAGTTTTCTGACAAAAAATTTCACCGTAACTACTTGCATCAACCTAACCAAATTACGACTAAATAACATACAATCACTGCTATGGAACTTTCGTGCTCAAATTCTAATGATAATGTGCTTCATCAGCCAATTAAATTGCCCGATAATGCACAGAATAGTCGCATTGAATGTTTTCGATCACTCCATTCACATCTCAAGGTTCTATTTGCAAAACCTGGATACTTGGGAGGTTTCAATCGTGCATTCGCAACACTCTTTGGTCAAAATGTTGAGACTTTCACAGTCAAAATGACTCTACACTTAGATCAACTTCAACAACAACTTGAAAAGGGTGAATTTTCTGAAGATAGATCTATGGCTGCATTCTGTGTGATCAACAACCAACTCCAAGCGTTCATTGATTCACGATTCACTGAGGAGTATGATCATGAGAGTCAAATGACGAAAAAGAGCTTTGCCACTCATACGGGAATTGAAGTTGACGTATTCAGAGTCACACTACTCCAACTCATGGGTAATGTGAAGGAGTACATTATGGAAAGAGCAAAGCACGAGCACAAGTATGAAGACAAAGTGATGGCATGTCGGGGGCAACCATGTGATGGTAGTGTGGATTCGGGCAAAGCATCGAATGCTGGGTCAGTTATCATCGAAGGCAGAGGATCAGAGACTGAAAAGCTTGACACAACGAACAGTTCAATGACTCTTACACGTGATGTGGATGCAGATATCAGACCGGTAATAGAACATGTGTCATGTGCTAAGGTACTCGAACTGTGTAACATTGTTGATGAACAAAAGATTCCTAACAAAGTACAACCGACAAACAATGTCGATTCAGATGTCGTTGACATGGGAAATAGCAATGTTGACCCATATGAACAACATATGAAACACAATGAAGTGTCTGTTGTACAATGTAGTGCATCTTCTATTTTAAAAGATGATTGTGTCATGCATGAGTACACTGCCTATAACCCTGATGACTCCTTGACCACTAGATTTAATATCCTTAAGGATCAAGTGGCTATGTACGAACAACGTGCTAGATTTGAACTCACTGGACGTGAGCAGAACATGGAATGGCAAATGCGTGCATATATATCTGAAAAAAATCTTAAGCGAGAAACATTGAAAAAGGAGTTACAATCTTTGCAAAAACAACTGGATCAAACTATTAAACAAAAACAAGAGATTCAAAAAGGTTTAAACACACTCAAACATGATTTCAAAGAGAAAGAAACAAAACTCCTAAATGATTTCTCTAGTCTTAAAATGCTGAAAAACAAACTTGAGGATAAGTTATACACGCAAGGCCAAACCATTCAAACTGCTCAAATGATGCATAAACATAGGAAGTTGAGTGATGATCATAGTGAGAAGGATTCTACTAAGCCAAAAACCAATTTCCTTAGAAGCGGTATAGGTGCACAACCGGCATTATATGATGCAAACATTATGCTTGAGCCTAATCATGCCCCTCCTGATGCTACATCTGATGATGAGGGCAATGAGATAGAAGATAGAACCAGAGAAAAACTAGCTGAGAAATTAAAGGATCCCCTGTGCATAGCTAATAAAATCTTGTACAATTATGATTACTCTGAAGATAATCAATTAGCTGTCTTTGTCCCACAAAAGAAATTTACTCCAGAGCAAGTCTTCTGGAACATAGACATTGAAAAGATGAAAGCAGAAAGAATAGTGGGAAAAACACTTACAGTTTTTAGGATAGCTGACCCAACGGTATATCCTATTAACACACCAAGTCATCTTGTTCCTTTCACCCTCCCCACGCAAAATAATACACTAATTGCCTTATATGTCCTTGGTCAATTATTCGTTGATTTTGATAAAACTTGTAAAAAGAGAATAACACCAACGGGTATTACTGAAAGGGAAAGAGTTTTGAGAAAACAAAACAATGTTACCTAACTGAAGTCATGCCATTTTTCAAACTTCTCAAAGAACATTTTGAGGGCCTTAAAAATACCATTAATGATGATGTGACTCAAATGAAAAAGGTTTTTAAAGATGTGGAAAATGAGGGTAAACAATTGGCAATTGATCTTAAATGCAGTGAAGTTGCGAGGAAAAATATTCTCATCATGAATGAGAATTTGATTACTAAATGTGTTGCTCAGGACGTATTTTATACTGCTACTGATTCTACGTTATCTGCCTGCCAATTTCATGAGATGTCTATTGCATTGACCGCTCTCCAGAATCGTGTTGTTGAGCTTGAGGGGGAGAATTTAAAATTGCGTGAGAAAATTCAAAACGATGACCATGATAACATGGTTAGACATTTGTCAAAACTAGAGGTTGATAATCTTAATTTGCAATTAAAGTGTCAACATTTAGAAGAAAGTACTAAAATCTCAAATGCCAAGACATCTTCGGATGCTCCTGAATTTGATGCATATTTTGAATTAGCCAAACGTGATGAAAAGATTCAAGCTCACACTAACACGATTCGGAACCTGAGGGTCCAAATTGCCCAATTGAAGTCAAACAAGTGTGATGTGATTGGCACCCAAAAACCACAGTCTATAGATTCTCAGAATTTTCCATTTCAAGATACCATCAATAAATTGCAACATGAAAATGATTGGTTTCGTGTTGAAAATTCAAAAGTCAAACAACATTACAAAGAGTTATACGATTCAATTAAGATCACACGTGATATAAACAATGAAAAGATAAATTCTTTGCTTAAAGAGATTGAGAATCTAAAGACTCTAGCAAAAGGGAAAATGCCAATCATCAATTGTGATAATAATGTTCAAAAGGTTTCTGCTTGTATGAAGTATGCTTGTGATGCTGTGTATATTCCTCTTCCCCTTAGGAATAATAAGTTGGTTCATAGTGACTATCTTAAACATCTTAAGGAGTGCCTTGATTTGCTTCGTGAAACCATTGAAGAGGATAGGATAGCAAAACCACTTGATGATGCTATTGTAGGTTCCTGCTTTCTCACTAATAGATCTCAGGAACTCTTAGAATATGCTATTGGTACATGTCCTAAAATTGATAGCAAGCGAGATAGGTCTACTGCATCATCATCTATGACTAAGAACAAGCATGTTACCTTTGAGGTACCCTTGGAAACTTCAGATCCCAACACATCAAAACATGTTCAGCAACCGGAAGTGAAAAAGACTAAAATTCCCATTAGTCCGTCTACAGGAGTAAATAGTAACACTAAAGCTAGAGAGTTTAAACCAAAGAGAAATAGAAGGAATTATAGGACTTCACCTGCTAAACGTGTTCCTAAAAAGAAAGTAGACGACCACATGAGGAACATTAAGTCCAACTTGAGCAAAATGAGTCATAATTCAAAACCTAATTCACGTTGCAAAACATGTAATGAATGCATAATTTCGAGTAATCATGATAAATGTGTTGAGAAATTTCTGAAGTCGTTTAACAAAACCCCAGTTAAGAAAGTTTGGAGAGCTAAACAAAGTAAGCAAATTTGGAAAGCAACAGGTAAACTGTTTGCCAATGTTGGTTATCAATGGAAGCCCACTGGAAGGAAATTCACTTTAGGAGAACAGTGCCCTTTAACTAGGATAACTAACTCTAAAGCAGTGCCTATTAAGGAATGGAAGCCAACTGGTAGAACTTTCCCTTTGGAGACCCAATGTTCTTTAACTAGGCCCATTTCATCTACTAGTGAAATTTCCACCATTGAAATGAATGCACCTAAGGTCTTAGTTGCTCCAGAACTTGTTTGCACTAACCAACTGGAACCCAACTCAAATTGGGGATCCGACGCTCTAAATTTTCTGCTCTCGTCTGTTTCCAAATGCAGGTCGTACATTTCGTCCTTTGATATTTGGACTCAGGCTGCTCTAAACCTATGATTGGGGATCGCTCAGGGCTCAAGAATTTCGTGAATATGTTTATCGGGACAGTTAGATTCGGGAACTATCATTTTGGGCTAATTATAAGTTATGGAGATTATGTTTCTAGAGACTGCTAATTTCCTGGGTATACTGCGTGGAAGGACTTGGGGATCATCTGTTCTTTGTTGGTCAATATCTTGATTCTGATCTTGAAGATTGCCTTCAGAAATTACACATGCTTCGTCTGAGAATTGGATGGTATTGATCTTCTTAAAGACAGTCATGGCACAAATCTATACACCTGTTCTATCGAAGACGTGATGCGGTCCTCTCCCATTTGCCTTCTCTCAAAGACCTCAAAGAACAAGTGGTGGCTATGGGAACAAAGTTTTAATCACTTGAACTTTGGTACCATCTATGATCTTGCTCACAATGATCTTGTATGAGGTCTACCCAGATTAAAGTTTGAAAAAGAACTTCTTCATTCGGCTTGTTAACTGGGTAAACGAAAGAAGCATACTCACAAACCTAAAATTGTCAACACCAACATGGATGTTCTTTACACCCTTCACATGGACCCAGGCAGACCAATACGTGTAAAGAGTATAAATGGGAAGTAATGTGTACTCGTTGTTGTCGATGAATACTCTTGGTTTACATGGGTAAAGTTTTTGAGAACCAAGGACGTGACTCCAGAAGTTATCATAAAACTCATCAAACAACTGCTAGTAATACTCACATAATCGTCAGAATCATTCGGACAAACAATGGAACTGAGTTTATCAACAAACAACTCGTTCTACTTCTCCAAGGCACCGATGATCCTATGGGCGGAAGCAATTGCTACAGCTTGTTACACCAAAAACCGATACTTGATACATACTCCTCACAACAAAACTCCATATGTGCTGATACATGGCTAGAAACCAGATCTCTCCTCTCTATTTGTGTTTGGTGCTTTATGCTACCCTACAAAATGACAGTCAAGATCTGGGAATGTTATAAGCTAAAACTGGTATTGGATTCTGCGTTGGTTACGCTCCAGATAGTAAGGGATACCGAGTCTACAACAAACGAACCCGATAAATCCTGTAAACAGTTCACGTCACATTCGTTGAGCTGACTGAGCATACGGCTCCTGTACACATCAGTGCAGGACCCGCGTCTAAACTTTTGTCTCCTGAATCAATTAGTTCAGGTCTTGTACAGAATCCCACTCCTGCATGTACCTTATGTATCACCTACAAATGAGCATTTGAAGATCTAGTTTGACCAAATGATTGATGAATACTTTGAGACACCTACTGATGATACACTGACACCACCAGTTGCCGCTGCTCCAGTTCTGTACAACTCAAATGGTCCATCAGTGTCTACTTGAAGTGATCAAGATGCTCAATCTGCAAGTTACTCACCATAAAGAAAATAGAAAACTATGGCTTGTAGTCATTTCAGGCTACAACCCGGACTTCATAACTATGGTTTGCTATTACTTCTGATAGCAACCCGGTCTTAATATTGGGGAAAGTTCGTCGCCAAAAAGACGACTGTTCCTAACAAAGGCATGAATTACTTTATATTTGTGCCTTTCCGATCTTATGTACGTTTCAGTGCATTATTTCTTGTTGAAGAAGAGAAGTCTTCTTTTTATTTAAACAAATAATTTTCTTTCTATGATTCTTCAGAAAATTATTTGTGTGATACATGGTGGTAACGTGTTGCTTGTAAATCAATCAGTCTTAGATACTTCATAAAATTTGTCACTCAATTAATGACAATGGGTCATCAATTGAGGGGGAGAGTGATTTCCAATTTTATATCATCAAACGGATTTCTTGGTTGTCTCATAATTGTTAGAAAAGGTTTTGTTGTTAATGGGGTATTAGTTGAAGAGGAACTTACTAAGCTTTATCTTAAATGGACAAATGTGTTAGTTGTTAGAAAGTTAGGGCATTATGTGCTATTTGCGTATAGTTTCCTAGCTTTATGTAACTAGAATCTTTATGTAACTAGAAGGTCCATTTGTCTCACGTTGGTATCCTCGCTTAATCCCCTAAATACGTTAAAATCTATAATCTTAATGATGTTAGAAAACCATTGTGTTTGATGCTCTTGTTCTCTCCTCTGGCATTCGTATAATCTGATTGATTGTGTTTCGTTTGCTGTTTGCTGATAATTGTTTGATTGTTGTTGATTATGTGTTCGTGTTCTCACGATTTGCTTAGGTATGTAGTTACAGGGTTAGAATCTTATTCCTAAGCTCCTGATTTAAATGTTGGAAATATGTGTGAATTGCCATGTTAGTGATTGTTGTTTATGTTTGATAGAAACTTGCAATGAATGTTCATGATTGCTAGTTTCTCTTCATGCTAGATAGCATTTTGATGAGTTGCTTGAATGTTCTTTGATCATGATATGAATATGGTATTATAAGTAGGCTAGCTGCTACGTGGTAGCAATTAATTAAGAGTGAATCTGCATGTATGTATATCTTTGTTGATACTCTTATGCAGATTCCATGGCTGATGTGAATGTGCCTGCTCCTGCTCTAACCATTTGATCAGATGTTCAAACTTCATTGACTGGCTTTAATTTCACCACAACAACAACATCGGTAGCAGCAACGACAACAACTCTTTCACCACCACCACCAGTTATCTTGTACGTCATAAGTAGTGTGGTATCAAATGTTATGTGTCAGTACATGATTTTTTATTTCATGAGTTTCTCGTTAAACTTTAAATCATTTATAAACTCATCATAACTAACACTAACATTCTCCCTCATTGATTGAGGGGGAGTAATGAGTTGTCTCAATATCAGAATATCTTTAATCAGACCACATCTTGCTCCCAAACTTTTTAAACTTATTTAAATAACTTGGGATCACAAATCTCAAATGGTTTGAAATTTTTGATCGGGGGAGAAAATGTGATTTAAATATGAAATCTGATATAAAATGTGATTGTTTTGGACTTAAACAAACGCTCCCCTATATGTGCTAAAGTCTTTCGTATATCAATGCACACATTGAGGGGGAGCAAAATGGTTTGTGTAAAAGGATCCTTGCATCTTATATGAGTGCATCTCAGTCTTGATTCATGAATTGACGAAACACAACCGTCATCAATCGAAAGGACTAGTGGTTTGTGTAAAAGGATCCTTGCATCTCATATGAGTGCATCTCAGTCTTGACTCATGAATTGACGAAACACAACTGTCATCAATCGAAAGTACTAGTCCTGGCCGGGTAATAACTTCAAGCTGGGTTAACCAGTGATGTAAGCGTGTCTCGAAGAGGACTTGTCTGAGTAGAGTGTACCATTTCGAGAAACCTTTGTGGACTTGACCAGGCCGGGTAATAATTTCAAGCTAGTCTAACTAGTGATGTAAGCGTGTCTCGAATGCCTGTTCATGTTTACTAAAGGTGGATCAATTCTAAAGTGCATCTCTTCCCGACATGTGTAAATTTTCAAATCAAAACTTATGAGCACATGTTAAGGGGGAGCATTTGAAAATGACAAAACTCTCAATGTGGTAACAAAATGTATGTCTCAATCATAAACACATTGAGAGAATTTTCAATGATTTGGTGTATGGCAACATAGGATAGTCATGAAGTTATAAGGTGGCTAAGATTAGGAAAACCGTCCTATGATCCGCCAGAGCCGGAGGGATCTACCCATGGACAATACCAAATAGATAGTATTAGAAAGTCCGTAGGTATGATCATGAAAAAAGGAGAAATGTGAGAATGGAGAAAGAAGGGGTTGAAGAATTAAAAAGAAATGTAATGAAAAAGGGTGAAAAGAAATAGCCCTCCAATTATTCAACCTTAGGGCAGAAACCGGGTTCAACTCATAATCTACTGATTGTTGCTAAAGCGACATTGGTATTGAAGACAAGACGTCATGGACCCAGTGACGCATTGCACTAAACCTTCTAGCCACTCAAGTTCTCTTAAAAGAACTTGTTTCATTCTCACAGGGAACCGATGTAATCTATCGACATATCTCTTAGAGATGGTTGATATTGAAGCAGGAGACCTCTCCCTAATCTCCGCATAGGAAAACCAAATGCACTTATTGAGTCTAGAGCCTCGAGATACATAATAAGATCTCACAGGATCACGTGATACTTCTACCCTGGTTGTTCAACATTAAGGACACCAGTGGTAAACTTATGAGTCCTACGCAGATCTTAGCAATCTGCCAGAACATTTATGAGGGAAGTTACTATTGTAACTCCCAGTGATTGAATGGAAATTCCTGCCAGGGTCAACATCAAGCAGCCCTGAAAGCAGGTCACTTAGGTAATTCCTTGTGGATTACGCTTAGTGGTCACGATGGTAACAAACGGTCAACAGTCGTGGAGTGATCTCCAGCGACTCACCCAATCGCTGATCTACTTAGGTAGGTCGTGTGAATCCTTTTAGGGTTTGCCGATTGGGAACGGTCTTGGTAAGGGTTAGAAGGAGTCTTCACACTATGCTGTTGACAATCTCTAATTCCAAACCTATAAGTACCGGATGATTTATTGCTAATTGTCTGCTTGCAGGAAATTCTGACTGTTGCTGTCGATTGCAGATAAGATGCTGATCCATCACCACATGCTCGCACTTCAACATCACTATCTAAGAAATCATGATCATTGATTAGGCCTCATCTATGCTTCCACAACTCTGATGCAGAAGATCATGATCCAGAAAAGTGTGAGCATGCCAAACACAAAGATGTTCATATCACATGGAGACGTTACTACTCAAAGATGACCCTCAGACATTCTTTTGGATGATGAAGTTGAGGCAATTTCCAAGGATCATCCATCACATTGAAGGTGTCATCTAGAGTCTTCCACTTATAAGCACAAAGATCACAAATTTGAAGAATCAAAGTCTACGAGCTACAAGATTTCAAGGATGCAAGAATTCAGTACTTATCTTCTGGGGTGACCTCCCTTAGGGGGAGATTGTTAGGAATACGATTATTCAATTAAAGACTCGGTCACCCCAAGTATTGCTAAGCGTTACGTAGCTCGTAGAATTATCCTTATTATAGTTAGTACGTAGTTTATTAGTAGTTAAATATGTAAATAGTATTCGTAGCGTGGGTCGGGTCTTTACCCTCTGTCAGCTCACTCTACAGCTCGTTTCATGGAGCACCAAGTAGTTGTAGTATATATACCCTCTCCCACCCAAGGGAGAGGGTTGGACCTTCATTTCACAAGCTAATACATTTCTAGTTTCTCTCAAGGCTCCCATCTCTTTCTCTCTCTAATCTCTCTCTCTAAAACTACACTAGTTGATCGATACATGCAACACCATATGAGCTTATGATTATGTATATTCTACAATATCAGTCTGACCCAAAAGAATCTCATCTCACTGCTGTCAAAAGGATTCTGAGATATCTTAAAGGCACTTCCAGTCTTGAACTGTATTATCCCAAATGTTCAGGGTTTGATCTTAAAGGATACTCAGACTCTGATTATGCAGGATGCAACATGGACAGAAAAAGTACCTCAGGCTCCTGCCAATTTCTTAGAGGAAAGCTAGTCTGTTGGAGTGCTAAAAAGCAACAATCTGTTGCAATGTCCTCAACAGAAGCTGAATATGTTGCTGCTGCAGGCTGTTGTGCAAATGTGTTATGGATGAAAAGTCAGCTCAGTGACTATGGTATTCATTACAAAATGGGACCCATCTTTTGTGACAACACAAGTGCAATAGCTATTTCAAACAACCTTGTGCTTCTTTAAAGAACAAAACACATTGATATCAGATATCATTTTATCAAGGATCATATCATGAAAGGTGATATTGAATTACACTTCATTCCTACTGAGTATCAGTTAGCTGATATCTTCACAAAACCCTTGGATGAACCTACTTTCACCAGACTGAAAGCAGAACTAGGCATGTTAGATATTGATAATCAGGTCACTGATTAAGATACCCTAATATGATGTATATTCCTTATCCTATGTCTGATAATCAACCTTCCTCAGTGAAACCCTGCAAAAAAAAAAAAAAAAAAAAAAAAAAAAAAAAAAAGAAAAAAAAAAAAAAACAGTCACATGGAGTTCTCTCATGTTTTGAATGACTCAAACACTGAATGAATTCTCATTCAAAGGGGGGCTCATAACATTTACTGAAGCAATTCAATGCATAACTAAATGCTCTAAGTATCTAGTTAGTAAATGTCCTAGGTCGGTAACCGAATTTTCTATTTAATATAGGAATATATGTCTCTGCCTCACTGGCATCCACACCTTGAGCCCCCACTTACATATCAACATCCCACCAGGCATTAAATGCCTTCCCTCACAAATAATATCTCCTGATATTTTTGTGACATCATGCCTGTAAAAGTGCATCAAATGCAGGCCCTTTGCACTGTTAACATCGATAGTTGCGAAAACTTGGGAAAGTGGAGTGGTGGCATTTAATGTGGATCCTAAAGTGGTTATTCATTTTGATTTTCAAAATCTCTAACCAATGGTATTCCTCACCCTCTATAAATACCCTTTTCAAAACACACAAAAAACACACACAAAAATTTTCTTAAAGAATCGCTGCCAAAAATTTCTTCTTTGCAAAACTGTGTGTAAAACTTTTATAACAAAAGAAAATTTTTTCAAAAAAAAAAACATTATTTCTTGGTTAAGTAGACTTGCAACAAGAAATCCTTCCTGTTTGCAATCTCCTTAATAACAATATCATTCATTTCACGAACAGAAAACGAGTTAGACTCAACTTGTGGATCATCTGGTGAGTGATATTCTGCCATTAAAGTTTTTAAAACCTTTTTTCTTTGACATAAAAATGGCAGATGACCAAGGATTTGAACTTGCACCTCAATGGGCAAAATCAACTCTGGCTGATGTACAATTTAAAACCAATAATGTTGTAGGCAATTTTAACTACCCTAAAAATGTCCCTGCCTACAAGGAAATCATAAAGTTTTTGTACAACTGTCCTTTGAAAACTGCCTTCACCTCCACACCCTACTTTCAGTACCACAACTTCCTCAGGGAGTTTTGGGGGTACTGCTCAGGCCTATGACCCGACTCCCTCCACTGATGAGAACGAACTCAGGCCCCTCAAGGAATTTCTCATCAATTTCTCTATTTTAAATGGGAAAAGAAAATTTGTCCTGGATTTTAAAACTTTTTGATCTGCAAAAGGACTTGATTATAACAATGGAAACTATGTTGCACACCCTGACCTAAATGATGCTAAATCAGGGTTAGAAAAAATTGCTTTGGAACCAAAATATTTGGACAAGACCCCTATCACCAAGAGCTCCTTTCCCAGGGCTTGGAAGATCCTTTTCACTTTTGTGATTCAGGTTCTCGGTGGGAACCATTTATCCACTGAGCAGATTAACTCTGTTCAGATGATGATGGCTTACTGCCTGATGAAAGGGGTCACTGTCGACATTGGAAAGATCATTTATGGTGATCTTGTAACCAAGATACTGAATAAGACTAGGCTACACTATGTGTCGTATCCTAGGTTTATTTCATGTGCTCTTCAAAGGTTACTGGGTTGTGACTACACTCAGGACGTTCATTTATGTTCTTTACCAGCCGTCCTGAGTCCTTCAAATTTTTCAAAGGACCCGCCCTCTGTCTCCAACATAGAATTGACGACCCATATGGTTGCCATAAACAACCGGAGGGACTCAGTGTACCCACCTTCCTCTCCAAAGAGGACAGGGAAGTCTCAGATTGTGCCAAAGACCAAACCAAAGGCATAGGGCTCTGGGGCTTCAGGGACACATGCTTCTAAGCCAAAAAGAAGACCCAAGTCTGATACAGCCACCCTTGACCAGGTTCCACCACCCTCAGGGACAACGAAGGGCACTGACAAATCACAGTCAGGGTCCTTGGTCCACACGACTACTCCCAAAGATCCAAATGGAAACATAAACACCGCTGGTAGGGGATTGCCTTCCACTTTTCCCGCTAACGTCTCAGGTACATCACAACCAGGGTCTCAGGGAGTGGCGGCCCCTAAATCTTCGGCAGGTCAGCACCAGCCTGTTGGAACGGGGGGCCTCAACATTTCATTGATTCCTAATGATGTCACTAAAGAACACCCGTCAGTGTCTGAATGAGTCATAGGGGAAAAAGACTCAGAGGGATTGAAACCACCCGCTGATATGGAACTTACACCCCCTCACGGAGTTGCCCATATTTCACAAATTAAATCTAGTCACCAAACAGACAAAACCCAGTCTGTTGGATTAAAGGGCTCAGGGAGTGACCACAACCAAGGCAAGTCTTCTTTTGAAGAGGAGCTGGCTAACCTGTTCTTGTAGATAGATTTAATGGCTACCTTTCAGGCTGTTCTTGATTCAGATGATGAAGTTAGTAAAGTCAGTGAGGAAGAGCTCTATGAAGCTGGTGATGATATAGAGACTGATGTAACAACAACTGAACAATCTCTTCAGTCTCCCTTTGATCCTCAAGAATAAAATGAACCAGAGTCTTCCTCTCCGGCAAAACTGGCTAAGTATGATGATTCCAAGCCCCTCACTGAAAGAAAGCTGATGAAATTTCTAAAGAAGGCTTGCAACGTCATCTATAAAGACATCACTGAAGATGTGTTCGACATGCACACTGAGCAGGCCGTTCACTACTTCAACCTTAAAGACTCTGTTGAAGCTTTTTATGATAACACCTTAGAACAGCAGGCTGATGTTGCATTCTCACTGACAACTCTTAATGGTCACCTCAACAAGTTTAATGACTTGTTCAGCTAAATCACCAAGAGCGTTTCAACCATTCAAGAGTCTGTCAAAGATGACCCAGAGCTCAACAGGAAAATACTTCAGGCTGCTCAGACCTACCAGCAGAACTCTGCTCAATTCACTGAGTTGGTAGATATGCCAAAGTCTGCTAATCTTCAGGGTCTTCAATCTTCAGTGACTTCCATCTGTTCATCACTCAGTCTCATGGAGAAAAACTTGGCTGCTTGGGCTAAGTCTTCTAACTCCTTGGCCTGGAATCTTGGGCCAAGGATGTCTGCCATTGAATCATCTCAGGCTTCCCTGGATGCCAAAGTATCTACAATTCAGAAGGATACTGCTGACATCAAGAACATGCTCTCTGAACTTTACCAAGCCTTCAAGGGTCCTTCAGTGGTGCCACCAACTCTTGCTCTCACTGATGCTGCGGCAACAGTTGAGGGGGAGAGATCAACTGAAGTTCCACCTACTGATGTCCCTGGACCTTCCACCAGTCAAACTTCCTCTCAGGCTGAGGGGGAGCACATAGTTGAAGCCACTCCAATATCCTCCTTTCAGTCTCCTGATACAACCACTCAACCAACTAATCAGGCTGATAAGGGCAAAGGCATTCTTATTATTGTGTCCGAACCTACCACACCACTGGTAGCTGCCTCTTCAGTCATAAGACCAGACCCTGATGCACCTGTCAGGGTCCTCTTTCAGATGAACGGAGTTACTTATTTGATGACTAAGGATGAAATTCAAGCTCACATGGATAAAGTGGAAAGACTGAAGAAAGTAGCCTTGGATGAACAAGCAAGCAAGGGTACTCTCATTGAGGTGGTTAATGAGGAAGCCACAGCTATTGGGTTGAAGACTCAGGATCTTGCACATAGGGAAGGTGGTGAAAAATTTAAAAAGGCTCAGGATGCTGCCTAATGGCTCTGAAAGAAAAGAGGGATGCAATACTGAAGAAAGTTGCTACAGTTAGACAACAAAACATTGAGAAATACACCTGGATCATGACACAGAGACTGAACCCTGAAACTGTCACTGATGTCAAGATTCACCAGAACTCCAAACCAGCTGTTCTTAGTGTCTACAGAGGCCAGGACAAACGACATTTTGACATTCATGATCCCTTCAGATTTGCTGACTTTGGAATCACTAAGCTAGATGAGCTAGGTCTAATTATTGCTAAGAAGAGCAATGTAGTTGTCAAGAACCTACTGAAGTCAATCAGAATCAGGTATGATCAGCTGGCTAAAAAGCATGAGGAACTTGGCATTCCCTCACTACTCCCAGCATCAGTACCTGCCATTCAGGCTCCTCCTGCTCAATCCTCTTAAAGGAAAAGAAAGAAGATAGAGACTGAACCTGAAGTCAGTGCTCTAGGCCTAAACTGCAACAGAGCCCTCCCTGAAGGAGTTACATTTGTGTACAACTTGGTCATTGAGCAACCTGAGAGAGGTCTCTTCTTCACTGATGAGTATGGAGATCCAGCCTTCCAAATATGGGCTGATATTGATCTGTAAGGAATCAAGGCAATGACATGATACTTCTTTATGGCCAATCCCATCAAGAATGAGGCTAATGCAAGGTTCTGTCATGACCTGGAGATCAAAATCCAAGAGCATCCTGAAAGACACTTACTGAGTTCAAAGAGAGCCAAACTTGAAGCCATGGGTCTAAAGTTATGAAGCCTGAGAAAGTCTGCAACAACAACTATCTTTTATTTGCTTTGTCTTGTTTAGGATTGTAATAACTATGAATAATATTGATGTTTTGTTTAACATTCAGAGTCCTAAACATTATTTAGTAATTCAGTTTGTACAGATAATACCTTTGCTATCTCTCACTGAACCTTGAAACACTCAAGCTGTTTGTATATCCAAATAGGGGGAGACTGTTGGGTCTGTTAAAACCCAAACTCCTTAATCTAGGATTTGAACATAAAATAGCCTAAGTGTTTGATAACTGAGAACACCAAACAAGTCATTAAATACATAGTTGTTCAGTGAGTCATCCTCAAGATACTCAGGGCGAATCTGTGGAGAAAGGTTCACCATTCAGTGAGGCATTTCTCAGTGAATGATACCTGAGCCAAAGAAGAAGATGATGGACTCAGTGAGGGATGACAATAACTCACTGAGTCCCACGACTCCTCGCCAACTAAGATCACTGAGTGAACAAAGACTGAAGATAAGAAGACTGAAGTAAAGGCAGGATTAGGCGGGATAAGTTGGAATGGATAAGGGAAGGTCCTTATCATGCAAAGGTTAACTTTCTCTGAATGAGTATAATACCAAATCATGTGTCAACACTAAAGACCAGAAAGCATCTCTGCCCTTTACTACTTATAGTTATTTGTAACAGGGACAAAATACCTACGTATTTTGTCCAATGTAGGATGATGTAATTTGTCTTATAGTCCTTGTCCATTAGGTATGTGTTAGAATCTAACTTGTGTATAAATAGAGAATATGTGGGAGAGGTAAATATTATGTTTGTGTTCTTAATTCTTAGACATTCACAAACCAAATCTTTACTCTCTCCAAAGAACAACACAATCCCTGAGATAGCTCAGCTGGATCTTAGTTGTCACTCAAACTTAGTTTGGGTTTAGTGAGGAGTATACCATACTTGTCATTTCAATCCCAAGTGTTGTTCCGCAAACACTTGGGTATAATTCTTTTGATTGATTTCTAATAAATAATTAAACGTTGAAAACTTTGTGTCTTTTATTTTATGTTTATTTATTTTTGACAATTAATCAATACTTCGCTACATCATGGAACTTGGTTAGATTAACTTTGTAGTTAACCATAACCATGTAAAAGGGTCCAACACTATCATGGCCTCATTAATAGTCACTTATGCATTAAACACAACCAATTAATTGTAGTACACATCCGATTCATGTTTCTTAAGACATCAAGCATGTTACCAATAGGAGATTAGCCAGTTTTCTTAAGCCTAACATCGATATCATTCATCCAACAACAATTAATAACAAATCATCAATCAATAATCAATAGCTTGGTTTCATTACATCTAAGAAAAGATAAACAAACCTAGCCTAGCATGTTAATGTAAAGACAAGCGTAAGATAGAATCAAACAACACATAGACATATTGAATGATTGATATTGTTAATACAAATATCGCCTAAAAACGTTATTTATATTTTACGATCTTTGCTAAGTTTTGTTAACGACAAAATGTAAACTTTAGTTTGTAGTAAAACATGATTTTAGTGTTAGTCTTGTATAACTAGACTTTACATTTCATGTTAAACATAACATTGTTATATTTCTTAATATAGAAATTGTAACATGACATCATGGCATGCATCATGAGCATTTATGGAAAGGATGAGTATTTGACTTTCCATAAAACATCTTACACACTTTGGATACTCACTTCATCTATTGTGTGTTGACTAGAAGTAACTTGATGTGACATTGCTAGATATGGAAAGATTTCTTAAAGTCTTTGACAGTCAGACCTGGCGGAACCCTGGGGGTACAAGGGCGGAACCCTTGTTTTGGTTTCGCCGGATCCGCTAGTGTACTGGTTTGGTTGTCTATAAATACCAAGCCAATTGCAAGAAATCTCTCATCACTTAGGGTCATAATTTACACATATACTCTCATTTATCTTATCTAACTTAGTAGCAACTCACTTGTGTGATTCTCTTATGTAGAAAGGAAGTTCACAAGTTCATCTGAGAAGTTACAAGTATTCAACACAACATTGCAAGACTTGTTAGCTTTGCATTGTGTAAACTTAGTGTAGTTTACACTTCATTTGATTGTGTATATTCAGTTGTGATCGGTTAGTATTTTAGGCCTTAAAATACATAGTGTGACGGGAGTGGTTGTACCCTTATAAAAGAACTCGACATCTAGCTTAGTGTCAGAAATAGTGGATAGGCGACGTTAGGTTGGTTCTACCTTGAACTAGGACCCGGTATTTAGCTTTGTACCAGATAAAGTGTAAGCGACGAGTGTAAAGGTTTCTCCACCCGTGAAAGGAGCTTGTGACTAGTGCTTGAAACTCTCGAGTTGGAAACTCGAGGCGTGGAGTAGGGCAAGGAAAAAGAGTCCTTGTAGCCGAACCACGATAAACAATCATGTTGTGGTTTGATCGTTTCTTTCTTTATACTTGCATATTAATTATTGTTAATTAGTTAGATTCGTTGATTAGACGTAAAGCTTTTCAAAGATTAACAAGTTAAAAAGCGGTAAACTATTCAACCCCCTTCTAGTTTTCCATAGATAGAATACTTATCTTTTATTAAATATGGAAGAAAAAAGGTTTAGAAACCTCAAAATAGCTGCAAAAGTCAACTAGGGTTCGTACCCTATGTTCTCCCTAAAGTTCCACACTTAATGAATGAAAATTAGATGAGTATTTATAGATTTTATAATCTTGACGACGTAACCTTATGGGTCGTGACGCCGTCACCTCGCCGTACTTAGGGTTTCTTGATGGCCTAGATCTACTCTTGATCCCGTCACCTTGTAATGTTCTCTGGGCCGTCTCCTTTTCTGATAACACGTGACGTCCTTGATGCTTTATAACGTGACGCCGTCACTCTTTAATTCCAAAATTCCTTTCTGGAGCGTCTAATGTAAAATAATTATCCACCTCTTTGCCAACATGTGATGCCGTCACCTAGTAGAGTTTGACGCCGTCAAGTACTGTTTCCAGCATAATTTGAGACTTTGTCTTTTTTTCACTTTTATGCTCCAAAAACATCCAAAATGCTTCCTTTTTCATATTTCCTCTCAAAAGTACCTAAAATGACAAAAGAAACGATTTAAGGCAATATTTGATCATATAATCGCGATTTAAGGCTTAAATGACCCTTTAAAAGCGTAACACTTTTCGTCTCATCAAATACCCTTACACTTGGGATTTGCTTGTCCTCAAGCAAATAAGCTTTTATTCTAATCAAAATATAAGTTAGGGTTCATTTAACATTAATATAAAAGTAATTACAACAAATAATCGTTCCACCTTAATCAAAATAAGCACGGAAATCATACACTAGCACCTCTCAAATAGTGTTGAGATACTCTCATCTCTCGGGTGTTATAAACCTATATAAGTAATGGAAACAGAAAAATATCACTCACTACCTGTCATAGCAAATAGATTACCATAGGCTTGGGAAAGGATCAAAAACCTCCTCCACTAGGCGTAAGCACCTAAGATAAACTATCATAGAGGGCTTTTCAAGGGTTATAATGTTGGGTGTAGGGATATGGAAAACACGGTTTGTTGGATAAAGGATATTTTACTGGTGGCAAGTCAATTGTCTTGGTCAATTACATGTACAATGCGGCGTTGCTAAGCCAAGACTCGACTCAACTTAAGCTAATCAAAATCATAAACATAAACACAAATGAAAGAAATGGGATGGTAGTCCGTATGTTTTTCTCTTTTCTTTTTCTATTTTTTTATCTTGATTTTTTCGATTTTTGTTTTTCATATACTCTTGCCCTACCATCCAAAATAATACATCATAGGGGCCTCGGTTCTCCCTTTACACTTGAACTTTAACATACTTTACATGTAACTAATCTAATGACTCGAATTAAGATAATTAAAACACTTGGATTACTTTAAAATGTTTGCACACATGGGGGTAATAATTGATGTTCTTCCCCATTACTCCATAACAATAGTACTTTACCCATGAGTATCAATCGTCCCAAAACAATATGTACAAGATATGACTCGACTTAGCAACCATGTAATCAATTAGACAACTAACAAAGGGTTTAAATAAATAACAATAATGCACTAAAGATGAGTGCATACAAGTAAGGCTAAGGCGATTTGGGTGCACATTTGGGGTGGAATGTAAACAAATTCTATCTTTAAGTAAGATGCTTAAAGTTAGAAACGAAAAAGATAGGCTCTGAGGGGTGTACTAGGGGTATCGTGTACTAAAAATGAGCACATCGCAAGGGTGTGGGAGAATTACTTGACCAATGAAGTCAATGTAATTATATAAACACAGGTGTAAAACACAGGTTATCCTAATACCTCTTATCATATAGTAAATCTAACTACACGAATGTAGTCTCAGTTGCGTCCTCGGAATGAATCACTAACGCAAGTTCTAGAATCTAAGTGCTATCGGTACACTCATAAGCACTAAGGATTTTCCTGTCACAACTCACCATTTCAGGTCATTTCCCAAACTTTGGGGAAAACACTATTCATCAAACACTATTCATCAAAACACTATTCATCGCTTTACTATTCATCATTTTTTGTGTCAGTTTGACATTCAGAGAAGCACTCAGAAATTTTACTATTCATTGAACACTATTTATTCCGGAAGAAATTTCATCATTCACGTGCATTATTCATTTCATCGTAAATTTAGTTTACGGGTATTTAAATTCGCGTAACCGTATTGGTTCAGGTGCGAATTCATGCATTATCAGTAAGGACATTTTATACGGACTAGAGATAGTCTGCATATCATCAGTAGGTCATTTACATGTTATACCACTCTTAGGATTTTCAAATTTACATATTTGATACATTTAACGTTGTTCTTATAATTATTTATAAATAAACGTTAACACCCGGTTTATAAACACGACGAATATATCTAAATATTCCCACAATGGTCCCGACATATTTTTATATCCATTTTATCATCATAAAAGTTATTATTTTCATTTACCCAGTATTTTGGAAATTTATTTTATTTATAACGTAAGTTTATAAATATTACGACGGTTTTCGTGAAAACTAAACAATAATCACCCGAACACTCAGTAATTGTACCCAACATATTTTTAACATTTTTACAACTTTATTTTGTCCCGGATAACTTCATTAACATTTATTTCTATCAAACCCGGTACCCGATTTTAACTAATAACACATATCAACACATATCCTACACTAATTTCCTAATTAAATCCAAGCTACCCCAACCCCCCCCCCCCCCCATCCCCATGAGGCCGGCCCCTAAAGTCCTCACTAGACCAAATTCTTACATTTCTTAACCCTTGGCATTTATGTACACTTATTAAACATTATAACTTGTTACTAATTTACATAAACCACCAAAACATAATCATACATAAAATTTTAGATCAAAAAGCTCATCTCATCTCTTCTTCCTTTCATAAGCCATGACCCAAATCCATACACCATGATCAAGTGATGATTTTCCAAAGTACAAAGCTACAAAGTTGTTCATTTCATCATTCTAATCAAGATTCTTGCAACAAAAACACAAGTAACACAAGATTTCTCATCATCTAATCACCTATTATTTCAAAGTGAGTTATCAAATTTATTTTCATGATTTCATCTAATTAACACTTGTATCTTATGGTTTTCATGCTTAATTTCATGTACAAGTTAGCTATACCACATTATTTTTGTTAACTTTTTGAACATACAAATCCTAGATTTTGATTTAGGTGTTCCTTTGTTAAATTAACATGATTACTAGTGATTAGGAACCCATGGCACCCTAAGAAAGTGTATGGTAGGATTAGTATAGCTTGGTGGTGTTTGCAAGAGATTTGGTTGAAGTAGAAACTAGTTTTGGACATGAAAAATGGATTTGTAACAAGTATATATACATTCTGTCCCATTTTTGTAAATCCAGGAAAATCAGTAAACATAAAGTAAACTTTGGCAAAATTTTTAGAAAATACTTTCAAAAACGAATCCGTAGGCGAAAGAACGGATTAAAAAGAGTTTATAACGAAGAAGTTATAATTTTTGCAAGTTTATTGACGAAAAGTATATTTTCTGAAAATACATGCTGTTGGACGTTTTTCGTCGGACAAAAAGAGGCTTTAGACGTAACCCGGAGGAGCCAAGCTTTCAAAAATATATTACTACATACTAAGACGTAACCGTGGATATAAAGAACAAGTAAAACGGACTTATAACGACAAAAATATTCACGTTTCAATATCGGCAAAACTAATATTGTTTTGACAGCTTTTAGAAATAATAACGCTAAAACTACGTAGTAACTCTAGATTTCTAGAAATAATACCAAGTACCCAAATTCATAACTAATGAAGTATTAGTGATTACAAGTATATTTTTATCACTACAAGGCGTTATTTCAAGGATTTCAACACTAACATTGATACATACGATATATATATATATATATATATATATATATATATATATATATATATATATATATATATATATATATATATATATATATATATATATATATATATATTCAACTAGTTTTATTTTTCTAATATCCATATTTTCCTAAATCTTGGAAAATATATATTTTTGATAACAAGTATTTTCCAAAGAGTAGAGTGGTATAGGAACATGTGCATGGACATTCATAACATCATTTGGTGATCTAAAGTAGATCGTTCATCATTCATATTAGGTTGCGGCTAGTGTGCGCGCCTTGTTTTTCAGCTAATTACATGTTCATGGTACCATCATATCAGGTGAGTTTTCATAGCCCCGTTTTCAATACAATATTTTGATTTCAAATCCCACGGGGGAAATACATTGCATCAACCATTTTAGTACGAGCCCAAGTATCAAAACATATGTACATTGCTTAAGTTGCCTTACCAACCTGTTAAAGTCCCCTATTTATTATCATGGACCGTTAATTTGCCGATTAAGCGAGAGTGAGTGGATAGATCTATCGAGGGTGACGCCTCCATCCGTGGTAGTTATTACCAACAGTAAGCGGATGCATTTCATTTTTACATTTTGGGAGTGTTCTGGTAAAACATTCGGGAGGGGCATATAATTTCATCAGTCATAGCTTCGGGGTCATGAGCTTAAGGTCTATTGTACTATTTTACGTGACTTTTGTCATGCACTTATACTTGTGGTGGCCGTACATCATTACATTTTATAAACCTATGGAATTCACCAACATTCATGTTGACGTTTTAGCAATGTATTTCAGGTTATTAAGGTAGCTCATGTGACATGCATTTGGACCTTCATGGAGTCGCGGGGTCGACGCGTCTCACCATTATTTCATGCACTTATGTAAACGTTTGATCTAGTAGGACTTGTTTTCATAAACATGTAACACCTTTTGGGGACCTCATTTTGTAATCTCTGAATAATTTCAATGATCAAACGAAGTATTTTCCAAACGACACTTTAGGTCATTCAATGTAACCGTAACTGTGATGCTATGACAGACACCCCCAAGTATTCCATTCCGCTGCAAGTCAGGTAAATTGGGGGTGTGACAGATTGGCATCAGAGCTAAGGTTTTAGCGAACTAGGATGTATCTTGGACCCTAGACTATAACCACATCAGCATAGCATCTCATCATTTCATCATAAGTTCATAATCATGATACATGTTGTTTCATGCATACCCTGTGCGAGTTATTTATACTTATATTCGTGTATATATATATATATATATATATATATATATATATCATTTTATTGACCTGGTTCACAAGTGACATGTCTTCAGATACTCACCCTGACATCCTTTTATCGGATTCCGACATTGAAGATGCCTTGTCATCTTCCACTACCATTATACCACCAGTTGCACTTACACCACCATTAGCACTATTGATTTGCCATAGGAACAGGGTTTTCCTATCATTTAGCCCATACATAGAATGTCTTTTTGTAGAGTATTCAGACTTAATCTTAATGGACTTATTAGGATGTTTATTGCAAGGAAGATAGTATGTTTCTTTCCTTCACTAGTAGAGCACCCACTACTCAAGTACTATCACCACCGTCAGTTACTTATTACACTATTGGTCGTCCCACAGTGCGTACTTTAGTTTTACCTCTTAGATGTCGCGAGGTAGCGCGAAAGAGGGTAGTATTCCATTCACTGGTACCATCATTGTCGTTTTCCTTTTCCATTCCCACTTGCCATGAACTAGATAACACCTAGTAGATAATATCAATATCATGGACTCAACAGGAACATTCGCAGATTCTTCAGGAATGGTTCAGAACCTACATTATCTAAGATTTGATAGATGCACAACTTCAGACACCACTTCAGGACTATCTCGACCTTATGATGCCACGAACTTGATTTCACACAGAGGGACACCAGGAAGTCCCTAGACCAGACTTATATCCTCACTAGCTTTTACTATTATCCTAGCCACAGAAAGTGTGGGACATAGTCTAAAGAACTTGTTGTCTTTTGATTGTTGTACAAACAAAAATATCAAGTGTGACTCTACTATGTAAGAAATGGTTGTGCTATTTGTGATATCGGTTCACGTAGACCGAAATTTTCATGTATTATATTCAGGTGTTGTGAATATGATAATTTCTATTACCTATAGATCCTCATGGTCTCTTATAATTTGATGAAGAGAGATTTAAGCAAACCACTCCAAGCATGACGCAAGCTGCTGTTGGACAAGTCATTGCCAAGAACATAGCCACCGCCCTCACTAAGGAACTTACTCACGTGGAATTTATGGGGTGCAATCCTCCCTCCTTTAGCGGAACTAGAGACACAAAGGAATTTCTCAAATGGTTCGAAGAAACAGAAACAATATTTCAATGTGGCGACTGTCGTAAGGAAGACAAGGTTAAGTTCGCCACATGTACTTTTCAGGATCATGCCCAGGAATGGTGGACCAAACATATTAAGATGGTGGGAGTTAATGCTGCTTACTCACACTCTTGGGAGAAACTAAGAAGGATGATGAGTATAACATTTGGTGTAGGAAGTGAATTACAAGCAATAGAACAGGAAACACTAAACTTTACCATGGTAGGAAATGATGTTGACGAGTACACTACTCATTTTTAAGAATTAACACGACTAGGTTCAACAATGGATGAATCGGAAAGCAAGAAACTTGAAAGGTACATCGGGGGACTCTCTCATGAAATTCGTATGTTGGTCATCGCATGGGAACCCGATACCATGTCTAAAGCTATCAAAATGGCGATCGAAGCAAAGGAACTCATAGTTCACGCCAAGATATCAGGAAACAATAGTGACAACAAAAGGAAGTGGAATAACAATCTAGGTTGCAATGCTGCTCAACAATCACCCAAGGGACAAGAAGTGAATAGAGCCTTTGCTGCAGAATCGTACACAAAGAGAAGGTATACTGGAAAGTTACCTTACTGCAACCTGTGTAATCAACATCACCGAGGTCATTGCAGTAAAACGTGTGGAGTGTGCAAGAAGCGGGGTCATTGGACTGAAGACTGTAGGAAACTCACAAATCAGAAGACCCCAGGGAGTTGCTTCAAATGTGGAAACTTAGGGCAAGGAAAATCAGGAACTTGGGAATCAAGAATGAATCGCTCGAGGAATAGCGTGAGCTGTTGAAAGAGAACCGTCAGGATATTAGCAACATCAAGGATAACATCAATGTTTCAGCAGAAGGAGCCTTGTTTTAATATATAAACCATAGTTCGAGCCCTTTAGGGTTGTATCTTTCCTTTTGTACTTACCGTTGGTACGATGACATAACCTAGTTGTATTAAGCACTTTCCTATCCAATGTAATATCTATCTTTTGTTACCTAGGTGATAATCATAACCTTCGTTTACTCCATTTTCTATCCCAATTGCTCAGACTTCAATTGTTTCGCAACATTTTATCATTGTCTTATTAGGGATTAGGTTGATTTCGTTTTTGACGAATTAGTAGACTATTACCATTCGACAAGATTCACCCATGATGAGTGTCTAAATACTCATCATTTTATACCAATCTGAGCTGCCAAAACATCCAAAAACACTCAAATATGCATCATAATAATTAAAATATCTTAGAAGTGTGTTTTATATGTTTCAAATACAAAATATGCAAAAACAGATGAAAAATGTACAAAGTTTGCATAATTGGCAGTTTCAGTCCCTCAAGTTTCAAAAGTTGTCAAAACTAGTCCCTGGTTATTCTAAAAACATGAAAAAGTCACCAAAGGTCCTTTTAAATCACAAAGTTACATATTTAGTCCTTTGGTGCAAAGTTTCACAAAATTACAAGTTTAGTCCCTATACTTTGGAAATTGACATAAATGGTCCCTGGGATGTTAAAAACTTTGAGAAAATCAATTTTGGTCCTTGTATT
The DNA here is from genome assembly GCA_030686995.1 of Artemisia argyi. Taxonomy (NCBI): domain Eukaryota; kingdom Viridiplantae; phylum Streptophyta; class Magnoliopsida; order Asterales; family Asteraceae; genus Artemisia; species Artemisia argyi. Next base: position 73,427,148 of record CM060683.1, read on the forward strand.
AATAATCTTTTGCAGGAATGGTCCTTGGTGTGAAGTTTGGTGAAATTACATAATTGGTCCCTCAAGTTTGGCAGTTTGTCAGTTTTAGTCCCCGGGTATTTAAAAAAATGAAAAATATCAAATATACCCTTGTACTATTCACATGTGACAATTTAGACCCTTATGATAAACTTTGGAAAATTACACATCAGCCCCCCAAACTTTCAGCAATTTACATTTTTGGTCCTTGTGTAATTTCTAAAAACCAAACGGATCCTTTTTATAATAAATACCCAAAACCAAAATCCAATCCACTATCCTAATCCACCAGCCCACCCTTATTTCCCCAAGGCCCAAAGTTACCAGCCCAAACCACCCTTATTATTAAAACCGGGTCAACCCCGGTCAAACCCACTCTTCTTCTTCCTTTTTCCCTCCCTCACTCACAGACCACCAATACCACCTCCACATCCCTGGTTTCTTCACCACCTCACACCCCAGCTATCCTACCCACTCTCCCCTTGTCCTCCATGCCTCACCAAACCCCATTTAATGCCTAAAACCCTCTCCACGCAAAACTACAGTGGCATAAGACTTTTGGCGCCAAAAGGTGAAATCAAAGGTTGAGATGAATCAGACCATATCAAGGGCTCTCAATTGGTGGGAAATGTCACTGTGGGTCCCACAAACTCAGAAAGTGGCTACAAAAGGGAAAAGAAGCAGAAGACCAGATATATTAGATTAGATAGTGTAGTTTTAGTGTCGATTAGGTTAATTTTCACTTTCCATTGTACTTTTAAGCTTTTAAGCATTAAATTAAGTTATCTCAGTATCTTGTAACTCTTTTCTATGAATTAATTTCAAGTTTCAGTTGATATATAATATTATGCATTTTCATTGAATTTCAAAGATCACAAAAAGTTCTAGTGTTGTTATTAGTTGTAGTTAAGTCAATTCATAAGCTCATATAAGCTCTGACAAAGCTTAAATAAGCTTTGGAAAACTTTTATTATCTGTTTGGATCACAAAAGAAAAATACTAAAAAAAATAGGAAAAATAATAAAAAAAAAATAAAAAATTAGTGAACAAGAAGGTGAGAAGCAAGGAGCAAGATAAATTCTGGATGATCTTGGTACTAGATAAATTCTGGATGATCACAAAAGAAAAATACTAAAAAAAAAATAGGAAAAATAATAAAAAAAAAATAAAAAATTAGTGAACAAGAAGGTGAGAAGCAAGGAGCAAGATAAATTCTGGATGATCTTGGTACTAGAGTCTTATGGGAGACCTTAGGAAGTGAGATTGGTCCATGGTTCATTGTGTCTCAGTCTAACACCATTTGTAAGTTTAATTTTCAAATTTTACTTTTTACAGTAGACTGCTTAATGTTGCTTATTTATAGTTGCTACATGTTTATTTAGTGTTAGTTAATCAGTATCTAGTATAATATAGTTTACTTGTTCATTAAATTTACTTGTTGCTTAAAAATCAAATACTCACAGTGAAAAAACTCAAAATTGACATATATGAGTTATAAGCTTGTGGTGTGGTTGATTCATGTTCATTTGATTTTAATTAATCATATTACAGTATTTGGAATCAGTTTTATGGATTAGAACCTTGTTTTACTTTGAAAATCATCAATACATTACTTTTAAGGAGTGTTTGGATCTGTGCTATTCACTGTATTATAGGTTGTTTTTATTGTTGTTTTCTGTTTACACAAGTCATATTAGGTCTAAGTCAGTTAGGTAAGTCATAAAATTGTGTAAGTTTAGGTCTAAAAGTCAAAATCACATCCCATAACCCTTGACAGTCCACTGTTAAGGATTGCTTGTTCCATTTTCATTACAGTAGCTCATACGTTGGTTACCTAGCATAATTTCACTCCTAAATAACTTATTACATCATATTAAGTCAGTAGGATCACATCTAAATTCACAAAAGTCAAACTAGTTCATTTTCATAAAAAGTCAAAAGTTCACTTCTCAGATTTTTACAAATATTCAAGCAATTGTTTTGAATTTTGTGTTTCTTTTCAAGGTCTGAAATTTGTTGTGATCATACTCTACCAGCTCATCTTTGAGTTCCCATACAGCTTATATTTTTAGGATTTTTACCCTGGGCCCCACTCACCCTCAAAGACACTTGCAGGGCTGGGTATCTCCCCTGCACCAGCAGGTATACATCCATCACCACCACTTTGGTGGTGATTTGTGACTACCCCAGTGGGTCCCACACCTCCAAATTAGTTTCTCCCAAACCCCCTCCTACCAGGCTCTCAGAGTTGACCAATTGTTTGACCTATAAACCTGTGGACCCCACTTAGTTTTGCTCCCAAAAGCTGTCCCCAAAACTGTCTCAGAATGCAATAAGCAAACTGCTTATTTGTGTTTTGCAGCTTATTGAAGATGCTTATTTGTGCTATCCTTGCTTAATATAGTTCATCTAACTCAGGGGAACAAACTTTTACAATTGTGGGTCCCACACAAGCTCAGTAAAGCTTATTTGCTTAGTTGGTCAAATAAAGTCAACTGTCTAGGTTCTTAGCTTATATACAACTTATTATTAAGTAATAAATTAATTGTTGTTACAAAAGTTAGTTATTTTTATATATAATATAGTTTTGTAAAATAAAAATCAAGAAAAAAACAATATAAAAATAAGTGATAGTTTCTATTTAATTTAATTTAATTTTAATTTTCATTTTTCGATTTTTTTTAAGTAATTTGTAATTTTATATTTTTATTAATTTCCTTTTATATTAAAGTATTTTTAATAATTTTCTCAGATTTTAATTTTGTAATTTAGTATTTATTAGAATTAATAATAATTTTATTAGTAATTAATTAATAAATAGGTTTTAAATAACATAATTAATTTTTATAAAGCAACACCTAGTTTTTATATTTTTTATAGCTTTTATAAGTCATAAAATAGTTTTATAAATTTTTCCATAATTTTCTAAGTCATTTTAATATTATTTGTAATTTAAAATAATTTAATTAGAATAATTAATATAAATAGTTTTTAATTAATAGAAAATTCATATAAAGACAAAAATATTTATTTTTATTTTTATACTTTCTTAAAGTTCTTTTTAAGTTTTAGAAATTATTTTTACAAATTTTTAGTTTAATTTGTAGTATTTATAATTTTTAGTTTGATTTAAATTAGTTTTAATTAAATAGTTAATTAGTTTTTAATTAAATAAATAATAAAATAATCAAAAAAATAATTTTCTTTTTAATTTAATTTTCTTTTAAGTTTAAGTTTATATAATTTTCAATTTTAACCCCTGTAGTTTATTTTTCTTAAAACTCACCTTTTTCTCAGTACGCAGTCGCGTCTGATTTTTAATTTGGTGTACGTTTAAACATTTTAGATATCTAGGTTTTACGTAATCGTTCTAATAGTTTATTTTAAGTTATAAAACCTTAGTGTAATCACACACACACACTTTATACCTTTCCTATTCACATTCACTGATCACAGATTCGCTTTTAATAAAACATCGCACACCTCGTTGGGACATTACGACCCGGGGAAGCACTGTATTCCACGGAAGCATTTGCCTCAGCTGTTTGACTATTATAATTGACCATTCACAAGTGGTTGACCAATAATTATCTGACCGTTTGAGGCGAATCAACCCACGTATACAATACACCATTCAAGCTATTTTACTATCATATGGGGAAATTGTTTTACAGAAAAATTTCTGAAGTAAGCTATTTTATTACCATCCTATAAATTGATTTTCTGTCATTACACCAAGTATTTACTATTATTACGCGAGGCAATTTTCATGTTATTTGAAAGAAAACATCAGGATACCATTTTTAATAACAATGCGTTGAACACCATCTAAAACTTTTGAGAAAAGTTATGATATTTTGACTAAATCTAACATCGCATCATTAGTCCTCAATTGTACATAGCCTGATCACCTATGTAAAATTCAGGAAGGATTATGCCATGAAGGAAATAATTACCTTTTCAAAGGATTGTTAATAACAATCTTCATTTAAAAGTTTTGTAAACAAAGGAACTCTTCCATAAAACATCCCTTTTGCCGAACTATCACTGGGTTCTTACCCCACCTGTCACCCACTTAGCCATTAAGTTGGATTTTCCCATTGACTTCCCTAAGAGAGACTTTCCATATCAATTACATGCAGGATTCCTCTATACAATAAAAGCAACGAAAGGATTACAGAACTACTAAACAGAACTAGAAGTATATAGTGAGAGAATTCATAACTCAACAACAAATTCTAAGATACTGCGAGACCATCCGAATCACCATCTCTGACTTAGTTGTCAAATTCTATCATTTAAAGGTACTAGCTAGACTGAGCTACAGGATTGAACTCAATATAAATGTCCGCAGGACAACACAATAGAAATAAACCAAGCTGCTAATTGTGACTGTAGAGCATTTCATTTAAACATGGCCTCATCCATTCATAAACTTTCCTGCAGTAAGTGTTCACAAAGGACAATTGTTTGAATCAAGAATATCGATGTAGATTCCTCTAAGGCATTATGTCTCTAGAAATTTCAGATAACCTTACCTTCATACCAAACAAGGGATCAAACCAGAACATATCTCCTCATCTACATGGGAAAATAGAATAGACATTCATCGACACAACATCAAGTGATACGTTCGTCTTGTCAATTACAACGATAAACTATTTCAGGGCTTAAGTTAGTCTAAATACCTATGCTTGTAGTTATGCCTGATAACCACCAATAGGCATTATCCAACCTCAGGAACTAAATTTTAGACATCTATGCATTTAAGCGAACATTTCCTATTCTACCATTTTATCCTTATTAGTGTTTTTACTTTTAAATAAAGTTGATGCGTTTACATAAATCACATACCTTGTGGAAAAATGATTTCTGAAATTCCTATTTTGAACAAGTACGATCCTTTTTGGTCAATCTTTAGCAACACTATTGTACAATGAGAAATATACATAAACATCAAACTTTGGTAAGCAGTCTTAATCACAACATGTTTGAAAACATTTTTCTACTTCATAACTACTGAAATTTTGAATCATCAGGAAAAAAAAATATTACTCAGTAAATCATTTGCTTCATTTTTCTAAATTCGTTTATTCAGAAAAAGATTTCAACCAAAACTCATAATCGCGAGACAAATTTCCAGAACCAATTTCCCTACAACATCGCTTATGCATTTAGGATTTGTGACTTGACAATAAAGAATATTTGGAATATATGATGAAGGAATTAGGAAGGACATCACAAATTAATCACGAACTTCAGTAGTGAAGACCAAACCCGATAGACAAAGAAGGACATATGTCTTATCATCCGTTGGAACAAAACACAAGGAATCAAATTGTTACCTATATTCTATCCCTTTCAGATAACACCAAGTTCGAAGGACCGAACGTTGTGGAATTAGTCACAAAGGTTTATTGTACCCATTTCAGTTATTCCTGTTAAGGAAACCGATTCACCTTGGACTTCAAGCAATCATTTCAGGATTTCCTTCAGAAACCCATTTAGATGTAAACATCACCTATCACCCTCAGAACGATGGTCAAAGCGAGAGAACAATTCAAACATAGGAATGTATGCTCAGAGCATGAGTGATTGACCCTAGAAATGGTTGGAATAATCATTTAACATAAATCAAATTCATCTACAACAATAGTTATCACACCAACAGCGAGAAACTGGCAGAAGTTAGATTGGTACATAACACACATCATTTGGATTGGGTATCCTGAACAACAAACCATCCAGATTCAAGTGGGAGAACAAACTAAGTTAAAAGCATTGCCTTGGATTGGCATGATACAAATTGGATAACAAGAGAGGTTGAACCTTTAGCATATTGGACCATTTAAGATTCATTTTAGAATCGACCAACTAGCATACAAACTTGAGTTCTGGCAGAATTCAGCAGTATATATTACCAGTATCACATTTAAAACATTAATAAGCGCAGACCATCTATTGATGGGCCAAACTCGGAAAAAGCTCAACTTACTAGTCTAGTAGGCATTCATGAAATAACCAAAAATTTTCTACAAGTCAAGCATCAGTTACAAGTTCAATAAGCTGTAAACCATTAAAACTTCAAGTTGGTAGGCAGAGTTATGTTGAAAGTTCTGCCTAGGAAAGGCATGATATCATTCAGAAAACTTGGAAAGTTAAACCCGATATACACTGGACCATGCAATATTTCAGACAGAATAGGCCTAGTAGTCGTCAGACTTGAGCCTTGTTAGAGAACAACAGGATTACACAACCATGTATTATCATCTTTTCAGATTAGTTACTCATAATTCCATTTGGAAAGGAATCCAACCCAAAGTCAAACATAAACCTTGTAGGAGAACAAGTAGAAATCATGGACAGTTAGGTCGAACAGTTGAAGCAGAGTCGAATTCCTATCGTGAGAGTTCGCTGGAATTCTCGAATATCATCACCTTTTCACTAATACTACTTCAGAGACCAACATAAACTGAACTTCGGGACGAAGTTCCTTTTATAGGGGAAGACTGTCACAACTCACCATTTCAGGTCATTTCCCAAACTTTGGGAAAAACACTATTCATCAAACACTATTCATCAAAACACTATTCATCGCTTTACTATTCATCATTTTTTGTGTCAGTTTGACATTCAGAGAAGCACTCAGAAATTTTACTATTTATTGACCACTATTCAATCCGGAAGAAATTTCATCATTCACGTGCATTATTCATTTCATCGTAAATTTAGTTTACGGGTATTTAAATTCGCGTAACCGTATTGGTTCAGGTGCGAATTCATGCATTATCAGTAAGGACATTTCATACGGACTAGAGATAGTCTGCATATCATCAGTAGGTCATTTACATGTTATACCACTCTTAGGATTTTCAAATTTACATATTTGATACATTTAACGTTGTTCTTATAATTATTTATAAATAAACGTTAACACCCGGTTTATAAACATGACGAATATATCTAAATATTCCCACAATGGTCCCGACATATTTTTATATCCATTTTATCATCATAAAAGTTATTATTTTCATTTACCAAGTATTTTGGAAATTTATTTTATTTATAACGTAAGTTTATAAATATTACAACGATTTTCGTGAAAACTAAACAATAATCACCCGAACACTCAGTAATTGTACCCAACATATTTTTAACATTTTTACAACTTTATTTTGTCCCAGATAACTTCATTAACATTTATTTCTATCAAACCCGGTACCCGATTTTAACTAATAACACATATCAACACATATCCTACACTAATTTCCTAATTAAATCCAAGCTACCCCAACCCCCCCCCCCCCCCCATCCCCATGAGGCCGGCCCCTAAAGTCCTCACTAGACCAAGTTCTTACATTTCTTAACCCTTAGCATTTATGTACACTTATTAAACATTATAACTTGTTACTTATTTACATAAACCACCAAAACATAATCATACATAAAATTTTAGATCAAAAAGCTCATCTCATCTCTTCTTCCTTTCATAAGCCACGACCCAAATCCATACACCATGATCAAGTGATGATTTTCCAAAGTACAAAGCTACAAAGTTGTTCATTTCATCATTCTAATCAAGATTCTTGCAACAAAAACACAAGTAACACAAGATTTCTCATCATCTAATCACCTATCATTTCAGAGTGAGTTATAAAATTTATTTTCATGATTTCATCTAATTAACACTTGTATCTTATGGTTTTCATGCTTAATTTCATGTACAAGTTAGCTATACCATATTATTTTTGATAACTTTTTGAACATACAAACCCTAGATTTTGATTTAGGTGTTCCTTTGTTAAATTAACATGATTACTAGTGATTAGGAACCCATGGCACCCTAAGAAGGTGTATGGTAGGATTAGTATAGCTTGGTGGTGTTTGCAAGAGATTTGGTTGAAGTAGAAACTAGTTTTGGACATGAAAAATGGATTTGTAACAAGTATATATACATTCTGTCCCATTTTTGTAAATTCAGGAAAATTAGTAAACATAAAGTAAACTCTGGAAAAAATTTTAGAAAATACTTTCAAAAACGAATCCGTAGGCGAAAGAACGGATTAAAAAGAGTTTATAACGAAGAAGTTATGATTTTTGCAAATTTATTGACGAAAAGTATATTTTCTGAAAATACATGCTGTTGGACGTTTTTCGTCGGACAAAAAGAGGCTTTAGACATAACCCGGAGGAGCCAAGCTTTCCAAAATATATTACTACATACTAAGACGTAACCGTGGATATAAAGAACAAGTAAAACGGACTTATAACGACAAAGATATTCACGTTTCAATATCGGCAAAACTAATATTGTTTTGACAGCTTTTAGAAATAATAACGCTAAAACTACGTAGTAACTCTAGATTTCTAGAAATAATATCAAGTACCCAAATTCATAACTAATGAAGTATTAGTGATTACAAGTATATTTTTATAACTACAAGGCGTTATTTCAAGGATTTCAACCCGAGGATTTCAACACTAACATTGATACATACGATATATATATATATATATATATATATATATATATATATATATATATATATATATATATATATATATATATATATATATATATATGTATATATATTTCAACTAGTTTTATTTTTCTAATAGCCATATTTTCCTAAGTCTTGGAAAGTATATATTTTTTATAACAACAAGTATTTTCCAAGGAGTAGAGTGGTATAGGAACATGTGCATGGACATTCATAACATCATTTGGTGATCTAAAGTAGATCGTTCATCATTCATATTAGGTTGCGGCTAGTGTGCGCGCCTTGTTTTTCAGCTAATTACATGTTCATGGTACCATCATATCAGGTGAGTTTTCATAGCCCCGTTTTCAATACAATATTTTGATTTCAAATCCCACGGGGGAAATACATTGCATCAACCATTTTAGTACGAGCCCAAGTATCAAAACATATGTACATTGCTTAAGTTGCCTTATCAACCTGTTAAAGTCCCCTATTTATTATCATGGACCGTTAATTTGCCGATTAAGCGAGAGTGAATGGATAGATCTATCGAGGGTGACGCCTCCATCCGTGGTAGTTATTACCAAAAGTAAGCGGATGCATTTCATTTTTACATTTTGGGAGTGTTCTGGTAAAACATTCGGGAGGGGCATATAATTTCATCAGTCATAGCTTCGGGGTCATGAGCTTAAGGTCTATTGTACTATTTTACGTGACTTTTGTCATGCACTTATACTTGTGGTGGCCGTACATCATTACATTTTATAAACCTATGGAATTCACCAACATTCATGTTGACGTTTTAGCAATGTATTTCAGGTTATTAAGGTAGCTCATGTGACATGCGTTTGGACCTTCATGGAGTCGCGGGGTCGACGCGTCTCACCATTATTTCATGCACTTATGTAAACGTTTGATCTAGTAGGACTTGTTTTCATAAACATGCAACACCTTTTGGGGACCTGATTTTGTAAACTCTGAATAATTTCAATGATCAAACGAAGTATTTTCCAAATGACACTTTAGGTCATTCAATGTAACCGTAACTGTGATGCTATGACAGACACCCCCAGGTATTCCATTCCGCTGCAAGTTAGGTAAATTGGGGGTGTGACATTTCCTAACAAGTCTAGGCGCGAACCTTACCTGTTTGAACTTAGTAGACCACTAGCACGAGTCTTTGATGCTTCAACTAACGGATGCTCACTAGTGAACTTCTTGGATCGTTGGCGCGTTATTTGCATAACGGATGGTCACCAAGTCATACATTAGATCGCTGGCACGTTAGTCAATTAATCTAATACCCGGATGGTCACTACCTTATTCATAATTTTTTTACTGGTACGGTTTTTGTGCTAGTCATATAACTCCTATCCATGAGACGCTTATTAAGACTAAAGTTTCACTCCTATATGTTGCAAATAATTTTAAATTTGGTGCTAAAATTACCCTAACAAATATTTCTCTCAGTTTTATTACTCATCTACTATTAAACAAACAAAAATCAAGTGTCATGGTACCCTCTAAGGTATCTTCATTTACCCCCTTACACTTAAGCTGAACATTGTCCCCAATGTTCAATTAAAATATGTAAAAGTAAAGAAAATGAAAGAATGAAACAAATACTCCCCTGATTCGTTCGGTGTGGATAATGCGGTAACATGGTTAAATCCTCCTCCAAGAGAATGTAACATCAAGATTAAAGCAGCGCCAAAAACTTGAAACTTGATGCTCAAAGACTTGACCATCCATGCACATTTTCTTATCCAATATAACCTGTTAAACCTGAGAAAACCTAGCGTAAAATCGGCGGTAAAATCTATATAAAATAAAATCCTAAAAAGCAAATAAAGATATAATGATTGTGGAATGAATGTTTGTAGATTCCTGGAGTTTATAAGTTAAAAATTTAACAAAACTTTACAATTCCGGCAGAAAAACAAAACTTGCAATAATTTCCAGAAAATTTATACCCGACGTCGTCAGGTTTTAATTGCTGACGCCGTTAGAATTGATCAGACAGAAATTTTATGTTGAGTTTCTGAAAAATTTCTAGAAAAACCTATACCTTAATTCCTGGAATTCCTATAAAATATCATTATGACTCGATACAACCATTTGACTCAAACAAGTACTAATATGTATGTCTATATCTCATTGTTATCGTTCATGTTCAATTCATTCTTTGAAAGCAAATTTGCATTTACCTTACACTTATCTTTTGTAAAATACCTTTATATGTAATTAAGATGAACTTAATAACAAAATAAAGCATTTTCACAATTTTATTTGAAACATGAACTATAAACAATAGAAATAAGAACACACATACGGAAGCAAATAAAACAAATAAACAAACAAACAAATAAAAAGGTTGGGTTGACTTCCAAGAAGCGCTTTTCTTTATTAACGAGTCTTGTAGCTAGACTCAAAGTCACGTCCTACCACGTATCGCTTATACTCACATACCCAAGTGTGAGCCATCTAATTGTTGCCTCATCTCTCTTATAGTCATCACTTAGCTCTAAACATCCGCGATAATACCTTTTATTCTTTTCATGGGGATATTTAAGCCCTTTTCTTATGTCGTTCTCACTTAACATCTCATGAGGGGGGAAGCCTATTACATCTTTGAACAGAAAAATCCTTAAATCTAGGGTGGGCACGGGGCATTCGATAGACAAAGTCCTCATCTCCGCTTGAGAACGTAATTAACCCTTCCATAAGCTTTTCATCTAATTTGGTTAACCTTTTGAAGGGCTTCCCAAACACGACTTGGGTTAAATTACTATCAACAAACTCTCCTCGATTCTCCATAACCATAAATTCAATTAAATAGACAAAGCTTCCTACAAACACATGCAATGTATTTGTCCTAGCAAAAACATTATCTACTTTGTATTCTAACTCATTTACAATAATTTTGTTGTATTCAGTATGCGAAATTATGTTCATTGGTAATGATGAGTTAAGGTAAGCATCAAAGCTCCTAAATCCTATTTTACAAGAAAATTGCATATTAAATAAGCTTTCGTTCTCAATCCTTGTCCTAGGGTCGACATATCTAAGAGGGTTCATCTCTTCCTCCATCCTATCCTCATTAATTATATCATCATCATCTAGGTCCTCATCAGAGTCTGAATAGTAAAAAGGCTAACCCTATGGTCATTATCATGGTCAGACTCCTCCATCTCAGAATTATTGCCAAAGTGATGGTCAGGCGAGAGGTTAGGTGGGTTCTCATTTTCCACTACAGGGATTGGGATGGGTAGTTGGAAAATCCTTTGACCAAAAACACGAATAACAAGAATCAAACGACAATGATATTGTTATCCATCGAGAAAGTCTACGAACAAAGGAAACAAAGAAGAAAGATAGACTAAAGGGAACCTATAAAAATAAAAATAAAAATCTCACTAGAAAGGAATCTAATGAGTAGACCTAATAAAAATAAAATTCAACCTAAACAATAACTATTCCCCGGCAGCGCGCCAAAAACTTTGATGCGATTTGGATTGTCACACGAAAGTTTTACTTCTCAAGGGATCTTGAGAAGCTTACAATCCCCGCCAGGTAAGTGTACATGACCGATGTAGTATAGTGTAGTGGTAAGAACCAGGGAATTGATCGTTCTCCACAGTGAATAGTGTTTGGTAGGATTGAAAATGATCTAAACTAGGTCAAGAGGTGAGGGATGGTTCTTTTGTATTTTTATATTTTTTAGAAAGCAAGTAAAAATCTCAGGTTTTGAAGGAGTGGGCAGAATTAGTTGCTAGGCAACTAACCCAATTAACTACAAATGCAATAAAAATAAAATGACAAGAAAATAAATGTGTGAAAAATTAATATGGAGAAAAACGTGTTTACTTAGGTTTCACTACTCCTAGCTATCTTCATTGATTGATAGATTTGTTACAATTGCGTGGATGACGGGTTGTATTCCTAATACCATTCGTGGGGGCGTGTACGTCCTTCCCCAACTCGATAAGATTCTATCTCTTACTATGACAACATGTTTAGTATCCTATCATGGCATCATTAATAGTCACTTACGCATTAAACACAACCAATTAATCATATTACACATCCTATTCATGTTTCTTAAGACATCAAGCATGTTACCAATAGGATATTAGCTTGTTTTCTTAAGCCTAACATTGATATCATTCCTCTAACAACAATTAATAACAAATCATCAATCAATAATCAATCGCTAGGTTTCATTACATCTAAGCAAACACAAACAAACCTAGCCTAGCATGTTAATGTAAATACAGGCGTAAGATAGAATCAAACAACACATAGACATATTGAATGATTGATAGAATACTTATCTTTAATTAAACATGGAAGAAAAATGTTTAGAAACCTCAAAATAGCTGCAAAAGTCGACTAGGGTTCGTACCCTATGTTTTCCCTAAAGTTCCACACTCAATGAATGAATATTAGATGAGTATTTATAGATTTTATAATCTTGACGGCGTCACCTTATGGGTCGTGACACCGTCACCTCACCGTACTTAGGGTTCCTTGATGGTCTAGATCCACTCCTGATGCTGTCACCTTGTATTGTTCTCTGGCCCGTCTCCTTTTATGATAACACGTGACGTCCTTGATGCTTTATAACGTGACGCCATCACTCTTTAATTCCAAAATTCCTTTCAGGCGCGTCTAATGTAAAATAATTATCCACCTCTTTGTCAACACGTGACGCCGTCACCTAGTAGAGTGTGACGCCGTCAAGTACTATTTTCAGCATAATTTGAGACTTTGTCGTTTTCTTCACTTTTATGCTCAAAAAACGTCCAAAATGCTTCCTTTTTCATAATTCCTCTCAAAAGTACCTAAAATGACAAAAGAAACGATTTAAGGCAATATTTGATCATATAATCGTGATTTAAGTCTTAAATGACCCTTTAAAAGCGTAACACTTTTCGTCTCATCAACGTGTCTCCATTATCTATCTTTGTACATGATTGCTCTTCACTGATTTGTTCTCATTAGTTTTACTTTTCTGTTTAATTCAAATCTGTGCTAGTCTCTCAGGCTAAACCCCCTCTTTTATTATATTAGATTGTAAAACTAACTTAGATATTAAAATACTGATCAAATCAACTAGATATTACGTTCCATTCTTAGTGTTCGACACTCTGCTTACCACTATATACATATTGATCAGGTACACTGCTCGTTAAGTGTGTGTGTTAGTAATAAATCGGCTAAATATAAATTTAAAACTTGATTAGGTAAAATTAACCTATGCTACACTGACATACCGCACGCATCACTTTTCTTGGTCTTTTTCTTGCTCATCTTGTGTAGCTTCCCTTTATGTCGCTCTGTTAACAGGCGGTTTTAGTTCACCGGGTGGCTCAAGACCAGTGATTGCTTTATCGGTTGGTGATTCGTCACAATGATATAGGAGATTTGGGTAGCTTTTCTATTCCTCTCATGGCTTTCTTTCCAACCGTTATCCTAGCCATGAGTTTGCTCCTCTTGTTATCGCTCGTAGGCTATGTGTGAACTGAGGATCAGAAATTCGTTGACTCCATCGTTGGTAGATTGACGTTGTAGGGTGAATCTTCTTGATATATGGATGTCCATTTTCATGATGGAGCATCCTTTGGTCAAGCTTTGGTATGCTTCCATACGGACATCCGTGTATCCGCATGCTATCTCTCCCATCAGCGTACCCCAATAACTCGTTCTTCCCCTTTATGCCAACCATCCAGGTGGACCGATGACTATGTTTTGCCGCCATTGACCAGGTGTTTAATGGGAATCCTAGCCCGGAGCTAGGCCATTGCTGTCTGCGCAATCCCAGTTATACATTTGGGTCCGTGCTTTTGGTATACATGATGAGTGTGTGAATACTCATCATTTTTGTCGTATCTGAACTGCTAAAACATCCAAAAATACTCAAATATGCATCAAAATACTGAAAATATCCCAAAGATTGTGTTTTATATGTTTCAGATGCAAAATGTTTAAAAAGAGAGGAAAAACGAACAAAGTTTGCATAATTGGCAGCTTCAGTCCCCCAACTTTAAAAAATTGTCAAAACTAGTCCCTGAACATTTGTCTTGAAAGAAAAGTCAACCCAAGGCATTTAAAAGTCAAAATCTATCAAATATGGTCCTTGGGGGAAAACTTTAGAAAAATTACACATTTGGCCCCTATACTTTCAAACTTGGCAAAATTGGTCCCCAGATGATTTTTCTTTGGAGAATATGCAACAAAGGTCCTTGTGGAATTATAAGTTGACAAAATGGTCCTTGTTGCAACTTTAGAATATTGGCAGTATGGGTCCCTCAAAAATCAAAAAGGCAGAATTGGTCCTTTTGTTTTGCAAATACAACCAAACGGACCAAATTATTATCCTAAAAATCCAAATACAAAACAAACACAAACAACCCGACACCCTAGCCCATCTCACCCTTGGCCCATCTCTACACCAGCCCACCCCCACATTTTAATATTAAAACCATGGTCAACACTTTGACCCTCCATCCACCTCACTCCCCTACCCGTGACCTCCCTGCTATTACCAACACCATCATTACCCTGCAACCTCCCTACTCCCTTCATTATCACTCCTAATCATTGCCACCCCACTCCATATCTCCTAAGTCCAATTATACAACCCCTACACAAGTTATCAGTGGAAAAGGCCAAAAAGCTTTTTGGCGCCAAAATGATCAAGTGGTCAGGATTAAAAGTTAAGCATCCGACAGCTCAGATTGCAAGTGGGAAAAGCTCTGAGGTCCTCCAAAACCCTAATTGGTGACTATAAAAGGGAAAAGGTGGTGCAGAGAAGGCTGTCTAGTTTTTATTATAATTTTAGTGTCGTTTTTATTAGTTTAGTGAATCCTAGTGTAATTTCCACCTTCTAAGCATTGTATTAAGCTTATTCATTGTACTCCAAGTCTTTTTCAATAATAAACTTCAAGTTTTAGTTTAAATATCAGTTTATGCAATTTACTCTTTATTTCAAAATTCTCAATAAGCTTGAATGTTGTTAGTTATTGTTGCAATGAACTCATAAGCTCACATAGGCTCTCTACAAAGCTTATTTAAGCTTTCAGAAACACTAAAACTCAGTTAGTAACAAGAAGCCAAAAATAAAAAAAAAATAAGAAAAATAGAAATAAAATAAAAAGTTGAAGGTCTGACAAGGACGAAGCATGGAGCACAGTTGATAAGGGATGGCTATGGTATAGAGCTTCTTGGGAAGCAATAGGTTGGTATCTTTGCCCTTGATTCACAATCAATTGGCAGGAAGGCTTTTTGTAAGGATTTTTCTTGATTCTTCCTAGTTTACTGTTCATTGCTTATGATCAGATCATTCATGCTTGTTTAAGTTTATTTGTGTTATTGAAGTCAGATTATAGCTTACTAAGTAGAACTTGTTCACTAAAATCTTTTATATTCCAATTAACTGTCATTTAGTGTAAGGTAGCTTAGTTAGTATTGGTGGTGTAAGTCTTTGTTTCTGAGCTCATATAAGCCTCACACCTCATAAAAAGTGATTTAGAGAAAGTTTCATCAATCAGTGTTGCTTTTTGCTTCAAAAATCTCAAAACAGCTTGCAATAAAGGGTGTTTGGATTTGCATGTTCCTAAGTGTCCCTGTGAATTGTTGTTGTTTGTGTTGGTTGAAACAAGTTCACTGGCTCATATTAAGCTCAGATTAGTCAATAAACTCTTAGTTCAAAAAGTAAAAAGTCAAAATTCTTCTTAGAAATCCATACAGCTTAACTGTGGAGTTGTTACAATCTCATAAGCATCAAAACAGTTTAGAACTAGTCAAGATTTATAAATTTAGTCTAAAATTAACATAACACATCATATTAAGTCAATTAGACTCATTTGAATCTCACCAAAGTCAACCGTGGTACAAAAAGATAAAAAGTCAAAAGTGCATAGTGTGGAGAAAGTCATTATTTGGGAGATTTTTCATGAATTTTGTGAGTTGATTTGGACCTTGAAATTTTCAGACATCAAAGTGCCCCACTTAAACTACACGAATCTGAATACATCTTATTTTTGTGAATTTTTATGTGGCTTATGCATAAGCTTGTTTGAGGGTGCAGGGCATACCACCTCCCCTGCACCAGGCCATTAGCCAGTTTTCCAAGCTCCCTTGTGACCTCATCTGTGGGACCCATAACCTGAATTTTGGCTTATTTTAGAACTCATCAGCTCAAGTGTCCATTCCTTAGCTTATTTTGGACCCTGGCTTATTTGTGCATAGCTTTTTGGGGCGCTATTTGTGACCTGTCAACACAACCAAAACTGACCCACTTAGATTAGGACCCAAGATTCAAAGGATCACCTAGACTTCAATAATAAGCAATAAGCCCAGCTTATTGGCTTATTTTGAAGTTGACCTAGTCAACCTTAAGGTTCAAGTCTCTTTTTGAACCTCCCTTCACCTCTGTGGACCCCACAGAGGTCCAAAGGACCCTCATTTGGCCTGCTTTGGTTTGAGGATTTTACTCAGTGCTTATTTGGTTTTATTAGCTTATTCCTAGTGCTTATTTGGATTCTATTTGCTCATTTCAAGTTGTTATCCATCTGTCTTAACTTATTTGTCCATAAGGAAGCTTGATTATTGATTGTTCATAAACCACAAATCCTAATAAGCTAATTTCAAGAATCTGTTAAGCACTTGGGTTTCCCAAGTGCTTATTTCTGAGTGTCAGCAAAAGTTCCTTTGTAAAAGTTTCTCATTTACAGTAGTAAAAGTAGTTGGTAAAATAAAATCAAAGAAAAGACAAAAATAAGAAAAGTGATAGCTTCTATTTAAGCCCTTTTGGCTTATTTTCTGCTTATTTATAAGCAATCTCTAATTTTAAATTTTTCCTAGGCTTTTTATAACCTGTAGGATTTTTAGTAATTTTTTCAGATTTTTCTTTTGTCATTTAGTACTTTTTATAATTTAATTTAGATTAAATTAATTAAATAATTAGTTTTAATTAGTAATAATTAATTAAAAAGTAGTAAAAATAGATTTTCTGTTTTAAAATTAGTTTTATAATATTTTATATTTTTCTAAATTTAATTTTCATTTTTCTAGTTAAATTTCATAATTAATTATAATTTAGTGTAATTTAAATAATTAAAAGTAATTAGGAAATTAGTAATTAATTAATAATAAATAATTAAATAGTGTAAAATTAATTTTAATTTTCCAAAGATTTTCTTATATCATTAGGATTGTAAAAATATAATTTTCATATTTGTAGGACCTTATTTGCTCCCGTTTCACTTTTTATCTTGCGCGTTCGCGTTTATTTTAAATTCAAACGCGCGTTTTTAGGTTTAAATCACGTTTGTAGGTTATCTGATCATCAGTAATTGTTAATATAGTGTTTTTAAGATATTCTCATTCATAATCTCTTAGTGTAATCATAATAATCAAAATCCTGATTTTCCTGTTAAATCACCCGATCACTTAAAACATTCACAAATATAATTGCACGCCTAGTTGGGACATAACAACCCGGGGAAACACTGTACTCCTTGGTTAGTTGGTCTGAGATGTTTGACTTTGTTGACCTTTCACTTGGTTGATTAAGTTGACTGTTTAGGACCAATCAAAATTTGGCGCCGCTGCCGGGGAGGTTGCTGCGTATCTAAAACGTTTTTTTAGTGATTAGTGATTTTTCATTCCTCATTATATAAACTCCACCACCTTTTGTAAATCTTAATCATAATACAAAAACATCATTAACACTTTTTCTAAAGTGTTAACAACACCAAAAAAATAAAAAACAAACAAAACAAATCATTGCGTTTTCTATATCGTGTTTCTTTTAAGGTGATTATTAAAGAAATACGATTTTGGGTAACGAAACGATACCAAAAATATTTTCCAAAAGTTTTTCACCCATACACAAAAACCCAAAAACATTCGTCTCTTTCTTGTGAATAATAATTACATAAAAATAAACCGTCGCAAACCAAGACAGAACACCTACCAACTGGGGGTGTGAACATTAATAAGTTCCCAAACAAAAGATTAAAACTTGCCTTTGTATCCTTGTGAGTGGTGTACCTTTCTTAAAGAAGCCATTCATTTGTGATTATTGGTTTAAGTTCACTGTTGATTTGCCTCGATTTTGTATTGATTGGTTTTTATCCCTAGTGCATGCGCACTCGTTCTTCTAGGTCCACGAGCCCATTACGTGAGCTTGTAAAGAAACCTCGAAGAACTCGTAGACGTTCAGCACCGACAGTCAGATCTGAGATCCGTACTGTTTCCACTCCAGCTGTCACCATGGCGGAAGACCGCCCCATGTGTGAGCTTCTCCAAGCCCCCATTGAGGGTTATGGAGATGCTATTGTTGTTCTAGCCATCATGGCTAACAATTTTGAGCTAAAAACCGGGTTACTTAATCTTGTAACCTCAAGTCAGTTCTACGGTTTTGAGAGGGACGACCCTCATGCTCACATTCGATGGTTCAACAAAATAACGTCAACCATCAAGTACAAGAATGTCCCTCCTGAAGCAATCAAGCTTCTTCTCTTCCCATTCTCCCTCGAGGGTCAAGCCCTGATTTGGCTTGAGAAACAACCCCCTCGCTCAATTGAGACAAGGGAAGATTTGGTAAAAAAGTTTGTGAATGAATTCTTCCTACCTTCAAAGACCACGAGTCTTAGGAATGAAATCACCAAGTTCACTCAAAAATATGATGAATCATTTGGTGAAGCGTGTGATCGTTTCAAAGAATTACTTTGCAAGTGTCCACATCATGGTTTCTCCAAGTTGATGCAACTCGATACTTTCTACAATGGTGTGAGCCAAGCTGATCAGGATTCTCTCAATGCCTCCGCGGGAGGTAATTTCTTGAGTAGAACCACAAGAGAGGCTTTAGAAATCATCGAAAATAAGTCCAAGGTCCGCTCTACACGAAGCAAGCCGGTTGTTTCTCAAATTAGTGCGGGTCCTTCTACTTCATCTTCTATTAGTCAGTCTAGCACCGATGCTAAGATTTACAAGCTCACTGAAGCTATTCAAGCTTTGGTTCTCGCCCAACAAAAGAAAGTTTCCTTTCCACAACATCCTCCACCTGCTGAGGTTAAAAAAGTGGAAGTCTGTGTGACTTGTGGTGGGCCGTATGCCTACTACAATTGCACAGCTACTGATGGTTCCCCATATGAAGCTCATGCTATAGTCGGGTCTTCAAATCAAGGAGGCAATCAATTCCGTCCTCCTATAGACCCGAGCTATCGTCCAAATCACTACCCTGGACCACCTGGTTTTAGTCAAAACCAAAATGTCCAAAACCGTAACCAGAATCAAAATAGAATGAACCAAGGTTATCAAAACCAAGGTAATTTTAATCAGGGTCACGGTTTTCAAAATCAAAATCAAGGTTTCTAAAATCAAGGAAACTTTAATCAAAACCAAGGTCAGGGTAGCCTCAAGCCCTCAACCAGGGTACTTCCATGAAAATAACAACCAGAATCAAAGGAATTTCCAACACCAAATCAAGGTCCCAACCAAAACAATCGTGCTCCAAGTGTTCCTAACAATCAAACTCAAGCCATTGTTCCAACGGGGCCTTCATCTGACGAGTTGTTAAAACAATTCATGATGTCCCAAGAAGAATTGAACAAGTTGTTGGTCAGCCAGATTTCTGATATCAAGAAGTCTTTAAATGATCGACCCTCGGGCTCAGGTACTATTTTACCTAGCAACACGATCGCTAATCCGAGGGGCGATGCAAAAGCGATCACAACTCGTAGTGGTGTTTCATATAAGGAACCCGCGATTCCTACTACCTCTTCTTCCTCTCCTCCAAAGGTAGTGGAACGTGAACCTGAGGTGACAAAGGACAAGGTGCAATCTACTAGTCCACGAAGTACCGCACATGTCCATCCTCAGGTTGTCCCAGAAAGCATGCCAAAACCTAGAGTTGTCTTTGATCCACCTGAAACTCCAGTTGAGAACCCTAAATCAAAAACTTCTATTCCTTACCCATCACGCTTGAATGAACAAAAGCTCCGCAAAAAGGCTAGTCACCAAATGGATAAAATTTTCCAAATCTTTCAAGATTTGCACTTTGACAATAGCTTCGCGGATACTATCATCTTGATGCCTAAATTCGCTTCAACAATCAAAAATCTGTTTAGTAATAAGGAAAAGTTATTTGAAATGGCTAGAACTCCTCTTAATGAGAACTGCTCAGCAGTTCTCTTGAAAAAGCTTCCCAAGAAGCTTGGAGACCCCGGAAAATTCCTCATTCCATGTATTTTTCCGGGGATGGTTAAATGCTTCGCCTTGGCCGATCTTGGTGCTAGCATAAACCTTATGTCATATTCTGTGTGGAAGAACTATCTCTTCCTGAACTTACTCCCACGTGCATGACTCTAAAGCTTGCCGATCGTTCAATATCTCGTCCTCTTGGCATTGCTGAGGACGTGTTCGTTAAAGTGGGAAAGTTCCATTTTCCGGCCGATTTTATGATTGTTGACTTTGATGCCGATTCAAGGGTCCCTCTAATTCTTGGAAGGGGATTCCTTAGAACTGGGCGTGCTCTCATCGATGTATTTGAGCAAGAGATCACATTGCGTGTTGGAACTGAAGCTGTCACCTTCAACCTCGATCAAACTTTGAGGTACTCCTCCAATTATGACTCTGAATCGGTTAACCGAATAGATGTCATCGATGTTGCGGCTGAGGAGTACGCTAAAGAGGTCTTAGGTTTCATTGATGATTCTTCGAGTGAAAACCTCACTCAATCTTCGCATCCCATCATTGCTAATTCTTCTCCTTCCCTCACTCCGTTTGAGGGAAGTGACTTTGTCTTAGAAGAAATTGAGGCCTTTCTCAAGAGTGATTCGGTTCCCGATGGAATCGATAACCAATAGATTGACCCTGAGAGGGATATTCTCTTACTAGAGAAATTATTAAACGAAGATCCCTCTCCTTTTCCTGTTCTACAACAAACACTTCATAAAGAGGAAGTCAAAAATGTTGAAAACACTGATGACTTTCCTGAGGTCAAGCTCAAGGACTTACCACCTCATCTTGAATACGCATTCTTGGAGGGTGATGATAAATTACCCGTCATAATTGCTAAAGATTAAGTGATGAGGAGAAAACTGTGCTCATAAAGGTTCTGAAGTCACACAAGCAAGCAATTGCTTGGAAACTCTCCTACATTAAGGGTATTAACCCGGAATTTTGTACACACAAAATCTTGATGGAGGATGACTTCAAACCCGCAGTGCAACATCAAAGGATGGTAAATCCAAAAATTCACGAAGTTATCAAACAAGAAGTTCTAAAACTTCTTGATGCTGGATTGATTTACCCTATCTCTGATAGTCCTTGGGTGAGTCTCATTCACTGTGTTCCTAAGAAGGGTGGCATAACTATTGTCACCAATGAGGAAAACGAGTTGATTCCAACTCGATTGGTTACGGGGTGGCGTATATGTATAGATTATAGAAAACTCAATGAAGCCACCCATAAAGACCATTTTCATCTACCCTTCATGGATCAAATGCTCGAGAGATTAGCATGGAATGAGTACTACTGTTTCCTTGATGGTTTCTCAGGATACTTTCAAATCCCCATCGATCCACAAGATCAAGAGAAAACTACCTTCACATGCCCTTACGGAACCTTTGCCTACCGTTGCATGCCATTTGGTTTATGCAACGCTCCAGGCACGTTCCAAAGGTGCATGATGTCAATCTTTTCCGACATGATCGGGAAAACTATGGAGGTATTCATGGATGACTTTTCAGTCATTGGGGATTCGTTCCAATCTTGTCTCTCCCACTTGGAAAATATGTTGAAACGATGTGAAGACACAAACTTGTGTCTCAATTGGGAGAAGAGCCACTTTATGGTCAAAGAGGGCATTGTCCTTGGCCATAAAATTTCAAAAAACAGGATTGAGGTTGACAAAGCCAAAATTGATGTCATTGCAAAATTACCTCATCCCACTACCGTCAAAGGTATTAGGAGCTTTTTGGGTCATGCCGGTTTCTATCGTAGGTTTATTCAAGATTTTTCCAAAATCGCCCGGCCTATGACCCATCTCCTCGAGAAGGATGCTCTTTTTATCTTCTCACCTGAGTGCATAGAAGCTTTTGAAACTTTGAAGAAAAAGCTTACTGAGGCACCGATTCTTGTTGCCCCCGATTGGGACTTTCCCTTTGAACTTATGTGTGATGCTAGTGATTATGCAATAGGGGCAGTCTTGGGGCAACGCAAATTAAAACACTTTCAGCCGATACACTATGCAAGCAAGACAATGACCGAGGCTCAAAGTCATTACACCACCACTGAAAAAGAATTATTAGAAGTGGTGTATGCCTTTGAAAATTTTTGGCCATATTGATACGTGGGGATCGCACCAGGCTTTACCTCTCAAGGGATCTTGAGAAGCTTACAACCCCCACCAGGCAGTGTACCTGATCGTTGTAGTATAGTATAGTGACAAGTACCGGAGGATTGATCATTCAGCTAGGAATAGTGTCGCTAGGATTAGAAAACCTAAATACTAGTTCTAAAGGTGAGAAATGATTCTTTTTGTATTTTTTATATTTTTTAGAAAGCAAGTAAAAATCTCGGGTTTGAAGGATTTGGGCGGAATTAGTTGCTAGTCAACTAACCCAATACTAAAGATGCAATCAAAATAAAATACTAGAAATGAAAATAAACTAAATTATACTAATGTTGTGAGCAATAAGTGGAGAAAATGTGTTTACTTAGATTTCACTACTCCCTAGACATCTTTTGCATGTTAATTACTTGTTATAGTTGCATGGATGACGGATTGTATTCCTTAATACCATTCATGGGGTATCGCACATAACTCCCCAATTCTATGAGCTCTTATCTCCTCCTATACCATGCCCAGCACAACCATAGGGATTATAAACAGTGGCTCATGCATTAAGTACAACCAATAAAGACCTTAGTGCAATAGGTTCATGTTTCCTAAGACGTTCAAGCATGTTACCATTTGGAGATCTGCTAGTTTTCTTAAGCCTAACATATAAATTCATTCATCCAAGACAATTATAAACAAGTAATCAACACATAATTAACATCTAGGTTTCATTAGATCCAAGCAAACACAAGATAGATCTAGCCTAACATGATGGAATTAAGACAAGAACAAGATATAGACAACCAACACATAGACATATTGATTGAATTAAAAGAACACTTATCTCAATTACACATGAAAGGTATCAAGGGCTTAGAACCCTTGAAAAACCTGTAAAATTCGCACCAAGTTCGTACTTAGGGTTTCTCCAAAACTTCTCTCCCCTTAATGTGAAAAAATTAGAAAACTATATATAGGAAAAGAGGTCTGACGGCGTCAAGACCAAACTTGTGACGCCGTCACCTCGCCGCCAAAACTCTTCTCGGACTGCCTTGAACTACTTCTGACGCCGTCATGTGTTATGCATTTCCAGGCCGTCATGAATTTTACTCTTGACGCCCTTTCTTGTGACGCCGTCAAATCTGTACTGGGTCGTCATGGAAAATTGCTCTTGACGCCGTCAGGATGTTACTCTTGACGCCGTCACCTACTGTTTCCAGCAAGGAAAATTAAGACTTTGGCGTTTTCTTCACTTTTATGCTCCAAAAACGTCCGAATTGCTTCCTTTTCCAGATTTCACTCCCAAAGTACCTAAAATCACAAAAGGAACGATTTAGGGCAATATTTGATCAAATAAATTCAATTCCGGGCTTAAATGACCCCCTAAAAGTGGTTCATTTTTCGCCTCATCATATACCCTTACACTTGAGATTTGCTTGTCCTCAAGCAAATGCGCTTTTATTCTACTCAAAAGACAAGTTAGGGGTCATTTAACACTAATATAAAAGTAATTACAACAAATAATCGTTCCACTAAAGACCAATAGACAAGCACGGAGGTCATATACTAGCACCTCACAAATAGTGTTTAGATACTCACATCTCTCGAGTGTAATAAAGTATAAATTACAATATGGAAACGGAAGATATCTCTCACTACCTGTCATAGCAAAATAGATTACCATAGGCTTGGGAAAGGATCAAACCTCCACCACATGGCGTAAGCACCTAGGATAAACTATCAAAGAGGTCTTTTAAAGGGTTGTAACGTTAGGTGTAGGGATATGAAATACATGGTTTTGTTGGATAAAGGAAGTTTTACTGGTGGCGAGTTAACAATCTTGGTTAATTACATGTACAATGTGGCGTTGCTAAGCCAAGACTAGACTCGACTTAAGCTAATAAATGAAAAATAACAAAAACATAAAATGAACATAGAATAAAACGGGATGGTAGTCCGTATGTTTTTTCTCTTTTTCCTTTTGCTATTTTTTTTCTTTTTCTTGATTTTTTTTTTATTTATTATTATTATTATTATTATTATTTTTTGCATACAATCTTACCCTACCATCCAAAATAATACATCATAGGGAATGAATATTCCCCTTACACTTGAATCTTTACATATTTTACATTAAACTAATCTAATGACTCGAATTAAGAAAATCAAAACACTTGGAGCACTTTTAAGATTAACGTACATATGGGGGTAATAAATGATGTTCTTCCCCATTACTCCATAAAATAAGTACTTACCCATGAGTCCCAATCGTCCCAAAACAATATGTACAAGGATATGACTCGACTTAGCAACCATGTAATCAATTAGATAGTTAACTTAGGGTTTAACAAATAATAATAATGCACTAAAAATGAGCGCATACACGGAAGGCTAAGGCGATTTGGTTATACATTTAAGTGGGGTGTAACAAATTCTTCCTTTAAGTAAAATGTTTAAAGTTAGAAACGAAAAGATAGGCTCGGAGGGGTGTACTAGGGGTTTCGTGTACTAAAAATGAGTACAACGCCAAGGTGTGGGAAAAATTAGTTGACTTAACTAGCCAAGTAATATGACTTAAATGGTCAAGTAATTATGATACGGGTTTAACACAAGGGTGATCCTAATGCCTCTTATCATGTAGTAAATCCTACTACACGAATGTAGTCTCACTAGCTGTCTCGGGATGCATCACTAACGCAAGTTCTAGAATCTAAATGCTACCGGTACACTCATAAGCACTAATAGTAACGTTTTCTGTCAAATCTAAAGGCGAACCTCACATATTTGGGTGGAAAATTTTTCTGAATATACGGTTATGTGCTAGTCATACAATCTCCTATCCATGAGACGCTTGCTATGGCTAAAGTTTCACTCCTAAATGTTGTAAAAAATTTTAAATTTGGCGCTAAAATTACACTAACAAGTATTTCTCATAGTTTTATTACACATCTACTATTAAACAAAACAAACTCAAGCGAAAGTGCATATGTAAGGTATCATCTTTTTACCCTCCCCTTACACTTAAGATGAACATTGTCCCCAATGTTCAAGTAAAGAATGTAAAAGTTAAAAAGTAAAGAGAATGAAATCAAATACTCCCCTGATTCGCTCGGTATGGATAATAAGGTGGTCAGGTTAAATCTTCCTCCAAGAAAATGAACAATCAAAGCTTCCCTTCCATAATATAAATCATCTTCTTGTCATACATAACCTGTAAAGCCTGAAAAATAGACAAAACAACCTCGCGTAAAATCGGCGGCATCCTATATAAGTTACTAAATCCTAGAAAACAAGATAAGATATAATGCTTGTGGAATGAAGTTTGCAGATCTCCTGGAGATTATAAAACTTAATAATTCACAAAAACCATAAGACTCCGTTAGAAAAACAAAACCGGTAAAATTTCCAGATTTTTACACGTGACGCCGTCAAGAGTAAACTCTTGACGCCGTCAGAAGTGACCTGCAGAAATTCTTATGTTAAGTTTCCGAAAAATTTCTGGAAAAACTTGGTCCTACTTCCTGGAAAATCCTGCAAAACTTCATTATGACTCAATACAAGCATTTGACTCTAACAAATACTAATATACATGTTCATTTAATATTGTGGAGAATCATGATCGGTTTATTTCTAAAAAACATATTTGGGGTTTCCCCTTACACTTATCTTTTGCAAAAATACTTTTAGGTGGAGTTAAGACTAGGCCAAAACAACAAAGTAAAGTATTTCCACTATTTAGTTTAGAAACATGATCAACCAACAATAAAAATAAAGCATGCATACGGAAGCAAATAACAAACAAACAAACAAAATCACACAAAGCATGGGTTGCCTCCCAAGAAGAGCTTGTTTTTGTTCGAGTCACGAGCCTGACTCTACCCTTATTTCACGGATAAGGGTGAGGTTTTCCCTACACTTAGGATTAAGTGCGGGTGATAGTAGCGATATACACCATCTCGGTGGAAGTATGCCACGTGATGAAAGAGTGATGGTTGAATTATATGCTCAAAGGGTTGTGCTCCTATCATCATAACCTTACCTAATTCAATCGGGTTAATGGGTGGATTAAGATTTTCTTCTAGAAAGGGATCATTTTCTATCAACTTCGAGAGACTCCTAGTTGGGAATCCATCTTGACCTAATAAACCCGGTTTAAACCCATAATGTTTCTTATGATCAATCATAAATGGGTGATGTAAGCATGTAAGGTCATTTTCCACTCCTATATTGGTTTCCTCTCTACAAGGCTTATAGTCCACTACCTTTATCCTAAGACTACCTGGACTATATGGTTTGATGGGTGGATCGGGACCTATTTCAATTCCTAAATTTTCATCCAAGGATGGAAGATTAGGTAACGGTTTTGGTTGAGGCTCCGGTTCATCAAAACTAGGAACTTCCCTAGAACTAAGAGTAAGGTTATCATTATAAGTATTCAAACCTATATCCTCTAGTTGTGTTTGGTTCAAAGGTTCTACCTCTATTGGGGTTCCTAAAGTCTCTTCTACTTCATCCGAATAAGTCACGGGCGGTGTATATGCCTCAAATGATGGTAGGACTTGTGGGGTGCTTGGTGGGTTTAAATTTTCAACTGTATCCTCCATCTTATCAGGATTACCAATGTGCTCAGGTTGTATTGTGGTGAAATCAAACCACCCCGTGTGCCCAGTTATCTCATCTATAGTTTTATCCCCAAACAAACTTCTTGCTTGTTCCCTTAAACTTGCTATCAATTGATCGGTAACAACGTTTGTTGGGTTGTCCATTTTTTTGGCAAGTTTGGCACAATTCTCTATGGTTTCCCATGCTTCATTAACATTTATTCCCCAAAGGTCCCGATCTGCGGCATGGTCAATGTCCATTTTGGTATATTGGTCGACACGATGGTAAAATATTTCAATTTGGGACCACAGATCGAAATTATGATGAGGGACTTTTCGGAGTAAATATTTAAAACGAGCCCATGCATCATAGATAGGTTCATCTTCATGTTGTTTAAACATCAAGATGTCATTAGGAGTGGGTGAATTTTGTGGTCGGTGGTATGGTGGATTCGCGTTCTCCATAATGGTGAACGGAATAGTCAATGAAAATAATGAACAAACACACAAAGAAATAAGATAGACTAAAGTAAACCTAAAAGTAAAAAATAAAATCTTACTAGAAAGGAATCTAGCAAGTAGACCTAATAAAAAGAGATTCTAACCTAGACAATAACTATTCCCCGGGCTGCGGCGCCAAAAACTTGATACGTGGGGATCGCACCAGGCTTTA
Organism: Artemisia argyi; assembly: GCA_030686995.1. NCBI lineage: Eukaryota > Viridiplantae > Streptophyta > Magnoliopsida > Asterales > Asteraceae > Artemisia > Artemisia argyi. The sequence continues at coordinate 73,455,279 of CM060683.1, forward strand.
CCTCTCAAGGGATCTTGAGAAGCTTACAACCCCCACCAGGCAGTGTACCTGATCGTTGTAGTATAGTATAGTGACAAGTACCGGGGGATTGATCGTTCAGCTAGGAATAGTGTCGCTAGGATTAGAAAACCTAAATACTAGTTCTAAAGGTGAGAGATGATTCTTTTTGTATTTTTTATATTTTTTAGAAAGCAAGTGAAAATCTCAGGTTTGAAGGATTTGGACGGAATTAGTTGCTAGTAAACTAACCCAATACTAAAGATGCAATCAAAATAAAATACTAGAAATGATAATAAACTAAATTATACTAATATTGTGAGCAATAAGTGGAGAAAATGTGTTTACTTAGATTTCACTACTCCCTAGACATCTTTTACATGTTAATTACTTGTTATAGTTGCATGGATGACGGATTGTATTCCTTAATACCATTCATGGGGTATCACACATAACTCCCCAATTCTATGAGCTCTTATCTCCTCCTATACCATGCCCAGCACAACCATAGGGATTATAAACAGTGGCTCATGCATTAAATAAAACCAATAAAGTCCTTAGTGCAATAGGTTCATGTTTCCTAAGACGTTCAAGCATGTTACCATTTGGAGATCTGCCAGTTTTCTTAAGCCTAACATATAAATTCATTCATCCAAGACAATTATAAACAAGTAATCAACACATAATTAACATCTAGGTTTCATTAGATCCAAGCAAACACAAGATAGATCTAACCTAGCATGATGGAATTAAGACAAGAACAAGATATAGACAACCAACACATAGACATATTGATTGAATTAAAAGAACACTTATCTCAATTACACATGAAAGGTATCAAGGGCTTAGAACCCTTGAAAAACCTGTAAAATTCGCACCAAGTTCGTACTTAGGGTTTCTCCAAAACTTCTCTCCCCTTAATGTGAAAAATTAGAAAACTATATATAGGAAAAGAGGTCTGACGGCGTCAAGACCAAACTTGTGACGCCATCACCTCACCGCCAAAACTCTTCTCGGACTGCCTTGATCTACTTCTGACGCCGTCATGTGTTATGCATTTCCAGGCCGTCATGAATTTTACTCTTGACACCCTTTCTTGTGACACCGTCAAATCTGTACTGGGTCGTCATGGAAAATTGCTCTTGAAGCCGTCAGGATGTTACTCTTGACGCCGTTACCTACTGTTCCCAGCAAGGAAAATTAAGACTTTGGCGTTTTCTTCACTTTTATGCTCCAAAAACGTCCGAATTGCTTCCTTTTCCAGATTTCACTCCCAAAGTACCTAAAATCACAAAAGGAATGATTTAGGGCAATATTTGATCAAATAAATTCAATTCCGGGCTTAAATGACCCCCTAAAAGTGGTTCATTTTTTGCCTCATCACATATTTGATATTGACCAAATACATAGTGTATACGGATCACTCGGCTTTGAAGTACCTCTTTGCAAAACAAGATGCAAAGCCAAGACTACTCCGTTGGGTTCTCCTCCTGCAAGAATTTGATATCATAATTCGTGATAAAAAAAAGGAGCTGAGAACCTAGCTGCTGATCATCTCTCAAGTTTGGAGAACCCCCATCAAGATGTCTTCGAAAAGAAGGAAATTAATGAAACCTTCCCTCTCGAGATACTCAATGCGGTTGCCTTTCGTGGAGATTCTATTACCCCATGGTTTGTCGATTTTGCAAACTACCGTGCGGGAACTTTGTGGTGAAAGGGATGTCGTCCCAACAAAAAAATAAATTCTTTAAAGATGTGAAACATTACTTCTGGGATGACCCCTACCTTTTCAAAATCTGTGCGGATCAAGTCATCCGGTGGTGTGTTTATGGTCAGGAAGCCAATGAAATTCTCAAGGCTTGCCATGCTGGACCCACGGGGGGACACCATAATCCAAACTACACCGCCAAAAAGGTGTTTGATTCCGGATTCTATTGGCCCACGATTTATAAGGATGCCTAAGAATTGATCAAATCCTGTGACGCTTGTCAACGTCACGGGAATATTTCACAAAAGAATGAAATGCCACAAAATGCAATTCAAGTTTGTGAAATCTTTGACGTATGGGGCATTGATTTTATGGGGCTATTTCCGTCATCTCATGGTAACAAGTACATACTTGTGGCTGTTGACTATTTGTCAAAATGGGTTGAAGCGAAAGCTTTACCCACAAATGTTGCCCGAGTTGTTGTGAAATTCTTGAAAGCTCTTTTTGCTCGATTTGGAACTCCACGTGCTATTATCAGTGATCGTGGTATGCATTTTTGCAATGACAAATTTGATAAAGTCATGCAAAAGTATGGTGTAACTCGCCGTCTTTGTACTGCGTACCACCCACAAACAAGTGGACAAGTAAAAGTTTCCAATCGAGGCATTAAAAGAATCTTGGAAAGAACCGTTGGTGAAAATCGTGCATCGTGGTCGGATAAATTAGATGATTCACTTTGGGCTTTCCATACAGCTTATAAGCTTGTGTACGGGAAAGCGTGCCATCTACCGATCGAGCTTGAGCATAAAGCCTATTGGGCCCTCAAGCATGCAAATTTTGACCTCAATACTGCGGGTGATCAAACCACAACACGCGAATTCTAATGTAATAATGAAAGTATTGAAATGTAATGAAGAAAAGATAGAGTTAGAAAGATCAAACCACAACACGCGAATTTATAGTGGTTCGGCTACAAGGACACCTTCCTTGCCCTTCTCCACTCCCCGAGTACCACACTCGAGAGTTTTCTTCACTATGTCAACAAACTCCTTATGATGGAGAAACCTTACACACCTTGGCTTACACGAGTTAACGACACTAAGCTAAATGTCGAGTTCTAATCGTAGCTAGAACCAATCTCCCAACTTCTTCAAGGCTTCACAACTTCACAACTTCTTCAAGGCTTCACACCTTCACAACTTCACACCTTCTTCTATGCACAACTAATTCAAAACTACTAAACTACTTTATAACACACCTAGTTTCTACAATCAACAAATTTATACAACACTTTTACAAATATCTAACACAACTACAATATGAAACTAGCTATTCACAACACTACTACAATTAGATGGATGTAGAGAAGTGTTCTTCTTCTTGCACTTGAATGAATGAAGCTTTGGATCACTTGGAAACAAAGACTTATGAATTATATGATCAAAGGATTTTAGATCTAGAAATGGAGGTTGGATCAGAAAGTTTATAGTGCAAAAAGGTGAGGAAAATGTGTGAAATGATCCAATATTCATAGGGCCAGATTTTACTGTTCGGGAGCGTGCCGGTCCTCTTAATTAGAGGCCGGTCCCCTTAATCATTAAGGGGCCGCCTAGTAAAATTAAGGGGGCCGCCCTCTTGAACGTTGGAAAAGTTTTTCTGGATAAAATTTGCCCTTTTTGGTTGAAAATTTGAAATCATATCTTTGTGGTTTAATATAGCATTACCAAAAATGATTTACAAATATATATAAAATGTTTATATCATTTTATAAGATGTTATGTCTTAAGACAAAATTTCCTTTGATCATGTAATGCATAAGATGCTTAGTTTATGCATACCTTAAGTGATATTAGATGTAGAAGTAAATATTTGTTGCCCAATACTTGTTTACTTCTTAATCTTGACTTAATTTGATTTAAGTTTTGTGATTATCAAAACATAGGTTTATTGAGAGATATTAATAACCTTTTTAAGCATTATTTATATCAACAATCTCCCCCTTTTTGATGATTACAAAACTTAAACTCATTAACTCAAAAATTAATTTTTAAACAAGTATTTTAGTGAGTTTATATTTACTTCTCCCCCTTTTTGTAGAATCAAAAAGGTTGTGCCGACAATTTTCAAACGTGAAAAATTGACGGGTAGAAACTCCCCCTTGATGTGTACTCCCCCTCGTTTGGGGGCACCAATAGAACGAGCTATGGAATGCTTTGCAAAAAAAAATATTAGAAGCACAAGTATATGCATGCAAACATGTATAAGGTGATAAAAAAAAATAAAGCATGTTTGAAAAGAAAGCATTCATATTAAATAAGTGGTTGTGTCAAGACACAACATACAAGTAGTAATTAGAATTACAAGTAGAAAAGCTAGTTCACAAATAAGCAACTAGGAAAATACATCATCATGCAAAAAGTACATGGTCTTCATAGAGCTTGCAAGCAAAAGGGTGGTAGAGGCTTTATTTATTAAGCATATGAGATGCTTAATTAGGAGAGCATGATGGTGATGGTGAAGGAATGGGTGAGAATTGTGGTGGAGGAATTATTGGAGAGGATGGTGGAGTTGGTGGTGGTGGTGGGTTGGTAAACAAATGTTCAATATATGAAAACATATATTGAATTTCATCTCTAAGGCCAAAGATGACCGTGCGGTTGTGGATGCAACAAAGACAAGTATCCCCATGGGATTCAAGTAGCCTCCAAGGCACGGTATTGGCAAAGAATGGTGGTGTAATTGGTGGAGATGAGAGATGAGCATCAAGTGGTGTTATTGGTGAAAGTGAGATGGTAAGATGGGTGGACATGGGTTCTTGTGTAGGAGGTGGTGATGATACTTGTGGTGACAAGTGTGAGTTGATGTAGTCATTGATTGATGAGGTTGAGGGTATGGAGGATGAGGAAGTTCCATGAGTGGAAGGTGTTTTAGATGGTGCATTGGGTGCACTTGGGGATGAGCATTTGGGTGGAGGTGATGATGTTTTGTTGTCTTCATTTGTTAAGTCAATGAAGAGTTGTTTTGGGGGGATGACCATAAGTTTTTGTTTCTTGGAGGTTTTGGAGTGTGAGGTTGATGAGGCGAAAAATGAACCACTTTTAGGGGGTCATTTAAGCCCGGAATTGAATATATTTGATCAAATATTGCCCTAAATCGTTCCTTTTGTGATTTTAGGTACTTTGGGAGTGAAATCTGGAAAAGGAAGCAATTCGGACGTTTTTGGAGCATAAAAGTGAAGAAAACGCCAAAGTCTTAATTTTCCTTGCTGGGAACAGTAGGTGACGGCGTCAAGAAGGAATTTCTGACGGCGTCAAGAGTAATTTCCATGACGACCCAGTACAGATTTGACGGCGTCACGAAGTAGGGCGTCAAGAGTAAAATGCATGACGGCCTGGAAATGCATAACACATGACGGCGTCAAAAGTAGATCAAGGCAGTCCGAGAATTATTTTGGCGGCGAGGTGACGGCGTCACAAGTTTTGTCTTGACGCCGTCAGACCCTATTTCCTATATATAGTTTTCTAATTTTCACATTAAAAAGAGAGAAGTTTTGGAGAAACCCTAAGTACGAACTTGGTGCGAATTTTACAGGTTTTTCAAGGGTTCTAAGCCCTTGACACCTCTCATGTATAATTGAGATAAGTATTCTTTTAATTCAATCAATATGTCTATGTGTTGGTTGTCTATATCTTGTTCTTGTCTTAATTCCATCATGCTAGGCTAGATCTATCTTGTGTTTGCTTGGATCTAATGAAACCTAGATGTTAATTATGTGTTGATTACTTGTTTATAATTGTATTGGATGAATGAATTCGATGTTAGGCTTTAGAAAACTGGCAGACTTCCAAATGGTAATATGCTTGAACGTCTTAGGAAACATGAACTGATGTGCACTAGGTTTTATTGGTTGTATTTAATTCATGAGCCACTGTTTATAATCCCTATGGTTGTGTTGGGCATGGTATAGGAGGAGATAAGAGCTCATAGGATTGGGGAGTTAAGTGCGCCACACCATGAATGGTATTAAGGAATACAATCCGTCATCCGTGCAACTATAACAAGTAATTGACGTGTAAAAGATGTCTATGGAGTAGTGAAATCTAAGTAAACACATTTTCTCCACTTATTGCTCACAACCTTAGTTAATTTAGTTTATTTTCATTTCTAGTATTTTATTTTGATTGCATCTTTAGTATTGGGTTAGTTGATTAGCAACTAATTCCGCCCAAATCCTTCAAACCCGAGATTTTTATTTGCTTTCTAAAAAGATATAAAAAATACAAAAAGAATCATCCTTCACCTTTAGAACTAGTATTTAGGTTTTCTAATCCTAGCGACACTATTCCTAGCTGAACGATCAATCCCCCGGTACTTGTCACTATACTATACTACAACGATCAGGTACACCGCCTAGTGGGGGTTGTAAGCTTCTCAAGATCCCTTGAGAGGTAAAGCCTGGTGCGATTCCCACGTATCAAGTTTTTGGCGCCGCTGCCGGGGAATAGTTATTGTCTAGGTTAGAATCTCTTTTTATTAGGTCTACTTGCTAGATTCCTTTCTAGTAAGATTTTATTTTTATTTTTTAGGTTTTCTTTAGTCTATCTTATTTCTTTGTGCTTTTGTTCGTAACTTTTCACCACCCGACATCATGGACGATGGGAACATCCTTGAACCCGTCATCCCACCACAACAAAACCCACCACTAGAACCCCTTAGGCCCCGAACCTTAGGAGAGTATTCCCGACCTAGCCACCAAGGCTACCGAAACACCATTGAGCTCACCGGAGCCAATGTGACCCCCTTGCGATCCGACACCATCCGGTTGGTGCAAAGCGGATGTGCATTCCATGGACTTCGTTCTGAAGATCCAAACCAACATCTTAAGGACTTCCTAAAAATCGTAGATTCCATAGACCTAGGTGTTGAAACTAGAGAGACAACCCGATTACGTCTATTCCAATTCTCTCTACGGGATCAAGCTAGTTAATGGCTTGAGCGTTTACCCGCGGGATCCATCACCACATGGGATGATCTCACCACCCGTTTCCTTGCTCAATTTTTCCCACCAGGGAGAACTACTAAGCTTAGAAATGACATCTTGATGTTCCAACAACGTCAAAATGAATCTCTTTATGAAGCATGGACTCGTTTCAAGGACTTACTCTAAAAAGTCCCTCATCATGGCATAGATCTTTGGCTCCAAGTCCAAATTTTTTATGACCATATCGATATCTCCACGAGGCGAGCCATTGACCAATCGGCCGGTGGTAAGCTACGTGATCTAAGTGCGGAACAATCATGGGAACTCATAGAAGATCTTGCTCTCTATGACAACGAAAGTTGGAATGATCCCCGTGATTTGAACAAAACGGTCAAGGCAATATCTTTGCCTTTGAACAATTCTAGCACTCCCGACCGTTGGATCATGGAACTTGAGGACCAAGTCAAGTTTCTCATGAAATCTTACGAAGCTCCTAAGCCTTCAAGCCAAGTGAACCAAATCACTTCTTCATGCGAATTATGTAGTGGTCCCCACGACAACCGTGATTGTGGAACTCTCCGGAACAGCTTTTGCAGACTACGCATCCATGCGTACCGACGAAGCGGGAGATAAGTGGTACACTTTCAAGCCCGAGCCGAACCCTTACAGTGATTCATACAACCCCTCTTGGAAAAATCACCCAAACCTTAGGTGGAAACAAAATTAACCCAATCCTTCCAATCCGCCTAATCGTTACCAACCGAACGGTTCACCCTCCAACCGTACTTTCAACAACAATCCTTCTAACAACTATGGTAGTACCAACAATCTTGAAGGATTGATGTCAAAGTTTATGGCATCTCAAGAAGCTCGCATATCTAAGTTTGAAGCCGATTTCAAACAAAAGCAAAGCGAGATGACCACTAGAATTGACGCATTGTTGAAAGTTTTCAATGACCGAGAAATGGGAGCACTCCCAAGCGACACAATCAAGAATCCGAAACTAAACGCTAATTCCATATCTTCAGTTTCGTCACCCACTTCGTGTCCACAATACTACTCGGTTAAATCAACGAGCACGTGTTTCAAACAAAACCAAATTCTTCAAAAGGACCAATCAAATAAAACAACCGATATAGAACCGGTCAAAAGTATAGTTGAAACACCTCCTACGCAAGACCTTGACGATGTCTCAAAGAACTTCACCTTGAATGTCCCGTCATTGATGTCTTAGCGCGTGCTCCTTACTATAGTGCCCTCCTAGAAAAATATGAGAAGTTTAAACTAGGTAAAAATGGGACCGCCTTCGTTCAAAACAAGTTACCTAAAAAGCTTGATGATCCGGGTATACTTGTTTTGCCTTGTAAGATAGGAAGATCCAAAGCTTTCGATACACTAGCCGATTTAGGGTCAAGCCTCAACTTGATTCCCTTATCCTTATTCACCGCTCTTAAGCTAGGAAAGTTAGAGGAAACGGAGGTATTGATAGGGCTAGTGGATGGGAGTATTGCCCACCCGGTTGGAATTATTAAGGATGTAGTTGTTCACGTAGGAAAGTTAACTATATTAGCGGATTTTCACGTCCTAGACATGGTTAGTGACACTACATTCCCATTATTGGTAGGAAGAGGATTTTTAGCAACCGCTAGCGCCATGATAGATTGTAAGGAGTCTAAGATAGCGGTAGGTGAAGGCGATACTTGGTCGGTGTACGATGTAAAGAAGCATAGTTATGATTGTGATGATGAACCGACACCGCATTGGGTAGAGATGAATAGGAGACCATCTAGATATGGACCTTGGATAGAAAGGAACTTCATAGGACCTCAATGCCCATTTTATCTAGAGAAATATTTCGTTGAAAAGACACATTCGGTAGAACAACTCATAGCTAGAGATGAAGAGCTAGACCCCTTTGAGGACCCCTTAGTCTTTAGGAAGATGATTGAGTTCTTAAGCGTAATACCTATTAACATAGAGATGAATAAGTGGAAAAGAGAGGGAGACAAGTGTCAATGGAGGTGGGACAAGCCACCTAAAGAAGGTGACGGATCATGGCATATGGGGATGACTTTGTATGATCCGGATGGAGAAAATTTTGAAAGGTCATACCATACTAAGGAAACCGATAGGAAGTTGAAACCTAAGTTTGATCCCAAGGATGTCCTCAATGAGGAACTCACCCGTATCACGTAGTAACCCATGACCTTGAGTCTAGCTACAAGACTCGTAAATAAAGAAAAGCGCTTCTTGGGAGGCAACCCATGTTTTGTGTGATTTTATTTTGTTTGTTTGTTATTTGCTTCCGTATGCATGCTTTATTTTTATTGTTGGTAGATCATGTTTCTCAACTAAATAGTGGAAATACTTTACTTTGTTGTTTTGGCCTAGTCATAACTCCACCTAAAAGTATTTTTGCAAAAGATAAGTGTAAGGGGAAACCCCAAATATGTTTTTAAGAAACAAACCGATCATGATTCTCCACAATATTAAATGAACATGTATATTCGTATTTGTTAGAGTCAAATGCTTGTATTGAGTCATAATGAAGTTTTACAGGATTTTCCAGGAAGTAGGACCAAGTTTTTCCAAAAATTTTCCGGAAACTTAACATAAGAATTTCTGCAGGTCACTTCTGACGGCGTCACGAGTTAACTCTTGACGGCGTCACGTGTAAAAATCTGGAAATTTTACCGGTTTTGTTTTTCTAATGGAGTCTTATGGTTTTTGTGAATTATTAAGTTTTATAATCTCCAGGAAATCTGCAAACTTCATTCCACAAGCATTATATCTTATCTTGTTTTCTAGGATTTAGTAACTTATATAGGATGCCGCCGATTTTACGCGAGGTTGTTTTGTCTATTTTTTCAGGATTTACAGGTTATGTTTGACAAGAAGATGATTTACATTCTGGAAGGGAAGCTTTGATTGTTCATTTTCTTGGAGGAAGATCTAACCTGGCCACCTTATTATCCATACCGAGCAAATCAGGGGAGTATTTGATTTCATTCTTTTTACCTTTTAACTTTTACATTCTTTACTTGAACATTGGGGACAATGTTCATCTTAAGTGTAAGGGGGGGGGGGGTTTAAAAAGATGACACCTTACATATGCACTTTCGCTTGAGTTTGTTTTGTTTAATGGTAGATGTGTAATAAAACTATGAGAAATACTTGTTAGTGCAATTTTAGCGCCAAATTTAAATTTTTTTACAACATTTAGGATTGAAACTTTAGCCATAGCAAGCGTCTCATGGATAGGAGATTGTATGACTAGCACATAACCGTATATTCAGAAAATTTTTCCACCCAAATATGTGAGGTTCGCCTTTAGATTTGATAGGAAAAGCATTTACTATTAGTGCTTATGAGTGTACCGGTAGCATTTAGATTCTAGAACTTGCGTTAGTGATGCAACCCGAGACCGCTAGTGAGACTACATTCGTGTGGTAGGATTTACTACATGATAAGAGGCATTAGGATCACCCTTGTGTTAAACCCATATCATAATTACTTGACCATTTAAGTTATATTACTTGGCTAGTTAAGTCAACTAATTTTTCCCACACCCTTAGCGTTGTACTCATTTTTAGTACACGAAACCCCTAGTACACCCCTCCGAGCCTATCTTTTCGTTTCTAACTTTAAGCATTTTACCTAAAGGAAGAATTTGTTACACCCCACTTAAATGTACAACCAAATCGCCTTAGCTTTCCGTGTATGCGCTCATCTTTAGTGCATTATTGTTATTTGTTAAACCCTAAGTTAACTATCTAATTGATTACATGGTTGCTAAGTCGAGTCATATCCTTGTACATATTGTTTTTGGACAATTGGGACTCATGGGTAAAGTACTTAGTTTATGGAGTAATGGGGAAGAACATCATTTATTACCCCCATATGTATGTTAATCTTAAAAGTACTCCAAGTGTTTTGATTTTCTTAATTCGAGTCATTAGATTAGTTTATTGTAAAGTATGTAAAGATTCAAGTGTAAGGGGAATGTTCATTCCCTATGATGTATTATTTTGGATGGTAGGGTAAGAGTGTATGCAAAAAAAAAAAAAAAAAAAAAAAAAAAAAAAAAAAAAAAAAAAAATTAGAGAAAGGAAAAGAGAAAAAACATACGGACTACCATACCGTTTCATTCTATGTTTATTTTATATTTTTGTTAATTTTCATTTATTAGCTTAAGTCGAGTCTAGTCTTGGCTCAGCAACGCCATATTGTACATGTAATTAACCAAGATTGTAAACTCGCCACCAGTAAAAACTTCCTTTATCCAACAAAACCGTGTATTTCATATCCCTACACCTAACGTTACAACCCTTTAAAAGACCTCTTTGATAGTTTATCCTAGGTGCTTACGCCATGTGGTGGAGGTCTGATCCTTTCCCAAGCCTATGGTAATCTATTTTGTTATGACAGGTAGTGAGAGATATCTTCTGTTTCCATATTGTAATTTATACTTTATTACACCCGAGAGATGTGAGTATCTAAACACTATTTGTGAGGTGCTAGTGTATGACCTCCGTGCTTGTCTATTGGTCTTTAGTGGAACGATTATTTATTGTAATTACTTTTACATTAGTGTTAAATGACCCCTAACTTGTCTTTTGAGTAGAATAAAAGAGCATTTGCTTGAAGACAAGCAAATCTCAAGTGTAAGGGTATATGATGAGGCGAAAAATGAACCACTTTTAGGGGGTCATTTAAGCCCGGAATTGAATTTATTTGATCAAATGTTGCCCTAAATCATTCCTTTTGTGATTTTAGGTACTTTGGGAGTGAAATCTGGAAAAGGAAGCAATTCGGACGTTTTTGGAGCATAAAAGTGAAGAAAACGCCAAAGTCTTAATTTTTCTTGCTGGGAACAGTAGGTGACGGCGTCAAGAAGGAATTTCTGACGGCGTCAAGAGTAATTTCCATGACGACCCAGTACAGATTTGACGGTGTCACAAAGTAGGGCGTCAAGAGTAAAATGCATGACAGCCTGGAAATGCATAACACATGACGGCGTCAAAAGTAGATCAAGGCAGTCCGAGAATTATTTTGGCGGCGAGGTGACGGCGTCACAAGTTTTGTCTTGACGCCGTCAGACCCTATTTCCTATATATAGTTTTCTAATTTTCACATTAAAAAGAGAGAAGTTTTAGAGAAACCCTACGTACGAACTTGGTGCGAATTTTACAGGTTTTTCAAGGGTTCTAAGCCCTTGATACCTTTCATGTGTAATTGAGATAAGTATTCTTTTAATTCAATCAATATGTCTATGTTTTGGTTGTCTATATCTTGTTCTTGTCTTAATTCCATCATGCTAGGCTAGATGTATCTTGTGTTTGCTTGGATCTAATGAAACCTAGATGTTAATTATGTGTTGATTACTTGTTTATAATTGTATTGGATGAATGAATTCGATGTTAGGCTTAAGAAAACTGGCAGACTTCCAAATGGTAACATGCTTGAACGTCTTAGGAAACATGAACTGATGTGCACTAGGTTTTATTGGTTGTATTTAATGCTTGAGCCACTGTTTATAATCCCTATGGTTGTGCTGGGCATGGTATAGGAGGAGATAAGAGCTCATAGGATTGGGGAGTTAAGTGCGCCACCCCATGAATGGTATTAAGAAATACAATCCGTCATCCATGTAACTATAACAAGTAATTAACGTGTAAAAGATGTCTAGGGAGTAGTGAAATCTAGGTAAACACATTTTCTCCACTTATTGCTCACAACCTTAGTTAATTTAGTTTATTTTCATTTCTAGTATTTTATTTTGATTGCATCTTTAGTATTGGGTTAGTTGATTAGCAACTAATTCCGCCCAAATCCTTCAAACCCGAGATTTTTATTTGCTTTCTAAAAAGATATAAAAAATACAAAAAGAATCATCCTTCACCTTTAGAACTAGTATTTAGGTTTTCTAATCCTAGCGACACTATTCCTAGCTGAACGATCAATCCCCCGATACTTGTCACTATACTATACTACAACGATCAGGTACACTGCCTGGTGGGGGTTGTAAGCTTCTCAAGATCCCTTGAGAGGTAAAGCCTGGTGCGATTCCCACGTATCAGAGGTGCTTGGTGGAGTCATTATGATTAAGATGGTGAATGATGAGATGAAGAATGGTGATTGTGGAGGGAATTTATAGTATGGAAATGGTTGATTTAGGTATGTATTTGAAATGGTTGAATGAGATTCTAAAATCAGTTGGGTTAAAATGGGAAATGGTAGCTGAAACTAGAGAAAGGGTTCACAAGATGCAAAAGGAAACAGTGAATCCAGTTCCAGATGGCCGGTCCCCTTAATTGTATGCCGGCCCCCTTAATAATTAAGGGGACCGCCTAGGGAATTAAGGGGGCCGCCCATCTGGTGTTTTCCCAGACGACCAGAAACCCAAAATTTGCAAAATTTGGTGATTTTTCAAGTGTGTTTTTCCATCGAGCTCTATTAGAAGTACATACTCTAGGAATGATGATATATAAACATATATATATAATCAAATTTTGCATGCAAATTAACATATTATAATCCATTTTGAAAAGAAGCATGGCATAACATTAAGATAGAAGCATGATAATAATAAAAGTCTAAACATCATTCCAAATAGCACAAGAAATAACACAAGTATTTCCGAATAAATCAGACAAATGGCAAACCATACAAATGTCTAAAAGAAACAAGTAATAACAAGTAGCAACACGTCAATATCTTCTACTTCTTTTTCTTTCCAAGCATCTTCCTAAACATCTTCCTAACGGATTTGAATCCTCCTCGAAGTTCTTCATGCATTTGTTTTTTACGGTTGATGATAGACGTTTGACGAGTGAAGTGAAGCTCATCGGTACGTTCATGAGGAAGAGGAATTTGATACTCGGTATCATCAATATCGGAAAGATCTTCAACAAAGGTCGTGGGGGATGGAGTACTAACACGTGAGGTGTTTTCCTCCTCATCATCATCGTCATCACGATGAGATGTAGAACCACGAGGCCTAGAGTACAAAGGAACACGAGATTTTCCTTTTTCACTACGAGGACGACGAGTACGAACAAGAGTGAGTTGGTTCAAAGTAGGAAGGATATGAACGTAGTAGTCTCTTTGAAGATGTGGGTAATGTTCCATCACATAACGATAAATTCGTGTGAGGAACATACCGTAAGGAAGATTGGCATTTGGGGTGTTTTTGACGGACATGATTCGATGAACAAAAAGATAAGCCAAATTGTATTGCTCTTCAGCAACAACACAATAAAGCATGTGGGCAATGCTCGCCGTGACATGATCACGGTGACCACTGATTGAGCCTAAACCACCTAACTTAAATTGACCAGGGAATGGTCAACAAGGTCAGACAGCCTAAGCTCAATGCTCCGCGGAAGTATAGGGTTTCCCCGGGTCGTTATGTCCCGACGAGGTGTGGATTGTTATAAAACGGTTTCGTGATCGGGTGAATTTGGATGGAAAAGGGGTTTGTGAGTGATCTGAACTAAATGCAGCAAAGGAAACTACCTAATTAAACTAAAATGTAATTAAACTTAAAAACGTAACGTACGAAATTTAAAAACGTAATTAAAAAGGAAACCACCTAATTTTAACTAAAAATATAAATTTGAAAATTAAAAACTACTTGAAAAGTTGAAAATTTGCTAAACGTAACTTGAAATTTTGAAAAACGTAAAAGAAAACAAAAATGGGCCGTTACCGGGCTCGTTACGGGCCAAAACGTAAAATTTTTGAAATAAAAAGGCTACGGGTGTCAAACTAATTTTCCTACGTCCTACATGATAAAATAAAATTACGTAAAAAAAAGATTTTTATTTTTCTGATTATTTTTCTATTTATTATGCATTAAATACTTAATAAAAGAAATTAAATGTTTTAAAATTAGAAAACTTTTTAGAAAAATATGAAATTTTTACAGAAAATAGTTTATACTAATTTTAAGCTAAAAAAATACAAGATCGGAAAAAGCTACTACTGATAAGTTGCAATAAGCTAAAAACAGTTTCTATAGGCTAATGAATGAAAAAGATATTAAAAGAATTAAGTATTCAATTTATAACAAGAAAACACTAAGGGTGCATTGGTATGGTGCTGAGTGTTGTGTTTGTCTTAGTTAAATGACGGGGGTTCGAACCTGACCAACTTCTTTTTTGCTAAACATTTTAATTTTTATTTTTTTTCTTAATGCAAACTTAACAGATGGTTAACAACAAACACTTTTGTGAAAATGATTTTTACGAGAAGCTGAAATGAGCTTTGTGAGAGCTCGTTTGATCAACAGTTGTGACATGGACTTATAGAGCGAAAATTAGAATGAACAAAGGTTAAGCTTTAGGCTTAACTGTTCCAAACAACAAAACTAACCCAAACTCATATAAGCTACCAACAAGCCACCGTACCCTAATTAACTTCTATAATCCTAGAATAAGCAATATCAATTCAGATTTAAGCAATAAACAAGAATTTATAAGCAACAAGTAGAAATAAGCTAATCAAACAACCAATCCCAAACAGTCCCTATTTACGGCACCTCATAAGCCCACCAAAAAAAAATTCTAAAAAATAAAATAAAAATATCACTAATTGAACAAGCTTCCAAATCAATGAATTCCAGAATTTTATGTGATTTGGACTAAAATTGAGATCATGAAAATTCAAAAACTAAAAAAAATTCTGCACTTTTCTGAAATCTGGTTTTTGCAGCCCGAAAAAGGGCTTTCAGCCCTGTAAAAAAATTCTAAAAATTAAAACAAAAATACTAGCAAGTAGATAAGAAACAAAATAAGCTACAAACCGAATTTCATATAAAACGGGCTTGTAACGAAGAAATGAAAAATAAAAAACTTTTTCTGCTGTTTGGGTACTTTTTGACTTTTTAAGTTTATGAACTAGGTTTGACTTTGTTGAGATTCTAGTGATCTAAAATAACTGGTTATGTTGTTAAAAGCATAAATCAGACTAGAATAAGCTATTGTTACAATTTGTGAACTAAAATGAGTGCACTTGGTTCCTAAAAAAACTTAACAGTGACTGAGTAGTGAGATTTTGAAGATGATTTTGACTTTCTTTCAAACAAGAATTGGATTTTAAGCTTTGAATGTTCCATTAATACCCAAAGTAGCATGCATGAACCAAAGAAAACATATGAAACAGACTTGAAACCACCCTATCTTACTGAACCAAACACCCTTTTAACAAGCTAAACATGAGATTTTCAAAGAAAATTAGTTAACTGAGCAAAGCTTTTGATAGACAAGTATTATGCAAGCTATAATATGCTAAAATGAGCTTAAATTACTAACTGATAAGCATTATGTAACAAGCTAACATAAATAACCAATATGAGCTAATCTTAACAGTGAACAAGCAATTCAATCTAAGGACTAACAAGACTATGACAACTGACTAGATTATGTCTAATTAGCATTAAAGAAACTCACATCAGCAATAAAATCAGAGAATAAGCACTTAACTAGCACTGCTACAGTGAAATATAAAAACTTTGAGAATTTCTTACAAATTGATCCTGTGAGCTTCCAAAACCAAAACCAAAACCAATGAACCAAGCTATCCTAATATCTCCCATGAGATTTCTAAACCATAGCAATCAACATCACAGCTTTCTTCCTTCTCCAACTTTTGATCCACCATTTTTTTATTTTCTTTTGATTTTCTTTGTCATTTTCTTATTTTTTTTTTCTTTTCTGATTTTTGCTTTCTTTTACTTCAAATAACTTTAAAAAGACTTACAAAAGCTTCTGAGACTGTGTAAGATGCAAATTAATGAAACAACAAGAAATTTCAAATTTAATTAAAAACATGAATTTCTTGAAACTGAAAGAAAACTTAAATTAACTTGAAATCTTGGAATTACAATTGAAAATTAAGTCTTACTGGAAGAAAGATACAAAGAAAAGGGATTACATCAGTTTTTTACTACTAATTCCTATTCTACTGCTACTTAAATTAACTAACTAACTACCCTTCTTTCCTTTTTCTTGACTTATATAGATCCTGGGGTCCTTCTTTGACTTTCCCACCTTGAATTAGAGCCATTGGATGAGTAGAATGGTTCCTAGCCGTTTGATTTATTTTTGGCGGGAAATGGGCTTTTGGCAGTTAGGGGTAACTTGGAGAGGTTTTAGTAGCATTTATTATGGTTTGGGGTTTAGTGCTAGTGGAGGGGACATGGGATGGGTAGAGATGGCAGAGGTGATGGAGGGGGGTGGAGTGTAGCAGTGGTATAGCAGGGTTCAAGTGGGGGATTAGGGGTGGTCAACGCGTGGGTTGAGTGAGGGGATTAAAAAGAACGGTTTGTATTTTTTTTTTATTATTTGTGTGGAGTGGGCTGAAGTGGGCTGAGGTTGTTTGGTGTTGGACCAGGCCAGGGAAATGGGTGGGTTGGTGTTTGGGATGTTGGGTAATAATAATACAAGGGTCCAAATGGTGTAGTAAATTAGCACAAGGACCATATTTGCAATTTCAAAAATATGAGGGACTGATTTTGGCAAACATCCAAGATTATTACAAGGGTAAAATATGCCACAATTCATTAGTATATGGACAAAAAATGATATTTTCCCATTTTGAAATTCACGGGGACCAAAATTGTCATTTTTGCAAAGTCCAGGGACCAAACATGTAATTTCACAAAACTTTCATCCCAAGGACTAAAAATGATTTTTGTAACTTCCCAAGGACCAAAAGTGATTTTTCTTTCAAAATTATCCCACCAGGGACTGAATCTGCCAATTATTAAAACTCCAGGGACCAAAAGTGTAAATTTCCAAAACTTTCCAATTTTTCACCAAAGGACTAAATATGATAACTTATGATTTCAAAAGGACCTTTGGTGATAATTTTCTATATTTTGAATATCCAGGGACTAGATTTGTAATTTTATGAAAGTTGGGGGACTGAAACTGCCAATTTTGCAAACTTTGTGCGTTTTTCATTTGTTTTTGCTCATTTTGCATCTAAAACATATAAAACACAATTTTAAAATATTTTCAGTATTTTGATGCATTACTGAGTGTTTTTGTATGTTTTGCAGTTCAGATCAGACAAAAAATGATGAGTGTTTGAGCACTCATCAACCACCAGTACCAAACGCATTCTCTCGAATGAGTTCTTCCCACTTCTTCATATCTTGGCTTAGCTCTTTGAGGAGGATTTGATTGGCATGAATGTTGACATTCTTCGACTTGATTACTCGACTAGTCGTACGACGTTCTAGTTCAAGCATTCGACGAATGTCTTCAGGACTAGGAATCTCAGAATAGTAGGGGCCATCCTGAGGACGATTTCTTTCAAGAGTGGAAAGATCCCATTCATTTGAGAAAACGGCTTGGTTGTTGAATGGGATTCTAAGAATTTGTCCAAATTGAGCAAGAGTAAGAGTAATGAATTGATTTTGAATCATGAAGGAAATGAGGAGATGACCATAGGGATCGGTTTGCACCGTCACTTAGCTATAGAAGTCGAGGATAAAACGAGGAATGATAGGTTCGTTGATTTGGAAAAGACATTCAAAACGAATATTGGAGAACATTTGTTCGGTGTCATCAGATTCATAGAAAGATGGATCGAAAATTCTTCCTTCGTGAATGTTTCTATTTTCAATAGGACGATAGAAACATGCAACTGAAGGAGACATGCCGGGAGTAGAAGAGACATTCGGAATGTATTGTTTGGTTTTGGAGACATCACCAACCGTGGTCTTAGGCATTTTCACCTAAACAATATAACAACAAAAATAAAATTAATATAGAAGCAACTATCATGCATATGTTATATATTTATATAATTATATGCACTATATGTGGAAAGAAATTCTACTTCGACACAAAAAAAAATATTCAATGAAGTAGTTTCATGATGTTCCTTTTATTTTGATTTTAAACTCGTCTAGAATATATAATATCAAAGAGTATGATATCATAATTCATTTCGAAATAAGGCTAGATATATATTAGATTATATATCTTCCATTTCATAAGAGTTTGACACAACATAAGTTTGTTTAAAAGATTAAAATGCGAATTTTAGTTTTCAAAAATATCATTTTTTAGATAAACCAAACGCTCCCTTAACTAGATAAAAATATCCTAAAAACATCAATATATATATTGATTATATATCTTGATGACGTCTATTGATTCTAGTAGTATTAACAAGTTTTATGAATTAGTTTTAAGTTTCAAATAACTACATATAGTTATAGTTTGTTCATGAATCAAACGCCCGTGTTGTCTTCATGAACCATTTTACAACAACTTGAAAAGTATGTTTTGATTGTTTAGGACGTTAAAACAATGTAATGTAGTAAGTTTTAAGTAGTTTTTGAGAGTTATATCAACAATGTGTCTCTTGAAAAATAAAATTCAACAAGGGTTTATGGGCGATTAATGATTTTGACAAGATGATATGTTATACTAAATTTGAGTTGCAATACATCATCCTAATCCTATGGGGAGCATTTGGTAGTTCAATTTCTAGCTTCTATTGCACTTAAATTCGAATTAAAATAAATTTTAATAAAATGCATAATAATTGATTAGACACCAAATCGAATGAAATGTGATGAAATGCATGTTGGAAACTTACAAAAGATGTTGTTATATGTTTGGTTGATGTTTGCCCCTTGCGAAACAACCCCGGATTGGTGATATGATGGAGGATTTTGATGGTTTTGGGTGTTTTGGTTCGTACTCAGCAGTAGTGGGGAAGAAGTGAATGAGCAAATGGAGTGTTTGGGAATGGAATTAAGGAGGAAAACGAATTTAGAAGTGTCAGATGGCCGGTCCCCTTAAACATTAAGGGGACCGCCCTCGATAACAAGCCGGTCCCCGTAATTATTAAGGGGGCCGCCTTTGAAATTTTCGAAACTTCGCGGAATTAGTTTCTGGAACAAAAATATTTATACGTATATAATTAAATTTATAATATATCAAAAATACGTAAAAGTTTATTGGCATGATGATAAAATTCTTAGCAATTTTTAATTACCGTTTCGATAATTAAAATGTTCCTTTGACAATTTTGGATAAAATGATCAAAGTGTTAAGTTGATGAAGGGTTTGAGGTGTGTTCGGGAATATGTGAATAAGTGTATATATATATATATATATATATATATATATATATATATATATATATATATATATATATATATATATATATATATATATATATAAGTATAAGTGTGAGTGAAAGATGGGTTGATGGGTGAGGTTTAAAAGATAGTAGCGGAGATAGGATAAAGTCGGCAAGAGGAGTTTGTTTCATCCATAGTGTTCACGTACGAAGGCGTTCTTGCATGATAAAAGTCCACTAGACTCATATCCCTTCATCATCATGAGTCTCCTAAAAGAGGACTTACTAAAATAACGCGAGGGGGAAGGAAAGGGTTCGATAAAGAACGATTTCCTAGAGTTCTAGAAAGTCAACTAATGACGTATCTAGGTTATGTGCAAGCAATTATATATATATATATATATATATATATATATATATATAATATATTAAGTATAAGAGTATATATATGTAATTAAGTATATATATGATCGAACATGTAGAGAGAAAAAGGCAAGCTATATCAATGCACACAATGTAATTAACTAAAGCATATTTATCTAAGCATGGCAATGAGTTATGAAAGAATGGCGTACCCGGTTGTCTTAAAAAAAAATCTTCAAAATCATCAATATGACATATAGACTTTGAAAAAGTCTATGTTGAGAGAAGCTTCAAGATTGCCTCAAGGAAAGTTCATCTAGCCATTCGATCCCCATTGTCTCTTTGGTCCAAAGTTGTTTGGTCCAAACATGTTTAACATTTGACTAGGATGCATGAAAGGTGGTAGTATACCCCAAGGATTGTAGCTTTGTTGGTAGTTCCACATTTGATTACTATTGTTATTATAGTTTTGCCTATTTTGGTTTCTTCTTGGTTGAGGTGTTTTAGACCTAGGTTTAGAGTTATTTGATTTTCTAGGTGGTGGTGTTTTAGATCTTGTCTTAGATTTAGAAGATCCTACCTCGTTTTTTAAAGACGGTTTATAAAAAGCTTTTATTTCTTCATTGTTGGCAAGAGGTATTTTTCTATCATTTATAAGTATATACTTAGGATTAGATTTTAGAGGTTTTTGTTCGTTAGGTTCATTTTCGAATTTGACATTTTTAATCTCACTTGTTGAAGCTTCATTTGAGTTAAATCCTAAACCGGTTTTATCTCCGGATGTTCTTTGAACACTTATTATTTTATTAAGTGAGTGACTACTATTTTCAAATTTATTAAGTTTGCGAATTTCTTCCCTAAGTATTTCGTTTTCATCTTTAAGCACTTGACATGATTTGCATTCTTCAAAAATTTCTTTACCTTTTTCAAGTTGATGTATTTTAATTTTTAGTTCAAGTACTTCATTTTCCAATTGATTGTTTATGTATTTTAGTGATTTGTTTTTAGCCATTACTAGTTGTCCTAATTTGCATAGCCTATTATATTCATTATCTAGATCTTTTTCATCTAATGATAAACTTTCATCACTAAAATATTCGGTTTCGGAACGTACCTCATTTGATGTATTTGCCATAAGACACTTTTCTTCTTTTATCGTTTCTTTCTCATCTTCATCACTATCACTCCAAGCACCTCCAACAAAAGCTCTTTGATTTTGATCTCTTGTCATCATTGGACATTTTCTGATGAGGTGATTTGGATCACCACATTTGAAACACTTTCTTTCAATCTTGTTGTACTTGTCATCCTTACTCTTTTGAAATGTTTTCTTTTCATCATGCGGTTGTCTTACGAATCTTCCTCGCCTTTTGAAGAATTTCTTGAAATCTCTTACGGCCATGGCGTATTCTTCGTCATCACTTTCGGAAGATGAGCTATCTTCGATACTAGATTCCTTTCTAGCTTTCAAGGCGATTGACTTGCTTTGCTCTCGTTTTTCTTTGACCATTTCGGAGTCCTTCTTAATGATGACTTCGTAAACTTTTAGATTTCCAATTAATTCATCAAGTTGCAATGTTGACAAATTCTTCGATTCTTCAATAGCCGTCACTTTAGCTCGCCATTTTGGATGAAGAGTCCTAAGAAAATTCCTAACAAAATTCTTACTAGAAAAATTCTCATCAAGTGCTTTTAAACTTGTGATGATAGTGTTAAATATAGCAAAAGCATTATCAATTGATTCCTCTTCCTGAATCGTGAATTGCTCATATTGTTGAACAAGTAGATCTATCTTGTTATCTTTGACTTGACTATTACCTTGGTGAGTTATTAGTAAAGAATTCCAAATTTCTTTTGCGGTTTCACACATAAAGATCCTTTCGTACTCTTTACGTGGCAGCGCATTATAAATAACCATTTTTGCTTCATTACTTATAGCAAGTTTTCTTTTTAAATCATCATTTTGTTTTTCAAAAGGTACGATTTCATCTTTCTTAGTTTCAGGGTTATTTTGAATAGGTAAAAAATCACCATTAGTAATAACAAGCCAAAGATCTAGATCTTTTGACTTCACATAAGTTTCGAATCGATTTTTCCAATATAAAAAGTGGTGGTCTTTGCATAAATTTCCCTTCTAAATATTTTTCAGATTCCATAGATCGTTACAAGTTTTAAAACACAATATATTTTAAAGATCTTGCTAGACGTGGCTCTGATAACAATTGTGGAAAACTAGAAGGGGGGTTGAATAGTTTTACGTCCTTTTAAAAGTTTATTATCAAAAATATTTTGTAGCTTATTAAAAACTTTCGATTCGATCTCAAGTGAATTCAAATGACAACCAATATAAGCAATTCTAATGTAATAATGAAAGTATTGAAATGTAATGAAGAAAAGATAGAGTTAGAAAGATCAAACCACAACATGCGAATTTATAGTGGTTCGGCTACAAGGACACCTTCCTTGCCCTACTCCACTCCTCGAGTACCACACTCGAGAGTTTTCTTCACTATGTCAACAAACTCCTTATGGTGGAGAAACCTTACACACCTTGGCTTACACGAGTTAACGACACTAAGCTAAATGTCGAGTTCTAATCGTAGCTAGAACCAATCTCACGACTTCTTCAAGGCTTCACACCTTCTTCACAACTTCACAACTTCTTCAAGGCTTCACACCTTCTTCTATGCACAACTAATTCACAACTACTAAACTACTTTACAACACACCTAGTTTCTACAATCAACAAATTTACACAACACTTTTACAAATATCTAACACAACTACAATATGAAACTAGCTACTCACAACACTACTACAATTAGATGGATGTAGAGAAGTGTTCTTCTTCTTGCACTTGAATGAATGAAGCTTTGGATCACTTGGAAACAAAGACTTATGAATTATATGATCAAAGGATTTTAGATCTAGAAATGGAGGTTGGATCAGAAAGTTTATAGTGCAAAAAGGTGAGGAAAATGTGTGAAATGATCCAATATTTATAGGGCCAGATTTTACTGTTCGGGAGCGTGCCGGTCCCCTTAATTAGAGGCCGGTCCCCTTAATCATTAAGGGAGCCGCCTAGTAAAATTAAGGGGGTCGCCCTCCTGAATGTTGGAAAAGTTTTTCTGGATAAAATTTGCCCTTTTTGGTTGGAAATTTGAAATCATATCTTTGTGGTTTAATATAGCATTACCAAAAATTATTTACAAATAAATATAAAATGTTTATATTATTTTATAAGATGTTATGTCTTAAGACAAAATTTCCTTTGATCATGTAATGCATAAGATGCTTAGTTTATGCATACCTTAAGTGATATTAGATGTAGAAGTAAATATTTGTTACCAAATACTTGTTTACTTCTTAATCTTGACTTAATTTGATTTAAGTTTTGTGATTATCAAAACATAGGTTTATTGAGAGATATTAATAACCTTTTTAAGCATTATTTATATCAACAAGATTCATGACTCAAAAATCAAGAACCGCATTTTTAACGTTGGTGACCGACTCCTTCTTTTCAACTCTAGACTCAAGATCTTCTCGGGAAAACTCAAAACCCGTTGGACTGGCCCATTCACTATCGCAAAGGTTTATCCTTATGGCACCGTTGAGTTATCTCAAAATGACGGACCAAATTTCAAGGTGAATGGGAATCGTTTGAAACCTTACTTTGGAGACGACTGATGAGTGTCTAAATACTCATCATTTCTGTCACAATTAAGCTATAAAACATATGAAAACATACAGATTTGCTTCATAATACAGGAAATATCATCAAATTGTGTTTTTAGGTGTTAAAGTGCAAAAGGGATGAAAACTGATGAAAAACATGCAAAATATACATAATTTACAGTTTCAGTCCCTGAACTTTGATAAATCGGCAAAACTAGTCCCTGGTCAATCAAAACTTGTACAAATGTCATTTTAGGTCCTTGGGATTCAAAAGTTGTAATGAATTATCCTTTGAAGTTTAAAATCACAAATTTACAACTTTGGTCCCTCAACTTTGCAAAATTGTCAAAAATGGTCCTTAGGGTTTTAAAATTGGAAATTAATCAAAATAAACCTTGTACTATTCATATTTGACATAATTGGTCCTTATGAGAAAAGTTTTGAGAAATAACAAGTTTGGTCCCCTGGAGTTTCTAAATTGGCAGATTTGGTCCCTAAGGTTTAAAAATGGAAAAAATATTCATCTATGGTCCTTGTACTAATATTTAATTGCAGGTTTGGTCCTTATGTGAAGTTTGGAATAATGGCAAATTAAACCCCTCAACTTTCAGAATTTACACATATGGTCCTTGTGCTCACTAAATACAAACGGACCCCTTTATTATTATAAACCAAAACCAACTCCAAATCCAACCCAGTTATTAACCCCAGGCCCAACCAAATTACAAACCCGGCCCACTTCCTTTGTAAATAAATAAAACAGACAAAAAACCCACCCCCGTATTTCCCTCTTCTTCTTCCACATCCTTCCCCCTCCACCTGTAAACAACACCTCACCCTCTCCAGCTCACCCTGACTTTTCTACCCACTCTCCATCACCCCTTTCCACACTTACACACCACAATAAATGCTTCCCCACTCCTTTATCAACCAAAACCACCATTGCTACCATACCAGTCCACAGTATTGACCTAAACCCCCAACTTGGCCTCCAAGCATTGCCAATCTCTTCCTGACACCTCCACATTACAACAAGAAGCTTTAATTAGTCTCAAACCGCCTCAAATCCACGTGGTGCGTTTTGGCGCCAAATCCAATTTTAAACGGTTTGGATCAATTGCTCAGTTTCAAGGGTCAAGATGATGTGGGATAAGATATTTGGGCTAGTGGGATGAAAGATGGTGATAAATACAGAGGAAGACAGAAGAGGAACTCATCATAATTTGTAATCCTAGTTTATGATCAAAGTAGAATAATTAATTAGTTGTCACACTAGTTTAATCTTCAATTTCTGTTACTTAAGTGTTTGTTAACTTTTCTAAAGTGTAATAAACAGCTTTGTACTCAGTTTCAATCTATCTTTTAAAGTTTTCAAGTTATTGTACCATTGTCCATTTTCAATTCAAGTATCTTAATTTCAGTTGAGTGATTGTTGTTTAAAAGGACTCTACTAACACTACTTAGCTCTCAGTAAGCTATTGCAAGCTTTTAAAGTCATTTGAACAATCAATAATTCATATTTAGGAAAATACACTAGAAAATAGAAAATAATTAAAAAAATAAAGGTTACTGTAGACGAAGCTTGGAGCAAGTGCTATCTTGGATTGCCTTGGTTTAGAGCTCTGTGGAGAGCATATAGGAAAGGTTCTTTGATCTTGGTTCTGTGTTCATCTCATTCCCAAGTTGTAAGCTATTTCTTGATTTTTAGCATTTTCTGTTTTAGTTCTTAATCTAGTATAATAATTCTTGTTTCATGCTTAGTTGATGTTAGTTATTGGTAATCTAAAGTAAAATCAGTAGGTTGTTAGTTGAAATTCATAGTTGTTAGAAGTTAGTAGTTAGACAGTTAAAATAACTTAAGTAGTGATTCACATGTTATAGTTGTTAAACCTGTGTTCTTTGTGTTTATCTGATCTTAGTTAATCATTGTCAAGTGTTAGGAATCAGTTACATGGTTTAAATTTGTATTATGTAACACTAATCATCAAAACAGACCTGTCTAGGGGTGTTTGGATCAAGCTGCCATACTAGGTTTAGACCTGTTATTGTACTTAATACTTGTTGTTACATGTTAGTTTAAGTTTCTATAGTCCATATCTGTCCAAATATTAAGGTCATATTAGAGTAAAAGTCAAAATTAGTTGTAATCTAATCCAGTTGTTTCACTGTTAGGGTAAAACAGTCCATAATCATTATACTAGCTTAGAAGTTGTTAACCTAGCTTAATTTAGCTTCATTATAGCTTAATACAACTTAATTAGTGAGTAAATTTAGATCAAAGCTCAGATTAGTCAAAGTATTGGTTAATATTAAAAAGTCAATTTTCAGTCACATGTATTTTTGAATTAACTTTGGAATTAAATTGTGAGCTTGTTAATTGATTATAGGACCTGAGCTTGTAGGTGTATTTAGTCTTGTTGCTGAACTACTTGTTACTATTTTTCATAATTTTTTATCTAGCTGATTAAGAGCTTAATTAGTGCTTAACTTTTGGTGATTCTTCTTAGACTTCCCCTGTGCACAGGTTTGATACCCAATTTCATAAGCTTGCACAAGCTTGTTTATTGAGTATTGATCTGAGTATTTTGGATTTTTATGATGCCCATGTGGCTAGTTATCTGAACTAAGTGCTTATTTGTTCTTAATTGCTTATATGTACTGCTTATTCTTGCTAATCTTGTGCTATCAAAATAACTTAAACACTGAGAACTCAGTGTACACAAGCAAATTCATAAGCTCATCATAAGCTCATCACTGAGCTTTGGCTTGTGATCTAAGGTTCTTTTAGAAGCTAAGCAGTCCATCTATCAAGTTCAAGCTTAATTTCTCATTTTCAAAGCCTTTTACTAGGGCTGCAATCAATTATAAGCTTGTTCATTCACTCAGCCCTCTGAGTGAACCAGTCAAACAACCCAACTTCATAAGCCCTGCATAAGCTACCCAGTGCTACCCATTGGTTGAGCTTTACTATTTTGGAATCCTTACCAGCCCAACTTATTAGTTCAGTAATCAATAAGCCCTTTTGAGCTTATTTCATAAGCTCAATTTGACCTCTTGGTTGCCTGTCTAGGGGTGTTTGGATCTCAGCTTTATTGGATTTACTTATAAGCTTTTCACAAGCTTATTAGCTTAATCCAGTGAACACACTTGTTCATACTTGTTAATATACCATATATATATAATAATATCTTTTTGTTTTCTTTCTTAGGCTTATTTCAAAGCTTTTAATAAGCTTTCAAGCTTGTTTCACTCACTCACTTAACTGAGTGAATCAGTTGGATCCCTCACTTCAATAGCTCATTCTGAGCTTATCAGTGGGTCCCACACCCTAAATCTTGGTTCTCCCAACTCCCCTCCTACCAGGCTTGAACCATTGACCCTTTGTTTGGCCTAGATCATAGTGGACCCCACTTGGTTTTACCTCCCAAAGTTGTCCCAATTTCTGTCTCAGAATACAATAAGCCAAGTGCTTATTTGTGTTTTGTGGCTTATTCAAGCTACTTATTTGGTTGAATCTTGTTTAATATTGTATAAGTAACTTGTTGGAACCAGAATCTACCCTAGTGGACCCCACATAAGCTCATTTGAGCATATTTCCTTCAAAGTCAACTTAAAAGTCAACTGTCAAGGGTAATAAGCACTCTCAGTGCTTATTCTGTGTTTCCAAGCTTGTTGTTTTTGTATTAGTTTCTTATTTTAAGTATTTTTATAGTTTTATAAAAGAAAAACCACAAAAAGCCAAAAATACTTATAGTGATAGCTTCTATTTAATATAAACTATCTATTTAATTTTCTTTTTAGCTTATTTATAAGCACTTCTGTATTTTTATATTTTTATTAAATCTCTTTTATATTAAAGTATTTTTATAAATTTTTCCAGATTTTTCTTTTGTTATCTAGTAATTTTTAGAAATAATTTTAGTTTAATTAATAATTAATTAATATTAAATAATTAAATAGTATAATTAGATTTTATTAAGTACTACATAGTTTTTATAATTTTTCTAGCTTTTATATAAGTTATAACATTTTTAGGAATTTTTATAGAATTTTTACTGTTCATATTCTAGTATTTTTAATTTAATTAGTTTAATTAGTTAATAAATAAATTAAATAGTTAATAATTAATAATAATTAATAAATAGTGTAATAAATATATTTTTAGTTTTAAAATAAGTTTTATATTATTTTAGATTTTTCTAAAGTTTTAATTTTATTTTTCTAGACTTATTTTACATTTTCTAATTAAATAGTGTATTAATAAATAGTATTAAATAGTTTTTAATTATAATAAATAATATAATAGTTTAAATAATAATTTTCTTTTTCTAATAATTTTTCTTTTATTCTTAGGATCTCAAAAATATAAATTTCACATTTGTGGGGTTTATACTGATCACTTTTCACTTTTATGTTTGTACGTTTACGTTTAATTTAATTTAAACGTACGTTTTTTATACCTTTTACGTTTCTAGGGTTTTTGATCGTACTTATTAGTTGATATAACTCATTTGAGTTATTTATACTTTTAGTACTGTGACAAATCAATCATAACCCTATTCCTGATCAACCAACTATATAACACATTCGTTTAAACACAGGATATCACAACCTCGTTGGGGAATAAACGACCCGGGAATATAACTGTACTACATCGGATTATTGCATTAGCCTCTTTCTAGTTTGACTTTTATAGTTGACCTCTCTACAGTGGTTGATTAAATAAGCAGGCTGGTAGAGGGCTAATCAATTTTTGGCGCCGTTGCCGGGGAGGCTGTGCTGCGTTGAACGATTTTTGTTCTCTATTTGGTGGATTATCTATCCTTTGTATATATATTATATATCATATCGTATTTTAAACTTCCTAAAACAATATAAAATACAAAAATATTTTATTTTTCTTTCTATATATATAAAAGATAAATAATCACAAAAATACTCTTCGCACCCCTCCTGAGTTTCCTTTTCTTCAAGGATCCTTAGACGCGTCTTAGTGCATGCGCACTCGTTCTTCAAGGTCATCAAGTCCTCTTCGCGAGCTTGTAGCCATACCTCGAAGAAGTCGTAGACGTTCTGCTCCCTCAGTCGTACCCGAGATACGTACTGATACAAAAATTCCTGTCAAAATGACAGAAGAACAAACGATGAACGAACTTCTCCAGGCACCCACCGATGGGTACGGAGATGCCATTGTTGTTCCAGCCATTGTAGCTGAGAACTTTGAGCTTAAAACGGGGTTAATAAACCTAGTGACAGCGCGTCAATTCTATGGTTTTGATAGGGACGATCCTTACTCTCACATTCGGTGGTTCAATAAAATCACATCCACCTTGAAATGTAAAAACGTCCCTGAGGATGCAATCAAACTTCTTCTTTTCCAGTTTTCTCTCGATGGGCCTGCCAGGATCTGGCTTGACAAACAACCCCCTAAGTCGATTGAAACGTGGGAAGATTTAGTACAGAAGTTTGTGCATAAATTCTATCCTCCTTCAAAAACCACGAATCTCCGAAATGAAATCATGAAATTCACACAACATTTTGATGAAACATTCAGTGAATCATGGGATCGTTTTAAGGAAATGCTACGCAACTGTCCTCATCATGGATTTACTGAGTTGATATATCTGGATACTTTCTATAATGGCATAAGACAAGCTGATCAAGATTCTCTTAATTCCTCCGCGGGAGGTAATTTTTTGAATCGAACAACAAAGGATGCTTTAGCCATTATAGAGAATAAAGCTGAGGTCCGTACCTCAAGAAACAAACCAGTTGCTCCCAAAGCAAGTGATTCACCTTCTACTTCATCTCCCATGACTCAAACTATTGACAATACTCAGTTTGCTCAACTCATGGATGCTCTTAAAAATTTAACTCTTAACCAAAAGAAAGAGCCATCTACACATGCTGAAGTCAAAAAGATTGAACCATGTGTCACTTGTGGTGGTCCTCATGCATACTACAACTGTACTGCCACCGATGGCAATGCATTTGAAGTTGATGCTCTAGCCGGTAATTTCAATCAAGGAGGTAACCAATACCATCCTCAAGCTGAAACAAATTACCGTGCTAATAACCAAGAGGGACCATCAGGATCATATCAACCCAACAATTCAAATAGGTCTAATCCTAATCAGCCAAGAGGGCAATATAACCAAAATCAATATCGTACTCAGAACAATCAAATTGTTCCTGTTCAATACCCTCCCCATAGGGGAAATTCAAATTCTAATCAAGGGTATTCAGCTCCTAATAATCAAATGGTTTCGTTCCAAGAATCTCAATCTGCTGAACTAGCTAACCACATCAAGGCTACTGATGCTAAAATGAGAGTGGTTCAAAACCAAATCTCCAGTTTGAAGAATGAATTTGATTCTTCAATTGCGAGGAACAATAATGAGCTGAAGAACGATCTTAAGAATATGATATCTGATTTGGTAAAACAACTCGTTCCACCATCCACCTCGGGAAGTCTCCCGAGTAATACTGTTGCGAATCCTAGGGGTGAACTCAAAGCTGTCACTACTTATAGTGATATAGCTCATGATGGACCAACCATGGTGACAAAGGACCCGGTACTTCCTTCTAATAATGGAAGTACTCATTATGTCCAAACCACGGTTGTCCCAAACTCTATACCCCCAATTACTCCTACATCATCAAGAATAGATCCCACTCTTTCACGATTCACGGTTAAAAGTTTGTCAAGCAATCTTTATGACCAAAGGGCAGCTATGACTTATTCTCATATGCTTAATGCTTCCCGAAAGAGTGTACTTGACGATAGTGATGATGAGGAGGATTCCAACATCATCAAAGCTATCACCACTCGTAGTGGTGCTGCTTATAAGGGACCCTCTACTCCTATTCCACCACCGTTATACGATGTAGAAAAAGAGAACGAGGTTGCCAAGGACCAGGTGCAAACTCCAAGCCCACGAAGTACCGCACACGTCCAACCGCAAGTTGTCTCTCGAAAGAGAACCAAACCAGGAATTGTCTTTGAGACTGATGAAATTCCTGAGCCTATTGTCCCTAAATCCAAACCTTTTAAGCCTACCCTTCCTTACCCTTCACGCTTGAATGAGCAAGAGCACCGCGAGAGGTCTAATTACCAAACGGACAAACTCTTGCAAATCTTTAAAGATTTGCAATTTGACATAAGTCTTGCGGATGCTGTAATCTTGATGCCCAAGTTTGCATCAACAATCAAACAGTTGTTAAACGACAAGGAAAAACTGGTAGAATTGACAAAAACTTCTCTAAATGAGAACTGCTCTGCAGTTATCTTAAAGAAGCTTCCCGAGAAGCTTGGAGATCCTGGGAAATTTATCTTACCTTGTGAATTTCCAGGAATGGTTGCATGCAACGCCTTGGCCGATCTGGGCGCCAGCATCAACCTGATGCCTAATTCAGTATGGAAGAAACTTTCTCTTCCTAAACTTACCCCTACCTACATGACTCTTGAGCTTGCAGATCATTCCGTATCTATGCCCCTCGGTATTACCGAGGACGTATTTGTGAAAGTAGGGAAATTCCATTTTCCAGCTGACTTTGTGGTTGTTGAATTCAATGCTGATCCTAGGATTCCTCTCATTCTTGGACGAGGATTCCTAAGAACGGGCCACGCTCTTATAGATGTATTTGAGCGTAAGATCACATTGCGTATGGGTCATGAGGCTATTACCTTTAACCATGATCAAACTTCGAGATACTCCTCAAACTATAACTCTGAATCGGTTAACCGAATCGATGTTATTGATGTTGCCTCACAGGAGTATTCTCAAGAAGATCTTGGTTATGTTCTTAATTTGGTGAGTGGTGATCCCACTCCATTGTCTCATTCCATCATTTCCGACTCTTCATCTTCCCTCACTCTGGTTGAGGAAAGTGATTCTATTATGGATGAGATTGATGATTATCTCAATCTGGATACATTTCTTCCTGGTATTGATGATACCGAGAGTGATCAGGAGGAAAATGTTATTTTTCTTCTTGAACAAATGATGTACCCAGAAAATTATCCCACCATCCCTCCCAAACAACTTCATAAAGAGGAATCCAAATCAGTTGAAAAAACTGATAAAATTCCTGAGATCAAGCATAAGACCTCTCCTCCTTCACTTAAATTTCAAATTCTTGAGGAGGAAGTTCTTGTGATTACTGCTGTTCTGATCTCCCTACTACCCTTCACCTACCCGGTGATTTCTCCTTCCCTTCACTCATTCGGGAGTGAAGATGTTACCTTTGACCCTGGAATCTGCCATATAACATTGGTTTAGAGCCAGATACTTCCCCATGGAATTTTCAAATTGTTTTTTTCTCCCAAACTACTCAGGAACTCTTTGTTACAGTTAACCGTTCACAAGCGGTTAGCTTGCGTGATAAACCTGACAGTTTGGGAGAAAAGAAATCAAATACGGGGTCGAGTCAAGCTAATGACTCGGAAATCAAAAACATTAGTAAAAACATGGGTTTTCACCCGTGTGTAACACCCTAGTGTGAGGGAGATGCCCCACATGTTGTATATATGTAAATATCTTTCAAATCTTAAAAAAAAAAAAAAAAAAAAAAAAAAAAAAAAAAAAAATGTACATATAGTGATAGCTTCTATTTAAGAAGTTTTATCTAAAAAATATTTGTATGTATATACATTTTAAATAAAGGCTAAGAGTATTTTCCCTTTTACGTTCTAAGTTCGGTTTAACACCCGGTACTTTGAATATTGAGGGCAATATTCAGTTCTAAGTGTGGGGGGGGATTCTCTCGAATTCAAACACATGTTCCATCAGGAACCCCCAATTCAATTTAGCCAAAAATTTTAAAATTTTTTCTCACTTAGAACGCAATAAATGGTAATCAATCCGCCATGTCTAACCCACATAAGGATTGGCTAATCCAGGAGCAAACAGTTCTTGGTAAAGATATCTCAAACCCGTTTATGGCTTGCAATTTGCCCAAAATTGTATGGTTCCTCAACTCCCCATTATCCTCAAAAGCTAATGAGTTGGCTAGCCTGCAAGATTATGGCTTGTGGTAAAGGCAGTAGAAAAACCATAATTGGTAATCAGCTCACCAAGATGTTGACTATTCCATCAAGAGTTGGCTAGTCCAGAAGCAAACGGCTTTTGGTAAAGACAAATCAAATCCGTTAACAGCTGGTGGTTTGCTAAAAATCACACGGTTATCAGATGTGCCACAGTTCTTACATCTGGCTACTCCAGAAGTGATGGCTTTTGGTAAAGAGTTCTTTGAAATCCATTAAAACTTCATAAAATATTGCTAGGGACTAGCAATAGTTTAGTGTGGGGGATTGATGAGTGTCTAAATACTCATCATTTCTGTCACAATTAAGCTATAAAACATATGAAAACATACAGATTTGCTTCATAATACAGGAAATATCATCAAATTGTGTTTTTAGGTGTTAAAGTGCAAAAGGGATGAAAACTGATGAAAAACATGCAAAACATACATAATTTACAGTTTCAGTCCCTGAACTTTGATAAATCGGCAAAACTAGTCCCTGGTCAATCAAAACTTGTACAAATGTCATTTTAGGTCCTTGGGATTCAAAAGTTGTAATGAATTATCCTTTGAAGTTTAAAATCACAAATTTACAACTTTGGTCCCTCAACTTTGCAAAACTGTCAAAAATGGTCCTTAGGGTTTTAAAATTGGAAATTAATCAAAATAAACCTTGTACTATTCATATTTGACATAATTGGTCCTTATGAGAAAAGTTTTGAGAAATAACAAGTTTGGTCCCCTGGAGTTTCTAAATTGGCAGATTTGGTCCCTAAGGTTTAAAAATGGAAAAAATATTCATCTATGGTCCTTGTACTAATATTTAATTGCAGGTTTGGTCCTTATGTGAAGTTTGGAATAATGGCAAATTAAACCCCTCAACTTTCAGAATTTACACATATGGTCCTTGTGCTCACTAAATACAAACGGACCCCTTTATTATTATAAACCAAAACCAACTCCAAATCCAATCCTAATCCAACCCAGTTATTAACCCCAGGCCCAACCAAATTACAAACCTGGCCCACTTCCTTTGTAAATAAATAAAACAGACAAAAAACCCACCCCCGTATTTCCCTCTTCTTCTTCCACATCCTTCCCCCTCCACCTGTAAACAACACCTCACCCTCTCCAGCTCACCCTGACTTTTCTACCCACTCTCCATCACCCCTTTCCACACTTACACACCACAATAAATGCTTCCCCACTCCTTTATCAACCAAAACCACCATTGCTACCATACCAGTCCACAGTATTGACCTAAACCCCCAACTTGGCCTCCAAGCATTGCCAATCTCTTCCTGACACCTCCACATTACAACAAGAAGCTTTAATTAGTCTCAAACCGCCTCAAATCCACGTGGTGCGTTTTGGCGCCAAATCCAATTTTAAACGGTTTGGATCAATTGCTCAGTTTCAAGGGTCAAGATGATGTGGGATAAGATATTTGGGCTAGTGGGATGAAAGATGGTGATAAATACAGAGGAAGACAGAAGAGGAACTCATCATAATTTGTAATCCTAGTTTATGATCAAAGTAGAATAATTAATTAGTTGTCACACTAGTTTAATCTTCAATTTCTG
Organism: Artemisia argyi; assembly: GCA_030686995.1. Classification (NCBI taxonomy): domain Eukaryota; kingdom Viridiplantae; phylum Streptophyta; class Magnoliopsida; order Asterales; family Asteraceae; genus Artemisia; species Artemisia argyi. Next base: position 73,489,723 of record CM060683.1, read on the forward strand.
TTACTTAAGTGTTTGTTAACTTTTCTAAAGTGTAATAAACAGCTTTGTACTCAGTTTCAATCTATCTTTTAAAGTTTTCAAGTTATTGTACCATTGTCCATTTTCAATTCAAGTATCTTAATTTCAGTTGAGTGATTGTTGTTTAAAAGGACTCTACTAATACTACTTAGCTCTCAGTAAGCTATTGCAAGCTTTTAAAGTCATTTGAACAATCAATAATTCATATTTAGGAAAATACACTAGAAAATAGAAAATAATTAAAAAAATAAAGGTTACTGTAGACGAAGCTTGGAGTAAGTGCTATCTTGGATTGCCTTGGTTTAGAGCTCTGTGGAGAGCATATAGGAAAGGTTCTTTGATCTTGGTTCTGTGTTCATCTCATTCCCAAGTTGTAAGCTATTTCTTGATTTTTAGCATTTTCTGTTTTAGTTCTTAATCTAGTATAATAATTCTTGTTTCATGCTTAGTTGATGTTAGTTATTGGTAATCTAAAGTAAAATCAGTAGGTTGTTAGTTGAAATTCATAGTTGTTAGAAGTTAGTAGTTAGACAGTTAAAATAACTTAAGTAGTGATTCACATGTTATAGTTGTTAAACCTGTGTTCTTTGTGTTTATCTGATCTTAGTTAATCATTGTCAAGTGTTAGGAATCAGTTACATGGTTTAAATTTGTATTATGTAACACTAATCATCAAAACAGACCTGTCTAGGGGTGTTTGGATCAAGCTGCCATACTAGGTTTAGACCTGTTATTGTACTTAATACTTGTTGTTACATGTTAGTTTAAGTTTCTATAGTCCATATCTGTCCAAATATTAAGGTCATATTAGAGTAAAAGTCAAAATTAGTTGTAATCTAATCTAGTTGTTTCACTGTTAGGGTAAAACAGTCCATAATCATTATACTAGCTTAGAAGTTGTTAACCTAGCTTAATTTAGCTTCATTATAGCTTAATACAACTTAATTAGTGAGTAAATTTAGATCAAAGCTCAGATTAGTCAAAGTATTGGTTAATATTAAAAAGTCAATTTTCAGTCACATGTATTTTTGAATTAACTTTGGAATTAAATTGTGAGCTTGTTAATTGATTATAGGACCTGAGCTTGTAGGTGTATTTAGTCTTGTTGCTGAACTACTTGTTACTATTTTTCATAATTTTTTATCTAGCTGATTAAGAGCTTAATTAGTGCTTAACTTTTGGTGATTCTTCTTAAACTTCCCTTGTGCACAGGTTTGATACCCAATTTCATAAGCTTGCACAAGCTTGTTTATTGAGTATTGATCTGAGTATTTTGGATTTTTATGATGCCCATGTGGCTAGTTATCTGAACTAAGTGCTTATTTGTTCTTAATTGCTTATATGTACTGCTTATTCTTGCTAATCTTGTGCTATCAAAATAACTTAAACACTGAGAACTCAGTGTACACAAGCAAATTCATAAGCTCATCATAAGCTCATCACTGAGCTTTGGCTTGTGATCTAAGGTTCTTTTAGAAGCTAAGCAGTCCATCTATCAAGTTCAAGCTTAATTTCTCATTTTCAAAGCCTTTTACTAGGGCTGCAATCAATTATAAGCTTGTTCATTCACTCAGCCCTCTGAGTGAACCAGTCAAACAACCCAACTTCATAAGCCCTGCATAAGCTACCCAGTGCTACCCATTGGTTGAGCTTTACTATTTTGGAATCCTTACCAGCCCAACTTATTAGTTCAGTAATCAATAAGCCCTTTTGAGCTTATTTCATAAGCTCAATTTGACCTCTTGGTTGCCTGTCTAGGGGTGTTTGGATCTCAGCTTTATTGGATTTACTTATAAGCTTTTCACAAGCTTATTAGCTTAATCCAGTGAACACACTTGTTCATACTTGTTAATATACCATATATATATATAATAATATCTTTTTGTTTTCTTTCTTAGGCTTATTTCAAAGCTTTTAATAAGCTTTCAAGCTTGTTTCACTCACTCACTTAACTGAGTGAATCAGTTGGATCCCTCACTTCAATAGCTCATTCTGAGCTTATCAGTGGGTCCCACACCCTAAATCTTGGTTCTCCCAACTCCCCTCCTACCAGGCTTGAACCATTGACCCTTTGTTTGGCCTAGATCATAGTGGACCCCACTTGGTTTTACCTCCCAAAGTTGTCCCAATTTCTGTCTCAGAATACAATAAGCCAAGTGCTTATTTGTGTTTTGTGGCTTATTCAAGCTACTTATTTGGTTGAATCTTGTTTAATATTGTATAAGTAACTTGTTGGAACTAGAATCTACCCAAGTGGACCCCACATAAGCTCATTTGAGCTTATTTCCTTCAAAGTCAACTGTCAAAGGTAATAAGCACTCTCAGTGCTTATTCTGTGTTTCCAAGCTTGTTGTTTTTGTATTAGTTTCTTATTTTAAGTATTTTTATAGTTTTATAAAAGAAAAACCACAAAAAGCCAAAAATACTTATAGTGATAGCTTCTATTTAATAGAAACTATCTATTTAATTTTCTTTTTAGCTTATTTATAAGCACTTCTGTATTTTTATATTTTTATTAAATCTCTTTTATATTAAAGTATTTTTATAAATTTTTCCAGATTTTTCTTTTGTTATCTAGTAATTTTTAGAATTAATTTTAGTTTAATTAATAATTAATTAATATTAAATAATTAAATAGTATAATTAGATTTTATTAAGTACTACATAGTTTTTATAATTTTTCTAGCTTTTATATAAGTTATAACATTTTTAGGAATTTTTATAGAATTTTTACTGTTCATATTCTAGTATTTTTAATTTAATTAGTTTAATTAGTTAATAAATAAATTAAATAGTTATTAATTAATAATAATTAATAAATAGTGTAATAAATATATTTTTAGTTTTAAAATAAGTTTTATATTATTTTAGATTTTTCTAAAGTTTTAATTTTATTTTTCTAGACTTATTTTACATTTTCTAATTAAATAGTGTATTAATAAATAGTATTAAATAGTTTTTAATTATAATAAATAATATAATAGTTTAAATAATAATTTTCTTTTTCTAATAATTTTTCTTTTATTCTTAGGATCTCAAAAATATAAATTTCACATTTGTGGGGTTTATACTGATCACTTTTCACTTTTATGTTTGTACGTTTACGTTTAATTTAATTTAAACGTACGTTTTTTATACCTTTTACGTTTCTAGGGTTTTTGATCGTACTTATTAGTTGATATAACTCATTTGAGTTATTTATACTTTTAGTACTGTGACAAATCAATCATAACCCTATTCCTGATCAACCAACTATATAACACATTCGTTTAAACACAGGATATCACAACCTCGTTGGGGAATAAACGACCCGGGAATATAACTGTACTACCTCGGATTATTGCATTAGCCTCTTTCTAGTTTGACTTTTATAGTTGACCTCTCTACAGTGGTTGATTAAATAAGCAGGCTGGTAGAGGGCTAATCAACGACATACCATCCATGGTTGTCCCGGATCTCCAAACTTTCCCCAAGAACCAATGAATTCGGGGATCGAGTCAAGCTAGCGACTCGATGAACAAAAACTGTAGCACAACATGGGTTTTCACCCATGTCTCTGACTTCTTTCTATTTTATAACACCCTAGTGTGGGGGAGTGGCCGTCCCCTGCTGCTGTTTGCAATGTATATATCTTTGTCAAAAAATAATAATAAAAAATGTGTGTTTGTATGTATATATAAATAAAGTAAAAAATGATATTCCCACAGTTAGCTTATAATATTGACTTTTACGTTCAAAGAGTCGGCAGAATAGCCGGGACTTTGAATATTGCAGACAATAGTCAATTCTAAGTGTGGGGGGAAAAATTCTAGCGAATTTTATCACATTATACCTTCTAGTACCCCCGTTTTTGGCCAAGATTTTAAAAAAAATTCACTTTATTTCAAAAATTTTATGGTTATCAGTCCACCATGTCTAAACGACAAAAGGATTGGCTAATCCATGAGCAAACGGCTCTTGGTAAAGATATATCAAATCCGTTTATGGCTGACAATTTGCCCAAAATTTTATGGTATTCAACTCTCCATATCCTAAAAAGTAAAAGAGTTGGCTAGCCCGCAAGGTTATGGCTTGTGGTAAAGGTAGTGGAAAACCATAATTCGTAATCAACTCACCAAGATGATGATTGTGTTCCATTAAGAGTTGGCTAGTCCAGAAGCAAACGGCTTTTGGTAAAGACAAATCAAACCCGTTGATAGCTTATGATTTGCTCAAAATCATATGGTTATCAGTGTACCATAGTTCTTACTTGAACTGAAACATTTGGATACTCCAGAAGTAATGGCTACTGGTAAAGAGACCTCAAATCCATTAAATTTTCATAAAAAGATTGTTATGGACTAGCAATAGTTTAGTGTGGGGGATTGATGAGTGTGTGAATACTCATCATTTTTGTCGTATCTGAACTGTCAAAACATTCAAAAATACTCAAATACGCATCAAAATACTGAAAATATCCCAAAGATTGTGTTTTATATGTTTCAGATGCAAAATGTTTAAAAACAGAGGAAAAACGAACAAAGTTTACATAATTGGCAGTTTCAGTCCCCCAACTTTCAAAAATTGTCAAAACTAGTCCCTGAACATTTGTTTTGAAGGAAAAGTCAACCCAAGACATTTAAAAGTCAAAATCTATCAAATATGGTCCTTGGGTGAAAACTTTGGAAAAATTACACATTTGGCCCATGTACTTTCAAACTTGGCAAAATTGGTCCCCGGGTGATTTTTCTTTGGAGAATATGCAACAAAGATCCTTGTGGAATTATAAGTTGACAAAAATGGTCCTTGTTGCAACTTTGGAATATTGGCAGTATGGGTCCCTCAAAAATCAAAAAGACAAAATTGGTCCTTGGGTTTTGCAAATACAACCAAACGGACCAATTTATTATCCTAAAAATCCAAATACAAAACCAACACAAACAACCCAACACTCTAGCCCATCTCACCCTTGGCCCATCTCTACACCAGCCCACCCCCACATTTTAATATTAAAACCATGGTCAACACTTTGACCCTCCATCCACCTCACTCCCCTACCCGTGACCTCCCTGCTATTACCAACACCATCATTACCCTGCAACCTCCCTACTCCCTTCATTATCACTCCTAATCACTGCCACCCCACTCCATATCTCCTCAGTCTAATTATACAACCCCCTACACAAGTTATCAGTGGAAAAGGCCAAAAAGCTTTTTGGCGCCAAAATGATCAAGTGGCCAGGATTAAAAGTTAAGCGTCCAACAACTCAGATTGCAAGTGGGAAAAGCTCTGAGGTCCTCCAAAACCCTAATTGGTGACTATAAAAGGGAAAAGGTGGAGCAGAGAAGGTTGTCTAGTTTTTATTATAATTTTAGTGTCGTTTTTATTAGTTTAGTGAATCCTAGTGTACTTTCCACCTTCTAAGCATTGTATTAAGCTGTTTCATTGTACTCTAAGTCTTTTTCAATAATAAACTTCAAGTTTTAGTTTAAATATCAGTTTATGCAATTTACTCCTTATTTCAAAATTCTCATGAGCTCACATAGGCTCTCTACAAAGCTTATTTAAGCTTTTAGAATCACTAAAACTCAGTTAGTAACAAGAAACCAAAAATAAAAAAAATAAGAAAAATAGAAATAAAATAAAAAGTTGCAGGTCTGATAAGGAAGAAGCATGGAGCACAGTTGATAAGGGATGGTTATGGTATAGAGCTTCTTGGGAAGCGATAGGTTGGTATCTTGGTCATTGGTTCACAATCAATTGACAGGAAGGCTTTTTGTAAGGATTTTTCTTGATCCTTCCTAGTTTACTGTTCATTGCTTATGATCTGATCATTCATGCTTATTTATGTTTATTTGTGTTATTGAAGTCAGATTATAGCTTACTAAGTAGAACTTGTTCACTAAAATCTTTTATATTCCAATTAACTGTCATTTATTATAAGATAGCTTAGTTAGTATTGGTGGTGTAAGTCTTTGTTTCTGAGCTCATACAAGCCTCACACCTCATAAAAAGTGATTTAGAAAAAGTTTCATCAATCAGTGTTGCTTTTTGCTTCAAAAATCTCAAAACTGCTTGCAATAAAGGGTGTTTGGATTTGCATGTTCCTAAGTGTCCCTATGAATTGTTGTTTTTTGTGTTGGTTGAAACAAGTTCACTGGCTCATATTAAGCTCAGATTAGTCAATAAACTCTTAGTTCAAAAAGTAAAAAGTCAAAATTCTTCTTAGAAATCCACACAGCTTAACTGTGGAGTTGTTACAATCTCATAAGCATCAAAACAGTTTAGAAGTAGTCAAGATTAATAAATTTAGTCTAAAATTAACATAACACATCATATTAAGTCAATTAGACTCATTTGAATCTCACCAAAGTCAACTGTGGTACAAAAAGATAAAAAGTCAAAAGTGCATAGTGTGTAGAAAGTCATTATTTGGGAGATTTTTCATTAATTTTGTGAGTTGATTTGGACCTTGAAATTTTCAGACATCAAAGTGCCCCACTTAAACTACAAGAATCTGAATACATCTTATTTTGTGAATTTTTATGTGGCTTATGCATAAGCTTGTTTGAGGGTGCAGGGCATACCACCTCCCCTGCACCAGGCCATTGGCCAGTTTTCCAAGCTCCCTTGTGACCTCATCTGTGGGACTGTTGGTCCCTTTTACTTGGTTAACAATAACTACAAAGCTAAAGTAACCAAGTTATATGACTTTAAACAAAGATGTATAAAATGATTAACAATAAAGTAACGTAGATATAAGAGACAATATTTTTCAACGTTTAATTCTTAATTATAAGTTAATCAAAAAGAATCGTACCCAAGTGTTTGCGGAATAACACTTGGGATTGAAAACGAGAAGTATGGTATTGACCCCTCACTAAACTCAAACAATGTTGAGTGACAACTTTCAGGACCCACTGAGCTATCTCAGGGGTTATGTTGTTCTTTAGAGGAGTAAAAGTGGTTTATGAATGCTTTGTATTAATTGCACAAACTTGTCAACTTTTACTCCTCTCTTATGCTACTTATTTATACACAAATGTGAACAACCCTATTATACAATGGACCTAAGTGTTCCTCAATAAAATCTTGATATATTTTATTCTCTGGCAAGGGAAACTTCTTTGGGTTAAGTCCAAAAGGCACTTTCTGATGATAGCCTGGTTTTAACCATTTGAGGAAAGTTTGACCTTAAAGTGATAAAGCACTTTAGTGAAACAGATCAAACTTTCCCACCCAGTCCCGCCAAAACTTCAGTCTTCTAGTCATCAGTCTTCAGTACCATGAAGTTGTTGATGAGTCTTGGGGTTCAGTGAGTTATTGTCATCCTCACTGAACCCATCACCTTCTTCTTGGCTTAGATCACACTTCACTGAGTTCATCCTCACTGAATGGAGAACCTTTCTTCTTAGGTTCGGTCTAAGCATCCTGAAGATGACTCACTGAGGTACTGTTCACTCAGTGACTTGTTTACACTTAGGTTATTTTACGTTCAAATCCTTGTTAGAAGAAGATTGGGGAATTCAGTGACCCAACAATCTCCCCCTATTTGAACATACAAATAGCCTAAGTGTTTCTTGATTCAGTGTGAGTTGGCAGGGGTCTTCATCTCTTACTGAATGTTGTTGTAATTATAAGTAGGACACATAATTTTAAACAAAACATCAAAGTTTATTCATAGTTATTACAAGTCCTACAAATTACAAAAAAATAAAAAAGATAGTTGCTGCAGATCAGATGTTCAGGTGGTATCCAAGGTTTTCAATCTTTGCTTTCTTTGATCTGAGTAGGTGTCTTTCAGGATGTTCCTTGATCATTGCTTCCAAGTCCTGGCAGAATCTTTTGTTCTCATCACTCTTGATGGGGGACGCCAATATGAGGTACATGAGCATAGCTTTGATTCCTGCCATATCCATATCATACCACCTTTGGAACGCCAGGCTTCCATACTCATCAGTGAAGCATAAGCCTCTTTCAGGAGCTTCAAGGGCCGCATTGTTCACGAACGTGATCCCTTCAGGAAGCGACCTGTCACACTCTAACCCTGGTACTTTGATCTCAGGCTCCATCTCAATTTGCTTCCTTTTCCTCTTGGAAGCCTTAGATGGAGCAGTCTCTTTTGCTAAGTCAGGAAAAAGTGAGGGAATGTTAAGAGCTTCAGGCATTGCTCTCAGTCTGTCGTACCTTTCCTTCAGTGATTCTAGAAGTTTAGGAACCACAACATTGTTCTTTTTGGCAATGATAGAACGAAGCTCATCAAGCTCAGTGATGTCAAAGTCAGCAAACTTGAAAGGCTTATGGACGTCAAGTATTCTTTTATCACGTCCCCTGAAGACGGTGACCATTGCAGGATTGGTGTTTCTGTGGATTTGGATGTCAGTGATGGTTTCAGGTCTCAGCCTTTCTTTCATCACCCAAGTATATCTTTCGATCCTGTGTTTTATGATTTGAGCGTCCTTCCTGAGCTTGTTTTCCCTTTCCTTTTTGAGAGCATTTAGCTCTTCTTCCTGAGAATTTTTAAAGGCTGCACCAGCTTGCTCAGTTGCTAGTGCCTCAGTATTTAAACCAATCTTTTCAACTACCTCATGAACAGCCTGAATGAGAACAGGCTTGCTCATTCTCTCTTCTTCAGCCACCTTTAGTAGTGTCTCAGTCCTTTCCATGTGAGCTTGAATTTCTTCATGAGTGAGATGATGTACTACTCCATTGATTTCAAATGGGACTCTGATAGGTGCATCAGGGTCAAATCTGACCAAGGTTGAGGCTGGCTTGAGCACAATTTCAGGACTAGAGGTGGTAGCAATACTTTTGCCTCTGTCCTGTCCGACAGTAGAGGAGACTAGTTCCTCCTGTGGTGGAACTTCAGTGATTGGTGTGGCTTCAGTGACATGCTCCCCCTCAGTGTGAGAGGGCTGTCCAGCTTCTTGTTCAACAGTATTAGGGGCTTCAGTAGCATTCTCCCCCTCAACATTTGCCTGAGTGTCAGTGATTAGTCCTAAACGGTCAACTAAGTTTCCCAAGTCATGGTCAACCAAGTCAAACGTCTAAAACCAACTAACCAAGGAGTACAGTGTATTCCAGGGTCGTTATGTCCCAGCGATGTAAGCAATTGTATTCAAAAAACACGTTTTAAGTGATCGGGTGATTTAACAGAAGGATCGGGAATTTGGTTATTGTGATTAAACTACGAGGTTATGATTGAGAATAGCTTTGAAACACTATTGGAACAATTACTGATGAGATTATCTAGAAACGTAAGTTAACCTAAAAACGCGCGTTTGAATTAAAAATAACGCGAACGCGCAAAATAAAAAGTGAAACGTGAGCAAATAAAGTCCAACGAACGTGAAAATTATATTTTTATAATCCTAATGAATTAAGAAAATTTTTAGAAAAAGAAAAATAATTTTTACACTATTCAATTAATTACTATTAATTAATCACTAATTTCTAACTACTTTTTAATTAACTAAATTAAACTAATTACTAATTAATTATGAAAATTAACTAGAAAAATGAAAATTAAATTTAGAAAAATCTAAAATATTATAAAACTAATTTTAAAACAGAAAACCTAATTTTTCTACTTTTTAATTATTTATTATTAATTAAAACTAATTATTTAATTAATTTAAACTAAAATTAATTATAAAAAATACTAAATGAACAAGGAAAAATCTGAAAAAATTCCTAAAATTCTTTTAACTAAAAAGGAACCTGAGAAAAATTTAAAAATGAAAAGTGCTTATAAATAAGCAGAAAATAAGCCAAAATGGCTTAAATAGAAGCTATCACTTAACTTATTTTTTACTTTTTCCAAATTTTCTTTTACAAAACTGTTTAACTACTTAAAATAAGAGAGTTTTATGAAGGGACTCAAGCTTAAGCTCAGAAATAAGCAGTATGCACTCAAATAAGCCAAACAGTTGGCTTATAAGCTTGATTTTGAGGTGATAAGCTCAAATAAGCTGTCTCAGGACCCACACAATTGAAATAAGCTTAGGAAAACTAAAATGAACTGAAAACTACCAACAATTTACACTGAATAAGCTAATCAAGCAAATAAGCACGTTCAAGATGATATCAGACTCAACAGGCCTGCAGGTAACTTTGGAGGCCAAATCAGCTTATACAACAAGCTGATAAATGCTGATTAAGCCTTGGACTAGCAAGCTGGGGTGTTAGGCTTTCCAAAAGTCCAAGACTCACAAAGTGGGGCCCACAGGTTAGCTTATTAGAAGCTTATGAAAAAGGTTGTGAACCACTGAGAAGCTCAGTGTACACAGATTTGGAACACAGTTAAAGCTTATTGCAGCCCTAGTGAAAGGGCTTGAAATTGAAAAATTAGCTTGTAACTTAGAAGTATGACTGCTTAGCTTCTAAAAGAACCAAAGATCACAGGCACAAGCTCAGTAATGAGCTTTTGATGGGCTTGTGGTTATGCTTACTTACACTGATTGATCAGTGTAATGGATGTATTAGTTGCACAAGTTGAGCAGAAAATAAGCAATCCAACAGCAAATAAAGGCAAATAAGCACTTAAGTCAGGTCACTAGCAACAATGGCTTCACAAAGATCAAAATTACACATTCAAACAAGCACTGATGAAGCTTATGCAAGCTTCTAAAGTTAGCATGCAATCCTGTGCACAGGGGAGGCTCAAACTCAACAGGTCACATATGAGATCATAAATTTATGGGCAAACAAGCTTCAAGATTCAAATTTTTGGCTGATTCAGACTCACAAGCTACCCATAAATACAAATCAACAAGAATTTTCAATCTCCAATCTCTTTTAACCCCTACAATTGACTCATAAAATCAGTCCATTTTGCCAGACATGGTTTTTGACTTTTGCAAATTGTGAACACCTCTTTGATTTTGGTGAAATTATAATGGCTCAAAATGATTAATTGTGATATATAAACATGAAATGAAACTACCTTAAGCTACCCTAACAACTTTTATACTAAAAAGAAGATTATGCACCTAAGAATTTCTAACAGTTGACAAATAGAGTGAGATTGAAGTGGAGTTTGACTTACTTGTTAACAAATGCAGGATTTCATATTCAATGAGACTTATGTGGACCTATTGTGAACTAATGGAACCAAAGGCAACAACAGATTCAAGTTTAAACATGCCATACACAGCAAAGCCAAACACCCTTTTAATGGCAGTGTTGGTGAGATTTATCACAAGTTTTCACAGATTCAGCACATGTAACTGATTTCCATTTTTAAGAATGATGTACTGAGAGTGTTTGAGTACAGAGACACATGTATAATCATCTAAAACTCACACATCTAGAGTATGCAATATTTTCAGTTACTATGCAATTTTCACCCAAATGCTTTCTAAACTACAAACTGGATATATTTAAATCTAACATTGCTAAACATGTTATAATAACTAATTAGGCAGATAAATCACAATTAGGAAAACTTATACAATTGAAAGTTACAAATGGAACAAGAATCTTACAAACTGCCTTCCAGCTTAAACCATTTGTACCACAGTTTCTCACAACACATTCCTAACATTCCCCAAGGAATTCTAAACCAAGGCCATCCCAAATAAACCTTGCTCCTTGCTTTGTCTTTTTTTTTTTTTTTTATATATTCTTGATTTTTCTGATTTCTTTTCTTTTTTTTATATATTTTTTAATAAGCTAAAATTTAAATTGAGGCTTGAATTTATGAAACAACAACTTGAATTAATAATAAGAGAAACACATTACAACTGAGTTCTTTGATTTAGAAATTAAAATTACACTGCTTGAAATAAAAACTAAATTAAAACTAAAAAAAAAACTAACTCTCTCCCCACTGCTTCCTCTTTCTCTTTTATAGCACCCAATTAGGGTTTCTGGATGTACCCTTATCCTTTCCCAACATTAATCTAAGCCATTGATTGGCTAGATTTCAATCTTAGCCGTTGGAGTCTTTTGGCGCCAAAACCAATTTTGGAGTTTTCTTTTGATAATAGGAGCCAGGGGTGTAATCTTGGAGGTTAGTGTTTGTTTGGAGTAGGAGGGGGAAGGTTTGAGTGTTTCAGAGGTGAAACAGGTGTAGGGGTGATGATGGGGAGGGCTTGGCTGGTAGCAGATAGTGGGGGTGGAGGTGATGTGGAGGTTGGTCAAAGGCTGGGGTCAAAGTTTGACCGGGGGTGGAGTAGTATTATACGGGGTGATGGCGTGGGCTGTGTGATGGATTGGGCCTGGGTTAAATGAATGGAGTGGGCTTGGGTTTTCATCATTTGGATTAAAAAGGGAGTGGTATTAGTAGTGGATCCGGTTTGGTTTGTATGAAATTTAACAAGGACCAAATTTGTACTTTTCTGAATTTTGAGGACCCAATTTGTAAATAATCCAAAGTGGTAATAAGGACTATTTTTGACATAGGTGAATAGTACAAGGGTGATTTTTGACATTTTCTATTTTGAAAACTCCTAGGGACCATTTTTGCAAAATTGCAAAGTACAGGGACCAAACATGTAATTTTCTCAAATTTTTTACCCAAGGATCGTTTTTCATAATTTTTGACTTTAGAAAACCTTGGGTTGACTTTTCTTTCATTTTAAACTTCCAGAGACTAGTTTTGTCAATTTTTGAAACTTGAGGGACTGAAACTGCCAATTGTGCAAACTTTGTTCGTTTTTCATTTGTTTTTAAACATTTTGCATCTAAAACATATAAAACACACTTTTGGGATAAATTGTGTATTTTGATGCGTATTTGGGTGTTTTTGGATGTTTTGGCAGTTCAGATACGATAAAAATGATGAGTATTTACACACTCATCAATCCCCCAAACTAAACTATTGCTAGTCCCTAGCAATCTTTTGAGAAAAACTTGATGGATTTTAAACTCTTTACCAAAAGCCATCACTTCTGGAGTAGCCAGGTGTAAGAACTGTGGCACACCTGATAACCGTGTGATTTTGAGCAAACCACAAGCTGTCAACGGATTTGATTAGTCTTTACCAAAAGCCGTTTGCTTCTGGACTAGCCAACTCTTGATGGAATAGTCAACATCTTGGTGAGCTGATTACCAATTATGGTTTTTCCACTGCCTTTACCACAAGCCATAATCTTGCGGGCTAGCCAACTCATTCGCTTTATGGGATATGGGGAGTTGAGGAACCATACAATTTTGGGCAAATTGCAAGCCGTAAATGGATTTGAGTTATCTTTACCAAGATCCGTTTGCTCCTGGATTAGCCAATCCCTTTTGTCGTTTAGACACGGCGGACTGATTACCACAAAAATTTTGAAATAAAGTGAAAATTTTTTGAAAATTTTGGCCAAAAACGGGGGTACTTGAAAATATTTTGCAATAAAATTCGCTAGAATTTCCCCCCCCCCCCCCCCCCCACACTTAGAAATGAATATTGTCCTCAATATTCAAAGTCCCGGCTATTATGCCGACTCTTTGAACATAAAAAGATAATATTCGAATCTAACTGTGGAAATATTGTTTTGTATTTTTCACTTTATTTATCTATACATACAATCACACTTTTTTTTTTTGAAATATATACATATATACATTTTTCAAATAGCGGGGGGGGGGGGGGGGGGGGGGGGGGGTTGGCCATTCCCCCACACTAGGGTGGTAGAAAGTAGAAGGAAATCAGAGATACGGGTGAAAACCCGTATTGTGCTATTGTTTTTGTTCATCGAGTCGCTAGCTTGACTCGATCCCCGAATTCAATTGTCCTTGGGGAAATTTTGGAGATCCGGGACAACCATGGATGGTATGTCCTCTCCAAAGTAGTGTTTCAAACGATGTCCATTCACTTTGAAATTAGGACCGTCATTTTGAGATAATTTGACGGTGCCATAAGGATAAACCTTAGCGATAGTGAATGGACCTGTCCATCGGGTTTTAAGCTTTCCCGAGAAGATCTTGAGTCTAGAGTTGAAAAGAAGAACTCGATCACCAACGTTGAAAATGCGGTTTTTGATTTTTGAGTCGTGTATCTTCTTTGTCTTTTCTTTGTAGATCAAAGAGTTCTCGTAAGCTTGATCACGAAGTTCATTTAATTCATTCAGTTGAACTTTCCTATGATCACCCGCAGTTTTGAGGTCGAAATTGGCATGCTTGAGAGCCCAATAAGCTTTATGCTCAAGCTCGATCGGAAGATGGCATGCTTTCCCGTAAACAAGCTTGTAAGGCATACACCCAATGGGTGTTTTGTAAGCCGTACGGAAAGCCCAAAGTGCATCATCTAATTTGTCCGACCACGATGCACGATTTTCACCTACAGTTCTTTCCAAAATTCTCTTAATTCCTCGATTGGAAACTTCTACTTGTCCACTTGTTTGTGGGTGGTACGCAGTAGAAAGACGGTGAGTTACACCGTACTTTTGCATGACTTTATCAAATTTGTCATTACAGAAGTGCGTACCACGATCACTGACAATAGCATGTGGAGTTCCAGATCGAGCGAAAAGAGCTTTCAAGAATTTTACAACAACTCGGGCATCATTAGTGGGTAAAGCTTTCGCTTCAACCCATTTTGACAAATAGTCAACAGCGACGAGTATATACTTGTTTCCATGAGATGATGGAAATGGCCCCATAAAGTCAATGCCCCATACGTCAAATATTTCACAAACTTGGATTGCATTTTGTGGCATTTCATTCTTTTGTGAAATATTCCCGTGACGTTGACAAGCGTCACAGGATTTGACTAATTCCTGGGCATCCTTGTAAATCGTGGGCCAAAAGAACCGGAGTCAAACACCTTTTTGGCGGTGTAGTTTGGATTGTGATGGCCCCCCGTGGGACCAGCATGGCAAGCCTTAAGAATTTCAGAGGCTTCTTGGCCATAAACACACCGCCGGATGACTTGATCCGCACATATTTTGAACAAGTAGGGGTCGTCCCAGAAGTAATGTTTTACATCTTTGAAGAATTTATTTTTTTGTTGGGACGACATCCCTTTCACCACAAAGTTACCCGCAAGGTAGTTTGCAAAAAGGGCAAACCATGGGGTAACAGAATCTCCACGAAAGGCAACCGCATTGAGTGTCTCGAGAGGGAAGGTTTCATTAATTTCCTTCTTTTCGAAGACATCTTGATGGGGGTTTTCCAATCGGGAGAGATGATCAGCAGCTAGGTTCTCAGCTCCTTTTTTATCACGAATAATGATATCAAATTCCTGTAGGAGGAGAACCCAACAAATAAGCCTCGGCTTTGCATCTTTTTTTGCAAAAAGGTACTTCAAAGCCGAGTGATCCGTATACACTATGCTTTTGGTCAGTATCAAGTATGGCCGGAATTTTTCAAAAGCGTACACCACAGCTAATAATTCTTTTTTGGTGGTGGTGTAATGGCTTTGAGCCTCGGTCATAGTTTTGCTGGCATAGTGTATAGGCTGAAAATGTTTTGTTTTTCGTTGCCCCAAGACTGACCCTATAGCATAATCACTAGCATCACACATGAGCTCGAAGGGCAAGTCCCAATCTGGGGCAACAAGAATTGGTGCCTCGGTAAGCTTTTTCTTTAATGTTTCAAAAGCTTCGATGCACTCGGGGGAAAAGATAAAAGGAGCATCCTTTTCGAGGAGATGGGTCATAGTTCGGGCAATTTTAGAAAAATCTTGAATAAGCCTATGATAGAAACCGGCATGACCCAAAAAGCTCCTAACACCTTTCACGGTTGTGGGATGAGGTAATTTTGCAATGACATCCACTTTGGCTTTGTCAACCTCAATCCCGTTCTTTGAAATTTTATGGCCGAGGACAATGCCCTCTTTGACCATAAAGTGACTCTTCTCCCAATTTAGACATAACTTTGTGTCTTCACAACATTTTAGCATGTCGTCTAAATGGGAGAGGCATGATTGAAACGAATCCCCAATGACCGAAAAATCGTCCATGAAGACCTCCATAGTTTTCCCGATCATGTCGGAAAATATGGACATCATACATCTTTGAAACGTGCCCGGAGCATTACATAAGCCGAATGGCATACGTTTATAAGCAAAAGCTCCATAGGGGCACGTGAACGTGGTCTTTTCCTGATCTTGCAGATCAATGGGAATCTGAAAGTAACCTGAGAAACCATCGAGGAAGCAATAATACTCATTCCCCGCTAATCTCTCGATCATCTGATCCATAAAGGGCAGAGGAAAATGATCCTTACGGGTGGCGTCATTTAACATACGATAGTCAATGCAGACACGCTATCCCGTAACCAAACGAGTTGGGATTAACTCATTCTCCTCATTTGTGACAACAGTAATGCCACCCTTTTTTGGAACACAATGATTTGGGCTGACCCAAGGACTGTCCGAGATAGGTTAAATCAATCCGGCTTCAAGAAGTTTTAAGACTTCTTGTTTGATAACCTCGTGAATTTTTGGATTCACCCTTCTTTGTTGTCGGACTGCAGGTTTGAAGTCGTCCTCCATTAAAATCTTGTGTTTACAAAATTCAGGGTCAATGCCCTTGATGTCGGAGAGACGCCAAGCAATTGCTTGTTTATAAGACTTCAAGACCTTTATGAGAGCAGCCTTTTCCTCAACACTTAAGTCTTTAGCAATTATGGCGGGTAATTTATCATCACCCTCCAGAAAAGCATATTCAAGATGAGGCGGCAAGTCCTTAAGTTCAACCTCGGGGAAGTCATCAGTTTTCTCAACATTTTTGACTTCCTCCAAATGAAGTGTTTGTGGTAGAACAGGAAGAGGAGAGGGATTTTCGTTTAATAATTTTTCAAGCATGAGAATATCCCTCTCGAGGTCAATCTCTTGGTTATCAATTCCATCGGGAATCAAGTCACTTTTGAGAAACGCCTCCATTTCTTCTAAGATGAAGTCACTTCCCTCAAACGGAGTGAGGGGAGGAGAAGAATTGGCTATGATGGGGTGAGAAGACTGAGTGAGGTTTTCACTCGAAGAATCATCAATGAAACCTAAAATCTCTTGAGCATACTCCTCAGCAGCCACATCGATGACATCAATTTGATTCACCGATTCACAGTCATAATCGGAGGAGTATCTCGAAGTTTGATTTAGGTTGAAGGTTATGGCTTCCGTTCCAACACGTAATGTGATCTCATGCTCAAATACATCGATAACAGCTCGCCCAATTCTAAGGAATCCCCTTCCAAGAATGAGAGGGACCCTAGAATCGGCATCAAAGTCAACAATCACAAAATCTGCCGGAAAATGGAACTTCCCCACTTTAACGAATACGTCCTCGGCAATGCCAATGGGACGAGAAATCGAACGATCGGCAAGCTCTAAAGTCATGCACGTGGGAGTAAGTTCGGGTAGAGAGAGTTTCTTCCACACAGAATATGGCATTAGGTTAATGCTGGCACCTAGATCGGCCAAGGCGAAGCATTCAACCATACCCGGGAAAGTACAAGGAAATAGAAATTTCCCGGGGTCTCCAAGCTTTTCAGGAAGCTTTTTCAAAAGAACTGCTAAGCAGTTCTCATTCAGAGGAGTTCTTGCCATCTCAAAGAGTTTTTATTACTCAACAGATTTTTGATTGTCGATGCAAACTTGGGCATCAAGAGAATAGCATCCGCGAAGCTAATGTCAAAGTGCAAATATTGGAAGATTTGGAAAAACTTATCCATTTGGTGATTAGCTTTTTCGCGGAGCTTTTGTTCACTGAGACGTGATGGATAGGGAATAGAAGTTTTGGATTTAGGGTTGTCCACTGGAGTTTCTGGTGGATCAAAGACAACTCCAGGCTTACATCTGGTTTCAGGAATAACCTGAGGTTGGACGTGTGATGTACTTCGTGGGCTAGGAGTTTGCACCTTGTCCTTTGTCACCTCAGGTTCACGATCCACTACCTTTGGAGGAGAGGAAGAAGAGGTAGTAGGAATCGCGGGTTTATCATATGAAGCACCACTTCGTGTTGTGATCGCCTTAGCATCGCCCCTCGGGTTAGCGATCGTGTTGCTCGGTAAAGTAGTACCTAAGCCCGAGGGTCGATCATTTAAAGACTTCTTAATGTCAGAAATCTGGCTGACCAGCAACTTGTTCAACTCTTCTTGGGACTTCATGAATTGTTTCAACAACTCGTCAGATGAAGGCCTGGTTGGAACAATGGCTTGATTCGGATTAGGAATATTTTGAGCTCGATTGTTCGGATTGGGACCTTGATTTTGAAAATTACCCTGATTAGGGTTGTTGTTTCCATGAAAATATCCCGGATTGAAATTACCCTGACTCTGGTTCTGATTAAAGTTTCCTTGATTTTGCTGTTGGAAACCTTGATTTTGGAACCCTTGGTTTTGATTGTGAAAACCATGACCCTGATTGAAGTTACCTTGGTTTTGATAACCTTGGTTCACTCTATTTTGATTTTGGCCACGGTTTTGGACATTTTGGTTTTGATTAAAACCAGGAGGTCCAGGATAATGATGATGAGGACGATAGCTAGGGTCCATAGGAGGGCGATATTGATTGCCTCCTTGATTTTGGGACCCGGCTACAGCATGAGCTTCATATGGAGTACCATCAGTAGCTGTGCAATTGTAGTAGGCATGCGGCCCTCCACAAGTTACACAGACTTCCACTTTTTTAACCTCAGCAGGTGGAGGATGTTGTGGAAATGAAACTTTCTTTGTTTGGGCGAGAACCAAAGCTTGGATCGCTTCAGTGAGCTTGTCAATCTTAGCATCCATGCTAGATTGACTCACAGAAGATGAAGTGGAAGGACCCGCATTGATTTGAGAAACAATCGGTTTGCTTCGTGTAGAGCGGACCTTAGACTTGTTTTCTATGATTTGCAAAGCTTCTTTTGTGGTTCTACTCAAAAAGTTACCTCCCGTGGAGGCATTGAGAGAATCCTGATCAGCTTGGCTCACGCCATTGTAAAAATTATCGAGTTGCATCAACTCAGAGAAACCATGATGTGGACACTTGCGAAGTAATTCTTTGAAACGATCCCACGCTTCACCAAAAGATTCATCATATTTTTGAGTGAACTTGGTGATTTCGTTCTTAAGACTCATGGTCTTGGAAGGTGGGAAGAATTCATTCACAAACTTTTTGACAAGATCTTCCCATGTCTCAATAGATCGAGGAGGTTGTTTTTCAAGCCAAATACGGGCTTGTCCCTCCAAGGAGAATAGGAAGAGAAGAAATTTTATTGCTTCACAGGGGACATTCTTGTATTTGATGGTCGAAGTGATTTTATTGAACCATCGAATATGAGCATGAGGATCGTCCCTCTCAAAACCGTAGAATTGACTTGAGGTTACAAGATTAAGTAACCCGGTTTTGAGCTCAAAGCTATCAGCCACGATGGCTGGAACAACAATGGCATCTCCGTAACCCTCAATGGGTGCTTGGAGAAGCTCACACATGGGGCGGTCTTCCGCCATGGTGACAGTGGGTGTGGCAACAGTACAGATCTCAGATCCGACTGTTGGTGCTGAACGTCGAACGAGGTCTTCTAGGTTTTCGTACAAGCTCACGTAATGGGCTAGTAGACCTAGAAGAACGAGTGCGCATGCACTAGGAACAAAAACCAATCAAAACAAAATCGAGGAAAATCAACAGTGAACTTAAACCAATAATCACGAGTGAATGGCTTCTTTAAGAAAGGTACACCACTCACAAGGATACAAAGGCAAGTTTTTATCTTTTGTTTGGGAACTTATTATGTTCACACCCCCAGTAGGTAGGTGTTCTGTCTTGGTTTGCGACGGTTGGTTTTTATGTATTATTATTATTCACAAGAAAAGACGGATGTTTTTGGGTTTTGTGTATGGGTTTAAAAACTTTTGGACAATATTTTTGGTATCGTCTCGTAATCTAAAATCGTTTCTTTTTAAGAATCACCTTAAAAGATAACCGAATCAGAAAACGTTACGATCTGTTTTGTTGTTTTTTAAGTTTTTTGGTGTTTTAACACTTTTGGAAAAGTGTTAATGACTTTTTTGTTTTATGATTAAGATTTACAAAAAGTTGGTGGGTTTATACAGTGACGAATGAAAAACCACTAATCTCTAAGAAACGTTTGATTACGCAGCTACCTCCCCAGCAGCGGCGCCAAATTTTGATTGGTCCTAAACGGTCAACTGAGTTTCCCAGGTCATGGTAAACCAAGTCAAACTTCTAAAACCAACTAACCAAGGAGTACAGTGTATTCCAGGGTCGTTATGTCCTAGCGAGGTAAGCAATTGTATTAAAAAAAAAAAAAAAAACGTTTTAAGTGATCGGGTGATTTAACAGAAGGATCAGGAATTTGGTTATTGTGATTAAACTACGAGGTTATGATTGAGAATAGCTTGGAAACACTATTGGAACAATTACTGATGATCAGATTATCTAGAAACGTAAGTTAACCTAAAAACGCGCGTTTGAATTAAAAATAACGCGAACGCGCAAAATGAAAAGTGAAACGTGAGCAAATAAAGTCCCACGAACGTGAAAATTATATTTTTATAATCCTATTGAATTAAGAAAATTTTTAGAAAAAGAAAAATAATTTTTACACTATTCAATTAATTACTATTAATTAATCACTAATTTCTAACTACTTTTTAATTAACTAAATTAAACTAATTATTAATTAATTATGAAAATTAACTAGAAAAATGAAAATTAAATTTAGAAAAATCTAAAATATTATAAAACTAATTTTAAAACAGAAAACCTAATTTTTCTACTTTTTAATTATTTATTATTAATTAAAACTAATTATTTAATTAATTTAAACTAAAATTAATTATAAAAAATACTAAATGAACAAGGAAAAATCTGAAAAAATTCCTAAAATTCTTTTAACTAAAAAGGAACCTGAGAAAAATTTAAAAATGGAAAGTGCTTATAAATAAGCAAAAAATAAGCCAAAATGGCTTAAATAGAAGCTATCACTTAACTTATTTTTGACTTTTTCCAAATTTTCTTTTACAAAACTGTTTAACTACTTAAAATAAGAGAGTTTTATGAAGGGACTCAAGCTTAAGCTCAGAAATAAGCAGTATGCACTCAAATAAGCCAAACAGTTGGCTTATAAGCTTGATTTTGAGGTGATAAGCTCAAATAAGCTGTCCCAGGACCCACACAATTGAAATAAGCTTAGGAAAACTAAAATGAACTGAAAACTACCAACAATTTACACTGAATAAGCTAATCAAGCAAATAAGCACGTTCAAGATGATATCAGACTCAACAGGCCTGCAGGTAACTTTGGAGGCCAAATCAGCTTATACAATAAGCTGATTAAGCCTTGGACTAGCAAGCTGGGGTGTTAGGCTTTCCAAAAGTCCAAGACTCACAAAGTGGGGCCCACAGGTTAGCTTATTAGAAGCTTATGAAAAAGGCTGTGAACCACTGAGAAGCTCAGTGTACACAGATTTGGAACACAGTTAAAGCTTATTGCAGCCCTAGTGAAAGGGCTTGAAATTGAAAAATTAGCTTGTAACTTAGAAGTATGACTGCTTAGCTTCTAAAAGAACCAAAGATCACAGGCACAAGCTCAGTAATGAGCTTTTGATGGGCTTGTGGTTATGCTTACTTACACTGATTGATCAGTGTAATGGATGTATTAGTTGCACAAGTTGAGCAGAAAATAAGCAATCCAACAGCAAATAAAGGCAAATAAGCACTTAAGTCAGGTCACTAGCAACAATGGCTTCACAAAGATCAAAATTACACATTCAAACAAGCACTGATCAAGCTTATGCAAGCTTCTAAAGTTAGCATGCAATCCTGTGCACAGGGGAGGCTCAAACTCAACAGGTCACATATGAGATCATAAATTTATGGGCAAACAAGCTTCAAGATTCAAATTTTTGGCTGATTCAGACTCACAAGCTACCCATAAATACAAATCAACAAGAATTTTCAATCTCCAATCTCTTTTAACCCCTACAATTGACTCATAAAATCAGTCCATTTTGACAGACCTAGTTTTTGACTTTTGAAAATTGTGAACACCTCTTTGACTTTGGTGAAATTATAATGGCTCAAAATGATTAATTGTGATATATAAACATGAAATGAAACTACCTTAAGCTACCCTAACAACTTTTATACTAAAAAGAAGATTATGCACCTAAGAATTTCTAACAGTTGACAAAAAGAGTGAGATTGAAGTGGAGTTTGACTTACTTGTTAACGAATGCAGGATTTCATACTCAATGAGACTTATGTGGACCTATTGTGAACTAATGGAACCAAAGGCAACAAAAGTTTCAAGTTTAAACATGCCATACACAGCAAAGCTAAACACCCTTTTAATGGCAGTGTTGGTGAGATTTATCACAAGTTTTCACAGATTCAGCACATGTAACTGGTTTCCATTTTTAAGAATGATGTACTGAGAGTGTTTGAGTACAGAGACACATGTATAATCATCTAAAACTCACACATCTAGAGTATGCAATATTTTCAGTTACTATGCAATTTTCACCCAAATGCTTTCTAAACTACAAACTGGATATATTTAAATCTAACATTGCTAAACATGTTATAATAACTAATTAGGCAGATAAATCACAATTAGGAAAACTTATACAATTGAAAGTTACAAATGGAACAAGAATCTTACAAACTGCCTTCCAGCTTAAACCATTTGTACCACAGTTTCTCATAACACATTCCTAACATTCCCCAAGGAATTCTAAACCAAGGCCATCCCAAATAAACCTTGCTCCTTGCTTTGTCTTCTTTTTTTTTCTTTTTTTTATTCTTGATTTTTCTGATTTCTTTTCTTTTTTTTATATATTTTTGAATAAGCTGAAATTTAAATTGAGGCTTGAATTTATGAAAGAACAACTTGAATTAATAATAAGAGAAACACATTACAACTGAGTTCTTTGATTTAGAAATTAAAATTACACTGCTTGAAATAAAAACTAAACTAAAACTAAAAAAAACTAACTCTCTCCCCACTGCTTCCTCTTTCTCTTTTATAGCACCCAATTAGGGTTTCTGGATGTACCCTTGTCCTTTCCCAACATTAATCTAAGCCATTGATTGGCTAGATTTCAATCTTAGCCGTTGGAGTCTTTTGGCGCCAAAACCAATTTTGGAGTTTTCTTTTGATAATATGAGCCAAGGGTGTAATCTTGGAGGATAGTGTTTGTTTGGAGTAGGAGGGGGAAGGTTTGAGTGTTTCAGAGGTGAAACAGGTGTAGGGGTGATGATGGGGAGGGCTTGGCTGGTAGCAGATAGTGGGGGTGGAGGTGATGTGGAGGTTGGTCAAAGGCTGGGGTCAAAGTTTGACCGAGGGTGGAGTAGTATTATACGGGGTGATGGTGTGGGCTGTGTGATGGATTGGGCCTGGGTTAAATGAATGGAGTGGGCTTGGGTTTTTATAATTTGGATTAAAAAGGGAGTGGTATTAGTAGTGGATCCGGTTTGGTTTGTATGAAATTTAACAAGGACCAAATTTGTACTTTTCTGAATTTTGAGGACCCAATTTGTAAATAATCCAAAGTGGTAATAAGGACTATTTTTGACATAGGTGAATAGTACAAGGGTGATTTTTGACATTTTCTATTTTGAAAACTCCCAAGGACCATTTTTGCCAAATTGCAAAGTACAGGGACCAAACATGTAATTTTCTCAAACTTTTTACCCAAGGATCGTTTTTCATAATTTTTGACTTTAGAAAACCTAGGGTTGACTTTTCTTTCATTTTAAACTTCTAGGGACTTGTTTTGTCAATTTTTGAAACTTGAGGGACTGAAACTGCCAATTGTGCAAACTTTGTTCGTTTTTTATTTGTTTTATACATTTTGCATCTAAAACATATAAAACACACTTTTGGGATAAATTGTGTATTTTGATGCGTATTTGGGTGTTTTTGGATGTTTTGGCAGTTCAGATACGATAAAAATGATGAGTATTTACACACTCATCAGTCAGTGATGGCAAGTGTTGGTTGTACTGAAGAAGAAGTAGATGATCCCTTGAAGGCTTGAAAATTTTCAGTCATCATAGACTTGATCTCCTGAGTAGCTGAATGATGGACACCCTGGAGTCAAGTGTAGCTTATGCATGTTCAAGAGCTGTCATCCTGGATCCCAAGGTCCATGCCAGAGAAGTAGACCTTTGGGACTGAGCTGTCACTGATTCTTCCATTTTGATGAAGGAAGATTTGAGAGACTCCACAGTAGTGGTGAGACCCTGAAGATTAGAACCCTTCAACAAGTCAAGTAACTCAGTGAGGGCCACTGAGTTTACCTGATACGTCTCAAATGCCTGAAGTAGCTTCCTGGTGAGTTCAGGATCATCCTTGACTGATTCTTGAACCGACTAAAACCCTACATTCAGTTGGTTGAGGGTTATCAAAATCTGATTCAGGCGAGTGATCATTTGTGTCAGGGAGAGGTTAACTGAGGCATGTTGTTCCCTGACATCTTCATCGAAGTCTTCGACAGCATCTTTGAGATTATGATAGTGAACCGCCTGTTCAGTGTGCATGTCAAAGACCTCATCAGTGATCCCCCTGTACAAAATGTTAGTAATTTTTTTGATGAATTTGGTGAAGGTTTTCACAGTGAGGAGCCTGATCATCTCCTGAGGACTCTTGCTCGGAATGTGTGTCAGCATCGTCATGGTTAGAAGATTGAGGAGACTGAGGAATTGGTTCAGGGACTGTCTCCTCAAACTCCATGTCATCTCCGGCCTTGAAAACTTCCTCATCACTGTTGAATTCATCATGAGAGTACAAAACTGCCTGAGCTTCAGCTAGGGACTAAATCTGCAAAGTAAGGTTATCCGTCTCCTCTTTATAAGAAGACTTGCCTTCGTTTTGGCCAGGTCCTGACCCCTCAAATCCGGTAGATTGGGTTTTATCTACCTGGTCCTCAGGGTCAGTTCCCGAGTTATGCGCACCTTCGGGGGTGGTTGTGGGTTACATATCAGTGGGCGGTATGTGTCCCTCTGAATCTTTGTCCCCCGTGACCCCTTCAGGCACTGATGGGTGTTTCTCAGTACCATCACTAGGAGCCGTGAATGTTGTGTCCCTATCAGCGGGTTGTATGTTTCCCTCTGAATCTTTGGGATGAATTTTTGTGCCCTCAGACAAAAGCTTTGATTAGCGAATGTCCTCATCAGGTACCTGAGTGGTTATGCCCCCCTTTCCAACAGGCTTGTGCTGGCCTGTCAAAGATTTAGGGGCGAGAACTCCCTGTTGCTTGGGTTGTGATTTACCCGAGCCTTTGGCAGGATGTGAATATTTGTGGGTCCCCGTCTCAGTGGAGTAGTGCTGCCCCACCGAGGGTATAGGACCTGATACTCTGGTTGTGATTTGCCAGAGTCTTTAGCAGGATGTGAAGGTTTAGTTGGTTCCGACCCTACTGACTTGTTTATGCCAGCAGGGCCTTTGAGAACGGGTTTGCCCGAGGACACTGAGTGTGATGTCTAAGTGCCCTCCGTTGGCCTTTGTTTTGTGGGCAAAGATTAGCTAATGATCCTCATGGTGTCAGCAGTCAGGGTCTGTTGTTGTTGCCCCCTATTGTCAGGCTTAGGGGCAGAGGTCTCAGTGGCGAGTGGCTTGGGTTGAGCCACCTTCCTAGACTCCTGTCCCTTCTTCCTCTTCACCTTTTTGGTGGGAGAGGGAATTGGTGAAACAATATTGTCACCCTGGATAGCAGTCAGCATATATGTGGTCAGGGCGACAGGTGTTACCTCATTAGGGTCACGTGAGTAGTTTGCCTTATGTAAGACATCAGGTTCAAAGCCAACACTATCAGGCTTGATATACTCAGACCCTAGTAGGTCATTCAGGGCACAGGAAATGAATCTAGGGTAAGACATGTGTTTTTGCCTAGACTTCCCACCTAATTTGCCTATGAGGTCCCTGAAGATAATTTCTCCAAGGTCAATCTTTTTACCCTCAATGAGATAGTACACTATCATTGATTGAGTAGTGTTTAGTTGCTCAGTTGAGGATTTATTCCCCCCAAGGACCTGAATTACAAATGTCATCAGGATCCTCCAAGGGGCAGGGAACCATGTTTTGATGATGGGGACTTTGTTCAGTAGGGCCCCTGGAGTAACATCAGGATGATGTTTATCATAGGGCCCTAGTTCTAAGAGGAGTTGTTTAACTTCCTCTTCAGTAGGTGGGGCTACAAAAGTCTCAGTGTAGTCAAGGCCAGTGGCTTTGACAAAGGTTTTGTAGTCAAGAGTAAGGGACTTAGTCCCATTCTTCACTGAGAACTTGATTTTGGCCTCCTTTGGCGCATTAGGGTTTTCAACCACCGCTGTGCACCAAAATTCCCTCAAGTAGTCATGGTAGATGACTGAGGGGGTCTTTGTGAATGTGGTGGTAAGAAAACAGTTTTGTAGGAACTTCACCACATCCCTGTATTCAGGGAACCCTTCAGGGTAGGCAAAGTTCCCCACCACATTGTTTTTGGTGAGGTCTACGCTTTCCATTTGGAATTCCACATTGGGTGCATATTTTATGACCTTTGAAGATGCCATTTTAGTTTGATAAAAAGGTCTGGTTTTGAATAATGAAGAAGCATACACAGATTTTGAAAGCAAAAAGGATTCTTGAAATAATTTTGCAAGAGTTTTGTTAAGATTTTTTAAAGCGTGTGTGTGTTCTTCTTTGTGGGGGTATTTATAGGGTGGGAATTAGGGTAGTGATGTTGTGGATACCAAAGGTTTAAATTATTCAACCGAAACGGCATAATAATGTTGGTTTGATATCCGCATTAAATATCACGATTCCCATTACCCCTATTTTCTCTCACATCATGGGTGAACAGTTGTGAGGCTCTGCAAATAATGCAATTTTGCAGAGAAAAAATCATCACAACTTTTTTGTGTGAGGAAGCATTTAATGCTCAGTGGTGTTTGGTGAGAGGGATGTGAGGGCCCAAGGAGTGGATGTCAGTTGTGTAAGTGACATATATTCCTATATTTAATAGGATTCAGTTACCTACCTGGGACATTAACTAACTAAGTACTTAGAGCATTTAGTTAGGGTATTCAATGCCATTTTTGATCCTGAGCCCCCTGAATGAATTTTCATTAAAAAAATGAGTTTTCAGGAAGGGTGAGATCAGGGACCTAGAGAATTTACATCAGGTTGGAACACTTTTGATCAGTTTCCTGATTCTATGTCCAACATGCCCAATTCAGCTTTCAATCTTGTGAAAGTGGGTTCTTCCAAGGGTTTTGTGAATATATCAGCTAGCTGATATTCAGTAGCGATGAAATGTAGTTCAATTTCTCCATTAGTGATGTGGTCCCTGATGAAGTGGTATCTGATGTCAATGTGTTTGGTTCTTTGATGAAGTACTGGATTGTTTGAGATGGCTATGGCACTTGTATTATCACAAAAGATAGGTACCATCTTATACTGAATGCCATAGTCACTCAGTTGGTTCTTCATCCATAGTACATTTGCACAACATCCTGCAGCAGCCATATATTCAGCTTCAGCTGAGGACATGGCCACTGACTGTTGTTTCTTTATACTCCAACACACAAGTTTACCACCAAGAAATTGGCAGGATCCTGAAGTACTTTTCCTATCCATATTACATCCTGCATAGTCAGAGTCAGTGTACCCTTTGAGATCAAATCCTGAACATTTTGGGTAATACAAACCAAGGTTTGGAGTACCCTTCAGGTACCTGATGATTCTCTTGACAGCAGTGAGATGTGATTCTTTAGGGTCAGCCTGGTATCTTGCACACAGGCAGACTGAATATTGGATATCAGGCCTTGAGGCAAGTAAGTACATCAGGGAGCCAATCATTCCTCTGTATTGGGTTTGATTCACTGACTTTCCAGTGAGATCAGGGCCAAGGTTATTTGGAGGAACCATTGGAGTCTTTACTGAGGAGCAGTCAGTGAGCTCATACTTCTTTAGTAGGTTCCTGAGGTATTTTTCTTGGCAAATGGATATTGTAACACCCCGAAAATCGAACTGAAACAGCGGAAGACTTAATGGGGTATTACTTCATAGATACATTACCATAATCATAGAAAACGACACAAAAGAATCGTTTTGAGAAAATTTGTTATCATTCATCATTATAAAATCAGAGTAGCCACAACAGTTTCAATAAATTTAGAAATACATAATAAAAAGGTCTTGAATAAAAGTGAGTGATAACATTTTTAAGTGAAATCCAAAGGGTGCCCTGATCCATTCCGTGCCATAGATGCTAATTAGTTACCTGAGATAAAACATGCTAAAAGGGTCAACACAAAGGTTGAGTGAATCCACAGTGTTTAAATAGTAATAGTTTGAACACAAGTCAAATAGTTGTAAAATAGTAACATCGTTACATAAGATATTGCACTAAGCCTCATGACACGCAAACCTTAACATTGTTATGCTGCCATAAGAGATATATAAAATCTTATGGGATAAATGCCTGCACATAATAATATGATTCAGGTAATAGGGCCCTCGGGTAATTAGGAGTTTGCCAGTTTCCTAAGTTATTCGAATATAGTGCATTCGGTTACCATTCCAGGCTAACTTCAAATGGGGCGTCAACTGCCAATAGATCTATTCACTATATTTGCGTTCACTCGCAAGTGATTAATGGTTCATGATATGAGGGACTTTTGGCAATAGCGGTAACTTAGGCAATATCAATCAGGATAGCATACAGAAAAATACTTGTGTTCAGATTTATAGCATGTATCTCCCCACGGGATTTGAAAACATAGTAAAAGTGGGACTATGAACTCACCTCAGCAATAGTAGCAGGAATGTAATAGTGTCAAATGGTATGTGGTAGCTCCGACGCGTGACCTAGATTAGTATGGCATGATTTAGTTCATAGTTTATGTTTAAGACTCAACGATGTTTAATTAAACTTAAAAGTTTTAAAGTGTTACGTTATTGTTGCTTGTGTGGCAGCATTTAAGTTTGAAAATAGTTTTCTAAAAGTGTATAAGTATTGGCTCATGGAAGTGTAGTAGTATATACACAGGAAATAGTAAAATATTACGGGCTAATAACCCTTGGTTTGAAAATGACCGAAAGATGAAGTACAGGAAAATAATGGCAATGGGTGTTGGACGTTGGCGGAATTAATGATATTGGCGTTAGATGTATATATATTTTAACTTATCGTAGGCATAAAATATTTGTTACTATTATAAATAATATGTAATTAAGTGATGATTTTTATTAAACTTTTCATATTTAAACAAGCTAATAAAAGTATATATTTCCAAAAGTGTAAGTTTGTTTAAAATGGTGCACTTAGTTTGTCTATTAAATAGTTTTGTCAGAAATAAATCATGAGTATGATTTCAAAGTAGGTTGTAATTTATATTTCCATTAGCTTAGCTTATACGTTAGTTCAATGGTGTAAAAATACTGTTGATTACAAGTTTTTAAAATAAGTCGCGTTTAAGAAAAAAAAAATATAAGTTGACACCTATATTTAGTATAATCTTTAATAGAATTGAGCTTATAGTTTTATATTTGGTTTCCATATAATGACTATGATTAAATGAGTGTGAGTCGATTGAGTCGCGGAGTAACAATAAGAAGTTGAAGAAGTAATCGGGTTCGTATAATTTATAATAAGTTTATAAAACATGTTTAGTAGATTTAAAGTATGTCGAATATTATTGTCGAGTGTAAATGAGTCGAGAGTCAAGTCGTGGAATAATCATAAGTTGAAATACCGGAGACGACTAGGCGAATGTGGAACGATGAGTATGCAGGACCGTGACTCGAACGCACCCATAAGGAATGGGTTCTGGCCCAGTTTTGAAAAAAATCATAGAACCTACGACCCAAGTCTAGACTGAACTCAAATTTATCAAAACAGTTCACTTGTTCATAAGTATTTTCAAAACCCAAAACAATGCAACTTGCTGAGTTACTTGGGACAGTATTTTGAGTGGAAAAAGGGGTGACCAAAAGGTATCCATTGTTGGTTCTCGACAACATCAGGTGAATTACAAAAATAACCATAAACCAACATTCTTGTCTTTATACCATTTACCCATCTTAGTACCAAATAAACATCATTCTAGTGTCGAGTTGTCGAGCCGAGGTGTGACACAAAAACAAGACCACCCTTGTGGTTTTCCTTTAAACCGTGACTATGACCATGACCACACGAGAAATCTCTACGCAAAGATCATATCAACAATACGTTTTGACCTGGACTGAAAATCAAGGACTTAGGCTATTTTGAACACACAACGTCACAAGACCCAAAAAGAATGAAACTATCATACACGAGCCACGACAATTTGGGTTTTGACTGTAATAGAACGCGAGATTTACACGAGTTTAATGCAAATGAGTAAGCCAAAACAAGCTCTCTATATGACATAATAAGCCATTAAGCAAAGTAATAAGCACTTTTATGAGCCAACACCTTAATCTCTATTTTTCCTTTGTTGAGTATTATGTTTATGAATATGTTGTAAATCTTTAGTCACCACACAGAATCAATAACGAGCAAGAAATAAACCAACTATAAATCATTCACGGACTTTTATAAATCGATCAATCGGTGTAAAAGGAAAATCTCAACAAGATCATAGAAACACAGAAACGTATGTATATTCGAATGGAAACAAACAACAACGAAGCAAATTTAAAAACCTTACAACAATAGAAGTCGATTAACAAGGAATTCAAATAAAACTCGAATACTCGAATCCGAACTGGCTAAGCAACTCCACCACAGCTTCTCTCTCGAATATTTGATTTGTTGTGATTTGTTTGAGTGGTGGGTTTTGGGTTGTGAGTCGAGCAGATAATAAAGGTTAATAAGAGGGAGGTTTGGTCCTCCTCAACCTCGTTGACAGTCGGTTTGCAGCCCAAAAGAGGTATCACCTCATCACCGCCTAGTCACCTTTTTGGATCTTGTGTTGACTCTGAACCACGACAAAGAAGATGGAATCCCACCTGAGGCGCTTGAGGACCAATCTGAACTTCACAGCGTCTGCTTTGCTGGGTTTAAGTGGGGATGGTGATGACGTTGGGAAGAAGACTAACAGGTCTGATCTCATCTTGTCGCTTTGGTTATATCGTTAGGAAGGAGCAGATAAAATAGGCGTGAGGTGTGTGAGAAAGAGGTAATGGTGGGGAAAGTGATAAGAAGTTGGGGATAAGAAGGGTGTCGGTTTGTCAGGGTCAGCACAAGGACGATTTTTTTGTTATCGTTTTATTATTATTTTTATGTATTATTATTATTATTATTATTATTATTATTATTATTATTATTATTATTATTATTATTATTATTATTATTATTATTATTATTATTATTATTATTATTATTATTATTATTATGTATTTTAATTATTTGTATTATTTGTTTTAGATTTTTATTTTAAAGAGTGTAAAAATAAAAGGTAAAAGTGAGATGTGATAAATACTTTGGACTTTGTAGTGCTTGAGCGGGAATAAACGAATCCCGTGTTTTATTGAGCCCTCGTATTTAGTTATTCCTATGTCATACTATCACGGTGTCGGTACGCGTGCGGTTTTAGTAAAAGTGAAATGTGAGTTTGCCACAAGATTTGTTTGACAAACTCTTCGTCATTGCTTTATAGTATAATGAAAGCAAAAATTTAAATAGGAGAATAAGTGAAACAACTGAACGATCTCATAAAAAAAATAATTTTTTTTTCAGTCTTACAGGAAATAAATAACTTGAAATTTTTGGGTTATTACAGATATTCCTTTTTCAGTTTGTTTAATTTGGAGTCCAAGAAAGTATGTGAGTTCACCCATCATGCTCATTTCAAACTTTGTGGTCATCAGTTTCTCAAACTGTTTGCAAAGTTTGTAACTTGTTGAGCCAAAGATGATGTCATCAACATATACTTGGACAAGAATGACATCACTCTTTGTTCTGTAGATGAACAGTGTGTTGTCAATCTTTCCTCTGACAAACTTGTTTTGGATCAGGAAGGCTGAAAGAGTTTCATACCATGCCCTGGGTGCTTGTTTCAGTCCATAAAGGGCTTTGTTAAGCTTGTAGACATGGTTGGGGTATTCACTACTTTAGAAACCAGGAGGCTGTTGCACATAAACATCTTCTTTGATGTTACCATTCAGGAATGCACTTTTAACATCCATTTGGTAAACTTTAAAGTTCATGTAAGTTGCATAGGCAAGGAAGATCCTGGTGGCTTCCATTCTAGCAACTGGTGCAAAGGTTTCCTCATAGTCTATACCTTCCTGTTGATTATATCCTTTGGCAACCAGTCCTGCTTTGTTTTTTATGACTGTGTCATTCTCATCGGTCTTATTTTTAAAGACCCATTTCATACCAATGATTAAAACACCCTGGGGGCATTCAACAAGGGTCATGACATCATTTCTGTCAAATTGTTCCAATTCATCTCTCATGGCCTGAACCCAACTTTCATAAGTCAAGGCTTCCTTGACATTTTTAGGCTCAATCTCTGAGAGATAGTCAGCATAAAGACATATATTGGCTGTGGCGGCCTTGAGTTTAGCAGCCTTGCTTCTTGTGAGCATGCCTTCAGTGGGTTCACCAATGATGTTCACAAGCTCAATGATTTTGGATCTAGTCCAGCTATCCTGAGGTTTGGGATAGGAATTTGAGCTTGAAGGAGCCTGATTAGGTTCAGACTCAGGAACATGAGGTAACTCATCACTATGTGCTTCAGTGACATTTGTAGGAACAATTTGCTCTGAGGGTTCCTGAACAATTTGTTCAGTAGTTTCAGTCTCATTTGAGACATGTTGAGTTTTAATGAATTCACTGATAGGTGGTTGGGGTAGGTTGTGAGGGATGATGTAATAGGAGACGTCAGCATCAGCTTGGTATTGGGTTGTGGGATTGTTCTCAGGATGATACTCATCAGGAGGATACCTTGATGAGTCATCAATACCAATTTCTTCTACTGAGGAATTTGAGAACCTGATGGATTCAGTGCTCTCATCAACGGTAATGTGATAAGTTTCCTCAATTTGTTGTCTCCTTGTGTTGAACACCTTGAAGGCTTTAGAAACCAGGGAATATCCCAGGAAGTATCCATCATCAGCTTTGGCATCAAATTTACCCAAGTGATCCTTGTGATTATATATAAACACAGGACATCCAAATACAGGAAAGTAGCTGATGTCAGGAATCCTTCCTTTGAATATCTCATAAGGGGTCTTATTGTGCCTTTTCACAATGATTGACCTATTTTGATTGTAGCAGGCTGTTTTGACTGCCTCAGTCCAAAAATGTTTTGAGAGGACTGAGCCATTTAACATTGTTCTTGCTGCCTCAATGAGTGTTCTATTTCTCCTTTCAGCTACTCCATTTTGTTCAGGAGTATAGGGAGAAGTGAAATTTTGAGAAATTCCTTTCTCATCACAAAAACACTCAAGGTCTTGGTTTTTGAATTCAGTGCCATTGTCAGTCCTGATCTGTTTAACTTTGACATCATTTTGATTTTCAATGTTCCTGACAAATGACATGATGGTTTCAGCTGCCTGACTCTTTTTGGTCAGGAAGTAAACCCAAGTATATCTTGAGTATTCATCCACTATGACCAGAGTATACTTCTCATGGTGAATGGACATTGGACTGACAGGTCCAAAACGGTCCATATGAAGAAGATGTAGGCAGCTTTTTATGGAAAAGGTTTGTTTGGTTTTGAATGATGCCCTATGGTGTTTTCCTTTTTCACAAGCAGAACAAGGCTTGTCTTTGGTATACACCAGGGATGGAAGGCCCAGAACTTTGTTCTGTTTGGCCAGGTTGTTGATGCTCTTGAAGTTGAGATGAGAGAGTCTCCTATGCCATAGCCAGTTGATTGTCTCACTTACCTTTCAGAATAGAAAAGTCCCATTCTGAGTCAGGGATGACATGTCAAGGACATATACATCATCTCTCCTAGGGGCAATCAACACAACTTCCTTATTGGTATTAAAGATGGTCCCTCTCTTGTCATCAAACTGAACTATGTATTTGGCATCACATAGTTGGGAAACACTTATCAGGTTGTACTTGAGACCATTAACATAAGCTATTCTTGTAAAAACTATACCATTGCAATTTACTGAACCATAACCTTCAGTGGGAGCTGATGAGTTATCACCAAATACTACTTTGGGTCCTGGTTCTTCCACATATTTGTGCAGAAAACTTTTCACACCAGTCATACTTCTGGAGCATCCACTGTCTAGATGCCAAGTAGGATCCTTGATGTGTTTCTGCACAAATAGTAAACTGGGTTAGTTTTTCTTTTTGACCCACTTTCTAGTGGGCTTAGTCCTCAGGGACTTTTTGAACCCAGTTAATGAATCATGGTCTGAAGTTGTGTGACCTGAGCTTCTACATGCTTTACATTTTGTGGAGGTTGATGCCTCAGGTGACTGAGAAGTGTTGGTCTGGTTTTTCCTTCTGGACTGAATAACTTTGTCATGTCCCCTGGTTTCATGGGAGGGATCTCCACAGATGTCACAGCAATTTTTCATCATACAATCATTAGGAAGATGATCATTGAAACCACAGTGAGGACATGGCGAGAAAGGCTTAGCCTTCAGTCTTTGTTTGGAAGGTGTGGCATACTAATAGCGTTGGTTTTTGTATAGACCTCTTGCTTTTAGAGAAGCAGTGTGGGGGCTGTGATCACAAGTTCTGTGGTCCTCTTGTTTGCATATCATACAAAACAGGACTCTGTAGCATTTATCAGTGTTGTGATTTGGATAATTGCACAGTTCACATCTCCCTGAGGGTCTGGGTGTGGTTTTTGGTTTGGAAGAACCTGAGGATACTGAGGGCTTAGTAGATTTTGAGTCAGAGTTTTTCTCAATAGACTCAATTTTCTCACTCAGCATCCTGACAAGTTCAGCAAGCTGATCAACCTTTGAATCAGTGCTTTCATGCTTCACTTCAGTAGGTACTTACGGTTTTTGGTGTTCAGTGGGTGCAGTAGTAGGTCATTTCAGTATAGTCTTTCCTAAACCTGATTTCTCTTTGGGAGAATGTGGTTGATAGACTAATGGTGCAAGGTCAGAATTGGGTTCAGCTCCCTGAAGATGTTTCAATGGAGGGAGTGGTGAATCAGACTTAGACTCAGTGATGGACTTAGTAGGACTAAGTTCATCAGTGACTCCTAGCAGCTCCTTGATAGCCTGACTTTCGGGCTCCAGGATTCTTCCAGTATTAAAATTTGGCATTTTACTGTCAAGATTGTTTCTTTCAATCCAATCACTGGGTTTAGGAGCAAGTTCTTTGCTAGAGAGTATGTTAGTTGACAGAAAAGTTGTTGAATGACTACTCTCCCCAGAAACTTCAGTGAGTTGATCATCACCCAAACCAGCCTTATTGGAGCTGGGTGTGAGACTCAGTGTTTCATAAAGTTTGGGGTTTTCTGAGTCCATTTCCAAATAGTTTCCTTTTCTTTCTTAAGTTCTTCCTGAAGAGCTTGATTTTGTTTTACTAGTTCAGAGTTTTGAATTTGAAGTGTAACACTTTCAAGCTTGGCTTGTTTTAAAGCAAGTAGTTCATCTCTACTATGATTTAATTCAAAACTCAGTTTGTTAAATTTTGAAAACAAGTTAAGTCTTTGCTCTTCAACATACTTAAGATCAACATTAATATAATCTAAGTAAGATTTCCAATCATCATCATCATCTATAGAAAGTAAAAGGTTTACCTTCCTCATAGTGAAGTTAACCCATTCACCATTTCTTGCATGACTCTTCCCCACAGCCAGCTTGTTGTCATCTGATAGGGCCATTAGGGCACTGATGTGAACTTCATCATCATCAGAGGACACTTTAACCTCATCCCAGTCATATGTTTCAGCAACAAGCCCTTTGTTCTTGGCTTGAGAAGGCTTTGGAGCCTGAGGAGGCTGAAAGACTGTTGAGGATGATTCAAGAAGGGAAAGTTTAGCTTTTGCCTTTCTGTACTTGGCTTCAAAGTCAATTTGAGGGACTTTTTCAAATCTTTGACTAGACTGAAGCATTTTTTGTTGAAATTTGTTGGGGCCTGAAAAAGAGTTATTTCCTGAAAATTTGAAAGATGGTTCTGAGGTTGTTTTTGAAAAACAATCTTTAGCAAAATGGCCCATTTTGCCACATTTAAAACATTTAGTGTTATCATTTGCTTTTGAAGGGAATTTGTTTTTCTTAAAAAACCTTTTTGAATTAGCAAGGAGTGCTCTTTCATGAAATTCAATTTGAAGATCATTTAGGTACTCCTCACAGGTTCTTTGGTCAACCTCATCATCAGATCCATCCCGAAAATCCTGCACAACACCTTTTGAATAGAAAGCAGTTGATATGGGTGAATGTCACACCCCCAAGATCGGGTCCAGCGGAAGCATACGTGTAGCTGGGGGTAACTCAATTGGTATTACAACACAAGTTCAAAAATGGTTTCCACTTCAATCATTTAGAACAAAATAGTTAAATCAAAAATGTTGAATTTACATCGTTAAAAGTAGTGCGGGAGTAGGCCCTTAAAATAGTTTAAAACGGTCCCCATATAAATAATCAGAGTCTTCTATGACCATGCCATGCCCTGCCAAAACCTCCTGTAGCGTGCCAAAAGCTTAAAACCTGAAAATACATGCTAAAGTGTCAACACGAGGTTGGTGAGTTCATAGAGTTTGTTTAACAAATAATGCCTATAGAGAAAAGATCGCCCAGCAAAGGCATCGTAAATCCACTCAGTTGCAAGTCCCGCCATAAGAGACTTGTAACCTGTGTGTTTACAACCCACTGCCAAATGTGTTAAAGTCTACGTGAACAAAAGTAATACTGGTATCCAAATTCCCAGATAAACATAGCAAAATGGCTATATAAATAATTCAGTCAATGAGGTTATATAAGCAATGCTGACAATGTCGCCAGATAAATAATACTGAGAATGTCGCCAGATAAACAATACTGACAATGTCGCCAGATAAACAATACTGACAATGTCGCCAGATAAATAAAACTGACAATGTCGCCAGATAAACAATTATGACAATGTGGTCATGTAAACAAGGATAATCAATCCCATGAAATACAAGAAAATCAAACATACCAATGAATGCAGGTGGTTAAATATACCAAAGAAATACCGGTAGTCAAGCATACTAATGAAGTGCAGGTGATCAAATATATATTTAGATAAAGCTGGGAATATTTGAGAAATCAACCAGGTAAAACAAGTAATGCGTTTTAAGTAAAACGAGCATGTATTCTCCCCCAAAGAGTTTATAAAACAATTAAAATAGTAGGGGCTATGACTCACCTGGAGCGATAGCTACGATGACAAAGTGGATACACTGAAATGAGGCACGATCTCTAACCGCAACCTAATATGAGTAATAACGATCTACCTTAGATCATGACATAATGAAATGAATGCACGTGCACATGATGCCTATACCACTCGTAACTTGGAAATACTAGTTATGGTCATAGTAAAATAGTTTCCATACTTAGGAAAAATAAGTCCCAAAGGAGCTATAAAAACTTGTCGTATTATATCGTATAAAAATGTTAGCGTTCTATTCCTCGTATCGAAAACCTTAAAATAACGTCGTTAAGTCGTATAAATATTCCTTTGGGTCATACGTATTGCATTTGTTAAGAATATAGTCCTTAGTAATATTTCTAGAAAATATACCATTTAGTGCGTAAGTTATTATTTTCTAGTTGTGACTATATATATACATATATAGTTTTGACGATATTAAAACGTGTATAACTTGGTCGTTTTAGGCTCATTTTACTCGTTCTTTATATCCCCGGAATCATGGGACAAAATACTAACATATTTTTGATAAGTCGGGATGGCTAGATTTAGTTTTACGCCTCGAATTTGCCCGTGAGTACTGTTCATCAGCAAGCAGTTTTTCAGAAAAACAGTTTTCGTCGTTAAAATTGAAAATAGCATATCTTTTTCGTCGTAACTCGGATTTTAGTGATTCAAGCGGCCACGGTTTCGTTTTTGAAAGTATTTTTTGAATATCTAATCCAAAATTACCCAGAATTCCCTGATCTTTCCACGTTTTGCAAAAATGGACAGCAACTTTCTATAAGTGTCAAAACTTGGTTTTCCTAGTTACTAACTTCATCCAAACCACTTTCAATCACCACAAAACTAGTCTATTCCTACCATACACCTTCTTAGGGTGTCATGGGTTCCTAAACCTCATAAATCAAGTGGATCTAACAAGGATCTAACCAAAAATCATTTCTAGGGCTTGTATGATCAAAAGTTTACAAAATAAAGTGGTATAAGTCAATATATGCATGAGTTCTTGTAAGAAAAATATATAAACATAGTAATAACTTGTAAAAATTATGAAATGAGTTTTGTATACTTACTTGGAAGATTAATGAAGTTTGGATGATGAAAACCTAACAATCCTTGAGTTTTTATTTCAAAACTCTAACAAGGATACTATAGAAACTTGATTTGAGCTTTGATCTTGGAAAAATGGTGTTTCTTGTTTCTTGGTGATCCTAGGCCGGTTTTACCTTAGAGAGAAGGAGGAGAGAAAGCTTTTTGTGGTAACTTTGTGAAATGAGATGAAAATGTGATAATAGATTACTTGTATGAAAGTCTTGGTGCATTAATTGGTAGATTTTCAATAATGGAGTTAGTGAACCAAATTTCAAAGATGTAAGATATATCATGGCAAGGGGGGGGGGGGGGGGGGGGCGGCATAATGGAGGGGGAAATGGGTGTGTAAGATTTGGTTGGTATTTGTAAGGTATTAGGTGTTTATTTGTGGTTTTAAAGTGTACCGGGTACCGGGTTAACTAAAAATAAATTTTAACGGAGTTAACCGGGTCATAATAAAGTTATAAAAATTATAAAAATAGGTTGGGTAAAATTATTGGGTGTTTAGATAATTGTTGTTTAATTCCTACGAAAACCGTCGTAATTTTAGTAACCGTACGATAATAATTAAAATAATTTTCCAAAACACCGGGTAAATTAATATTATAATTTTTATATTATAATAATGAGTATAAAAATATATTGGGATCATAGTCGGGAGTGTCGGACGCGTTAGTCACATTATTGATCGTTTGTTAACGTTTATTTTAGAAATAATTATACGTAAAAGTATTAATTATACCAAAAGTATAAATTTAATTATCCTACGAGTGGAATAGTATGCAAGTGCCATAATAATGATATGCGGACTATTTCTAGTCCGTATGAAATGTCTCAATGATAATGCATGAATTCGCTCCTGAACCAATACGGTTACGCGAATTTTGAATACCCGTAAACTAAGTTTACGACGAAATGAGTAATGCACGTGAATAGTGGTTTTCTTCCAGAAATAAATAGTGTCAAGTGAATAGTAAAAATTTCTGAATGTTTCTCGAAATGTCAAATTGACCTCAAAAACGATGAATAGTGATTGATGAATAGTAATTGATGAATAGTAACTTGTGAATAGTAAATTGTCGAGGTTTGGAAAATGACCGGAAATTCCGAGTTGTGACAGTCTTCCCTTCTAACAGGAACTTCGTCCCGAAGTTCAGTTTGTGTAAGTCTCTAGAATGGTATTGGTGAAAAGATGGTGATATTTAGCGTGTAAGCTACTGAGCTCTAATGGGAGTTCAAGTTTGTAGGCCACTAGGCCCATACTGTCTGAAATATTGAATGGTCCAATGTATCTCGTGTTTATCTTCCCAAATTTTTCTTAATGGTATCATGCCTTTCCTAGGCAGAACTTTCAACATAATCCTGCCATTAACTTGAAGTTCTAAGGGTTTACAACTTATTGAACTTGTAACTGATTCTTGACTCGTAAGAAATTTCTGGTTATTTCATGAATGCTTACGGGACTAATGAGTTAGGCTTTTTCCAAATTTTGATCCGTTAATGGATGTTGGCACTTCGACCATAGAGTGCGTCAAGTGGTGTAGTCTCTAAGCTCGCGCGATAACTATGGTTGCAACTGAATTTGATTTATGGTAACTGGTTAGTCCAACTATTTCTAAAGTCAATCACTTATGCTCTGAGCATATCTCCCTATGTTTGAATCGTTCTCTAATTCTGACCATTGGTCTGTAGACGATAGGTGGTGTAGTTCCAAAGGGATCTTAATGAAATCGCTAGGAGTTTGCGGTGATAAAAGATAGAATATTCATTAGATCGGAATTCGTTAATAGTACATGAAACTTATATGATAGAACGTAGAATTAAACACAAAAGAAATACAACACAAGAGAGTTTAGGCTTTAGTTTATTTTTAAGGTAGAAGTTCTTGGTTCTTGAACAATGTTGTCGTCCTCAGCGTTGTTGATGTGTGGACCATTTTCTCCTCCGATGACCTAGGCTCTCCCACGAGCCCTTCCGCCTTGGTTCCCTTTCTCTTGGTTTCCTTGTTTTGGGCATTCATTCCTGTAATGCCCTATTTCTCTACAGCCAAAACATGTCACTGAGGGCTTCTGATCTCCGGTAATGATTGGAAATTTGCATTCCCAAGTCGCATGACCAACCTTCTTACAGTTGCCACATGGATTAAGACAAGGTCCATGGTTATGATGATTCTGACACTTGTTGCATTTGGGTAGAGTACCCTGGTAACCTTTCTTTTCACTTGGCTTCACAACGTAGGCCTTAACCACTTCATGTTGTTTGTTTGGCTGCCATACTTGATCGTCTCTTTGGTTGTCGTCCCTTTTCCTCTTGTTTTCGTTGTTGTTGTTGACAGTAGTTTCTTGCTTCATCACCTGAGCCATAAGCTTTTGAGATATTCTGATAGCTTCCTCCAGCGTGTCTGATTTAGAAGCAATTACGTTCCCACTGATGTTGCGCGGTAGTCCACCGATGAATTTTTCTAGCAGCTTTTCATTATCTG
The DNA here is from genome assembly GCA_030686995.1 of Artemisia argyi. Classification (NCBI taxonomy): domain Eukaryota; kingdom Viridiplantae; phylum Streptophyta; class Magnoliopsida; order Asterales; family Asteraceae; genus Artemisia; species Artemisia argyi. The sequence goes on from CM060683.1 coordinate 73,530,474, forward strand.
AAACCATAGTTGGGCATAGTGCAGCCAACTCTTGAAACTTCCTGAAGTAGGTCTCGATGTCATCACCTTTAGTCACCAGCTCATAGAATTCTATTTCCAACTTCTGCACCTCAGTACGAGGGCAAAACTTCTCAGTCATCAATTTCTTGAATTGCTCCCAGGTGAGCTTGTAGGCATTTTCCATACCCATCGGTTGAGCATAAGAATTCCACCATGACATAGCTTCATCCAAAAGCATACCAGTAGCGAATTTTACCTTGCTGCCATCAGGACAGTTGCACATGAGAAACACGTTCTCAGTCTTTTCGAACCAGCGAATCAAAGCAACCGCTCCTTCAGTGCCCTTAAACTTGATGGGATCACTAACCTTAAAATTTTTCCAAGTACATTCGCGCTTATTATCGGATTGTCCATCTGTCCCTGTCTGTAAAGCGACCTCAGCAGCCCTTGCAGCTACCTCAGCTCTCTCGATCTCTAGAGCTTCGGCGATACTATCCTTAACAAATTTCCGAATAGCAACAGGTGTCATAGTTTGAGTAGCCTTAACTTTCCTTGGCGGCATAGCTCTTCAAAACGAGAAAAGAAGGGTGAGACATAATAAAGACGTTTCCTAGTAGTAGATGTTCGAGAGTGGGTTATCGTAGAATGAAAGGTTGATGTTGCGATATGACGAGTTGACGTGGCTCGAGTGGTTTTGGTGATATCTTGAGATTTCCGTTGAGTTTTATATGGTCATAATGTACCTAGGGATCCTCCTTATATATGGTATGGGAAATCTTTCCTAGGGAGGTCATTGATAATATCCACTTATCAATATTAGGAGTAATGAGTGATGAGTGACATAGGAATCTATAGAGTGTAAGCAAATTCCTTTTCTATATATGTGGGGAAGAGGAATGATAATAATGGTGAGAAGGGAAAAGACTGTGACAGCTGCGACATAATGAGATTGTGATGAAAGTAAGTACGCACACATGAATGAAACATTTGGAAATTGGGTAGAGAATTTAATCCAGACAAAATTTTATTATAACCATTCTCAGTGTTGCAAAATTCATCTCTGAGTCAGACATAGGTGGTCAGCCTATATCTCACTATCCCGGGTTGAATATAGATGACCAGTCTATCTTCCACCGAGGTTCCATGAATTTTGAAATACTCAGCTTAGTTATACTAATACTATGTCCTTCACAAATACCAAGACGTTCTGAAAGACAAAAGCAAGTGACCAAACTCGAGGTCGAAGGATGAAACTATGCATGGAAAATATAATGCGGTGACATATACGATACGTGAACATGCTCATATGAAAGACAATGATAGCAATCAACTAGAATAAGTGAATATAATATACCAGATAATGAGACACAAATCTCATCACCTAAGTTAGCAACAAACCACAAGTGAGGCATCATCTTGGCAGGCAGGCACGTGACGGTCATAGGGTTAAGTTTTTCGTAAAAGTAGCTATAGTCTAGGTTTTAAAAACACTTAGTTCGCTATAGCCTAAGCTCTGATACCAATCTGTCACACCCCCAAGATCGGGTCCAGCGGAAGCATACGTGTAGCTGGGGTGTAACTCAATTGGTATTACAACACAAGTTCAAAAATGGTTTCCACTTCAATCATTTAGAACAAAATAGTTAAATCAAAAATGTTGAATTTACATCGTTAAAAGTAGTGCGGGAGTAGGCCCTTAAAATAGTTTAAAACGGTCCCCATATAAATAATCAGAGTCTTCTATGACCATGCCATGCCCTGCCAAAACCTCCTGTAGCGTGCCATAAGCTTAAAAACTGAAAATACATGCTAAAGTGTCAACACGAGGTTGGTGAGTTTATAGAGTTTGTTTAACAAATAATGCCTATAGAGAAAAGATCGCCCAGCAAAGGCATCGTAAATCCACTCAGTTGCAAGTCCCACCATAAGAGACTTGTAACCTGTGTGTTTACAACCCACTGCCAAATGTGTTAAAGTCTACGTGAACAAAAGTAATACTGGTATCCAAATTCCCAGATAAACATAGCAAAATGGCTATATAAATAATTCAGTCAATGAGGTTATATAAGCAATGCTGACAATGTCGCCAGATAAATAATACTGACAATGTCGCCAGATAAACAATACTGACAATGTCGCCAGATAAATAATACTGACAATGTCGCCAGATAAACAATACTGACAATGTCGCCAGATAAACAATTATGACAATGTGGTCATGTAAACAAGGATAATCAATCCCATGAAATACAAGAAAATCAAACATACCAATGAATGCAGGTGGTTAAATATACCAAAGAAATACCGGTAGTCAAGCATACTAATGAAGTGCAGGTGATCAAATATATATTTAGATAAAGCTGGGAATATTTGAGAAATCAACCAGGTAAAACAAGTAATGCGTTTTAAGTAAAACGAGCATGTATTCTCCCCCAAAGAGTTTATAAAACAATTAAAATAGTAGGGGCTATGACTCACCTGGAGCGATAGCTACGATGACAAAGTGGATACACTGAAATGAGGCACGATCTCTAACCGCAACCTAATATGAGTAATAACGATCTACCTTAGATCATGACATAATGAAATGAATGCACGTGCACATGATGCCTATACCACTCGTAACTTGGAAATACTAGTTATGGTCATAGTAAAATAGTTTCCATACTTAGGAAAAATAAGTCCCAAAGAAGCTATAAAAACTTGTCGTATTATATCGTATAAAAATGTTAGCGTTCTATTCCTCGTATCGAAAACCTTAAAATAACGTCGTTAAGTCGTATAAATATTCCTTTAGGTCATACGTATTGCATTTGTTAAGAATATAGTCTTTAGTAATATTTCTAGAAAATATACCATTTAGTGCGTAAGTTATTATTTTCTAGTTGTGACTATATATATATATATACATATATAGTTTTGACGATATTAAAACGTGTATAACTTGGTCGTTTTAAGCTCATTTTACTCGTTCTTTATATCCCCGGAATCATGGGACAAAATACTAACATATTTTTGATAAGTCGGGATGGCTAGATTTAGTTTTACGCCTCGAATTTGCCCGTGAGTACTGTTCATCAGCAAGCAGTTTTTCAGAAAAACAGTTTTCGTCGTTAAAATTGAAAATAGCATATCTTTTTCGTCGTAACTCGGATTTTAGTGATTCAAGCGGCCACGGTTTCGTTTTTGAAAGTATTTTCTGAATATCTAATCCAAAATTACCCAAAATTCCCTGATCTTTCCACGTTTTGCAAAAATGGACAGCAACTTTCTATAAGTGTCAAAACTTGGTTTTCCTAGTTACTAACTTCATCCAAACCACTTTCAATCACCACAAAACTAGTCTATTCCTACCATACACCTTCTTAGGGTGTCATGGGTTCCTAAACCTCATAAATCAAGTGGATCTAACAAGGATCTAACCAAAAATCATTTCTAGGGCTTGTATGATCAAAAGTTTACAAAATAAAGTGGTATAAGTCAATATATGCATGAGTTCTTGTAAGAAAAATATATAAACATAGTAATAACTTGTAAAAATTATGAAATGAGTTTTGTATACTTACTTGGAAGATTAATGAAGTTTGGATGATGAAAACCTAACAATCCTTGAGTTTTTATTTCAAAACTCTAACAAGGATACTATAGAAACTTGATTTGAGCTTTGATCTTGGAAAAATGGTGTTTCTTGTTTCTTGGTGATCCTAGGCCGGTTTTACCTTAGAGAGAAGGAGGAGAGAAAGCTTTTTGTGGTAACTTTGTGAAATGAGATGAAAATGTGATAATAGATTACTTGTATGAAAGTCTTGGTGCATTAATTGGTAGATTTTCAATAATGGAGTTAGTGAACCAAATTTCAAAGATGTAAGATATATCATGGCAAGGGGGGGGGGGGGGGGGGGGCGGCATAATGGAGGGGGAAATGGGTGTGTAAGATTTGGTTGGTATTTGTAAGGTATTAGGTGTTTATTTGTGGTTTTAAAGTGTACCGGGTACCGGGTTAACTAAAAATAAATTTTAACGGAGTTAACCGGGTCATAATAAAGTTATAAAAATTATAAAAATAGGTTGGGTAAAATTATTGGGTGTTTAGATAATTGTTGTTTAATTCCTACGAAAACCGTCGTAATTTTAGTAACCGTACGATAATAATTAAAATAATTTTCCAAAACACCGGGTAAATTAATATTATAATTTTTATATTATAAGAATGAGTATAAAAATATATTGGGATCATAGTCGGGAGTGTCGGACGCGTTAGTCACATTATTGATCGTTTGTTAACGTTTATTTTAGAAATAATTATACGTAAAAGTATTAATTATACCAAAAGTATAAATTTAATTATCCTATGAGTGGAATAGTATGCAAGTGCCATAATAATGATATGCGGACTATTTCTAGTCCGTATGAAATGTCTCAATGATAATGCATGAATTCGCTCCTGAACCAATACGGTTACGCGAATTTTGAATACCCGTAAACTAAGTTTACGACGAAATGAGTAATGCACGTGAATAGTAGTTTTCTTCCGGAAATGAATAGTGTCAAGTGAATAGTAAAAATTTCTGAATGTTTCTCGGAATGTCAAATTGACCTAAAAAACGATGAATAGTGATTGATGAATAGTAATTGATGAATAGTAACTTGTGAATAGTAAATTGTCGAGGTTTGGAAAATGACCGGAAATTCCGAGTTGTGACAGTGAAATTGTCAAGGCCTTTTTGTTCTCCTGAGCTTTACCGGGGTATCTCCTGGTGATAAGATTGTATTCATAGATAAACTTCCCATAGATGGCAGGGAGCTCAAGGTTCTGAATGTGGTTTGCATTTCTCAATCCCTGAGAGAAGTTTAACCACTTCTCAGGGAGACTGTTGACAAAACCAACATTGATCTCATGTTTTGACAGTATAACACCATCATTGGTCAGCTCATTCAGGAGGGTCTATACCGAGTATAAGTCTCAAAGAGACTTTCAGAATCCTTGGCCCTGAAGGTATTATATTCTCTTTGGTATCAGAAGGCCCTTCATAGCTATGAACCAGGTCAGTCCATGTCTGCTAGGCAGTGGGACAGTTGATCACTGATTCCATTATATCATCAGGAAGGCATGATATAATGATGCTTTTCAAGCGCTGGTCTTAATTGACCACCCTCCTTTCATCTGGGGTCCACTGAGCTTCAGGTTTAATTAAACCTTGGGCAGTTGTTGGGACATATGGACCATCATTAATCAACTTAATGTAATATGGTTCCATCCCAGTTAAGTAGCAAAGCATTCGCTTTTTCCACTTATTAAATTTGCGAACTTCTAGTCGAGGGGCAGTTGCTGAATAACTTACACCCTTTTTGTCGACAAGTTGGGGAACATCTATGTCAGTCATAGTGGGATCTTGATTTTAAAAACTTGAGCACTCTTAAGTTTTGAAAACAGGTTTAAGTTTTACAAATCAGAGGCTCTGATACCACTTGTTGGTCCCTTTTACTTGGTTAACAATAACTACAAAGCTAAAGTAACCAAGTTATATGACTAAACAAAGATGTATAAAATGATTAACAATAAAGTAACGTAGATATAAGAGACAATATTTTTCAACGTTTAATTCTTTATTAGAAGTTAATCAAAAAGAATCGTACCCAAGTGTTTGCGGAATAACACTTGGGATTGAAAACGACAAGTATGGTATTGACTCCTCACTAAACTCAAACAATGTTGAGTGACAACTTTCAGGACCCACTGAGCTATCTCAGGGGTTATGTTGTTCTTTGGAGAAGTAAAAGTGGTTTGTGAATGCTTTGCATTAATTGCACAAACTTGTCAACTTTTACTCCTCTCTTATGCTACCTATTTATACACAAATGTGAACAACCCTATTATATAATGGACCTAAGTGTTCCTCAATAAAATCTTGATAGATTTTATTCTCTAGAAAGGGAAACTTCTTTGGGTTAAGTCCAAAAAGCACTTTCTGATGACAGCCTGGTTTTAACCATTTGAGGAAAGTTTGACCTTAAAGTGATAAAGCACTTTAGTGAAATAGATCAAACTTTCCCACCCAGTCCCACCAAAGCTTTAGACTTCTAGTCATCAGTCTTTAGTACCATGAAGTTGTTGAGGAGTCTTGAGGTTCAGTGAGTTATTTTCATCCTCAATGAACCCATCACCTTCTTCTTGGCTTAGATCACATTTCACTGAGTTCCGCCTCACTGAATGGAGAACCTTTCTTCTTAGGCTCGGTCTAAGCATCCTGAAGATGACTCACTGAGGTACTGTTCACTCAGTGACTTGTTTACACTTAGGTTATTTTACGTTCAAATCTTTGTTAGAAGAAGATTGGGGAATTCAGTGACCCAACAGGGACCCACAACCTGAATTTTGGCTTATTTTAGAGCTCATCAGCTCAATCCATTCCTTAGCTTATTTTGGACCCTGGCTTATTTGTGCATAGCTTTTTGGGGCCCTATTTGTGACCTGTCAACACAACCAAAACTGACCCACTCAGATTTGGACCCAAGATTCAAAGGATCACCTAGACTTCAATAATAAGCAATAAGCCCAACTTATTGGCTTATTTTGAAGTTGACCTGGTCAACCTTAAGGTTCAAGTCTCCTTTTGAACCTCCCTTCACCTCTGTGGACCCCACAGAGGTCCAATGGACCCTCATTTGGCCTACTTTGGTCTGAGGATTTTACTCAGTGCTTATTTGGTTTTATTAGCTTATTCCTAGTGCTTATTTGGATTCTATTTGCTCATTTCAAGTTGTTATCCATCTGTCTTAACTTATTTGTCCATAAGGAAGCTTGATTATTGCTTGTTCATAAACCACAAATCCTAATAAGCTAATTTCAAGAATCTGTTAAGCACTTGGGTTTCCCAAGTGCTTATTTCTGAGTTTCAGCAAAAGTTCCTTTGTAAAAGTTTCTCATTTACAGTAGTAAAAGTAGTTGGTAAAATAAAATCAAAGAAAAGACAAAAATAAGAAAAGTGATAGCTTCTATTTAAGCCCTTTTGGCTTATTTTCTGCTTATTTATAAGCAATCTCTAATTTTAAATTTTTCATAGGCTTTTTATAACCTGTAGGATTTTTAGTAATTTTTTCAGAATTTTCTTTTGTCATTTAGTACTTTTTATAATTTAATTTAGTTTAAATTAATTAAATAATTAGTTTTAATTAGAAATAATTAATTAAAAAGTAGTAAAAATAGATTTTCTGTTTTAAAATTAGTTTTATAATATTTTAGATTTTTCTAAATTTAATTTTCATTTTTCTAGTTAAATTTCATAATTAATTATAATTTAGTGTAATTTAAATAATTAAAAGTAATTAAGAAATTAGTAATTAATTAATAATAAATAATTAAATAGTGTAAAAATTAATTTTAATTTTCCAAAAATTTTCTTATATCATTAGGATTGTAAAAATATAATTTTCATATTCGTAGGACCTTATTTGCTCCCGTTTTACTTTTTATCTTGCGCGTTCGCGTTTATTTTAAATTCAAACGCGCGTTTTTAGGTTTAAATCACGTTTGTAGGTTATCTGATCATCAGTAATTGTTAATATAGTGTTTTTAAGTTATTCTCATTCATAATCTCTTAGTGTAATCAAAATAATCAAAATCCTGATTTTCCTGTTAAATCACCCGATCACTTAAACCATTCATAAATACAATTGCATGCCTCGTCGGGACATAACGACTCGAGGAAAAACTGTACTCCTTGGTTAGTTGGTCTGAGAAGTTTGACTTAGTTGACCATTCACTTGGTTGATTAAGTTAACTGTTTATGACCAATCAATACCCATTTTATGTCCGTGGCACTTGGTTTCTTTTTTAGTTGATGGTCGTTTGAACTGGTCGGTATGCACTTATGTGGGGGAAGGTGATACCTCTTCTTTATGCAAGCGCGACACAGTTGTTTCCGCACTGCTCAAGGGAAGAGGTGGAGATTGATTCGATGGAGAACTTGGATGAATGGGATTTTGAGGAGTCTTTTGGTTCAATGTTATTAGTCATCATTTAAGAGCGACTAAGTTTTATTAGTAGTCATTTAAGAACGCGTTTGGGTCTTGGAACCACTTTTTATTTCTGATGTCGGTTATCGGCTTTAACTTTGCGCCTTGGTTATCCATGAATTTGTACATGAGGATCGTGATTACGTGGCGTTTTGTCAGTGAATTACGATTGTTGCCTCTGGTTGTGTTATAAGGGTTTGGTAACGCCTTCATCTTTTCTTGGGGAAATGCGTTTGGGATTTCGTATGTAATGGTGATTTTGATTTATTGTGTTGATTGTTTCACCTTTTGATGGCTATTTATAGCAGATGAATTTTGGCGTTTCTTCTTCTGCATTTATGGCTTGCAGGCGCATTTGTAGGCTTTTTTATCTGGGCTTTGGTGTTGTCCGGAATTTTTTGTTTTGTTGGGTCGGGGCCCAGCTGTATATGATGCGATCTAGGCCCAGTGGACATGCTATCCGTGTTATGCGTCGTTACTTGCTTCGTTGGGCCGGGGCCTAGTTGTGTATAATACGATCTAGGCCCACTCAGCCTGATATCCGTATTGTACGTCATCAATACCCATGTAACCCAGAGAATTCTAGATTTAGGAATTTATGTTTCAATTGTTTTTTCATATTCTCAACTCCGTGATAGTAAGTAAAATCATCTGGGAGTTTTCCATATCCCAATATACAACAATCCTAATCCTAGTCATTGTTAGATTGACACCTAGAACAACAAACCATGCATCAGAACAAAATATGAACAGTTCAGAACAACAGTAGTCCAATAACTATAGAAACTATCATGCATATCTCAATCCCACATAACCTTAGACAGGGTTGTTACCCAACTGAATCCCGAGACGGGATTCCCCTAAAGGGGTGAATGGGTTAGATTGCATCCATGTTTGGGAGGATGTTAATTCTTTTTGTATGTATTGGATCACACTCGTTTGAGGATACTTCTTATTGATTTAATAATAAATTAATCTATACTATTATATAAAGAATTTGAGACTTTCTAAATAAAGAAGTATTAAAATAATTAAGACCAAAAAATATTTCTTTAATAGAAAATTTATAAGTCATTAGTCAATTTGTTCACCATATACATTTTTCAATACAGTGATGTATACGTTTTTTTGAATATTGGGGTTAGATTGCCCGAATATCATTTAAGTGTCTTAAATAGCCCAATTCGTAACAACTAAATTTGTAACAGTCCATTACTCAATTTATACCCTTTTAAAAGTCCATTTCGTAACAGCCCTCCTAAACCTAAAAAAACATATATACACCCATAGAAAACCTAAAAACAAAGACCACCCAAAATAAACTCTCTTTAAACCACCACCCCACTTACGACCACCATCGCTCAATGGTTCAGGCTGTTTCGGTGGGCTAGGCGGCTTTGGTTGATGTTTTTGCTATTGAATTGATGTTGATGATGCTAAGGTAAAATGAAATAAAGATATATGTTGCATGGTTAGGAAATATAAATGACAGTTAAGTATAAATGCCTCTTAGTATATTTTTGTCGCCATAGTATGAATACCTCTTATTATTCGCAAAAGATCTGAGCTTATTGTTAAATTTAGGTTCTATTGAGATTTTCTTTACAACTTCATTTCTTTTACAAAAGATCTGAGCCTCGGTTGTGTTGTACTAGTTTTTGATATGTTAAATTTTTAGTGGTTATGGGTTTAGGTGGTGTTAAGAATGAAATCGAATAACGGATCAAGATCGTGAAAATATGTTGGTGGAAAAATGAGCAAAATTCAACTTTCGTAGGTGTTGACTAGAGTAAATGAACAAAGAAAATATGTCCGCGACTTTAATTTAGAGCTGAAAACAATACGAGTTTCAAGACATGATTGTGGAAACCAATTCAAATTTGTTCTTTTTCGTAGGTTAAAATTGCAAGTTCTCAAACTCAAAAAATTTAAAAGTTAAAAGACATGGAAAAGGTTGACAATCAAACAATTAAAGAAAGTTAAAGGTTGAAAATTGCTTTTCCATCTTGTAGGTAGAAGACCTGATTTTGATTTTTAATTCTTACGTTTGTTATCTGAAACAATAATGGTTGGGTTAAAAATAAAAATTACACACACAGACAGACTAACATTATAAACAATAAACACTGATGTTGCTGTGGTGGTTGAAAATTGAAATGTATTCTATTTTTAGTTCAAATTTAAAGTATTGCCATCATCAACACTCCCACACACAAAGATTGATGTTATTGATTTTACTCAAAGCTACATTGTTGTCGCTATGCAAACATGTCATCAGAAAAACAATTATGTGAAAAGGATTCCTCAACTAATTCATCGATCTATTTATTAGATTTTATTTCTTTTATTTATAGAATACTTTAATTTTATTTTTTAATCATTTATCTCTACTGCATTATAAAGTATATGAGAAATTTTAGAATGACAGTATTAAAATATTAATTGTACACATTTATTTATTATGAAATTATGTTTAAAAAACCTACAATTGATTTAACTAATAAAACACCCATACATAAAAATTAGAGTAAATTACATGGTTCGTCCCTGTGGTTTGACCAAAATCCCTAATTGAGTCCTTATCTTTTCAATTGCGCCAATTGAGTCCTTATTCTGAAACTATGTAACACTGTTAGTCCTTATCGCTAACTCTCGTTATCTCAATTGGCAAAGTTAGTCCATTAACCAAACGATCATTTGCAACGTTAGTCCTTTTACTAACGGCGTTAGTCCAAAAAAATAATTTGAAAAATTCGAAAAAAATTCTAAAAATTTTTTTTTCGAAAAAAATAATTTGAAAAAAAATTTCTAATAAAATTATTTATTAAAAAATTCAAAAAATTTTCTAAAAACAAATTTGACGAAAAAAAAAAATTTCAAAAAAAATAATTTGAAAAAAAAAATCTAATAAAATTATTTCTTAAAAAAATCGAAATAATTTCTAAAAAAAAAATTCTAATAAAATTTTTTCTTAAAAAATTCGAAAAAATTATATAACTTACTAAGATAACTTAAAAAATTTGAAAAAAAAAATAATGTAAGACTTGTTTATAACCCGACAACGTTTCACTTCACTCATATACACACCTAGCATTATACCCATGTTTGTGTCGAGTATCGAATGATTAAACCCAATGGTACTAAACAGATTCGACTAGCCAAACTACCAAATTAGCGAATATGTTTTTATCATCATCTCATACACTTTCTATTTCATCATTTTATGCGAGCTATATCTATTCGTCTAAACAAACCCTTTATGTCAAAAAAAAAAAAAACAAAAAAAAACAAAAAAAACTAGATCGCTATTTTTTTTTTTTTTTTGTGAACCCCATTAATAAATAGCGATCTAGTTCTTTTTTTTTTATTATTTTATATCTTTTTCTTTTGACATAAAGGGTTTGTTTAGACGAATGGATATAGCTCGCATAAAATGATGAAATAGAAAGCGTATGAGATGATGATAAAAACATATTCGCTAATTTGGTAGTTTGGCTAGTCGAATCTGTTTAGTACGATTGGGTTTAATCATTTTATACTCGACTCAAAAATGGGTATAATGTTAGGTGTGTATATGAGTGAAGTGAAACGTTGTCGAATTTTTTAAGAAAATTTTTTATTATATTTTTTTTTTCAAATTTTTTTTTTTTTGGAAAAAAATAATTTTCGTCAAAAAATTTTTTTTTATAAATTATTTCGAATTTTTTAAGAAATAATTTTATTAGAATTTTTTTTTTCAAATTATTTTTTTTTTTTGGAAAAAAAAAATCGTCAAATTTTTTTTTTAGAAATTTTTTCGAATTTTTTAAGAAATAATTTATTAGAAATTTTTTTTCAATTTTTTTTTTGAAAAAAAAAATTAGAATTTTTTTCGAATTTTTCAAATTATTTTTTTTTGGACTAACGATCGTTAGTAAAAGGACTAACGTTGCAAATGATCGTTTGGTTAATGGACTAACTTTGCCAATTGAGATAACGACAGTTAGTGATAAGGACTAACAGTGTTACATAGTTTCAAAATAAGGACTCAATTAGCGCAATTGAAAAAATAAGGACATATCAACTCTATAATACTATTCGTCATGAAAAACATATAATCAGAAAATATTAGTCGGCGAAAATTTTAATTACAAAGTACTTGCCGCCGCAAAGCGCAGGTAACTGCTAGTAATAGTAAAGGTGTGATTAGTTGTATTAGTATTTGGTGCTGTGATTATTACTTTTACAGTTTGAACAATTGGTTAATTATCTACCTTTTTAATTTATTGAGTTTATATTAGTATTAAGTTTATATTTAGTTATTGAAATTTAGAGCGGTTAGAATTGTGTTTGATCAATGTAGTTAATCCTCTACTATTTAAAATTTGGTATATCAGCATGACAGTTGTATTTTAGACTTACCTATTATTGTACCCCACAAGTCAAGTGAATACAAGATCATATCCATGTTTCCCATATTTTGTTTTAGTATACATACACATTCTGCTAAAGAATTTTTTAGAATACGCACCGTTATTCAGTATTCATGTGCGCATATACACACACATAACACATCAAGCCCATTTAGCCAGGAGTGACATAAGGCCGGTACCTAGAAAAAGAGAAACATTGGAACTAAGTAGAATGATCTTGTTATTTTGCATCCTAGGATTCTTAAAATCGGGTGAAAGGAGATCGACGAGTGCCATATAAATCAATATTCCAGCTGATGCAGCATTAAGTACACCCTGCACGACTAGAGCTTTAGAACTTTTTTCATCATATGTATTGCTTATCAATATTCCGATAACAATCCCACTTGGAGTCGTTAGGGCAAAAGAAGTTCCCATCAGTATGGTAGTCAGCGATTTGATCTTTGCCTACACATTATTGCACCATATTATTAACGTTTCATTCATGCATGTGTCGCTTTTGCCACTTGGTTTATGTTTTGTATTATAGTTTGCAAGAGAAATAGTAATAATAACCAACTGATATCGACTACTACTTTTATATGTTTTCGTGTTCTTTTTCCTCTATATATTAGCAAATAGCACTATATTTGTTAAAAAAATTACTTTTATGTATCGAACTTTTTTTTTTCTCATTCGTGTACTAAAATTGCATTTTTTGCCTCTTTTATGCATTTTCGTACAATTTTATGACATTTTTGCCCCTGAATTTTCAAAGATTTGAGGGGCAAAATTGTCTCAAAGTGCATAAAAGTGGCAAAAATTTTGAAGTTTAGTACACCAATAAGGAAAAAAAAAGTCCGATACATAAAAGTAATTTTTTTTACAAGTATAGTGCAATTTTTGGGTATTTGCCCTAGCAAATATCATAATCCATGATTTACAACAAACTATAGCTAGACTGACTATATTACTAATTTGTTTATCTTGGAAAACTTAAATCCATACCTGAAAGATGCTTCCACCGAGACCTAAACCTTCGAAGAATTGGTGGAATGATAACGCGGCAATAAGAGGTTTTATAGTTTTCGGGCTCTTAGAAGCGCCCAAAGATAATCCTATAATCACTGAGTGAACAATGATTCCCAGTTCCAACACCTAAAAGTAAAAACATGAAAAAATTTCATATCATCTTCCTCTTTAACATAAATTTGTGATCTAGTTTAGTTGCATGACAACAAATACAAACTTAATTGATTGCTTGCATAGATATACGGAGTATATAATATTTGAGAGTCAAAATATAATTTTTTTTACGATTAGCCTTTGAGTGCTAACATTTTAAGAAAGCGAGTCAATAAATTGGACTATATCTAGCTAGACCTTAATTAGCTCATAAATTGGACTCGCAACAAAGTCTGTCATTGTTATGATATGACGTTACGTTTATTTGGAATTGGATAAAGTTTATCGTTATTATAAGGCGTCTTTCTTTTTCCCCTTTTCATTCTTTGATGGATAACATGCGCATGATTTGGATGTAACGTGACATATATTTGGACTGCGAGAGGTTATTTTTAAAGACCCTTCATTTTTATAAGTGACCGCCTTTCATATTTTTTGCATTTTTTTATTATTATTTTTTTTATAATTTTATTTATATTATAAAATTGTGAAACGAAAAATACGGAATAAAAAATACAAAGTTAAACAATAGAAAAGTATTAAACTAACAAAAAGTACGAACCAAAACTGATAAAAGAAACTGTATTTTACTGTAAATATGGACAAAGAGAGATATAAGATAAGGAACATTGGTACTTTTTATGAGTAAAAAAAGGTAACAATAACATAACCCATTTGGATCGGTGAAATGAAAGACACACTATCAACAATGAAAATAACCACTCAAACAAAAAACCGAATACCTTTTGACATGGTATCAAAATGTACGTTTGTTTTTATTAGTAATTCTATTGTTTTTGTCATTAAATCTAAGGTGGTGGGTCAGGTAATGTCTTGTGAGTTGTGACTTTAGTATCTCATTACTTCAGGGTAGTCTGTACGTGTGAGAGGAAACTTTCAACGAAGGGTCGGGAGTAGCTAATTCGTTATTGAGTTAATTTCATAAATGGTCCATGCGATTTGTCAGGATTAACAGAAATAGTTTCTAAATCTTTTTTTTAACGGATTCTCTCTCTATAGTTGCGAACCATATCAGATTTAGTCCCTTGACCACTTTTTCATTTACTTTGACCATTTAATGCTTGTTTAGAAGAGAGAAATGACAAAAATACCCTCATCATTAACATCTTCAACACAATGTTTCAAATCCATCAATTATTTCTTTGAAAATACATATAATCAAAGTCAATACTTATCAGTTGACCACAAGTTTTAGTCCTTGTGAAAGGAATTCGTCTTGGTTTGCCGGATCTGGTTGCGGTTGTGTTCGTCGAAGGGGTGATGTGTTTAGATGATGGTCTGTTGATGAAATGATGGATGGGTGTTAAGATTTTTAGTTATCGTGTGTATTTAAGTTTTATTATGTTTTTGTAAAAAATGGTGTGTGTGGGTGGGTGGGTGGGGCTGTGTGTGTGTGGGGAGGGGGGGGGGGGGGGGGGGGGGGGTAATTGTGTTTAGGTGAAAGTGGTTGGGAAGAAAGTGGGAGAAATTGGTGGTGTGTGTGTTTTTTAGGTGGGTGTGTTGAAGAAGAGGATATAAAAGGGTATTTTTGTTATTGCATAATAAAATATTATCCAAGTGATTCGCACATGCAATATATAACGGTCAACAAACAGGATTATTGGTCAAGGGACCAAACTTGATACGGGTCGCAACCACAGGGAGAGGAGGATCCATTAAATAAAGTTTAGAGATTATTTCTGTTAAACCCGATAGACCACATGGATCATTTATGAAATTAACTCTTTGTTATTTTTCAAAGTTTTGTGTAACTATTATTATTCTTTTTATATATAACTGTAGTTTTAAAGTCCGTATACCGTTTATCAACGCTCTTATTTTGTTACAAGGATAAAATAGTCACAAAATACACACAATAGACGGAATTCAAAAGTGTAGTCGTTTAAAAAACATAGAAAAAAAAAAGATAACAACATAAAATTCGAAAGCTAATCACATTTTTAAGTAATTATCCTTAATTAAATTTAGTGGCAGAATTAGAGGTTAAAGTGACCGGTTGTGCAATTTTTGATTAATTACAAATACAAATAAAAAAGAGTAAGATTGTTAAAAAAGAAATTAAAAAAAATAAAAAACAATTCTAGAACTGTGATGCGGTTTTGGTTTTTAAAAAAACCAAAAATTTTGGTTCGATTTTTGCTTTTATATGTATACCTACACCGAAAAAATTGAAACGTCACATACTAAAATTCATAAAACTAATAAAAAATGTATAAAGTATTTCATCTGTATCCTTGATAAACTTGATAATTACATCAATATCTTTGCTAATTTGATAATTGCATCAATATTCTTTCAACACTTGAAAAGTCACAAATATACTAAAAAGATCAATTTAACTAGATTTAATTAATTTCTATTTTCCAAAAATTACTTTTAAATTCAAAACTTATATGACACTTTTACCCTTCTCTTAAATTTAGATCTATAACTTTCTGTGACACCTCAGATTCTTAAATTCAATGGGTGACGGAACCCAAGCTCGTGATAATTAAAGAAGGGTTGTGTTAGGGAAACGGGGTCTACCCCCACCCTCCCTAACACTAGCCCACTGTTGCAGTACTGTTCATGCAGCTTTTGTCCTTTTGACTTTTTTTTTTTTTTTTTTTTTTTTTTCTTTTTCTGTTTGTTTTTTTTATTAGTCCAATAGGTGTCCTTTGTCCATGTTTTTTTGTCCAAAGTGCTAGTATTGCACACATGCAGTATTGCACACATGCAGCATTGCACACAAGCAGATTGCAGGCTTAGATTAACAATCATCATCGCCAATTTAGAACACAAGCATTTAGAACACAAGCAGATTGGTAATAGGCTCAGATTCATCATCGCCGATTTTGAAAAAAAATATATAAACAAGTACACCCTACCATATTTAGAGAGGGTTAATCTAACCAAATATTAGGCTCGGATATGAAGGCTGCAAAGTGATAAAATATCACTTTGCCATGCCGTTCGGTTTTTTAGAAAACCATTCGTCATCGCCTTTTTTGAAAAAAATATTTTGTCCAACTGCAGCTTGCACACAAGCAGCTTGCACAAGCAGATTGCACCCAAGTGCACAGATTTGCCACCAAGTGCACAGATTGCACACAAGCAAATTGCACCCAAATGTGCACAGATTGCACCCAAATGTGCACAGATTGCACCCAAACCAAGTGAACCAAAAGTGAAACACAAAGTCTCACCACACAACAGTAAGATTCTCAATTAACTGCAGAAATTGCACCCATGTTACTCACAACAGTAGAAAGTAAAGATTCCTGCAAATACTCACGGGAAAGTAAAGAGCACTGCAATAATTCACAAGAAAGGCTCCAATTATATACAAGGCTCACAAAGAAGCAAGTCTCACCACAATCAATATCACAAACAAGTGAAAGCAAGTCTCACCACAATCAATATCAGTATATCACAAACAAGTGAAAGGGGTCGAGTTATAGCAACGGGGGTATTTGGTTAGATTAACCCTCGCTATCTAAATATTCTAACAAACCATTTCTTAGCAGATTGCACACAAGCAGCAGCAAGTGAAAGCCGCAAGTGAAACACAACAAAGATCTTAGGCTGCCAATATGTCAAATTCACCATTTAACACACAAGAGGTAACATTAGGCTCAGATTATATATTGGTGCATCATAAGCAAGTTTTATCATATTTGGCTGCAACTTCAAAGGTTGCAAAAAAAAAAAAATTTGCATGTCCATTCGGTAATGCCACGCCAAAATCAAAACTTTTTTTTTAAATCATCATTGCCATATCTCAGTTTTTTCTAAAACAAACTGCTTATCAAGTTTCAAAAGCAAACTGATTAAACCAAGTTTCAAATCAAACTGCTTATAAGCAGTTTGATAAGCAGTTTCATCAGAAACTGCTTATCAAGCATATTAGAGAGGTTTAATCTAACCGAATAGCCCCCGTCAATATAACCCACCCCATAGGAGGGTCAGAGCACAACATAATCACATATCACATACCTGTGGACTGTGGGGTAGGCCAGAGCAGGTATTCATACCACTCATTGGTGGCAGATCAAGGTGTTAACCTACCAACAGCCACAGGTATTCATCACCACAGATCACCCAAACCAACTGAACCAAAAGTGAAACACAAGTCTCACATTCATCACCATAGAGCACAACATAATCACATATCACACACCTGTGGACTGTGGGGTAGGCCAGAGCAGGTATTCATACCACTCATTGGTGGCAGATCAAGATGTTAACCTACCCACAGCCACAGAACCACCAACATAATCACATAAACATCCACCAAAGAACCACCATCACAGAATCACCCACCACAGAACCACCATCACAGAATCACCCACCAAAGAACCACCATCACAGAATCACCTACCACAGAACCACCATCCATAAATCACCCCCCAAATAACCAAAACACCCAAACCCTAGTTTTTAAAAATTAGGCGTTTTTAATTTTTATGACACATCTGGGTAATTAAACATCACACAAGTATAATAATCATATAAACATCACAAAATCACCCACCAAATAACCACCATCACAGAATCACCCACCACAGAACCACCATCACAGAATCACCCACCAAAGAACCACCATCACAGAATCACCTACCACAGAACCACCATCCATAAATCACCCACCAAATAACCAAAACACCCAAACCCTAGTTTTTAAAAATTAGGCGTTTTTATTTTTTATGACACATCTGGGTAATTAAACATCACACAAGTATAATAATCATATAAACATCACAGAATCACCCCCCAAATAACCAAAACACCCAAACCCTAG
Organism: Artemisia argyi; assembly: GCA_030686995.1. NCBI lineage: Eukaryota > Viridiplantae > Streptophyta > Magnoliopsida > Asterales > Asteraceae > Artemisia > Artemisia argyi. Next base: position 73,548,867 of record CM060683.1, read on the forward strand.
TTTTTAAAAATTAGGCGTTTTTAATTTTTATGACACATCTGGGTAATTAAACATCACACAAGTATAATAATCATATAAACATCACAGAATCACCCCCCAAATAACCAAAACACCCAAACCCTAGTTTTTAAAAATTAGGCGTTTTTAATTTTTATGACACATCTGGGTAATTAAACATCACACAAGTATAATAATCATATAAACATCACAGAATCACCCCCCAAATAACCAAAACACCCAAACCCTAGTTTTTAAAAATTAGGCGTTTTTATTTTTTATGACACATCTGGGTAATTAAACATCACACAAGTATAATAATCATATAAACATCACAGAATCACCCCCCAAATAACCAAAACACCCAAACCCCCATTCCACTGATGAACCCTAACTTTTAAAAAGCATGCACATACCATCACATTCCACTGATGAACCATCACATACCACACCACCAAGAGTAATTTTAGATCTAGAATCGTTTCTAGATCTAAAATAGAGAGAGAAAATGAGAGACAGATGTGAAAAGGAGAGAGAGAGAGAGTTAGCGTGTGTGTGGGTGGTGTGTGTGTGTGGGTGGGTTTAATACGCGTACGCGTATTAAATCTTTATTATTATTATTATTATTATTATTATTATTATTATTATTATTATTATTATTATTTGTAAAAGTTGTGTTTTGTAAAAAAAAAAAAAGTATTTTGTAAAAAAAATGTAAATGTTGTAAAAAATTGTAATTATTATAAAAATTGTTATAAAAATGTAATTATTGTAGTTATTATAAAAATTGTTATACAAAATTGTTATAAAAATTGTTATAAAAAAATGTAAATGTTGTAAAAAATTGTAATTATTGTAATTATTATAAAAAAAAGTGTTTTGTAAATGTTATAAAAAATGTAAATGTTGTAAAAGTTGTAATTATTATAAAAAATGTTATAAAAAATGTAAATGTTATAAAAATTGTACGTATTTTCAGGTTTTCGATTCTCACGAGCAAGTAACTGAGTGGGTGCAAAATATAGCTCGGGAGCTCGGTTTTGTAACTGTAAAAAATAGAACCAAATCAGAAGATGGTCTGATGAACGAAATCAATTATAGGTGTACAAAGGGTGGGAATTATATCGTACGAGGTAGTGGAAAACGGAAAACCAAAACATATAAAACCAATTGTCCATTCAGATTACTGGCGAAATATCATCGAACAAAATATTATTGGGTTTTGAGGGTGAAGGATGATACGCATAATCATGATATGCTAGATTCGTTGCATGGTGTGCCATATGCAATGCGATTAAAGGATGATGAGTTGGGTTTGGTCAAAGAATTGACAGATTATAACGTACGACCACTCAATATACTTTCGACAATACAGGGCCGTAATCCGGATAACGTGTCTAGCGTTAGAACTATATATAACGCACAAAATAAGTTCCGGAGAGACATAGTAGGAGATAGAACTCCAATTCAAGTCTTGTACTCGCATTTGAGGGATTCAGGGTATACATGGTACCCGAGGGTAAATGAGCATACCAAAGTGCTTGAGGAGCTATTTTTTGTGCACCCCACGTCGTATGCTATATGGTGTACATTCCCTCAAATAATGCTGATGGACTCCACGTACAATACCACCGTGTTTAAATTGCCGTTGTTGGAAATTGTTGGAGTAACTTCAACAAATAAAACATTTTCAATGGCGTATAGCTTTATATCCAGTGAAAAGGGGCATAATTTTAAATGGGTAATGCAACGTGTGAAGCAAGTGATAGACGAAAGATATTACCCGCGTGTTATCGTCACTGACAGAGATTTAGCGTTGGTTGGGGCAATAAGAGAAGAATTTCCTAACGCTCACAGATTACTTTGTCGATGGCATATAGAGCAAAATCTGCTTAAGTTTTGCAGAAATAAATTCGACGATGGAAAAGAGTATGAGTCCATTAAACACCGATGGGATTGGATGATTAAAGCTCCGACATTCGAATCCTTCAGGGACCATTATCAACGCCTACAACGGCGATTGGTGAACCATCCGGGTATAAAAAAATTTATTAATTCATTGTTTATGATTATTTAAATAAGTACCCGAATGACCTTTTAGTATGCTCTATTTCTTTTTCAGATATCGCTGCGTATATGGATACCTGGCTGCGAGATTACTCACCCATGTTTGTCTCGTATATTACCGACCGATATCGCTCCTACGGCCAGACAACAACGTGCAGAGTTGAGGCTCACCACGCGTTGTTGAAATTATATTTGGACGGCACACAGTCAAAACTAGACAGGTTGTTGAGGTCGATCGATAAGATTCTCATTACGCAAGAAAATGCGATAAAAGAGACTTTCAATAGAAGCATGAACGAGAAACTAAATACGTGTAATACACCACTATTTCAAGAATTGTGGTATAGAGTTTCCAAACATGCTTTCGACAAGATGGAAAAAGAACTCAACCTTAAGATCACCGCAGCAGACTGTAGCCATAAGTTGCGGGCAAATTTCGGACTACCATGCTTTCACGAGATGCAATACTTTAGAGATCATGGTAAGTATATTAAATTTAAAACTATTAAGTTGTTTTCCACATTAATATCAGTAATTTATACAAGTCGCTTTAATTGAATTCAGGACGCCCCATTCCACTGGATCAAATTGATATTTTTTGGAGAACCCTATCTGTTCCGTGGCCTTCTATCATTAGGCCCCCGTCTGAAGATGGCTCTTCCAGCGAACCTGGTGATGATGATGATACTTCGTTTAACGATGGCGTGCGACAATTCAAGAATATTTTTACCAAGTCAACGTCGTTTGTCAAGAAAAATATGTTAACGAAGTTGAGAGAAATATTCCAGCCTGAATCTGTTGACACACGAGAACCAGCTATTCAAAAAAATACCCGTGGACGTCCGAGCGCAAAGGACAAAAAGGGCAAGGCTACACAAGTCCCGGACTTTGATGAAGTCCCTGACTTGAATGAAGTCCCTGACTTTGATGAAGTACCATTCGTAGATCACCGAAGAAGTACAAATTCAAGATCTACAAAAGTGCCGAACATGCGGAAAGAACCTGCAAGACATAGCTCTTACACGGGTGATACTCTACGCCACAGATTTTATGCTGGAGATAGTGTGAGCAATGCGTTTATTAAGCATATTCCACCTATTTTCCGTCCACTCGTAATAAGCATACATAATGTTGAGGGTGATGGAAATTGTGGGTTTCGGTGCGTTGCCCACTGTATTGTTCAAAACGAAAATAGGTGGGACGAAGTCAGAGGTATGTTGTTGCAAGAGTTAGATTATCATAGGCAAAGATACATAGATATGTGGCAGCAACAAGACTTTGACCGACTTTGGTATAACATAGACTGGTTCAATGGACCTGCACCTAACGATCGCTGGATGGTGATGCCACTCACGGGGCTGGTTATCGCTTCAAGCATTCACCGACCTGTTGTATTTATATCCGATGCAGGTTGGAACACATGTTTTCCGCTTTTTACCGGGCCAAACTCATCACCAGAAACCGACCCCATTGTGATTGCCCGTGTGGGTGCTCACTACATTGTACTGACGCTCGACAGAGATTTTCGACTACCCTATATCCACCCACAATGGAGGCATTTCAGAGAGCCAGTTGCAGCCTACTGGGCAACTTTGTATCAAAATCGACTAATGGTTCATTGATTTATGTTGTAAATAATAGAGACACCGACAAAACCATTGTAAATGATTACTGATTTATGTTGTAAATAATAGAGATACCGACAAAACATAGTGAATCAAATGTAAAAGTTATTTATATTTGTAACTAATAGAGACACTGACAAAACCATTGTAAATGATTACTATATTTGTAAAAATGCATTCTTTGTAATTTTTGTACTTGTAAAACAATGTAAATAATTATTGATTTTATGTTGTAAATAACTGTTTGTATTATATAGTAGATGATTAAATATTTATTTAAATTAGTAAATAACATTATTGATTCATTATGCAAATTCTTTGGTCAGATGAGCCAAAGAAATCCCTTCTGGTGCCGATGTAATAGAGGATTTATTGTAGAACGGAAATCCTGGCAAAATGATAGTCGTGGGCGACTGTTTTATGCATGTCCTCTTTCAGTGGTAAATAATCATACGTTTGCTTAGTTATGTAAATAATTTGTTTGTTAAAAATACATTTCTTATTATTTTCTTAACATGTAACAGCCAGGTACAAAAGACTATGGGTGTCGATACTTCGCGTGGAAAGATGAATTTGAAGCAGAGCACTTTAATCAACCCTCTTCTTCAACGCATTGCTCAAACTGCGTTGCTACAAAAAATGATAACAAGTTGTTGAAGGCAAGAATAAAGGCGCTGGAAATAGAGTTAGAAATGGCAAGGAATCCTGAGGATCACGCTTGTCAGTCGGGTGCAAGGCTCCATGATCTTTTAAATGAATTGAATAAACTTCATATGTCGTAAATGTTGTTGTTTTTAAATAATATGTATAATATTGTCGTTTAATTTAATAATAACAGTTGTTGTTGTAGTTATTTAATGTGGTAATATTTAACGTGCTATTATACAAAACATTATACATATACAAAACATTATTATACATACATAATCCTTTTTACATACATAATTATTTTTATTTAAACAAAAACAAATACAAAAAAAAAAAAAAAAAAAAAAAAAAAAAAAAAAAAAGGAAATTGCAGCCACTAAACGACAAAATAGCAAAAAGTCAAAAAAAAAAATACAAAACAAGTAATAAAGGCGCTGGAAATAGAGTTAGAAATGGCAAGGAATCCTGAGGATCACGCTTGTCAGTCGGGTGCAAGGCTCCATGATCTTTTAAATGAATTGAATAAACTTCATATGTCGTAAATGTTGTTGTTTTTAAATAATATGTATAATATTGTCGTTTAATTTAATAATAACAGTTGTTGTTGTAGTTATTTAATGTGGTAATATTTAACGTGCTATTATACAAAACATTATACATATACAAAACATTATTATACATACATAATCCTTTTTACATACATAATTATTTTTATTTAAACAAAAACAAATACAAAAAAAAAAAAAAAAAAAAAAAAAAAAAAAAAAAAAAAAAAAGGAAATTGCAGCCACTAAACGACAAAATAGCAAAAAGTCAAAAAAAAAAATACAAAACAAGTAATAAAGGCGCTGGAAATAGAGTTAGAAATGGCAAGGAATCCTGAGGATCACGCTTGTCAGTCGGGTGCAAGGCTCCATGATCTTTTAAATGAATTGAATAAACTTCATATGTCGTAAATGTTGTTGTTTTTAAATAATATGTATAATATTGTCGTTTAATTTAATAATAACAGTTGTTGTTGTAGTTATTTAATGTGGTAATATTTAACGTGCTATTATACAAAACATTATACATATACAAAACATTATTATACATACATAATCCTTTTTACATACATAATTATTTTTATTTAAACAAAAACAAATACAAAAAACAAAAAAAAAAAAAAAAAAAAAAAAAAAAAAAAAAAGGAAATTGCAGCCACTAAACGACAAAATAGCAAAAAGTCAAAAAAAAAAATACAAAACAAGTACACCCTAGTCTTATTAGAGAGGGTTAATCTAACCGATAGCCCCCGTTGCTATAACTCGTCCCTTAAAGAATCAATTATCATTCACCAAAACATTTCAATCACAGTAGCCTATATACAATTTTTTAATGCACTTAAACAAATTGTTTCATGTGAACTCTTTCTCTTTTGCTTAGTAACAGACATTTGATTTTTGGAATACATGTCTTGATAGAATCTATAGTTTTTACTATTAATCTAATCTAATATAGAATGAGATCACTCCCTAGTATTTGATTTTAACTTTTGACACTGATTCGATATGAATATAGTTTTCAATTCTTGATGCACTCAATAATTTGAAATTGATGATAATAATCACAAATCAATAATATAGAAACATGTTGGAGATATCAGTTGACAGAAGCAGGTGAAGTGACATGAAAAATGATATTCCCCCTTTTAAAAATAATAGTCCATATTTTTTTTTTATGCCTTAAAATAATTGTTTACTTTCTTTTTTAAGTAAAAATTAGATAATTTAGTAAGGAGAATATCCTATTTGAGTGGTTGAAATTAAAGTGGTCAAACTTTTATTAAACTTTTTAATTTTTGTCTCATGATAATAATTTTGAGACGGAGAGAGTAAAAGCTTTGAATGTAAATGCTTTATATAATTATAAAGGGTAAAATGGTAATACTACAAGTTAAGTAATATTTATAATTCTCTAACTTATTTAATTTTTGGATAAATTTGAGAATTTTCAAGTTTTAAAAGGATATTGATGTAATTACCAAATTGGTAAGGATATTGATATAATTGTTAAGTTTATCAAGGACATAGATGAATTTCCCTAAAAAATATATTTGTAGAGATTAGATATTCGTAACAGTTGTTTATTTAGCTAACATGATAATAAACCGAACCGCAAAAAACAAAAAATAAACCAAAGTTTTGGTGCGAGACTTTGTTTTAAAAACTTTTTTTTTTTTTTTTTTTTTTTTTTTGGGTGGGGGAGGTGGGGGAAAGGCAAAGATAAGCTTTAATAGTACGTCAACGATAAAGTACAAGTAAATGATCCCCCAGATGAGGAACCAGCATAAAACAACATACCCCTAATCCCCTATGATGAAATAAAGCAACACCAAAGATATAATAATAATAATAATAATAATAATAATAATAATAATAATAATAATAATAATAATAAAAAAAAAAAAAAAAAAAAAAAACTGAATTTTTCTTTCGAGGTTTGGTTTTAGCCAAAAACCGCCCCATGCTCACTATAAATTGATTGTATGATAACCCGCGAGTATAATTAGCAGGGCCGTCCCATGAATTGTTGAAAATTTTTAAGGCTTTTGGAAGGCCTGTACTAAATTATATAATGTGGCCTTTCAATAAGCAATGTTATATATAAAGTATCACAATTTATAAGTATAATGCAATTAGTTATCAAAACGTTCTAACATATTATCCATTTAAGATATTTTTCTATCTAAATACTTTTTTCTTTGTTAAAAAGATGCCGACACGTGCATATAATTATTAACCCGAGATAAATTTTGAGACCCCTAAAAATTTTGGGGCCCTGAGCGATCGCTCACCTTACACACCCTCAAAGATGGCCCTGATCATTAGATTATTGAATTTGTTTTTGACTTATCAATGAACTAACTAAACAACGAAAATACCCCTTTCTTTAAAACTGTGTACTAGTTATAATATATGTGCACGCACATGGTTTTTAAAATTTTGAGGGACCCACAAAATTACTCACAGGCCCACAATTTGTAATACAAATTGTAAAGAATTGGCTACAATTTAATTGTAGCTAATATATTCTCTTAAATTAAATTACAAAATAAATCAAAACATATTACGAAACTACCTTTTTGATAGCCATTTGTTGCATGTGGTCAACTCACTGGTTCTCAATATTTCATATTCCAATTGTAGCGTCGATTCGCGTTTGATAAAGTAATGGAGGACATGGAGTATTCTGATGACTATTAAGATATTTTATTGATCCTTAAGTGGCTTAAGATATATTTTGTAGTTTTGCTCGATCGATTTGGTGCTTATCGTATTGGTGTTTCTTAAGTGTAAGCTGTACGTTGTTCCTACTTAGATTTTTAAGGGCAACGTGTTTTGGTCATATATATACGATCTTCTTTGTGTATTGTAATCTCTAGCTTTTCGATCACTAGTTTAATTACTTATTGAAAAGGAAAAGAAGAATATTTACCTGAGAAACAATCCGATAACGACGAACTTCATCTTTACCATCAGCTATTTTCAACATGGATCCATGAACATGATGACCATGGCTTGCATGCACAAGCCCATCATCCACACTATTCATCTCTTCATCCTTAGTATCTCCAACAACCCTCCTGGCAGCAGCCCTGACTTGGTATGCTTCAGACGAAGTCTCAAATAACAATGTCATAATGGTAGCAACCATCGCCACAAAGCCCGTGAATGGAAAATCAGCCCATGGATGATCTTTCAAACAAGGCGACGTTAAGCTCTCAAACGCTTGAGGGAGAATATGAATAAAAGCCGTAGCTAAGATCACCCCAGCCGCAAATGCTTTTACTACAAAGTAACCATCTTTTTCTGGGCGTAGGGCTGGGAAAATCTTGCCAGCAAATGGTATAGAAACGCCGATGCTGCCGGAAATGAGAATGGAAGCAAGTGCGATTAGTTTGAATTTAAGAGCTTTGTTTTTGTCTCCCGTAGGTTGTTCGGGTTCACAAGTGCAGTTGGCAAATACTTTGGTGGTTATTAGGGTTGATAACAAGAATGCAACAACTATTAGCTTTTGAAGTTTCATTTTGTTTTTAGAATCAATTTGGTTTAGGAGTGTTCTTATTTTATAGAGTAAAAATACCTTTTCGTACTATAATTGGTAATGGAATAAAGATTTTATATTAGGGTATACGTTTTACTAGTATTTTGCTATTTATATACAGTACTGCGGGCCACACTTTCTTTCTTATATATGCATGAGCATGATGAGTGAACAAAACAATTTACTTAGTACTAATGTTCAAATGTTCTGGCCAATTTGGCATGTTGGGTCTTTTTCTACAGCTGTGGAATTTTATTAGGGCCTCTAACAAGAAATAGAGACATTGGAATCCAAAGTCATTTTCAGTTTAAGAAATTCTAAACCGATCAAATGGGTTTGGCACTTTGGCCAAAGGATCGCTAAAGCAGAGTTGTAATTGAGGGTGCAGCCGTGCAAGACGTCAAACATATAGAAGCATATGCCCCAAGCGTCAAACTTTATGTTAATTAACTGCACAAAAGTAATAACGACTTGAAAATCGAAGTTGAAACTAGATACTATGTTCAAAAAAAAAAAAAAAAAAAAAAAAAAAAAAAAAAAAATCACTAATTGTTATAATGTATCTCTAATCGTTATGATTACTTAAAACATAACTTCTTACACTGTAATCTTTTACACGTGGCCTTCGTTTTGGCTCAGAAAATTGCAAATTTTATATATTTCGCATGGTTACAATTAAGATTAACGGACAAATGGATTGGACAGTTTGAAAAAGATTCATTCATATTCCATCTTCTTTTTTCATTTTGCACATGAGGATGGACCGATATTATCTATCATCATCTTCTTTTATACGGAGTAGATAAATATATAAAAAATAGTTTTTTTTTTTTTTTTTTTTTTTTCCCTAAAAACGTAATGAAATTTGAGCCAATTCCAAAATTAGGAAACGCACTATTAAATTCATCAAAAATGACATTCATCTTTTAAATCTTTTTCAATAATGTTAACTTTCACATTTTTTTTTTCTTTTTGGAATGGCGGAAATATATTAAAAAGCTAGAGAGAAACTAGCTAAATTACAAAAAATGTTGCAACATTGGGTTTTGTAACCACAACGTCCAACCAATGTTACACTTACCACATCTATTCATACACCAATCAAAAGAATGAATGACTATGTTATCAAAAATATGACTTTTCTTCATTTTCGAATCCTGGAAAATGATACTGTTTCTAAATCGTCAAAGCATCCATATCGTAGTATATATGATCGCACACACCACCTTTCTTTTCTTTGCATCTGAAATAGAAGCTTCCACCCAATCTAACAACATCGAAATATCATCTATAGCCGGAATCTGAAGATCAAGTTAACTTTCACATTTTAATAGCTGACATGCTAACGCCGTTCAAAAAAAAAATAGCTGACATGCTAACAGGAATCAGCGTATGATTGGTTCATCTCACAAATTATAAATACAATTGTTTAATGAAATTTAAAATTTACTACCATTTTCCATAATTCAATCGGATGGCCGGTGCAATCGGAAATTAGACTAAAGTTCACCTATTTTACGTAAGGAAAAATCTTAAAAGAAATGAAGTTGTTTGTATGAGGATAGTTTATTTAAGTCGAGCAATGTTATTGATTAGTTTTTTAAATGTGATAATCGAGTAATCTATAAACAAATAAAACAATAAATAAGACCCCTACAACGACATATGGAGTACTAAAGGTTATCAATAACATTTAGAACATCACAAATATATAAAACATAAAAGTAAAACAACAAAAAGAAACGGTTCAAATATATAATCAAGTCGCTATATCAGCCTAATCAGACATGTATTAGACGGTTCGGCCAGTTCCGCGATACTTATCCAACCGACTCGGCCAATTTGAAGTGGTCCTGTTGACATGTTTCATCTCAAAACGGTCGAACCAGATCATGGACACTTGTAGCTCGATACATAAGAGGTGCAGTGAAATCAAACTAGAATTCTTTTTTAATTAAAAAGGGTTAAGTCTATCAAATGAGAATAAACGTTAAAATGACTAGGATGACAAAACAAATAAATATAAGTGCATTAAAAAATCATCAACTTCAGTTAGATGCATAATTATTAATGCATTCTAATGTGTTTTGTAGCTCAAAATTAAATGTACATAACTATATATACATATATATTTAGGGTCGAGCACGGTCCGGAAACCGGACCAGACCGACTAAAACTATACCATCCGAAAATTGATTTGGCCCAAAACACTGGACCGAAATATTCTATCCAGGTCCGGTCCAGTTTGGTTCGTCGGTTTGATCCGGTCCAACAAAGCATAATAGTCGGTTTTGTGTAAGACCGAACTGTACTTGACCAGACTAAAGACCTAATATGAGTAAAAGTGTGGACCAAGGACCAGACTGAAATACATTAGGTCTGGTCAGGTCGATCCAATTCAGTCTTGTTTTTCAGTTCGATCCGATCCGATATATTAAATACATTTTATCAAACTAATTGAATTTTATGCATTTTGCGTCAACCGCAAGTCACATGTATTACTATATATAATTTCAAGAGGTTTTAGGTTTTGTCAATGATTCTCCGAGTGAAAACTTCACTCCATCTTCTCACCTCATTATTGCCAATTCTTCTCATTCCCTCACTCCGTTTGAGGGAAGTGACTTCATCTTAGAAGAAATTGAGGCCTTTCTCAAAAGTGATTTGATTCCTGATGGAATCGATAACCAAGAGATTGACCTCGAGGGGGATGTTCTCATGCTTGAAAAGTTATTAAACGAGGATCCCTCTCCTCTTCCTGTTTTACCACAAACACTTCATAAGGAGGAAGTCAAAAATGTTGAGAAAACTGATGACTTTCCCGCGGTTGAACTTAAGGACTTGCCGCCTCATCTTGAATATGCATTTCTGGAGGGTGATGATAAATTACCCGTCATAATTGCTAAAGACTTAAGTGTTGAGGAAAAGGCTGCTCTTATAAAGGTTTTGAAGTCTCATAAGCGAGCAATTGCTTGGCGTCTCTCCGACATCAAGGGCATCGACCCTGAGTTTTGTACTCACAAGATATTAATGGAGGATGACTTCAAACCTGCGGTCCAACATCAAAGAAGGGTGAATCCAAAAATTCACGAGGTTATCAAACAAGAGGTTTTAAAACTTCTTGATGCCGGATTGATTTACCCTATCTCGGACAGTACTTGGGTCAGCCCTGTTCATTGTGTTCCAAAAAAGGGTGGCATTACTGTTGTCACAAACGAGAAAAATGAGTTAATTCCAACTCGTTTGGTTACGGGTTGGCGCGTCTGCATTGATTATCGTAAATTGAATGACGCCACCCGTAAGGATCATTTTCCTCTGCCCTTTATGGATCAGATGCTCGAGAGATTAGCGGGGAATGAGTACTATTGCTTCCTCGATGGTTTCTCGGGTTACTTTCAGATTCCCATTGACCCGCAAGACCAAGAAAAGACCACTTTTACGTGCCCCTATGGAACTTTCGCAAATAAACGTATGCCATTTGGCCTATGTAATGCTCCGGGCACGTTTCAAATATGTATGATAGCCATTTTTTCTGACATGATCGGGAAAAGTATGGAGGTCTTGATGGACGATTTTTTGGTCATTGGGAATTCGTTCCAATCATGTCTCTCCCATTTAGACAGCATGCGAAAACGTTGTGAAGACACAAAGTTATGTCTAAATTGGGAGAAGAGTCACTTTATGGTCAAAGAGGGCATTGTCCTCGGACATAAAATTTCAAAAAACGGGATTGAGGTTGACCGTGCCAAAGTGGACGTCATTGCAAAATTGCCTCATCCCACGACTGTGAAAGGTGTTAGGAGCTTTTTGGGTCACGCCGGTTTTTACCGTAGGTTTATTCAAGATTTTTCTAAAAGCGTCCGGCCTTTGACCCATCTCCTCGAGAAGGATGCTCCTTTTATCTTCTCCCCTGAGTGCATCGAAGCCTTTAAAACATTAAAGAAAAGGCTTACCGAGGCACCGATTCTTGTTGCCCCCGATTGGGACTTGCCCTTCGAGCTCATGTGTGATGCTAGTGATTATGCGATAGGGGCAGTCTTGGGGCAACGCAAAACAAAACATTTTCAGCCTATACACTATGCCAGCAAGACTATGACCGAGGCTCAAAGTCATTACACCACCACTGAAAAAGAATTATTAGCTGTGGTGTATGCTTTTGAAAAATTCCGGCCATACTTGATTCTGACTAAAAGCATAGTGTATATGGATCACTCGGCTTTGAAGTATCTATTTGCAAAACAAGATGCAAAGCCGAGACTCCTCCGTTGGGTTCTCCTCCTTCAGGAATTTGATATCATTATTCGTGATAAAAAAGGAGCTGAGAACCTAGCTGCTGATCATCTCTCCCGTCTTGAAAACCCTCACCAAAATGCTTTCGAGAAAAAGGAAATAAATGAAACATTTCCTCTCGAAACCCTCAATGTGGTTTCATTTCGTGGAGACTCGATTACCCCATGGTTTGCCGACTTTGCAAACTATCTTGCGGGTAACTTCATTGTGAAAGGGATGTCGTCCCAACAAAAATATAAATTTTTCAAAGATGTCAAACATTACTTTTGGGACGACCCCTACTTGTTCAAGATATACGCGGATCAAGTCATCCGGCGGTGTGTGTATGGTCAGGAAGCCGCTGAAATTTTAAAGGCTTGCCATGCTGGTCCCACGGGGGGCCACCACAATCCCAACTACACCGCCAAAAAGGTGTTTGATTTCGGCTTTTATTGGCCCTCGATTTACAAGGATGCCCAAGAACTGGTCAAGTCCTATGACGCTTGTCAACGTCACGGGAATATTTCACAAAAAAATGAAATGCCTCAGAATGCAATCCAAGTTTGTGAAATTTTTGACATCTGGGGCATCGACTTTATGGGGCCATTTCCATCCTCTCACGGCAACAAATACATACTCGTGGCAGTTGACTACTTGTCAAAATGGGTTGAAGCGAAAGCTTTACCCACAAATGATGCCCGAGTAGTTGTGAAATTTTTAAAAGCTCTTTTTGCCCGATTCGGAACTCCACGTGCTATTATTAGTGATCGTGGTACACACTTCTGTAAAGACAAGTTGGACTTTGGAATTATATCATATTTGGTCCTTGGAAGCAAATTGGGAAAAGTGCACTTTCAGTCCTTGAGTTTTGGAGAAATTGCAAAAATGGTCCTTGTTCCTAAACTAACCAACCGGACCCTTGTTTTATTATCAACCCAAAACCAAAACCCTTACCCAATCCAACCCCCTAACCCAGTCCACCTCCTAAGCCCAACTTTCCAGCCCAATCTAATAATAATAAAAAGGGCAGGGTCAAACGGTCAACGAAGGTCAAACAGACCTTTGACCCGTCTTCCTCCCCCAACACTGAAGTGCAAAACCAGGGAAAGTATCTCCCCCCTCCTCACCTTTTTCACCCACTAGCCCCCCACAATTAATGCCCAAACCAAACTATCCCACCACAATAACTCCCCACACCAACCCCCCACCAGAACCTCTCAACTTTGCCCCGTATCCTTTTGGCGCCAAAATCATGATCAAAGGCTAGAAATGATCTCAAAGCAATTCAATGGTGAGGATTTGGTCAAGGGGTCAACACAAAGACCATGGGGCTATCAGAATTCAAAAAGAGCCCATGTGGAAGACTTAGGTCCTAGTTGTTAGCTCGTATTATATATTTGAGCTCATGTGAGCCTTTGGTAGGGTGTAATCTTTTTTAGTTTTAATGTTTTTCAGTTTATTTTTAATGTATTGTAACCTTTTTTATCAATGAAAGTCTACTTTAAAGTTTAAGTCTCATTTTCACTTTTCAAGTTCCATTTTCAAATTCTCAAGTTCTAATTAAGGCTTCTAATGTGAGTACAAGTCATTCATAAGCTTATGTAAACTCAGAAACAAGATTTTATAAGCTTTATAAGCTTGTGTGAACATCCCTAACTCAGTTTTCATTAATTACTAAAAAAAATTAAGAAAAAACAAAAATAAATAAAAAAAGTGGTGATCATTGGTTGAAAAAGCTTGGAGCACAGTTAATTCAGGATGGTTGTGGGTTAGGGACCTCATGGGAGGTCATTAGGTTGTTTCAATTGGTCCTTGGTTTGAAATCTGAGCTTGGAAGGCTTATGTAAGCCTTGCTTTTAATTTTTACTCTCTTTAGTAGTTTAGTTGTTTGTTATTGTCTCAGTTACTTAATTGTTACTTAACATAGTAGTTGTAATCAGTAGATTGTGTTGTGTACTTGTTTGACTCTAGTTTTCATCATAAACATCTGTTAAAGGGGTGTTTGGTTGGTGTCTGTTTGTACCATGCTACTTGTATAATTGTGCATTTCTGTGTTTCATTCAGTTGTGTGGGTGGATAAAGACTCAGGGAAACAACTTACTTGGTCACTGATACACAATAAAGTCAAAATCACTAAGAAGTGATCACCACAGTTAACTGTGGTGAGTTTTCAAGTCCAAATCCATCAAACCTTTTCATAAGTTGGAGTTTTTACTTAAGTTAGCTTTCATATAGCTTATTATAACATCTTTAGTCATTAAATCAGCAATACAAGTTCATAAAAGTCAAATCTCAAGATTTCTCAAAAAGTCAAAAACACTTTACTCAGGTTTTTACCAATATGGGATGAATTATTGTGATTTTTGTAGGAGGATTTAAGCTCTGAAACTTGTTGTGATAATAGTCTATCAGTAGAACTACAAGTCCTTATGGTTGTCTTAATTTAGTAAATTTTTCTCAAGCCTGTGCTTAAGCTCAAACTGAGCTGCAGGGCAAGGCTTTGCCCTGTGCACAGACCTCTCAGCTCACCACCCAACTTTGGTGGTGATTTGTGGTTCACCCAGTGGGTCCCACACTTTCATTTTGGTTCCATACAACCCCCTCCTACCAGGGAGTAAGGGTTGACCATTTGTTTGACCTGTAGACCAGTGGACCCCACTTAGTTTGGCATCAAAAGTTTGTCCCCAGTCTGCCTCAGAACCAAATAAGCAAACAGCTTTATTTTGGTGTTCTAGCTTATTGAATCAGCTTATTTGTGTATTACTTGCTTTAACTTGTTCATTGTACTTATTTGTATCTGTTTTCACCAATGTGAACCCCACATTAGCTCATTTGAGCTTATTTCCACTTCTGGTCAAGGAAAGTCAACTGTTAAGGAATTAAGCACTTGAAGTGCTTATTTCCTTGACCACAGTCAAAGTCACTTCACAAAAGTTGTCTAAAAACTTGTAATAAGCAGTTTGGAAGAAGAAAATCTCAAATAAGCCCAACTTAATAGAAGTGATAGCTTCTATTTAAGCCAATTGGCTTATTCATCAGCTTATTATTAAGCAATTTCCATTTTTATAATTTTCCTAGGCTTCTGGTGTGTAAAAACAATTTCTGTAATTTTTTCAGATTTTTCTTATATCCTTTAGTATTTTTCCTAATTTAAAATAGTTTTTAGTAATTATTAAATAGTTAATAATTAATAATAATTAATTAGTAAATCAAAAAAATATAAATTAAATTTTAAAATTAGTTTTTAGTTATTTTTAAGTTTTCCAAATTTTATTTTCACTTTTCTAGTGTAATTTAATAATTATTTAGAATTTAGGTTATTTTAAATAATTAAAGTAATTAATAATTAATTAATAATTAGTAATAATTAAATTAAATAGTCTTAAAAATATATTTTCATTTCTAAAATTTTGTTTTATAGTATTTTAGATTTATCTAAGTTTAATTTTTATTTTTCCAAGTTAATTTCTTATTTATTTATAATTTAGGTTAATTTAGTTAATTAAAAGTAATTAGAAAATTAGTATTTAATTAATAGTAATTATAAAATTAGTGTAAAAATTAGTTTTAAATTTCCAAAAATTTTCTCTTATCATTAGGTTTGTAAAAAGTAAATTTTTCATACCAGTAGCCTTTCCAGATCACCGTATTCACATTTTTGTATGTTTGTTCACGTCTTCGGCAAACGTACGGTTTTTAAGTTTTAGGTGATTCCTTCTGAGTCTTAATTCCAGTAATCATTCACATAGCTTTCCTAAGCTATTTCTGTTAATAATATCCAAATAATTCTCACAACAAACCCTTTCTGTGAATAAACACCCGATCACAAAGCACGCTAAAGTTACAATTCACACCTCAACGGGATTTAACGACCCGGTGATACCTTATATTACCCGGAGCATTGACCTAGGATATTTGACTTTGTTGACCATTCTTTGATCAATATAAGTTAGTGGTTTAGCATCAATCAATTTTTGGCGCCGCTGCCGGGGAGGTGTGCGCGTTTCTGTAGCGTCTTTTGAGATTAGTGTTATCTCACCTCACTCACTGTACAAATACCATCACTTGTGAATATTTTCAAAATCAAAACACATAAAAAAAAGTCATTGACACTTTTCCTAAAGTGTTAAAACACCAAAAAAAGTAAAAAAAACAACAAAACATATCGTAACGTTTTCTGATTCGGTTTTCTTTTGAGGTGATTCTTAAAGAGAAACGATTCTGGATTACGGGGCGATAACAAAAATATTGTCCAAAAAGTTTTTATCCCTAGTGCATGCGCACTCGTTCTTCAAGGTCCACTAGCCCATTACGTGAGCTTGTCCGGAAACCTCGAAGACCTCGTAGACGTTCTGCACCAACAGTCGGATCCGAGATCCGAGTTGTTCCACCTTCAGCTGTCATCATGGCGGCTGAACCCACTATGAATGAGCTTCTCCAAGCACCCGTCGAGGGATACGGAGATGTTATCGTTGTTCCGGCAATCATGGCCGAAAATTTTGAGCTTAAAACAGGGTTGATAAACCTGGCCACCTCACGTCAATTCTACGGTTTTGAGAGGGACGATCCTCAAGATCACATTCGATGGTTCAATAAAATCACATCCACCATCAAATGCAAAAATGTCCCTTGTGATGCAATCAAACTTCTTCTCTTCCCATTCTCCTTGGAGGGACAAGCC
The DNA here is from genome assembly GCA_030686995.1 of Artemisia argyi. Taxonomy (NCBI): domain Eukaryota; kingdom Viridiplantae; phylum Streptophyta; class Magnoliopsida; order Asterales; family Asteraceae; genus Artemisia; species Artemisia argyi. The sequence continues at coordinate 73,566,240 of CM060683.1, forward strand.
CGGATTTGGCTTGAAAAACAACCTCCACGATCTATTGAGACATGGGAAGATCTTGTGAAAAAGTTCGTAAATGAATTATTTCCTCCTTCCAAAACTACGAGTCTCAAGAATGAGATCATGAAATTCACGCAGAAATTTGATGAATCCTTTAGTGAGGCATAGGATCGTTACAAGGAATTGCTCCGAAAATGTCCTCACCACGGGTTCTCCGATCTCATGCAACTTGATACTTTCTACAATGGTGTAAGCCAATCCGATCAAGACTCTCTAAATGCCTCCGCTGGAGGTAACTTCTTGAATCGCACCACAAAGGATGCTTTAGCGATCATTGAGAATAAATCAAAGGTCCGCATTCCCCGAAGCAAACCGGTTGTTTCCCAAGGGAATGTTGTTCCTTCTACCTCATCGCCCGTGGCTCAATCTAGCACCGATGCTAGGCTTGACAAACTCACGGAAGCTATCCATGCATTGGTTCTCACCCAAAACTCAGTTCTGACTCAAAGCCAGAAGATTTCTTCTCCTCATTCTTCTCCACAAGCTGAAGTCAAAAAGATAGAAGTTTGTGTCACTTGTGGTGGTCCACACTCATATTATAATTGCACTGCCACCGAAGGCAATCCATTCGAAGTAAATGCAATAGCCGGCAATTCTAACCAAGGAGGTAACCAATACCGTCCTCAAGTGGAACCAAATTACCGGGCTAGCAACCAGGGTGGACCACCCGGTTTTCCTACACCTCAAAATCCAAATAGGTTTAATCCTAATCCACCAAGGGGGCCTAATATGCAAAATCAAAATCCTGCCCCCGTCAATCAGTACCCACCCCAAAGGGGTAATCAAGGGTATTCAGCTCCGAATTATCAAGATCCCCTCCCAAACGAACTCAATAACTACATCAAAGTTAATGAGACCAAAATGAGGGCGATGCAAAATCAAATCTCAAATTTGAAGAATGATTTCCAATCATCAATAGCCAAACAGGGTCATGAGCTGAAGAGTGAGTTGATGGCAACAAACAACAAAATTGATCAATCTCAAAACAAGATTGAGAATATGTTTGCCAGTCTTATGAGTCATCTCACTCCACCCTCTACATCAGGAGGTCTCCCGGCTAATACAGTTGTTAACCCCAAGGGTGAACTCAAAGCTATTACTACACGTAGTGGTAAAGCTTATGAAGAACCACCACTTCCTCCTATTCATCCTCCTCTTTATTCCGAGGAAGAGGAAATTGAGTCTGAGGCAACCTCGGAGAAGGTGCAATCTACTAGCCCACGAAGTACCGCACACGTCCACCCTCAGGTTGTACCAGAAATTGTACCACAACCAGGAATTGTACCAAAACCGGGAGTTGTGTTTGAACCACCAACAACTCCTAGAGAGAACCCTAAATCCAAACCTTCACTACCATATCCATCTAGGTTACAAGATCAGAAGCTCCGCGAAAAAGCAAACCATCAAATGGAAAAGTTTTTTCAAATCTTTCGTGATATTCATTTTGATATCAGTTTCGCGGATGCTCTCCTGTTGATGCCTAAATTCGCATCGACAATCAAAAATCTGTTGAACAATAAAGAGAAGCTATTCGAAATGGCTCGAACTCCACTCAATGAAAACTGCTCTGCAGTTCTTCTGAAAAAGCTTCCCAAGAAGCTAGGAGATCCGGGAAAATTTCTCATTCCATGTGTTTTTCCCGGAATGGTTGAGTGCTTCGCCCTAGCCGATCTAGGTGCAAGCATCAACTTGATGCCTTATTCAATATGGAAAAAGCTCTCTCTTCCAGAACTCACAACCACCTGCATGACTCTCGAGCTGGCAGACCGCTCAACATCTCGTCCCCTCGGCATTGCCGAGGATGGATTTGTGAAGGTGGGAAATTTCCACTTTCCGACAGATTTTGTGGTTGTGGATTTCGATGCTGACCCACGAGTTCCTCTCATTCTTGGGAGAGGATTCTTAAGGACGGGTCGTGCGTTAATTGATGTGCACGAAGAGGAAATAACTCTTCGTGTTGGTAATGAAGCTGTGACCTTTAACCTCGATCAAACTTCGAGGTACTACTCTAATTATGACGCCGAAACGGTTAACCGAATTGATGTCATTGATGTTGCGTCTGAGGAGTACGCTCAAGAGGTTTTAGGTTTTGTCGATGATTCTCCGAGTGAAAACTTCACTCCATCTTCTAACCCCATTATTGCCAATTCTTCTCATTCCCTCACTTCGTTTGAGGGAAGTGACTTCATCTTAGAAGAAATTGAGGCCTTTCTCAAAAGTGATTTGATTCCTGATGGAATTGATAACCAAGAGATTGACCTCGAGGGGGATGTTCTCATGCTTGAAAAGTTATTAAACGAGGATCCCTCTCCTCTTCCCGTTCTACCACAAACACTTCATAAGGAGGAAGTCAAAAATGTTGAGAAAACTGATGACTTTCCCGCGGTTGAACTTAAGGACTTGCCGCCTCATCTTGAATATGCATTTCTGGAGGGTGATGATAAATTACCCGTCGTAATTGCTAAAGACTTAAGTGTTGAGGAAAAGGCTGCTCTTATAAAGGTTTTGAAGTCTCATAAGCGAGCAATTGCTTGGCGTCTCTCCGACATCAAGGGCATCGACCCTGAGTTTTGTACTCACAAGATATTAATGGAGGATGAATTCAAACCTGCGGTCCAACATCAAAGAAGGGTGAATCCAAAAATTCACGAGGTTATCAAATAAGAGGTTTTAAAACTTCTTGATGCCGGATTGATTTACCCTATCTCGGACAGTCCTTGGGTCAGCCCAGTTCATTGTGTTCCAAAAAAGGGTGGCATTACTGTTGTCACAAACGAGGAAAATGAGTTAATTCCAACTCGTTTGGTTACGGGTTGGCGCGTCTGCATTGATTATCGTAAATTGAATGACGCCACCCGTAAGGATCATTTTCCTCTGCCCTTTATGGATCAGATGCTCGAGAGATTAGCGGGGAATGAGTACTATTGCTTCCTCGATGGTTTCTCGGGTTACTTTCAGATTCCCATTGACCCGCAAGACCAAGAAAAGACCACTTTTACGTGCCCCTATGGAACTTTCGCATATAAACGTATGCCATTTGGCCTATGTAATGCTCCGGGCACGTTTCAAAGATGTATGATAGCCATTTTTTCCGACATGATCGGGAAAAGTATGGAGGTCTTGATGGACAATTTTTCGGTCATTGGGAATTCGTTCCAATCATGTCTCTCCCATTTAGACAGCATGCTAAAACGTTGTGAAGACACAAAGTTATGTCTAAATTGGGAGAAGAGTCACTTTATGGTCAAAGAGGGCATTGTCCTCGGACATAAAATTTCAAAAAACGGGATTGAGGTTGACCGTGCCAAAGTGGACGTCATTGCAAAATTGCCTCATCCCACGACTGTGAAAGGTGTTAGGAGCTTTTTGGGTCACGCCGGTTTTTACCGTAGGTTTATTCAAGATTTTTCTAAAAGCGCCCGGCCTATGACCCATCTCCTCGAGAAGGATGCTCCTTCTATCTTCTCCCCTGAGTGCATCGAAGCCTTTGAAACATTAAAGAAAAGGCTTACCGAGGCACCGATTCTTGTTGCCCCCGATTGGGACTTGCCCTTCGAGCTCATGTGTGATGCTAGTGATTATGCGATAGGGGCATTCTTGGGGCAACGCAAAACAAAACATTTTCAGCCTATACACTATGCCAGCAAGACTATGACCGAGGCTCAAAGTCATTACACCACCACTGAAAAAGAATTATTAGCTGTGGTGTATGCTTTTGAAAAATTCCGGCCATACTTGATTCTGACTAAAAGCATAGTGTATACGGATCACTCGGCTTTGAAGTATCTATTTGCAAAACAAGATGCAAAGCCGAGACTCCTCCGTTGGGTTCTCCTCCTTCAGGAATTTGATATCATTATTCGTGATAAAAAAGGAGCTGAGAACCTAGCTGCTGATCATCTCTCCCGTCTTGAAAACCCTCACCAAAATGCTTTCGAGAAAAAGGAAATAAATGAAACATTTCCTCTCGAAACCCTCAATGTGGTTTCATTTCGTGGAGACTCGATTACCCCATGGTTTGCCGACTTTGCAAACTATCTTGCGGGTAACTTCATTGTGAAAGGGATGTCGTCCCAACAAAAAAATAAATTTTTCAAAGATGTCAAACATTACTTTTGGGATGACCCCTACTTGTTCAAGATATGCGCGGATCAAGTCATCCGGCGGTGTGTGTATGGTCAGGAAGCCGCTGAAATTTTAAAGGCTTGCCATGCTGGTCCCACGGGGGGCCACCACAATCCCAACTACACCACCAAAAAGGTGTTTGATTCCGGCTTTTATTGGCCCTCATTTACAAGGATGCCCAAGAACTGGTCAAGTCCTGTGACGCTTGTCAACGTCACGGGAATATTTCACAAAAAAATGAAATGCCTCAGAATGCAATCCAAGTTTGTGAAATTTTTGACATCTGGGGCATCAACTTTATGGGGCCATTTCCATCCTCTCACGGCAACAAATACATACTCGTGGCAGTTGACTACTTGTCAAAATGGGTTGAAGCGAAAGCTTTACCCACAAATGATGCCCGAGTAGTTGTGAAATTTTTAAAAGCTCTTTTTGCCCGATTCGGAACTCCACGTGCTATTATTAGTGATCGTGGTACACACTTTTGTAATGACAAGTTTGACAAAGTCATGCAAAAGTACGGTGTAACTCACCGTCTTTTTACTGCGTACCGCCCTCAAACGAGTGGACAAGTCGAAGTTTCCAATTGGGGCATTAAAAGAATATTGGAAAGAACTGTAGGTGAGAATCGTGCATCGTGGTCGGACAAATTAGATGATGCACTTTGGGCTTTCCGTACGGCTTACAAAACACCCATTGGGTGTACGCCTTATAAACTTGTGTACGGGAAAGCGTGCCATCTTCCGATCGAGCTTGAGCATAAAGCCTATTGGGCCCTCAAGCATGCCAATTTTGACCTCAAAATGGCGGGTGATCACAGAAAAGTTCAACTAAATGAATTAAATGAACTTCGTGATCAAGCTTACGAGAACTCTTTGATCTACAAAGAAAAGACAAAGAAGATTCATGACTCAAAAATCAAAAACCGCGTTTTCAACGTTGGTGATCGAGTCCTTCTTTTCAATTCTAGACTCAAGATCTTCTCGGGAAAGCTCAAAACCCGATGGATTGGTCCATTCACTATCACAAAAGTTTATCCTTATGGTACCGTCGAATTATCTCAAAATGACGGTCCAAATTTCAAAGTGAATGGACATCGTTTAAAGCACTACTTTGGAGAGGACATACCATCCATGGTTGTCCCGGATCTCCAAACTTTCCCCAAGGACAATTGAATTCGGGGATCGAGTCAAGCTAGCGAATCGACGAACAAAAACAATAGCACAATACGGGTTTTCACCCGTATCTCTGATTCTTTCTATTTTCTACCACCTAGTGTGGGGGAATGGCCAACCCCCGGCTGTTTGAAAAAAAATGTATATATGTATATATGTTCAAAGTTTTTTTTTTTTAAAAAAAAAAAAAAAAAAAAAAAAAAAAAAAAAAAAGTTGTATATATATATAAATAAAGTGAAACTTGGTATTTCCGCAGTTAGATTCGAATCTTGGCTTTTTACGTTCAAAGAGTCGGCATAATAGCCGGGACTTTGAATATTGAGGACAATATTCATTTCTAAGTGTGGGGGGGGGGGGGGGGGGGGGGGGGGGGGGGGGGGGGGGGGAATTCTAGCGAATTTTAGCAAAATATATCTTCTAGTACCCCCGTTTTTGGCCAAAATTTTCAAAAATTTTTCACTTTATTTCAAAATTTTTGTGGTAATCAGTCCGCCAGGTCTAACCGACAAAGGGATTGGCTAATCCAGGAGCAAACGGCTCTTGGTAAAGATAAATCAAATCCGTTTACGTCTTGCAATTTGCCCAAAATTGTATGGTTCCTCAACTCCCCATCATCCTCAAAAGCTAATGAGTTGGCTAGCCCGCAAGATTATGGCTTGTGGTAAAGGCCGTGGAAAATCCATAATTGGTAATCGGCTCACCAAGATGTTGACGTTGTCCATCAAGATGCTGGCTAGTCCAGGAGCAAACGGCTCTTGGTAAAGACTACTCAAATCCGTTGAAAGCTGGTGGTTTGCTCAAAATCACATGGTTATCAGGTGTGCCACAGTTCTTACACCTGGCTACTCCAGAAGTGATGGCTTTTGGTAAAGAGTTTTTCAAATCCATCAAGTTTTCTAAAAAGATTGCTAAAGACTAGCAATAGTTTAGTGTGGGGGATTGATGAGTGCTCAAACACTCATCGTTTTCGACGTAATTAAACTGACAAAACATACAAAAACAATCAAAAAGATATCAAAATACTTAAATTATCCCAAGGATTGTGTTTTATGTGTTTTAAAAGCAAAATGAGCAAAAACAAAGAAAAAAAACGTACAAAGTTTACAATATTGGCAGTTTCAGTCCCCCAAGTTTCAAAACTTGTCAATTTTAGTCCCTAAGCATTTATTTTGAAAGGAAAAGTCAACCCAAGGTTTTAAAAGTCAAAAAATCATAAAAATAACACTTGGGTATCAAGTTTTCCAAAATTACATGTTTAGTCCCTGAAAATCCAAAAATGGCAAAATAGGTCCCTGGGAAATTTTGAAAATTGGAAAAAGGAAAAAAATGGTTTTTGGACTTTGGAATTATATCATATTTGGTCCTTGGAAGCAAATTGGGAAAAGTGCACTTTCAGTCCTTGAGTTTTGGAGAAATTGCAACAATGGTCCTTGTTCCTAAACTAACCAACCGGACCCTTGTTTTAATATCAACCCAAAACCAAAACCCTTACCCAATCCAACCCCCTAACCCAGTCCACCTCCCAAGCCCAACTTTCCAGCCCAATCTAATAATAATAAAAAGGGCAGGGTCAAACGGTCAACGAAGGTCAAACAGACCTTTGACCCGTCTTCCTCCCCCAACACTGAAGCGCAAAACCAGGGAAAGTATCTCCCCCTCCTCACCTTTTTCACCCACTAGCCCCCCACAATTAATGCCCAAACCAAACTATCCCACCACAATAACTCCCCACACCAACCCCCCACCAGAACCACTCAACTTTGCCCCGTATCCTTTTGGCGCCAAAATCATGATCAAAGGCTAGAAATGATCTCAAAGCAATTCAATGGTGAGGATTTGGTCAAGGGGTCAACACAAAGACCATGGGGCTATCAGAATTCAAAAAGAGCCCATGTGGAAGACTTAGGTCCTAGTTGTTAGCTCGTATTATATATTTGAGCTCATGTGAGCCTTTGGTAGGGTGTAATCTTTTTTAGTTTTAATGTTTTTCAGTTTATTTTTAATGTATTGTAACCTTTTTTATCAATGAAAGTCTACTTTAAAGTTTAAGTCTCATTTTCACTTTTCAAGTTCCATTTTCAAATTCTCAAGTTCTAATCAAGGCTTCTAATGTGAGTACAAGTCATTCATAAGCTTATGTAAACTCAGAAACAAGATTTTATAAGCTTTATAAGCTTGTGTGAACATCCCTAACTCAGTTTTCATTAATTACTAAAAAAATTAAGAAAAATCAAAAATAAATAAAAAAGTGGTGATCATTGGTTGAAAAAGCTTGGAGCACAGTTAATTCAGGATGGTTGTGGGTTAGGGACCTCATGGGAGGTCATTAGGTTGTTTCAATTGGTCCTTGGTTTGAAATCTGAGCTTGGAAGGCTTATGTAAGCCTTGCTTTTAATTTTTACTCTCTTTAGTAGTTTAGTTGTTTGTTATTGTCTCAGTTACTTAATTGTTACTTAACATAGTAGTTGTAATCAGTAGATTGTGTTGTGTACTTGTTTGACTCTAGTTTTCATCATAAACATCTGTTAAAGGGGTGTTTGGTTGGTGTCTGTTTGTACCACGCTACTTGTATAATTGTGCATCTCTGTGTTTCATTCAGTTGTGTGGGTGGATAAAGGCTCAGGGAAACAACTTACTTGGTCACTGATACACAATAAAGTCAAAATCACTAAGAAGCGATCACCACAGTTAACTGTGGTGAGTTTTCAAGTCCAAATCCATCAAACCTTTTCATAAGTTGGAGTTTTTACTTAAGTTAGCTTTCATATAGCTTATTATAACATTTTTAGTCATTAAATCAGCAATACAAGTTCATAAAAGTCAAATCTCAAGATTTCTCAAAAAGTCAAAAACACTTTACTCAGGTTTTTACCAATATGGGATGAATTATTGTGATTTTTGTAGGAGGATTTAAGCTCTGAAACTTGTTGTGATAATAGTCTATCAGTAGAACTACAAGTCCTTATGGTTATCTTAATTTAGTAAATTTTTCTCAAGCCTGTGCTTAAGCTCAAACTGAGCTGCAGGGCAAGGCTTTGCCCTGTGCACAGACCTCTCAGCTCACCACCCAACTTTGGTGGTGATTTGTGGTTCACCCAGTGGGTCCCACACTTTCATTTTGGTTCCATACAACCCCCTCCTACCAGGGAGTAAGGGTTGACCATTTGTTTGACCTGTAGACCAGCGGACCCCACTTAGTTTGGCATCAAAAGTTTGTCCCCAGTTTGCCTCAGAACCAAATAAGCAAACAGCTTATTTTGGTGTTCTAGCTTATTGAATCAGCTTATTTGTGTATTACTTACTTTAACTTGTTCATTGTACTTATTTGTATCTGTTTTCACCAAAGTGAACCCCACATTAGCTCATTTGAGCTTATTTCCACTTCTGGTCAAGGAAAGTCAACTATTAAGGAATTAAGCACTTGAAGTGCTTATTTCCATGACCACAGTCAAAGTCACTTCACAAAAGTTGTCTAAAAACTTGTAATAAGCAGTTTGGAAGAAGAAAATCTCAAATAAGCCCAACTTAATAGAAGTGATAGCTTCTATTTAAGCCAATTGGCTTATTCATCAGCTTATTATTAAGCAATTTCCATTTTTATAATTTTTCTAGGCTTCTGGTGTGTAAAAACAATTTTTGTAATTTTTTCAGATTTTTCTTTTATCATTTAGTATTTTTCCTAATTTAAAATAGTTTTTAGTAATTATTAAATAGTTAATAATTAATAATAATTAATTAGTAAATCAGAAAAATATAAATTAAATTTTAAAATTAGTTTTTAGTTATTTTTAAGTTTTCCAAATTTTATTTTCACTTTTCTAGTGTAATTTAATAATTATTTAGAATTTAGGTTATTTTAAATAATTAAAAAGTAATTAATAATTAATTAATAATTAGTAATAATTAAATTAGATAGTCTTAAAAATATATTTTCATTTCTAAAATTTGTTTTATAGTATTTTAGATTTATCTAAGTTTAATTTTTATTTTTCCAAGTTAATTTCTTATTTATTTATAATTTAGGTTAATTTAGTTAATTAAAAGTAATTAGAAAATTAGTATTTAATTAATAGTAATTATAAAATTAGTGTAAAAATTAGTTTTAAATTTCCAAAAATTTTCTCTTGTCATTAAGTTTGTAAAAAGTAAATTTTTCATACCAGTAGCCTTTCCAGATCACCGTATTCACATTTTTGTACGTTTGTTCACGTCTTCGGCAAACGTACGGTTTTTAAGTTTTAGGTGATTCCTTCTGAATCTCAATTCCAGTAATCATTCACATAGCTTTTCTAAGCTATTTCTGTTAATAATATCCAAATAATTCTCACAACAAACCCTTTCTGTGAATAAACACCCGATCACAAAGCACGCTAAAGTTACAATTCACACCTCAACAGGATTTAACGATCCGGTGATACCTTGTATTACCCGGAGCATTGACCTAGGCTATTTGACTTTGTTGACCATTCTTTGGTCAATATAAGTTAGTGGTTTAGCATCAATCAATAAACTACAACGATCCCCACTAGAGTAAAAGTAAAAGTATCACACAGTTATGTTATACTACGATAATAGTAAAGATGCGATGTTACAGAATGGTTGTTAATAAAGATGTGTTCATTCGTGGTGGTTGATTTGAAATTTGGTAAAAATAAAATAAAATAAAAAATCACCCAACTTAGGGTTCATCTTGATGTATGACTATCTTCATTCATAGTGGCTTAGGCGGCGATTTTGTCTGGGTTTGTTTGGAACTGAATGGAAATTTCTGACGTTGACGGTGTTTGTTAAGTGTTGATGGTTTAGGAGTTACAGTTGAAACAATGAGATGTGTATTTTATATATAGACGTAAAAAAAGGCGGTGGCTAGGCTGAACGTGGTGGCATAGAGGCGATGACTCAAAGTGGCTGACTAGGTTTAAGAATCAGACTCACTCTAATATCATGTCAAATGATAAAACATCGTAGATTTAACCTAATTAATAACTACTATTTATAAAGGGATTATTACCTAGAAATGTATCTAATTTTTCACTTTTTCTAACTGTGAGTAGCTTTCTTTATTTATTTTTTTCTATTATATACCCTAAACTTTTTAATTTTGACATTTGTGTGTATTTTCTCATATAAAATAACTATTTTACCCTTATATTTTGCAACCAATAAATTGACAGCGAGGGTAAAGTGGTCATTTTACATGAACAAAATACACACAAAAATCAAAATCAAAAGGTAAAGGTATATAATAGCAAAAAATAAAGAATGCTACACAATTAAGAAAAAAAAAATGACGAGTTAGATACATGTCTAGATAATTATCTCATTTAAGGGTTGACAACACACCCCTCACTCCAATTCCTTCACTCACTTACAACCAATTCTCTTATGCCACATCATTCTTCTCCTTTTTCCTTCACTCACCCATCTTTTGTTGGCATCACACCACTCACCCTTCACTCACTTTTTTTTTTTTTTTTTTTTTTTTTTTTTTAATTCTATTAAAATTTATTAAAAGACTAAAATTTCATTAAAATTAAAAAAACATTACATAATATTACTAAAAAAACATAAAAGTTATACTCTTTCACTATAGTTCAAAAAAAAAAAAAAAAAAAAACTCTTTCACTAGCCCAATCTTTACAAGTCCAATAGCCCAAAACACACATTAAGTCCATTTCAAAAGAATATATATAAAAAAAATAAAAAAATAATGGTTGTCTTCTTCCTTAGCTGCTGCAAATACACACACAAACACACACAAAGTCTTCTTCCTTGGCTGTTGTCCAATATATATTCACAAACACACACAACGGTCCACATTAACGTTCCATTTTTCTCTCCTCTCGTGTGGTAAACTTCCCCGCATTTTAACCCCCGCGGTGCGGTAAGAGGTCACCGGCGGCGGTGTTCCCGCAGGGAAAACTCCCCGTGTCGTGCCTCCCCGCACCCATTACCAACCCCCTTATAAATTGTAACACCCCCAATTCATGATGCAGCGGAATTCGAACTGGGTGTTACTCGACGGCACAATAGTCACAATAATAGAAAACGAACTCCAATTGAGTCGTTTTAAATGATGTATCATTCAAGATTATATAAATATCAGAGGTTACAAAATGAGGTCCCAATTGGTTCCATGTTTACAATGTAAAATAAATGAGTTTTTGAATGATAAGTAAATTTATAGCCCTCTTGAGTATCCGTGTCCTTCCGTGCCATCCTTGATCGTCATGAACCTGAAATACATGCTTGAGAGGTCAACACAAAGGTTGAGTGATATTCATAGAGTTTGTTAAATCGTTTGAACACAATGTGTTGGTAGTTAAATCGTTTGAACACCATAATCGTAGTGTTTGTAGGTAAATCGTTTGAACACAATAATCGTAGTGTGAGCTGTAGACTCACACCAATGTTTGGAAAACAAAACAGGTAGGCTACGTTATTATACGCCCATAAAATGTATTATACACTAAGCTTATGAAACCAAAACGTTAACGTGTACCAATATCGATTGGCAGATTTATCCCGGTAGGTACTTTGCCGTCATACCTAATGTCTCAAATATTAATGCATTTGTTTGAACTAATCAAAACAAATGGGATTCGTCAATCCCAATAGGCCTATTCACAATATTCGCGCTCACTTGCAAGTAACCCTCGCAAGTGATTAAATGGTTCATACTAAGGGATCTTGGTTTGGCAAGGATGTTACTTAGTGATAATAAAACATAGTCGAATAACATACAGTAGAAAGCATTGTGTTCGAGTAGAAAAATAATAGCATGTATTCCCCCCAAGGGTTTGTAAAACATTGAAGTAATGTAAAGTGGGGCTATGAACTCACCTTAAGTTGGATAGCAAGTAATGAAGGTGATGGTTGGATCGTGTAGGTTTCTACGAGCAACCTATAATCGAATGTTGCGACTTAGGTTCGGAGTAAAGAACATGAAGTAGTGCCTATATATATATCTTGCATTTAGTCCATGATGTGGTATGATGTATATTGTAAGTCCTTGAAAGAAATGATTCATGAAACATGTATGTTTTGTATATCGTTCACTACCGTTCGGGCCGACATAATTCAGAAGTCATGTTAGTAAGCGTTCGAGGAGCCAGGACACTTTAACTCGTAAATCCACAACTCAACTCGACGGCTTACATAATGAACTCCTCACATGAGGCTCCCTACTATTGTAGTAGTTGATGAAATATATAGATATAAGTTTTGATCCGAAAGGTTACATGTCCGATATTTGAATAAACTTAGGAAAGTTTATTTGTACATGAAGATTGTTATTAGGGGTAGCTTCATAAGCCTTAAATGACCATGTTCTCTTGGTAAAATTTCATGGTTTCCTTTTAAGTGAAGTAGATCCAAATTGCTTGTTCAAGTTATCGCCTAACTCATTGTTTCATGTTTACGCCTATGTGAGTTGTTATGGTCATTTCGTCATGGCCTAGCCATGACCTTTGGTCCTTGTTCCAAGGTCATGAGACTCAACCTTGGTTCTAGTCATGTTTGTGTTCTTGATTATAGGTCATAAGACCTCTTGTTCCTTTCAAAGTATAACCATAATCTAGTGACTTTCGCCTAAAAATGGGCTGTTTAGAATTTGAAGAATTTTATCACTCGGAAAGCGTTTTTAGGGCTCGAGCTTCTTTGTTCCTGAACGAAAACGTCGTTTCGGACAACTTTCGTGTTTTAACTTTTTGATGAATCGGACCAGAAGTGGGACTTTCAAAACCCAAATTTGATCAGGAAGCTATTTGGCAGTTTTGCCGGAAATCTTTGGTAATTTCAAATCGTCATAACTTTTGACTCGTATACTCGTTTTGGGTGGTTCAAATTGCTATGGTTTCCTTGTTAAGTCCTCTACTGTAATATGTAATGATCCAACATCATATTTTTACCATTTTGATCAGGTCTTACCAAGAAAGTCACTAGTTTACTTGTTTTAGTAACTTGTTGTAACAATCAATAACAATAACTTGTTTTGGTCATTTTTATACATCATGGACATGATAACAAGACAATATATAGCATGAATAATATGTAAATAACATGAACATGATTATTTAACAAGAATCAAGTTAGGGTTTGGCTCACAACTTTTGGCTTTCAAAGATGAAAGGAAGTTAACATGTAAGGATAGGACATTGATAGACTTGCTTCAACCCTTTTTCACTTCATGCAATCTTTCTACCCTTGGTATTCTTGAAAGATGGATGATGAAGGTTTAGGTGACTTGAGTGGATTTAAACTCAAGAGAAATCACCAAGTATATAAGGTTATGGAAGTGTTTGATGAATGATAACCTATCTAGGGTTTTTACCTTGAACTAGCACTTGAATCTTGCTTAGAACTTGGAAGAGAATTAGCAAATGGATTGGTGTTGGTGTGTGTGGAAGTGGACGGCAACAAAGGGCAAGGGAGGGTTTTATAGGAGCTTGAGGAGGTTAAAAATGTTGACTAGTCCAACCTTGGAGGCCAAGGTGAACACATGGACTAATCTTAAGGCCTTTAAGCTTGAGATCAAGCCACCTAGTGTGAAAACCCCCCCCCCCCCATATGGCGGTTCACAAGGCTTGGAGGACAAGGTGTGGACTTTGCTTGGTATTATCCAAGATACTTGGTTAGTTTTGACTCCGGGAAATGCCAATCGTAAATGATTAAGCCTCAAAACGTAAAACCGGGTGTCGTAAAATTATGGAATTTGAAAGTATTGTTAAATATGTCCATATAGTCCATAATAAAATATAAAATGAGTGGTAGGTTCCATTTGGGTGGTAAACCCTGCTAAAAACTGGAAACACGGGTCTAAAACGCGTAATTCGCGTAAAACGCTGAATATTGCGTAAAATTGAGAAAAGTAAAATGTTACTTTTCTAATGTTATAAAAATGATTTAAAATGACTTATAATGTCTAGACTGGGCTCAGTCTAGTGTCGGTTGGTATTAAATGTCTTTTAGACATCAAACCGTAAGCCTAAAAATCAAGGAATGACTTATAACATCAAGGGATGATTTTTGGTCAATGGAGGAGGGAAAGAATATGTTGACTTTTTCTAATAAGTTGAAAACTCAAAAAGTCTTAGAAACTCGTTTCGTGGTCTCACGGTTAATCGCCCCAAATGGTTAAGCGTGCTCATGCGAGAGTAGTGCAGGCATGGGTGACCTGCTGGGAAGTTTTTGGTCATGTTTTTCTCAGTCACGATTAATTCTCAAATAAATCATGAGTGTGTCAAACATTTTTCTGATGTGGGGTCACCTGACGGGATCGAATTTCATCGTGCGTAGAATTTCTGAATGACGTTTTACCCTAAAACGTGTAATTCCTTAATAACTTTCACGAAAATGATCTGACGAATGTCAAACATTTAATTTGCCATGGAAATGATTTATCACTCGAGAATATCAAATAAAAATCAACTTTCGGGAAAGTTTCGGGAAAAATGAATAGTAAAAGTGAATAGTGAAATTTTCTGGGAAAAATTAATTAACCTGAAAATGCGAATTGTTACAGTCTCTACCCCTTACGGGGAACTTCGTCCCGAAGTTCTGTGTGTATCATATGTTGGAGTGGTATCGATGAAAAGGTGTGGTTACTTATGAGGACTAGAGTCTGGAATTACCAGTGATGTAATTTGATTTGTCATTTCGGTGTATGGTGTAGGATGAGGCTTCCTTTTATGTAGGAAAGGTATGGTAATAGTCGAATATCAAAGGAAATTGGTATAGCAGTCGGATATTAATAGGAATTAATATAGTAGTTGAATATCAAATAGAACTTGATATAGTTGTCAAGTATCAATAGCAATTGATATAGGAATCGAATAATGGATTAAGTGTTGAACATGTGGTTGGACCAAGTCCTGTTTTGAATTGTACGGCTACCCATGCATATGGCTACATGGCTTCGCAATGAGTTTGGTACGACTGCGCATGCGTATGGTTACATGGCCCCGTAATGAGTTTGTTTGTTATTGCACTATCATTATGAAAACCAAAATGTAAACCTCGTACAAATGGAAATTGGGATAGTCGTTGCAATCATAGCCTAGTAGGTAATCGGTTGTTGTACCTAGTGTTTATGTCATGGTTTGAAGCGATGTCGGTGAAAAGATAGGATTTCTTGTGGCGAATAAAATGTAGGTATCATGCCATACCCGAGCAATGTAATGTAGGTATCAAGCCATACCCGAGCAATGTAATGTAGGTATCAAGCCATACCCGAGCAATGTAATGTAGGTTGACTTCATACTTATGTTATTTCGGATATAATTAAGCCCACTTGTTTATAATTCTTTATTTACATAGAGAGGCATCCCAAACAATGTAACTAAAGGAATATAAACGTATGGTTCGATGATTTATAATTTCTTTATTTAAATGAAAAGGCATCCCAATCCATTCAAATAAGGACATTATAAATCATCCTACTCAAGAATTCCCGACACAACATTCATACTTAGCCGGTGAGTTACAAGGTAGTGTATTACGAGATGATACTGGTGTTCCAAAAGTACAAGATGAATATTCAAACTTGTAAAGCTGATGAGGGTACTTGTGGTGTAACTAAGGATGATTTGAGCTTTAAAAGTGCATCAAAATCTGTTAATGAGCTTGTGGTTTCAACGGTTGTGAAGATAATGTTATGATATGTTGATGAACAAAAGTGTGTAGTGTATGCTTAACATTAATACTCTTAGGTATCGATGTTGAGTTTGCTTTAAAAATCTTAAGAGATTTTTAGAAGTTTATGACGGAATGGTATCCTAAACAGGATGGTACTTCTACGGGATGAAGAGAAGAATTGATAACTATCCCAAGATAGTCGTTCGGATTATCTCATAAATGAAAATTTTCAAGAATGAATTTAGATCATACAAATAAGGTGTTAAGATCTTGCTGAGTGGTAAGGCACTATCATGTCTTTAGATTGTTTTAATGTATTCTGGTGGTTTATCGTGTTCATGTAGGAAATCAACCTAAACATAACCCTAGTACAACTATTCTCAGTATTTGAAAATTCTAAGTCGAATATAGTTAGTCAGACTATATTCCACTGTCCCTAGGTTAAATATAGGTGACTAGTCCATATTTAGCCAAGGTTCGATAAAATTTTCAAATACCTAAACTAGGTATACTTTTGATATGTCCGTTGCTTTCGGGAAACTGTCCACTAAACAAAGGCGATGTCAAACCCTTAAGTTGCAAGTCCCGTCCATACAAGACTTGTAACGTATGTTTTCATATTCCATTGCATAGAAGGTAGTAAGGGTAGATACGTATGGAAAGGAAGTTTTAAGTATTTCTAAAATAGAACATACTTGGCCAGGATCACGAACTTTTAATAATGAAGGTTTCATAAGAAAACTTTGATGAATGTAGAGAAAATTCAGCTTTTGTCGATGATGGATTAGTTTGTCCTTTAGAAATCTCATATTTCTTGTTTTGAAATCGATAGATTGTGACGGGTTTTTGATATCATAAGAAATGATATTGATGATGTGATGGACTAATTCTAGAGACCATTTGCACAAAACACAATGTCTCGGAAGTAGGTTAGACCATTGTGCAATTCACAATGTCTGGGAAGTAGGTTAGGTCATTGTGTGACTCAAAACATTTGAGAAATGATTAAGACCATTGTATCATACAATGTCTTGGAAAATGAATGAGACCATTGTATCATACAATGTCTTGAAAAATGAATGAGACCATTGTATCTCACAATGTCTTGGAAAATGAATGAGACCATTGTATCTCACAATGTCTTGGAAAATGAATGAGACCATTGTAATCAGTTACAATGTCTTGGACATATAATGTTGGAGTAGGAACATGATTGGGAGAGTGTGGTTGTGCCGAAATGCCTTAGAATAGGCATACACAGATATGTTCATGTAGCATAAAATGCCTAGTGTGTATATATCAATATACTTATATGTGTTCATGTAGCATAAAATGCCTAGTGTGTATATATCAATATACTAATATGTGTTCATGTAGCATAAAATGCTTAGTGTGTATATATCAATATACTAATATGTTTGTGTAGCATAACATGCTTACTAAGTCCATAATCGTCTGGAGGATGGAAGACACGGAGAGCGGAAGGCTATAAAAATGATTTTGCTTGTAGTTGTAGTTATAGTTTAGGTCTCAATTAGACCCGTTTCTCTATAACCATGGCTCTGGTACCAATCTGTAACACCCCCAATTCATGATGCAGCGGAATTCGAACTGGGTGTTACTCGACGGCACAATAGTCACAATAATAGAAAACGAACTCCAATTGAGTCGTTTTAAATGATGTATCATTCAAGATTATATAAATATCAGAGGTTACAAAATGAGGTCCCAATTGGTTCCATGTTTACAATGTAAAATAAATGAGTTTTTGAATGATAAGTAAATTTATAGCCCTCTTGAGTATCCGTGTCCTTCCGTGCCATCCTTGATCGTCATGAACCTGAAATACATGCTTGAGAGGTCAACACAAAGGTTGAGTGATATTCATAGAGTTTGTTAAATCGTTTGAACACAATGTGTTGGTAGTTAAATCGTTTGAACACCATAATCGTAGTGTTTGTAGGTAAATCGTTTGAACACAATAATCGTAGTGTGAGCTGTAGACTCACACCAATGTTTGGAAAACAAAACAGGTAGGCTACGTTATTATACGCCCATAAAATGTATTATACACTAAGCTTATGAAACCAAAACGTTAACGTGTACCAATATCGATTGGCAGATTTATCCCGGTAGGTACTTTGCCGTCATACCTAATGTCTCAAATATTAATGCATTTGTTTGAACTAATCAAAACAAATGGGATTCGTCAATCCCAATAGGCCTATTCACAATATTCGCGCTCACTTGCAAGTAACCCTCGCAAGTGATTAAATGGTTCATACTAAGGGATCTTGGTTTGGCAAGGATGTTACTTAGTGATAATAAAACATAGTCGAATAACATACAGTAGAAAGCATTGTGTTCGAGTAGAAAAATAATAGCATGTATTCCCCCCAAGGGTTTGTAAAACATTGAAGTAATGTAAAGTGGGGCTATGAACTCACCTTAAGTTGGATAGCAAGTAATGAAGGTGATGGTTGGATCGTGTAGGTTTCTACGAGCAACCTATAATCGAATGTTGCGACTTAGGTTCGGAGTAAAGAACATGAAGTAGTGCCTATATATATATCTTGCATTTAGTCCATGATGTGGTATGATGTATATTGTAAGTCCTTGAAAGAAATGATTCATGAAACATGTATGTTTTGTATATCGTTCACTACCGTTCGGGCCGACATAATTCAGAAGTCATGTTAGTAAGCGTTCGAGGAGCCAGGACACTTTAACTCGTAAATCCACAACTCAACTCGACGGCTTACATAATGAACTCCTCACATGAGGCTCCCTACTATTGTAGTAGTTGATGAAATATATAGATATAAGTTTTGATCCGAAAGGTTACATGTCCGATATTTGAATAAACTTAGGAAAGTTTATTTGTACATGAAGATTGTTATTAGGGGTAGCTTCATAAGCCTTAAATGACCATGTTCTCTTGGTAAAATTTCATGGTTTCCTTTTAAGTGAAGTAGATCCAAATTGCTTGTTCAAGTTATCGCCTAACTCATTGTTTCATGTTTACGCCTATGTGAGTTGTTATGGTCATTTCGTCATGGCCTAGCCATGACCTTTGGTCCTTGTTCCAAGGTCATGAGACTCAACCTTGGTTCTAGTCATGTTTGTGGTCTTGATTATAGGTCATAAGACCTCTTGTTCCTTTCAAAGTATAACCATAATCTAGTGACTTTCGCCTAAAAATGGGCTGTTTAGAATTTGAAGAATTTTATCACTCGGAAAGCGTTTTTAGGGCTCGAGCTTCTTTGTTCCTGAACGAAAACGTCGTTTCGGACAACTTTCGTGTTTTAACTTTTTGATGAATCGGACCAGAAGTGGGACTTTCAAAACCCAAATTTGATCAGGAAGCTATTTGGCAGTTTTGCCGGAAATCTTTGGTAATTTCAAATCGTCATAACTTTTGACTCGTATACTCGTTTTGGGTGGTTCAAATTGCTATGGTTTCCTTGTTAAGTCCTCTACTGTAATATGTAATGATCCAACATCATATTTTTACCATTTTGATCAGGTCTTACCAAGAAAGTCACTAGTTTACTTGTTTTAGTAACTTGTTGTAACAATCAATAACAATAACTTGTTTTGGTCATTTTTATACATCATGGACATGATAACAAGACAATATATAGCATGAATAATATGTAAATAACATGAACATGATTATTTAACAAGAATCAAGTTAGGGTTTGGCTCACAACTTTTGGCTTTCAAAGATGAAAGGAAGTTAACATGTAAGGATAGGACATTGATAGACTTGCTTCAACCCTTTTTCACTTCATGCAATCTTTCTACCCTTGGTATTCTTGAAAGATGGATGATGAAGGTTTAGGTGACTTGAGTGGATTTAAACTCAAGAGAAATCACCAAGTATATAAGGTTATGGAAGTGTTTGATGAATGATAACCTATCTAGGGTTTTTACCTTGAACTAGCACTTGAATCTTGCTTAGAACTTGGAAGAGAATTAGCAAATGGATTGGTGTTGGTGTGTGTGGAAGTGGACGGCAACAAAGGGCAAGGGAGGGTTTTATAGGAGCTTGAGGAGGTTAAAAATGTTGACTAGTCCAACCTTGGAGGCCAAGGTGAACACATGGACTAATCTTAAGGCCTTTAAGCTTGAGATCAAGCCACCTAGTGTGAAACCCCCCCCCCCATATGGCGGTTCACAAGGCTTGGAGGACAAGGTGTGGACTTTGCTTGGTATTATCCAAGATACTTGGTTAGTTTTGACTCCGGGAAATGCCAATCGTAAATGATTAAGCCTCAAAACGTAAAACCGGGTGTCGTAAAATTATGGAATTTGAAAGTATTGTTAAATATGTCCATATAGTCCATAATAAAATATAAAATGAGTGGTAGGTTCCATTTGGGTGGTAAACCCTGCTAAAAACTGGAAACACGGGTCTAAAACGCGTAATTCGCGTAAAACGCTGAATATTGCGTAAAATTGAGAAAAGTAAAATGTTACTTTTCTAATGTTATAAAAATGATTTAAAATGACTTATAATGTCTAGACTGGGCTCAGTCTAGTGTCGGTTGGTATTAAATGTCTTTTAGACATCAAACCGTAAGCCTAAAAATCAAGGAATGACTTATAACATCAAGGGATGATTTTTGGTCAATGGAGGAGGGAAAGAATATGTTGACTTTTTCTAATAAGTTGAAAACTCAAAAAGTCTTAGAAACTCGTTTCGTGGTCTCACGGTTAATCGCCCAAATGGTTAAGCGTGCTCATACGAGAGTAGTGCAGGCATGGGTGACCTGCTGGGAAGTTTTTGGTCATATTTTTCTCAGTCACGATTAATTCTCAAATAAATCATGAGTGTGTCAAACATTTTTCTGATGTGGGGTCACCTGACGGGATCGAATTTCATCGTGCGTAGAATTTCTGAATGACGTTTTACCCTAAAACGTGTAATTCCTTAATAACTTTCACGAAAATGATCTGACGAATGTCAAACATTTAATTTGCCATGGAAATGATTTATCACTCGAGAATATCAAATAAAAATCAACTTTCGGGAAAGTTTCGGGAAAAATGAATAGTAAAAGTGAATAGTGAAATTTTCTGGGAAAAATTAATTAACCTGAAAATGCGAATTGTTACATAAATTACAAATATGATACGAGTTTAAACTCTCATAAACTAAGTCCACAGACCGAGCTTGGGTCCGTCACACCATCATCTAATGATTTTTATCCATTAAACCCGATTAACATCTATTAACCTAGCACCAAGCCTAATCAAAATTATGTATATCTCATGAATTACTAAAACTTGACCACAACACAATATTTTTTTTTCTTTGAATAAATGAAAGACCCATCTTTGGAGGATCATGTATTGAAGAATGTTGATGGTTGTGATTAGATAGGTCCCCAAAAGAACAGAAAAAATAAAGATTCGTGTAGGAGTCTCCGAAAGAAAAGAAAAAATAAAGAAAAATATGAAACAAGAAAGAAGACGATATAAATCCAACCCCCTCCCCCCCCCCCCCCCCCCCCCCCCTATGACAAGATCTTGTGTTATGACATCCCACATCCGACCTTACCAACAAACATCAATATATATAAATGTGGATAATATGAAATGCACGATCTAGTTTCGGCTCTCATGCGTGTGTTAAGGACGTATATTGGCGTTATGTCCTTATAACACAAGTCTATGTTCAAACCATAAGGGGGTGTTCGAGATCGCCTATTATTCTTCTTATTATACTTCTGCTTATAGTTAAACATACCTTTTTTTATTAGATAATAAGGATTAAACATTTTGTTCAAAATAAATAAGGATTAAACATTTAAACATACGTATAAGTTTCTTAAAATAAGTGTATCTGATTAGATTGCTAGTAAAAGTGCAAGATACTTGTAAAAACTATAATAGGCTAAAAATTTTATCGGTCGGTCCTTTTTTTTTTTTTTTTTTTTTTTAACGGCGAATTCCCTAAAACAAAGTCTCTAGCAAAAGGCTAGAAGAGAAATTATAAAGGCTTCATAAGCCAAGAGTTCCAACAATTAACTTTACGACATCTACATTTGAGCTAAGAAAAAGAAAAAGTACGAATAAAATCGAAAAGATCATTTTTTCTCATCGAATGAGAAGAAAAAGTAACAGTGTTACGATAGCGTCAAACACACCATAATGACGCCACAATTATGACGTACACCCGATCTTTATCACCCTTAGAAGCTCTCCATTCATCGAACCATTGTAAGCAATCGAACCAAGAAGAAAAAGAAAGCATATTTATGTTGGTCTATTCACGAAAAGACGCCAGATGTTACAAGCCAAATCACAACCAAAGAAAACATGATCAATGAATTCCACACCCTTGTTCACCATTATTACACATAGGGCAAATAATGGACGGAATCTCAAGGCCCCACAACGATAAATTAAGTCGAGTTGAAAGTCTATCCAGATTAAGACCCCAGACAAAAACATTTACCTTTCTAAGTAGATTCTTCCACCAACTAGTGCATGGGCTTCTATATTTTGTTACTTTAGTACGTTTATTAGACGTAATGAAATGTCAAATGAATAGAATAAACGAGGTAAAAGAATAAATAGTGTAATGTAATTATTAATTACAATTACTAGTTATAATGCTCGGGTATTTTTAAAATTTTTTGTGAATCATATATTTTTATTTATTAAAAAACAAATAATTTAACCTTTGTTTTGTTTGATTTATGATGTTTAATTATAGTTTTTTATTATTAAAGGTAATTATTTAAAAATTATAATCCTATTGTTAATTGCATCTTATATATATTTTTTGTATTTATCTTATACTTGTGTTATGGATAAATATTACGTAAATGTTACCTAATAAGAAAATAATCTTTTTTTTTTTAAAAATAAAATTATTACTAAATAAGGTATGATTTGATTTTTTTGAAATGAAAAATTCCCCACTTGAGGTTTATTTTATTATATAAAAGATTAATCATGTTTGGCTTGTTTGATAAGACGTAATAAAATTATAATAAAAAGACTAAAATGCCCCTATTAATGATAAAAAGTTTATTTAATATGATTAGTTATTGATGGGGTTTTATGTAATTTTGATTTCATTATGGATGTAATGAAAATAATAATAATAATAAAGGGCCTAGGAAATGATTTTGTTGTAATGGATCATTCCTTGTAATGAACCACTACAATTAATGGTGCAAACCGTTTGGTAATTAATGGTGCAACGTTCGGATTTTTCTTGGGAGCCTCCATGCCGATTCGGCAATCTTTGCTCCTCCCCCTTGCCGAAATCATCATGCCGCTTGGGTGATTTTCCTCCATGCCGATCGGCATCTTATGCTTTGGGTCCATGACCCTTGCATTGCCACCCCCCTTATACAAGCATCGTAGGCTCGTAGCCGAAACTACATCATGCATTTATGCATTATATAGCCATATTTAACTTTTACATTAGAAAAAATCCATCCAAATAATTTAACTTGAACAATTCTCAACAATGATTTTGAATTCATTTTTTTTAATATATAAACATATTTTAATACAATTAATTGAATGATAAATGGTATTTGTAATTTTTTTAATAATTTATGATTATGTATGATAAATGATATATTACATTTGAATTATTTTATTATAATTGCATGATGCTTTTGATATTATAAAGTATGCAACAAATCTTAATAAAATTATTAATCATCACGGTCTTCTTAGATTATTTAATTTCGCCCTCACATCGTGTGAGCATCAAAATAGTACATGTTTGTAATACGGAGTAGTACTTTTTTTGTTGTTATATTTTAATATTTTTCGAAAATATATTTACTTACAGGGTACTCGTCACTGAAACGCGCAGATACCCGATTATTACAAATCAACAAATGTAATGCATGAGGACACTTGATGAGTTCGTTGAACTAAATATGTATCTACAACTACGAACTAGTTTGATGCTTATTACCTGCTGAAAAACTAAAATCTTGTCAAACCTTAACACTCTGTTCTCGAGTTTTCTTTTTAAAGGAATGGAAAGGGATGGGAAGGGAAATCAAAAATATGGGTGTTCTTAAGTTTTTTTAAGAAGGAAGAGGAGGGGGGAAGGTGGGAGGGAGGGAAGGTATGAGATTTTTTGTGTATATCTGTTCCGCCCAATTTTGAGGGGATTAGGAAGGGAAGCGGGTTATTAACATGATGGACTTGTGTAAAATTACAAATATATCCTCATTATTCATTATTCATACACGTTCCATTTATTTGACCTAGTTTTCCCACTTCACAGCAGCATCTCTGTAACAACGGCCTCCATTTTTCCCTCATTATCAGGTAAATTTACACTCTTTATAATTCAAGAAAGGAAGTTTTTTAGCAAATAAACAAACCTGTATATTGTGTTAACAAAGTTGCTAAAAAAGACCGGCAATTTGCAAGGAATAATTTGGATCAGACAGTAGAACTCAAACTAATACCCACAAATCACAAAATTTGGTTTTGTTATATATCGTCCCAATATTCTATAATGTAGAACAACTCAGAGTCAATATAGTATGATATTAATTTCCCAAAGCTTACAATTTTTAGCGCTTGTAGGTAAATTTCTTGGTTTTAAATATCAGTTTTAGTACAATATTATAATACTAACCATTTTTGTTTAATTTCATTATATTTGTACTCTTACTAATCCTTTTTTGTTTCGTAAATAAATCTCAGCGTAGGTACATACAAAATTTAGGATGCAATTTCTTTTTCTTATAGCTAAACACAGAGTGCAAATATTTTTCGTTAAGTATATATGTCGCATTTGCAAAAATACTTAAAAATGTTCACATAAAACAAATGTGAAGAGCTAACTGGTTGTCGCATGTACCAAAGTGACGAGCTAGTTACGGAGTAAAATATTGGCTGCATAAAACAAATGTGACGAGTAAATTATGTTTTTAGGGTATATTAGTAATTTAGGTAGCTTCCTATCCTTTCCTTCCCACTTAAAAATAAAAACTCAAGAACACAAATAAATATAACCAATTTCTTCACAATGTCCTTCTTTACTTTTCCCTTCCCATTCCATCCCCTTCCATTCTTTAAAATTTACACTTGAGAACAGAGCGTAAGTGATATTACAGCTTCAACCAAAGGTGCATCAAAATATCATCTCATACAATTATACTTTGTTTTAATTGGTCATCCTTAATTCTCAAGTAAATAATAGTCGCATTCACATTCATAACGCGCATCTTTGCCTGCAAACTTTGCAAACCATACAGTGGCTTTTTAGCATACTTTTCGTCACTGTACATATTTTCAGTATCTAATTCACTTTCTTATGTTGGACCATCTGTAAGATCAATAATTCACATCAAGTTGGACACTTGTTGAGAATGTAGACACCCGGTTCTTTATATGATTCCCGAATCATGATAGGAGGCCTAATTTCAGCTCATGTTGCTAAGTAGTCAATCCAAGACACGTCTCACTCTGTTAATGGCTAGACATGTAAAATGACGAAAAATCATGGTTTATTTGGAAGAAAACAAGTAAATGAGCAAATTATTACATTACAATTGAAATAATACATTTGCTCAAAAAAAAAATTGAAATAATACATAAGAACCTATGACGAAAGAATTTCATTCGGATGAAAAAGAAATTCATTCTTAGTGAAACAGTTTTAGTAATCAACCCAAATCATGTGGACACAAGATGTCTCATGTTCAAAACTCACTCGTTACATGTATCTTGGTAGTGAAGGGTGAAAATGTTGGAAACGGTCACATGTATACCCGGGCTAAACCAAAATTTGAGTTAAAGAGACTCGCTTTGAAAAACCTCACATGGTCACCCAAATCAAGTGGACAAAATTAACCGGTTTTAGACCAATATATACCCAAAATCAAGGGGACAAAATTGACCGGTTTTAGGCCAATATCCTGCTTGCCTAACTCGGCAGTTTTAGACCATTATCCAACTTGCCCAAGTCACTCATTCACCTACGCAAGATAAATTGTTTGTTCAAATTATACCTTAATGGGGTGACTGCAGACCAGATTAGGTAGAAACCTGTATAGTTGATGTTCATATATCACTATACCATGCCTAAAATGGGTTAAAGAAGAGGTTCGCCAATAATTTATTGGCGAACGTTTCTGTACGGTACTTCTAAAAGAATTTCCTTTAATATATCACTATACATACGAGGTTCACCAGTAATTTATCGGTGAACGTTTCTGTACGGTACTTCTAAAAGAATATCGTTTAAAAGTAATAACCTTGAAACTTGAAAGTTTAAAACATAAAACAATACTTAATATTTGATAATTGATCAAATTCAACACTTAAAAAAAGTATGTACAGAACAAACAACTATACAGGAGACAGGAATAACGAGCATGTGAGAAGTTTATTTAGAGTCAAATGAAGATAAAAGAATTTTGTAAGCGATTACTGAACGGACCCAAATGTGTTCTCGCCACTGTACGTGACATAGAGAAATCCATCATCATCCTTCTTCTCATCGTATATTGTAGACATTATCGCTCCTGCAAATGTCAACATCCAAATTCAAATTAGTAACACAAGAAACATGAACCAAAACTTTCGTAAACTTGCCTGTTTAGAAGACAAGACCCCAAATCCAGTGAAATGTAAAAGCACGTTTCTAACATGATGTTTCATTTTCGCAACGTAAAAACGACTAATTTTTCAAAAAGTTGTTTGTATTTGTAAACAACAACCAACTAACCTATTGTTTTGACTATTAAATTAAGCTAAACTTAAATAAAATTTTACTCTATATTGTACCTGTGATTATCTTTTATCATATAGAGATCTAAAGATCAGTTTCAAATCATCCACGATAATGGTTATTATAAACTACAACTATGAATTTACTCTGTTTAGGCTAAACTTAAAAGACTTGTACTCTTCTTTTACAGAACATGAACAATTGACAAAAAAAATAATAATAATAAATAAAATAAAAATAATAATTAGTCATCCAAGTATTACAATTTCATACAGCAAAAGCCTATTTAAACTATCTTCTAAACTTGCATTATTATTATCTGATTCTGATTATCCAATATCAGATTATTGCTTTTAATATGCACATCCAATAATCGGAACACCTCCCCTAAGTAATTTTCCCTATTGCTGGTTTATAGACTAGTGTGACTAACATGACAGGGACTTGTAAATATATAATGCTATCAATTTCGATCAAATAAACAGCCAATTTTTATTTGAATGCATATTGTTGTGTTATAGAAATACCTGTAGGTGGAAGGACGTTCTCCACGAAAATGAATATAGCTTTCTCTGCACTCAGCTTAATTCGTTTACGAATCACATACACAAATTGCCCTACAGTGAGATCGGCAGGGACCAGGTACCTATAAAAATCAAAGAAGAGTTTCTTAAATGGATTGTTCTAATGATCATATACGATTAATAACTATGACTAACACACAAGAAAAGGAAACTTACTTCTTCTTATCGATGTTAGGAATGTCAGTTTTGTTGGCCTTTTCGACAATCACCTACAAGTTAAACAAAACAGATATAAGACATGGGCAAAATTTCAAGCTGAAAAAAACCTGTTTTTCCATTATATTTTATAGATAACCAAAACTAAAATGTATCTGGATTCGGATGAATTACTTATTGGGTTGTTCTATATCTCTAAACTGTAATGGGTGAGATACATAAGAAAGAAAGGAAAAGGTTAAACCAATATATAAAAAGAGTATATTATCATTCTAAATTTCTAATACCAAAGTTTCCTTTAATCTTGTTCAATGTATTAAATCTTTATAAAACGTTTAAATGGACAAAAAATGTTTGTAAGTCAATCCAACCGGAATTGTTTCAGCCCACAAGAAGTTGTCTGTTTTGACCGATAAATAACAGGCATGACTGCAGTTATGATGAGTCGCACATTTATAAAACAACGTGTGGATTCAGATTTCAATGTTAGGTGCAAATTGTAAACGATTTTATATAGTTGATTAATAGTCACAAACTTCAACTGAATTATGTTGAATCATTTATAGCAACTCCATTGTACCAAGGAATACTATCTACTAGCATATCAGCAAACCATAATGAAGTTTGCAACTACTTATTTCCATGATCTATAGTTACCAATTTTTTAGTCTCATTTGGTCCAACCAAAAAAATTGTATAAAACTATAAATGTAAATCACATTGATAAAGTCAACTGCTGCAATCATACTCGGTCAAACAGATATTTTATTAGTCTAGTTTTATGACATTAAACATTCATTTATTCCATTATATAAAGATAATATATAAAAATTATTCGGTCCCATTACATAAGATAGAATAAAACAATTACGTGGTCATAAGTTGTACCAACTCACATATATCAAAAACTAAAATGGGAACACAGAAATTTGGATAAGAAAGATTAAACAGCTCATACCGGAATTCTATCAGGATATTTCTCCCTAATCCTTGAAGCCTCGGCATGCCTCTTTGCTGTTAAAAACACAAGAATCATATATAACAATCAGACAGTTAACATTTTGAACGACTATTGGTTTGGGTAATGTTTTGCCTATGATATTTTAATAATGGGAATGGGTCAAAAATGATCTAAAATGTGTTTAAATGCATAAAACCTGTTTAACCGCTTTATTAAGAAACACAAAAACACTCCACATTACCACTGTGATACTATAGTTTCCGTAATCATATAACACCATTACTTATTTTTTTTTTAAAGGAGTAAGGAATGTTTGCAGGTTCGCCAACCGACTTTGTCCTGTCGCAAATATTACCCAACTATATTCCCATCCCTAGACTCACGAGTTGATTTGATCGATAATGGGTTCAAATATTATCTTGTCAACATGAATAATAACTCAAAGGAGCCTGGACATATGAACAACTTACAGAATTCATGTTCTTGCTTGAAAGAGCCTTTAGCCATTTTTGTTTCAAGAACTGAAAAAATAATAAACCAAACGATAAAGTAGATTAGCCTTCGTACAACAAACATCACAATTTACAGATAAAAAACAGCATATGAACACTTAAATTCAGGAAACGAGTATACAATCATCTCTGTTATTATGCTTTGAAGCACATTTTATGTAACCCGGTGCATTTGTTTTGCAAAATACATGCCAGTTAAACAGGGAATTGGTCAAAGTAGTCCAATTAGCAACAAATTTTGACAATATAGCTGGTTTATGATACATTATCGGGATTAATATATTGTATAAAAGTTGGTAATGTCAGTCAAAAAAGAGACAATTCACAGACTGAATACACATACAAAACATGATTAGAATCCACAAAACATATAAGAACTAACACAATATTTCCCTTTTCTGCGAGTACCAATATTGCCCTTTCTTACGAGTACCAAAAATTCTATAAACCCCCTCCTTATCTGGCCTAATGTGACAACTCTGGGACACATTATAAGAGAAGCACACATGAAATTGACCATGTTACATCTATTTAACAAGAACTTATTGATGCCATAAAATAACTCTTTACGATATGACACACTAGATGCAGAGATTGAAACTAAACAATCTTAATAGAAAGGAATCTAAGCAAATAACTTATGGACGCAGGAATTTGTCATGGGGTATGCACTCTTAGCATTAAACTCTTTAACATATATAAAGAAAAATGTGTCATAGAGGCGCGCCTGAGGCGTGATGCGATGAGATGCACTACCCTATTGAATCTACACCCTAACGCGTTGCGATCACGAGATGCGTGGTGAGGCGCACGACGCATCACCTTATAACATAAAATTTGAACTTACTAATGTAAATTGGGCTTCTTATAGTAGGCTTTAAGTTTGATATGTGGGTCCAATATGACCATTTGCTAGTAAAAGTAACAAATATGAGACACAAACCTTGAATGAATTCCTAATATGACTTCTATTTAATTAAAAAATGAGACTTTTGATCATTGTTTTTGACCTTTTGTATGTTTTAGCGATATGGAATCTCAAACTATGAGAATGATTGGTATCTTTTGGCATTAATGTGTTGTGTGTACACTATATAGTTTAAAAGTTCGGGTACGTGATGTGTGCACTTTCGCCTTGGCTTTTCAACCCTGCGCATCGCGCTTTTTTAAACCTAGGTGCTGTTAGGAGATGTGCGTGCATACTCTGCCTCAAGCATGTCCATAATTCAATGACCCTTTTATCATGTTAAAGTGTTTGGAACAATAAACTAATATAACGAATCACAAACTTGAAATAAAAAAATAAAATTATACTTGCTAATAGAAGAACAATAATCTATTATGTTTTTGGACAAGTAAAACAATTTACAGGCAAACTACTAATCTTTGACCCAACATGATCAAGAATCATTTATAAAAAAAAAACAGCATCAATATAAAATCTAAACAATCAAACAATAATAAAAACAAAAAAACATGCTATGATGATAAGAAAAAATACCCACAAAAACCCTAGTAAAAAACTATGATCACAAGTCACAACTCAAAATTAAGCTTACTTACATAATAACAATAATTAACATAAACCCAATTCAACATACAAAAAAACAACTAACACCAAACAAAAAATCAAAAGAATTAAAGAATCAAGAATACATACAGTTAATTGATCAAGGAATGAAGAGAGAATGAGTTGCGTGTTTGGATGATGAAATTGGATGTGTGACTCAATGAATGATTGATTTTGATTTAATATTTATAAAGAGTATTTATATGGGTTGGTTTTGGGTAACCTACAAGTAATTCTAAAATAATAAAATTGTGTATAAGAAATTAATTGAAGGAAGGATAAAGATAGACGTCATATTGGGATATTCGCGTGTAGGGTAAGGGTGGGGTTGATCATATCCGACATTGTTGGGTATTGGTTATTATCACGTTATTCGCTTGGTCTACGTTTATTGTTAGTTCTACTTTTTCTTTTACTATTATTTGTTTTCGTTTTTTAAGTATTTGTTAAAAGGTCGATAAAAAAACTTAGAAATGAGAAAGATAAAAATAATTATAACTATACATTTTAAAGATGAATCTAGTTAAATTAGATGTAATTTGATATACAAATATCACCTAGGTCACCACTATCGCGCTTTTTATGTTTGTCGTGCGTGAGAGGGAGGGATTAAAGCTTGTGGCGCGTGACCATGGAGGTGAGGGTGATGCCTTACCCTCTGTTGTCACTAGCTTTATAAAACTATTCTTTTTTCTTCATGTAACTATAGATCTCGTGAAAGAGAGAGGCGATGCTGATTAAGATGGAACAAAGATACATGTTTAAGATGGAGCAGCAAGACCTATTCAAGATGAGCAATAAGATGATTTATGGGGTGAAAGCTAAATATACACAATATATATTTTTCAAATAAACAGGTCTAAGCAATGTATTTTTAGAATTGCCAAAGATACGCAACATATTTTTAAATAATCTTTGATCTAACTAATATGACCTGTTACTAGTAAGTTAACAGGTTACCCAAGATTAAAAGTTACACGGTTGGTCCCCAAACTGGAACAAATTCGCGCATTTGATCCTATTTTGTTAACGCTCGTTAAAATATATATATTTTTTAAAATTTTGAAAATCGCTCACCTTTTTATACATCATGTTCCTATTTGGTTTTATGGAAAACCGAGAGTAAACCGATCACTTATTTGGTTTGGATTAATTTGGTTATGAAAATTTTGGTTTGGATATCTAGTGTTTGAAGCTATTTTTGAAATCCGAATAACCCAAATCAATTAAACCTATTTTTTTAAACGAGTAGTGATTGACATACTTAATTCTAATTTTATGCCTAATAATGATCTTTGAGACATGTAGCAATATCAATGATATATGTGAGATGAAAAAAATAATGAAATTCATGTGTCAAACAATGAATGAAGTAGCCAGCCCCATCATTCCCAAACCATAAACCAACCAAACGAACACCCTAAGAGCATCCACAATGGGAAAACCATACAAAGACTTTTTACTATTACAAAAAGCTTTTTGACATAGTTTTTTGCATTGCATGACTAGTTTTTTTAAAAGCTTTTTGCAAAAGCTTGGTAAATACCAAGTCTTTCATAGAAGTCTTAGGCATTAAATGAGATTTGCATTTAATGCATTAAATGCATCAAGTCTTTAAGACTTATGCCATTGTAGATGCTCTAACATAAGACCGAAATCAAAATTCTTATAAACGATGAGCCCTTGACTTGGAACCTTGGCCCAAGTTCAGTTCGGTTCAGTCTTAAACACATAACGGTTAAACTCTTGTTCCCTTCAAGTTCAGTTCGGTCCATTGGCTGTTGTTAAAAACCTAAAAATGAAAAAATAAAAACGCCAAATAAAACCCACAACAAAATTCCCGCGTGTTCATACCAAGTAACCACAAGAACAAAACCCTAAACTCAAGAATCCTTCCTTCAATATTAGTATGACAAAATCAAATGAATCAGGTTCAGAACCCGAAACTGAAGAACCCATCACAACCCCACAAAAAACCCCCAAAAAAGGTTCAAATAAAATAACAGAATATGAAAAAGAAAGATTGAAAAGAATTGAAGAAAACAAAGAGAGAATGAAAGCAATGGGTTTGCAAAAAATGGCTAATTTAGTAATGGCTTCGACTCCGGTTTCGAAGAATAAGGGGAAAAACAAAGTGGGCTTGAAAGATGATGAAGAGTATGAGCCTAGTGGATCAGATAGTGGTGATGATGATGATGACGACGATGAATATTGTGTTAAGGTAGTTTTATTTAAGAAAAAAAAAATGTGTGAAATATAGTTCGATATTGATGAATGTTTGCATTTAAGATACTAGAACGGTACCCGCGCAATGCGGCGGCGGGTACCTGTGACTATATTTTGCGTTATTCGTTTATTCGGTTAAACATTTAGCTGTTTTTATGCTTTATAAGTAGAGATGGTTGAGCCAAATAATTTTTGTTTGAACAACCAACCTGCTTCTAACAAACTTCTTAACCAACTTCCTAACCAACCTGCTTCCTAACCAATTAATTTTGAAATCCTTCCATAATAAGCAAGTAAAAGTCTGAATTTTAAGCCTTTCTAATTATAGGATAGTCCCAAATGCATTATATACTAGTATAGAAGTATAGATATAGACAAGGCGTATACCGGCGCAGAGTGTATAGCGGCAAATAGTTATACTTGTGAAATCATGATTCTGGTTTGACTTTTGATGCAAAATGTGTGTTTTTTAAAATTAATATAGTGTGTGTTTTTGAAAAGTTGCGAAGTTTAGAATTGATTAAGCTTAAGGTGTATTAAGGGATATTTAGGGGTAATTTAGGCAAACTACATTATGGGGGTGTTATTTTCGGTTATGGCTTATTTGGTTTTGGGCTTATGTTTCATAAGCTCACTTTTTGTTGCTTATTTTAAAAATTTTCAGCTTATATAAGTTTATTATGTCATAATGAACTTATATAAGGCAAAAAGTTTCAAAATAAGCAATAAAAAGTGAGCTTATGAAACATAACCCAAAACCAAACAAGCCATAAGTGATAAGCCGGCTATATAAGCCAAAACAAACACCCCCCTAAGGGATACTTAGGGGTAATTTAGGCAAACTACATATAATTTTAAGTTTTCAAGAATTCAAGAATAGGCATACTCTTTATAAGTAGTATAGATTAGTAAGTTTTATGAAAAATGAAATGATTGTAGGTCTTACAAATAATTTGTCTTTTTGTTAGTAGATTTCAGGAGCTTGTACTTTATGGGAACTTTAATCCTTTATCATATATGTAGGTAGTGTTAGGTTGTGTTATGTGTGGTTTCGTAAAATTTGCCAATCACTCTATACTAGTTTTATTTCAATAAAGGCGTGAAATTTGGTTGGCATTGATAAATGTTTGTATCAATAGGGGACAATAATTTTGGGACGGAGGCAGTATATCTTTATTGCATTTAAGAAAAAAGTAAGATTCTATGTGAAAAATTAAAATGATGTCAAGTGTCTTACAAATTGGTTGTTTTTATGTTAGTAGTCATGATTAGCTTGTAGTTTATGGGATCTTTCTGATATATGTGGTCGTGTTAGGGTGTGTTTATGTTGTGTTTATGTGGTGATTATTATTACTTGAGAGTTAAGTCTACATTTTTCTGGATAATAAGTTTCCGAGATCTGCTTCTTAGAGCTCAGTAGCGATAAACTATAATTTGTAATCAGTTTTTGCTAAACACTCAAACAAGTTATTAACGATTCAAAAGAGTGTCTTGGGATGCATTGTGAGAACCAAACCATATCCTTCCATTTTTCTTTTGGACCATCAGTACTCGCATCTTTCCAAACAGTCTTAGTATCATACTTGGTAAATCTACCATTTCTAGTTTCCCAGACTACTTCATCCCTTTTTTCATCAATTAGGATAGGAACTTGCATGCTGCTTAATACAGGAAACCTTGACGTCCACTCCTTAGGCCAAATCCAGTTGCCATTGTGAATCAAGCTACCCTGCAGATATTACTGAGTCTTGCAACATATATTAATCTGGGAGTGCTAAAATTGCACAAAGGACCCTGTTCATTCCATCTATCATACCAAGCAGACAAATCTTGACCATTTCCCAATTTATAAAACACATACTGTTTCATTTTTTCCCTAAGACTCAGCAAATTCCTCCAACCCATACTATCTTTGCTTTCACATGCTATTTCCCATATGCTTCTCCCTTTCAGTTTTTCAACATTTATATCCATTTAACACATAAAGTGTCCTTCTTAGCAGCTATATTCCAGATATGTTTCATTAATAAGACTTCATTCCATATCTGCAAGTTTTTAAGCCCCAAACCATCCTGGTCTTTTGGTTTGCAGATATCCTCCCCAGCCACTTTTGCTTTACCTTTGTTAACTCTCCTTAGCACCAAAGAAATCTCTTCAAGAGCTTATCGATTTCACCAATCACTGTCTTAGATACTAAAAATACTGAAGCCCAGTATATTTGCATAGAAGACAGTATTGATGCAATCAATTGTAGTCTGCCAGCATAGGATAAGGCTTTATTCCTCCAATCTTGAACTATAGTTTTTACTTTATCAACTAGGGGCTTGCATTCTTTGACACTGATTTGTTTGGTAATGAGAGGAAGTCCCAAGTACCTTACAGGCAACTTAACCACAGCAAAAGGAATGATGAGTGATGTTATTCTGTTCTAATAAATATAACCCCCCAAAAAGCACTGTACTTTGTTGGATGTTCGGTTTCAAGCCAGAGTATCTACTGAAATCTTCTAAAGTCTTTTTGATTACCTTAACTGATTCACAGTCCCCATGACAAAATACCAAAAGGTCATCAGCAAAGCAAAATGGGTAATTTCCAGTTTTTTACACCCATAATGATATCTAAAATCACTGTTATCACTAATATATATTTTTTTTTTGCATAAGCAGTGTAAAAACCTCCATGACCAATGTGAATGAATATGGTGACATAGGGTCCCCTTGACCCCTTGTCTTAGTCCTCTACCATCCTTAAAGTATCTCACCCTATCACCATTAATGCTTATAGTAAATTTTGTAGTTGTGGCACAGGTCATTATCCAGCTTATCATTTTGCTATTGAGCCTAAATCTTTCAAGGATTACTTTGAGAAACTCCCAGCTAATGGTATTATTATGTGTTAATGTGTTAAAGTTTGTGTTTTTGAACTACCAAAGTTTCGATATACTGTTTTTTTGTCTGTCAAATCTGAAAGCTCTTATTATAACGAGTTTTTAGTATTCGGGACATTATGCTGGACTTTTGTTTTTGCAAACAAACCGTCTTTTTCTTCTTAATTTCCTTTTAGAGCATCTTAAAGGGTCAATTTTGTATTTAAAGTTCATACTTTTCTGCTGTTTTAAGAGCTATTCTAGTATGCGTGGCATGCACTTCTTTAGAGCATCTTATAGGGTCACTGGTAACTTGGGACTGATTGATGCTATATCACATGCCACATGTCAAATAAGATGAAGTGGGTATCTTGGTCGCTATTTTCCACTTATAAAAAAAAGTGTATGCTAAAATGAATAACAAGTGCAAAGCTGGTAGCTATTGTGTGCAGTTTGCATTAGTTTAATAAGTTTACCACTCTTACTGTAATTATCACTTATATGAATCTTTTCCCAGCCAAAGCCAAAAAAGTCAACACCTAGTAAGAAAAATACAAAGCTTTCAGATAACGCGGGTTATGTTGACGACGATGAAGCTTTAATGAAGGTAAGTTCCAGTCAGTCGCATGACTATGTGGTTCTTGAATTCCATAAAGATTTTCAGCTGAATAGTCAACCCTATGGATGCAGGCCATTGCTCTTTCTTTACAAGATTCGCCTGGCTTTTTGGATGCAGCTAACAAAACGCCTCAACAAAGCTCTGACGCAAATGCATCGATTGCTGAAAAGACTGAAAGAAATCCGAGTATGCGAAAGGATGATTCTGGGAAACGGAAGAGGAAAAACATGGTACTTTATTTTGTTCTAGTTTCATGCTCATTTTCTTTGTTGTTACTTGTAGTCCCATGAAATTTGCAACATTAGACTTGGTACTTAATTTAAGTAAACGGTTGCTTGTTGTGTAATATTACAGAATCAATCTAATATTTTGTATGAATAAAATGAATTAAGAGGTTTAATAATCTGAATATACTTTGGCCGACTTCGACCCATTTCAACCTTATCAATGTTCCAAAAATTTACCTTTTCAATCAATAACTCACATTGACCAACTGTTATGTAATGGGTCGAATTTGCCACTTCAATTTGTTGCACATTTGAAATACTTTTGAAAGAAATACTTGCACAGAGGAATTCAATGGCTTGAAGTCAGTGTTATTCTTATTTTTTTTTTCAACCTAAAAAAAAAGTCTTGAGCATTTGCATATGAAAAAAATATTAACCTAAAATCTTATCAGAATAGGGAAAATGTTGCAGTAGTCATGGGGAAGTGAGGGATATATTATTTAATAATATTTATTTCTTAATCTGCATTTTGTTGAATTTCTGTTTATTGATTATGGAAAGCAGGTCACAAGTTGAGTGCAAATGTCTGAGGATGAGTTGATATTGCACTTCTTTCAGTTCGATGGTAATTTCACAAGCCAATTTTTTTATGTTTCAGCTGTTTTGCTATGGTGCAAAGATGGACATCTTTTGCTGAGGGTTGTTTCAATTATGCATTCTACAGTATTCCTTCATAGATGAATGTAGTTTCTTTTAGAGTTACAATAGTAGTAGGTCAGTCACTCTTTCCAACTTCACCAAACAAATATTGAGTCACGGCCTCAGTCTTTTGACATATCATAAGGGAAGAACATGTACAATGAGCCTGGTGCTCCAGCGTTGCTAACGAGTCTTTTTGATATCGAAGTTATGTCTGCCTTTAGAGGTGTCAAAGTCAGGTGGGTTGAGTAAATCATCAAAGCAGGTTTGGGTCAAAGTGGGTTGAAATCTGTAGGTTGGCTCAAGAAAAATTATAATATACAATTAGTGTGTCAAATACTCATATGATTATTGAGGTTTTATCAGTAATAATATATATTTTTTTAAATAATACGAGTCAGGAGATAGTATGCATAATAAATACTCTAGGCACATAAATATTACACTTGGGACTACTTTAGGCCCGTTTGACCCATTTCCTTTTTATCTTTTGTTGTTGTTGTTGTTGTGGTGGTGGTGGTGGTTATATGTGTTTGAGATAAATTATAGCCCAAAGTGACTCTTTTTCATAATGAATCCTGCTAGTAATGGGGTTGCCAAGCAAAAGAACCCGCCCGAATCATTGGTCCGGTACTAGATGTAGCTTTTCCGGCAGGCAAAATGCCTAATATCAGAGTATAACTCTTTAGTAGTTAAGGGCCGAGATATTAATTGTGAACCAATTAAATGGGTTGAATTGTCACCTCTATTCACCCATATATATTCCCTTTTAGCTAAACTGGATTCACCAAAAGGATACTTGTTTTTTCAGAAACAGGCAAAGGGGGAATTAATTTACGGGACTTGCGGAGAATAGCAGCTTCACATGATTTTACATGGAAGGATGAAGAGATGGAACATATGATTCAGTTCTTTGATAGTAATGAAGATGGGAAGGTTAGCAACTAGTCTGACATTTGTATCACCATATGTTTATCAAATTCTTGTAAACTAAAACCCTTTCTATTTTAGAAACCTTCTGGTTCTTGGCCTTGCTCTTTGGTTAATAGCTTTTGTATGTGTATGCTTGGCAGCTAAGCCTTGAGGATTTCACTAAGATTGTCGAGCTGTGCAACATGAGGCAAGGGCCTGAAAATACAGAACCGGCTTCAGTAGCATGATGAGCGAATTTGAGGTAACATGATATTGGTAGTTTCATTTGGTGAGTTGAACCAAGAATCTAGAGATGGCACATGTAACCCATTTATATAGAAATGGACTGAATTTGGTTATGTTTTGTCTCTAATGACTCAAATAATTAAGCTAAAAGATTTTCAAAATAGAAATGGGTCAAATGGGTCAAGCGGGTTGAAAGTCGTTATAAGTAAATGATAGTGCAGAAAAGCATTTATACCATTTTATCAAAAACATATTACATTATTATTGTAATAATGCGGCTTTTTCAATCACTTTTTCAAAAACATATTACATTACTTTTTGTAATAATAAGGCTTTTATATTCTATACAAGTCCTTAGTTATCTATAAATATCAAATGATACGTAAAACCTGTTGCAGGTACTTTTATTCTGTGTCTGATCTGAACTTGTTTTGACCCGTCACATACTTATGCTAGCTATCAAAGCCTCTGGTCATCGTGACATGAGAAGTGAAGATATATTGAGATAGCCCATAAAGATGCAGATAAAGGCAAAAAATTATACTGTGGTACGAATCGCCAAGGTTTGTTAACTCTAATGGTTAAAACTTGGATAGATTAAGATTTTTGTATATAATGAATGATGTGAACAGATGACAGACTTTCCATGTTATTTATGTTTCTTCAAGTCCTTTGCGAAATAACAAACTTCAAACTTTGTACAACTTAAAAATGAGACTTCAGTTTCTCATTGAGAATGAAGTAAATTGTTCGTTAACAGTATAACCATTGTTTGTATAGGTTTTGCTATTATTTTGTTTTTCGTGTGGGGTGTTGATCATATCTGACATTGTTGGGCATTGGTTATTATCACGTTATTATTGGGTTGCTCTACGTTTAGGATTATTTCTTACTTTTTCCGTTTTGTTATGTCTTTTGGGTTATTGTGTCCAGAAAAAAAAATACTATACTTGTTTTATGATTTCAATAACGTGTTGTGAATTTGTTTGTAACGGGTATTATGTAAAGCTTCGGTGCGAGCTTATAATAAGTACCTAAACTTTGTCAAATATTACTGTAAAATTTACAATGATAAGTGTCATCTGTTTATAATAAGATGGCTAATATGAAAATAAATATATGGAACGGAATTCATATTACCGAATATAATTCGTATTTTAATGAAATAGATAATTACTCATGCATAGCGGTGACGAAATGAGTATTTGATAAAATTCGATAACGTCAGTTCGTTTGTGGATATTTATTAATTTTCTTAATGTATATGTGAGTGTGGTTTAAAAGTAACAATCTTTTATATTAAGTGTAATTCACTTGATGTATATTTCATAAGGGGTTTAAAGGAAAAAGATAATACTCCGTAGTATAATATCCGCGCTAAACAGGTATAACAAACTGTATTGCATTTTCCTTTCCTTTTTTTTTTTTTTCCTTGTCTAGCTTTGATCGTAGTACGATTTTTTTGATAGTGATGTAAAAGAGGTGAAAAGTTGCGGAGTACCGGAAATGTTTGTGTACTAAATTGAATTTTTTTATTATTTAAATAAATTATGATTTGTATAACTTTTTAAAAGTAAATATTTAGTAAATACACTTCTCTAGTTTTGTAAATTTTTAAATCAAATATGTTTTTAATGGCTCGAAAGATGATGATGATGATGATTATGAACCTGATGGGAATGATCAAGAATCAAGAGAATCAGATGATGAATATATTGTATTAAGGTACTTATGCATTACTGATTATTACTATATTGTATCTTCTTTCAGGCTGTTTGAAGTGCTTTTTTAGAAAGTCAAATTCCCAAACTCAACTATAATGACTTGAACCCTCAACCTCTTGGGGACGTAACCATCTCACGGACACCGCTATGACAAAGGCCCATTGGTAGTTTCAAGTGTTTTGATCACCCAGTTTTGCATATGTACTTATTTTGCGGCTAAATAAGCATTTTTTTAGTAAGTAGGTTGAGAAAGTTCTTACTTCAGATGGCCAATTTAAAATGAAACTAAAATTGGCATATTATTGCCATATCCTACCTAAAGTTCCTTATAAATGGATTGGATAAAAAATGTCTAAATTTTTTATTTGGGTCTTATTGCGTTCTTTTAAAAAGCATGCAAATCTAAACACTATTTACCGAAGTGCTTATTTATAAGCTGAAATAGGTAAGTGTCCCAAACACCCTCTGAATACCATTTTTTGTTAAAAGTATAGAACACTCATATCTGTTATGCATTACGGAAATAGGTAACTGTAATTAAGTATTGAAAAATGAATATGATGTAAAATGCCTTACAAATTGGTTGTCTTTATGGGGCCCTTATGGTACATGTGATAGTTATAAGGTGTGTTTTGATAGTGCTCATTGTGACCTGAAAACTTGAAATCGGATACTTGTTCAAGAAAGGCAATCGGAGAATTTATTTCGCGTTTATCTTAATAATCAGTTTCTGATCTCTGCTTCTTAGAGCTTAGATTATGATCAATACAGTATTGTAATCAGTTTTTGCCAAGCACCACAAACTATTTGTACTGGTTACGGCTTTGAGTGGCAATAATCACATACAAATACCTTCTTAGAGACATTGCAGTAGTACTTACAATCTCATTGTATCTAGAATCTCTAGTTTTTGAAATGAAATATGTAGAAATGTAAATTAGATTAAGATGTAGCTAAATATATGTAAATAAGTTGTATAATGTGTTAAAGTCGCCGTTTTTGAATTACTAAAGCTTTGGTATTCTGTTTTATTGTTTTTTTAATCTGCAAGCTCTTATTATAACAAGTTGTTGATTTTCATAACATTATGCTTGATTTTTGTTTTGGCTAACAAACCATTTTCCTTAATCTTGTGAAAACAATATAAAAGCATAGAGTCTAAATAAGTACATAGGCAAATAATGTGCAGAAACTAGCAGCCCACTATACATTTTTCTCTGATTATTGCAACAAGCTTTAGTTTAACCACAAAATAGCTACTTAACTATAATCACCTGATAATTGTGTCAATTATTAACATGCTACTGATTGATGCTACAAGTATCACATGCCACATGTCTAGAAATACGATGCCATGATACTTTTAGGCTGGTTGCTAAAATTGGTATAAGAGTGTAACCTGGTAGCAATTATGCCCTTTGAAAACCGGTTGCTAGGATGTAGAAAAAAGTGCATAGTTGATCGCTGGTTTGTACAGTTTGCATTAATATAGCAAGTCCACAACTTTTACTGTAATAATCACTAATTTGAATCTTTTTCAGCCAAAAGCAAAAGATCAACACCTAGAAAGGGAATTTTAAAGCTTTCCCTACAACTCAGGTTATGTTGACGATGATGAAGCTTTAATGAAGATAAATTCCAGTCAATCGCATGACTTTGTAGTTCTCGAATTGCATTGCAGGTAAACCCTATGGATTGCAGGCCATTGCTCTTTCTTTACAAGATTCACCCGGATATTTGGATGTATAGTAGCAGCAAAAACGCCTCCACAAAGCTCTGATGCAAAGGCATAAAGTGCTGAAACAACTGAAAGAAAGCAGAGTATACGAAAGGATGATTCTATGAAACGGAAGAGAAAAAACATGGTACTTTTTTGGCCTAGATCTATGTTCATTTCAAATATCGTGCCTGACACCTACACTTGTTGGGCTCAAGGTGTAAAGCTCGACAATGCCGCTGTCACCCCTTCCATTCCTACTGGCCTTCACAGGCAACTTTATGATAGGTTGCAAGATTTGATTATTTTTCAAAGACCTTTTAGTGAGGGTGCTTTGGTTAAGGCTCGGTTGAGCCGTCATTGGGAAGTGAACCATGTGCCTATATTGCGCGTGCCTGAAAAGGGTAAGAATCCGTTTTTGCTTTTCTGGTCTTGTGGTTTTCGTCGTTGTTCTTGTATTAATGAACTATCTTTGTTATCCATGTAGTGTTTGACATGAATGAGTTTCTTCAACTCAAGGACAAGATTGCAGTTGAAGTGGTCAGTGTTCGTGTGGATCTGCCACCCTGGGTTCACCAGCTTTAGAAGGGTTAGTTAATTATTAATTAATTATTGATTTTTCAATTGAAGTAAGCTTAACTAAAACTAATAAGGCCGTGTTACTGGTTAGCAAAACACAACTTTTATTAGAACTGAGTTTCAGGTGAAAGCTTCACTTTTATCAGCGTTTACCCGAATAACAGATTTAATAATTGTTTTTTTCTCTTTTCATTTTTAGAAAATCCACCCACTATTTTGGTTTTTATCTTTTTCTCCTTGATTAGTTCTCTTTTGGATTGACCCGATGAAACCAAAATCGACTAATACAAACTCAAATACCTGAAACCTATTTAGAGTCAAATTCAGATAAGTTTTTTTCCCTCCAACCTGACCCGAATAACTCAGATTCTGGTCGACTTAGGGTCACAACAAGTCTATTCATGTCAATCTCTCAAAGTCAAAGGACATTAAGAAAAACGCATGCCTCCGTTATTCACCCCGGCCCATCATCATACTCTCATATCAAGAACCAGAAAACCAGAATATTGGCACACTCATGAAGTACCAACATTATTTACAATTCCAACCACTAATATACATGTGGATGTCACATTAGAATTTTATCATTCTCCTCCCTCGCATATTTAGTAACTTGGTAATTTTGAGCGTTATTTAAGTCACAATTGTTTTGTATTGCTATACCTTTTTTATCTTTTAAAATGAATTTGTATGTTTTTGCACAATCCATTTACAGTTTTAGTTGTTAATTTAGAGTTTTTAGTGTCGATCAACACGAGTATCAACTCAATGGGCATCATCCTTTTCAAAGCGTTAAGCAAAAGTTCCATGGTATTGTGCACAATCCATTCACTCTTATATTAATTTAGCTTTCATTGTCAAGCAATGAAGGTTCAGGCGAGTATCAATCCAATGGGCAGTATCATTTTCAAAACATTAAGAAAGAAAAAATTATATGGTATCATTATTATATAATCAGTATTTTATTAATTCCTGTTTTATATAAGAAAAGTTACTAAAAAAACTAAATTTTTAGATTTTATATTTGTATTTAGTGGGATTTTGGCATTCAATGTTTGGGACTGCTTTTTATATCGTTTGGCTCGTTGTTGAGTTTGACGAATTACAACCGTTTTTCTGGATATTGGGGAATGGTAATCCTAAAGTCCTAAACTGACTGCTTATTACTTAAGTTAGCGTCCTTATATTTTGTCATGTTGATAGGGTGCTTCGGATATATAGCTAATTCAGGATATATAATGGAATTGATTTCTGATAGCCATGAAAATGTAGGTTGGTGAATGGATTTGGATATAACATCACCGAAGTAGCTCAACCGTAGAGTGTTTCTTTATCAGCTAGTCGTTGACTTGGGCAATAGTGTACAAGGGATCCTCTTTGATACCCTATAGGTAAGGATACATTTTAATTGTCACATAATTTTAACTTTGGGATATTGTCTCACTCCATTTTCATGTGATTTGTGGGCATTTCTAGATATCTACTAGAAAATGAAGAGACATGAGAAGAGGTTAA
This sequence comes from Artemisia argyi, assembly GCA_030686995.1. Taxonomy (NCBI): domain Eukaryota; kingdom Viridiplantae; phylum Streptophyta; class Magnoliopsida; order Asterales; family Asteraceae; genus Artemisia; species Artemisia argyi. The sequence goes on from CM060683.1 coordinate 73,610,075, forward strand.
CGTTAGATGATAGGAATGGACCCTAAGCCCGTGATTAGGCTTGAGCTTTAACCTATCATCTAACAGAAGACTCTAAATTTGTTTGACGGTGTCATATAAAGTTCATTTAATGAGTTTACAGTTGTTGACAAACAACAACTTTATATCTGGATGTAAGTGATTTATTCATTAGATCATCAACATCTCTAAACATGACTATTTACCGCTCGAGGTTAGCATTGTATATTCGTGTAACATGAGCATGCCTTTTCTGTCTATTTGTTTTGATGTAATCTGTAATCTTATTTTCTGCTTATTAAGTTTCCCCGAAAATGAATGCATGCACATTGAAAGCACCATTTGGAAGTTTATTGAACAATCTTTGTAAGTTTATTAATAAAAACTTTAGAAATACATTATGACAAAAACATGTCTAAAGGCAAAATGTGATAACATAGTTAGTGCCGGTTTTACATGTATAAGAGATTGTTGAGTTGTCATAAGCGTAAGTATAAGTCTTAGGGCAAAGATTCTTGAAAAATCTCGAATAATCTGTTGGCAGGCATTTATCCGGTGTATCATAATCTCCATAGCAACAATATTCTGGCTTATCAAACGCCGCACATGCACTTTTACATCCGATCGTTGTACCAGATCCACCTTTAACAGCTAGCTCAGGTGGGCATTCATCATTAATATCAACAGGACAATCTATCATTTCACAATCACCTTGTGGAACAATAGAAACAGGCAAATTAAACCCGTTATAAAGACTAAGACCATAAGAGTCTTTTCCATCAATTGCATTTCCTATGACAAACACAATAGTAGATGCAGGTGTGGTTGCATAACCCCCATTACATTCTACTTGATCTGAACCGCAATCTCCACTGTTGCAATGGAAGTGTCCTTCACCATCATTTGAACATTCAAATCGAGCCCAAACCTGACCAAACCATGATCTGGGGATGTCAATATTTTTTGAGGCACCAGATTCCAGTACGAATCCAGTTGGCACTGAGGCTCTCCATGCCCAAGTTGCTGGTGCGATATTGTAAGGGCAATTGTTTTTAATGGTGAAAACCGTTGAATGAACACCTGCAATAACATCTATTTTATTAGCCCTTTATGTGCATGAAAATATTGGACAACCAATGCGAAAAATAGTGGCATATAAAAAAGGTTTATATTAGGATGTGAGTATGTTTGCTTTTCCAAAAAAATAAAAAAAATAGTGGCATATAATAAAGTAAACTTTACCATGTATCAAATTGATAGCTAAAATAAGAGCAAAAGCAAGTTGAATCTCCATATTCAGTTACAAAAATGTAAGATTTTTGTTCTTGTGATGAAAAACTCGCAATAAGAGTATCCATGTAATATGTATGTATATTTGTTTTAGGTAAGCATTGTATTATGCATGTAATATGATCGTCTAGAATAAAAGTTTTAAGCGTGGGATGTTGAGGATGACTTCAGATTTAATTATTATTATTATTTTATTTTTTTAATTTTTCTGGGAAAGAATATACTCATATATATATATGGGAATATATTAGCTACAGTTTATTGTAGCTAATAAGCTACAATTTTGTGCTATATATTGTGGGTCCCTGATTTTTTTTGTGAGCCCCTGTTTCTTTTATGTGGATCCTGATTCATTGTTAGTGTATTTTTTGTAAGGAATTGTAGCTAATTGGCTACAAAAATTGTAGCTAAGCTATCCCTATATATATATATATATATATATATATATATATATATATATATATATATATATATATATTATCATCGATGGTGGTTGAGACCACTGGGGCATTGGTCTAATGGGTGGGGCTTTTGTTCTCAAGTCAATAGACTCGGGTTCGAATCACATCCCTGACACTTTGCTCCCAGATAGGTACTCATCTCCGCAAAACCTATGGGCTCACTGGAGAGACTTTGTGGATAATAGCTCATGAGTTCGAGAGTCTCGGCCCACTAAACCAGAAGAGTTACCCGGAGCTATTCCTTGTGGGGGGTGGACAATGGCTGGTGCCAAAAGATACCTGAAATCAAAGTGTTCTCGCCAATCTACACCTTTTGTTGGATCGATGGTGGTTGAGATAGGTAGGGAAGAGTTTTTTTTTATAGAATCTATTTTCTTTTTAGATCAATCGCAACCGTCTATTTTTTATCAAACAAAAAAACTTATCATTTTTCTGAAAATTAAACATCTGACAAACCGTTAATCGTTACGCGAAAAGAATAATAGCATCATGACAAGAATTAAATTATCTTTCTATAAAGGGGCTCTTCTATATACTTTCGATTTTTTATTTTTTTTTTGATTTTTTTTTGTGAGTGTTGAAATTTACAATTGAAAAATCACATGCGATTTGTTATTTTAAAATCATATTTGATTTTATGAGATCACATGTGATTCTTAACATACAAATCACATGTGATTTTTCTATACCCAAATTTAAACATAAAAAAAAAAAAAAAAAAAAAAAAAAAAAAAAAAAAAAGTTTGGCGAAAGTATATCGAAGTGTCCATTTACTAAAAGATAAAAAAATTTGTTATCGCGATGGTGTATTTTTTATCGTGTAACGATTCACCGTTTGCAAAATATTTTATTTTCAAAAAAAATGAAAAGTTTTTTTTAGATTAAATAAAATAATAAACAAAAAATGTCAGAATTGCTTCATTAGTTCTATAAAAAAAATATTAGGTTATGTCAACTCGAGATAGCTATATTGATCTTTTTGTATACAAATGAGATGCTCCGGTTTTGTTTTCATCTTTCTGTCACATTGCTTCCATTTTTTAACATAGAGATTTGTATCAAAATACTCTCTCCGTCATATATTAAATGTCCGTTTTGACTTTTCAAAGTTTTTTTTTTTTTTTTTTTTTTTTTTTTTTTTTTTTTTTTTAATTTTGACTTTAAATATTTTTATTTATATTATATAATAGTTGATGTAAAATATATGAATGAATTGAGTTTTAAATGTATTTTCGTTAGATATAATTTTTATCAAGTATTATATAATACAAACAACAATATTTAATATCAAACTTGAAGATAAAAGACTCTAAAAGTCAAAAAGGAAAGTAAATGGAAAGTTTTGTAGAGATAGGCTTGAAAAATGCTCCCTCCGTCTCATATTTGTAGAGAACACAAAATTTTTATTGTTTTCTTCAGATTTTTACCATGTATAACGAACTCGACCATGTTACCAAAAGACTTGTGTCCCAATGATACCTCATGTTATGTAAGAAGCTCCCTAACTAAATGGTTGTGGGTTTAAGTCCTAAATAGAACATGTGAGTTAGATTTGTGTTATAATATTATGAGATGGTTAAGAAGATAACGACCATGGGCGAGCCTAATGTGGGTTTTATTTGGATTAATACTATGTGCTAGCTTATGGATTACGTATCACGCTTATGCATATCAATTATTACAAAGCTCCTAAACTCTAACACTGAGCTAGTTCTTTCGTACACCTATGGATTAAGAAATATTCATCAATTCAACATAAATTAACAAGCGAGTATATATATATGATGAAATAACCCAAAATACATTTAACTATCGGGTACCTAAATCAAAGTCATCCATGATTTAAGCATTGTAACTAGCAACTAGTGTTTAAAGTTTTGCACAAAATGCAAACAAGCAATTAGCATTCCTAAATTTGATATTCTAACAAAAATCTTTGCAATTCCAGATACCACATTCGACATTGGCATTGAAATCTTAGCACTTCCGGTATTGCGGGCTAATAACTGTATCCACAACACCAAAAAACAACACTTCAGGTCAATGGCGGACCTATGCAGGGGCAGGGGAGGGTCCCGGCCCCCTCCAAAATTTGCGGCACCTAGTATAAATATTATAGATTTTAGTTGAGGTTACAAACAAATCTCCGATTCGGTCTTCAAAAAAAATATTCTAGTTCCGCCACTGCTTCAGGTAGTGATATGAAGTTTTGAACCCACTTATACGAAAACAGGTTATATCAAGTTTGTATTTTATGGGTAACATGTCAAAAGGTAAACTTAAAAAACTTATAGGAAACGAAACATGTCAAATGGGCTGAACAAGTTAAAAGCGTTTAAAAACTCGATTATTTTTACGAGTTCAATTTTTATTTGAAAAACAATACTACAAAAACGGAAGTGGTTTTCTGTTTATGTTATTCGGGGAGTGCGAGCCTTTTGATTCAGATATACGCGGTCTCATTGGGCTAATCCCGAGACCATTTCCGGCCCTTTCCTGACCACCCCTTAATTTACACACCTAGTAAGGTTTAGAGTTTAAACTCATGACTTCTTGTTTATAATCCATTAGTAATCATTATGACACATTGATGAATTTGCTAACTTCAAAAATCTTGTACATTATCATATCCACTTCAAAAGTTCAAAGTGGTTGCCTCAAAGTTGTTTAACTACACGATTTTAAAGTTACAATACTTGCAGGAAAAAAAACGTAGCAGAAGAAAGAAACATGTAACACATAACATTTGTTCTATTTTAATTTTCATAAAGAGGACAGCAGGTCAAGGGCCGGCATCAACTACTCACATCTAATGCGTACGGCTCCGCCTCATTGCACGGGAACCTTACCATTAATAACAAATGAGGCCAGTTTTATGGTTCTAAAATAATTTATATATTGGATCACAAATGACAAGTATTTACCCACTGTAATATGATAGTACAATTGTAGAGATTTTTGCATGTTAAAAAAATGAACATATGAATTAGCTATGTTTAACTTTGTTCTATCAACAGAAATGTTGGTTGTTATTAGTAAACAGTTTCCAGAATAGGGTTAAGATAATCAATAAAGGTACCGGATATTCACTTGAAATTGTAGTATCACTTTCCAATAGAAACTATTCGACCCTATGCCTGGGTTACACGAATATCTCTATGGGATAAGACCAAGTGATGTTCTTGCTTTAGGCACAAACCAAGAACCAGATGCGTATAGAAGTGTTTAGGGTTTTGTGTTAATCGTATTGTCAAAACGTCTATCCATGCAGAATGATGTGACCTCTATTTATAATAGAGAATACTCAAAACCCTAGCCCATGAAATTATGTATAATTAACGGCCCATTAATTATATCATAATACTTTCCATAATAATAGGGATCAGTGGTTATCAGTAGAAACAATATCACTAGCAGTGGTAATGTTAACACATCAGTGGAAACTATAACACTAGCAGTAGAATGCCAGCAGCAGAATCACACTAGCAGCAGAATGCTATCAGCAGCAGAATCAACTATCAGCAGGATCAGCTGTCAGCAGAATCCTAGCAGCAGGATCAGGTGTCAGCAGAATCCTAGCAGCAGATTCAATACATAACCACTATTGAGTCAGGGGATTAAGTGACCAAATGGGTGTATACTCCATACTTCCAAACCCATTACCAGGTGTGAATTGATCCCTCAAGTGCACTAAATTTTCCAACAATCCTCCCCAAATTTAGTTCACTACTTTTGTATGAAAATCAAACACAAACCAAAACAAGTGCATAAATGAAAATATCCTGAGGATTGAATTTCCACATTAGTACATATACTTTCAAATATTCGAGAATCAGGGTGTTCTAAGAATTGAACCCTTCAACCCATTTGAATACCTGATGATAAATACACACAAGTTTTCAAACACTAAAATACTCCTGACACTATACAAGCCATGTGTCCATATCCAATTCATAAATGTTGTAAAAGCTAAAAGTCCAAAGATTCTTGAAGCGGCAAAACTTCAACATTCACATAGGTGGTTCATCTTTAATTCATGCTCCTGCTTAGCACTTTTTCAAAGAAAATTAACCATTAAGAAGTGAAGACTTCATCCTCCTTTCAGCAGGTAACAAGCACAACCTTGGGATGTGTGTAATACATGTGCTTCAGTCCACTAAATGATCAGCCTTCCACATTGAACTCAGCTTCCAAGTTTCCTTAGAAGGGAGTTGGGTATCCTTGCATTCAGTGACTAAGTTGGACTTAAACCCATCCCTTTAGCAGACTTCAAAACCAAGTCTCTAGCCAAACCCTTCGTCAAGTGATCAGCTAAGTTTTGTTGAGATTTAACAAACACTATAGATACCACCCCATTCATGATAAGCCCACGAATCATGCTATGCCTAACACCTAAGTGTCTAGACTTCCCATTGTACATCTGGCTATAAGCCTTTGCCAATGTAGCAGCACTATCACAACGGATAGAAATAGGTGCTATAGGTTTAGACCACAATGGAATCTCAAGAAGCAAGTTTTTCAACCATTCAGCTTCTTTGCCAGCAGCAGCTAAAGCCACAAATTCAGATTCCATGGTTGAACTGGTAATGCAAGTTTGTTTCTTGGATGCCCAAGAAATTGCACCTCCACCAAGTAGGAATACCCAGCCACTAGTAGACGAATTGTCTTCAGTGTTACTGATCCAACTTGCATCAGTATATCCTTCTAATACTGAAGGATAACCAGTATATGAGAGACTATAATCCATAGTTCTCTTCAAATACTTAAAGACCCTCTGAATTGCTTGCCAATGATGAGCACTAGGATTACTAGTATACCTGCTCAGTTTGCCCACAGCAAAAGCAATATCAGGTCTTGTACAAGTCATGGCATACATCAAGCAGCCAATCACCCTAGAATACTCAAGTTGAGATACAGCTTTGCCAGTATCAGGCATTAGCTTCTCACTTTTATCCATAGGAGTACTCACTGGAGTACAATCAAAGTAATTAAATTTCTTTAACACCTTCTCAATGTAATGAGACTGAGAGATAGAAATTTTGTTACTTTCATGTTTAATCCTAATGCCAAGGATAACATCTGCCTCCCCCATATCCTTCATGGAGAACTTTGATGACAAAAATTCTTTTGTAAGATCAACTTGATTTTGGTCAGTGCCAAAGATCAACATGTCATCAACATATAGACAAATGATGACTCCTTTACCAGATTCATCAAATTTGCTATATACACATTTGTCAGCTTGATTAAGTAAATAACCACTAGACAAAACCACTTCATCAAACTTTTGATGCCATTGCTTAGGTGCCTGTTTTAGTCTATAAAGAGACTTAATCAGTTTACACACCTTGTTTTCCTTTCCAGGCATGATGAAGCCCTGAGGTTGGTTCATGTAAACCTCCTCATCTAAATCACCATTCAAGAAAGCTGTCTTCACATCCATCTGATGAATAATCAGAATGTGAATTGATGCCAAAGCAATTAGCAATCTTATGGTACTGATACGTGCCACTGGAGCATAAGTATCAAAGTAGTCTATTCCTGACTTTTGTTTAAAGCCTTGAATAACTAATCTTGCCTTGAACTTTTCAACAGTTCCATCTACCTTCATTTTCCTTTTGAAAATCCATTTGCTACCTAAAGGTTTGCAACCAGGTGGTAGATTAGTCAACACATAAGTGTTATTGCCCATGATAGAGTCCATCTCATCATTAATTGCTTCTTTCCAGAAAGCAACATCCTGGGACTTCATTGCTTCTTCAAATGTTTTGGGATCATCCTCCACAATGAAGCAATAGGAGTATTGGTCAGAGACCTCACTCCTTGTACCTTCAATTAAGTATAATTGAAACTCAGGTCCAAATGACTTTGGAGTCCTCACCCTATTGCTCCTTCTGAGCTCAGGTTCAGGTTGTTGTTCCACAACCTCAGCAGGAACCTCATCAGCAGGAACCTCATCAGGAGAAACCTCATCAGCAGGAACCTCTGAAACACCATTGTCATTGGTTCCATTTGGAATCCTTTGACTTGGTCTAGGGATAGATGAGAATCTGTTCTCATCAAAGATTGCATCCCTTGATTCAATTATTGAGTTAATTGAAACAGAATCATTAGGTTCTATAACATAAAACCTATATGCCTTGGAATGCTCAGCATATCCAACAAAGATGCATTCAATGCCTCTTTCACCCAAAGTTTTCTGCTTTGGATCAGGGAGTCTTACAACAGCCCTACAACCCCATATCCTAAGATAATTAAGGTTAGGTTTCTTTTTAGTCCAAAGTTCATAAGGGGTAACTTTGTTCCTTTTGTTGGGAACCCTATTTAATAAATAGCAAGCTGTTAACATAGCTTCACCCCAGAATCCTTGACTCAGCCCTGAATAGGACAACATGGAATTAACCATCTCCTTCAGCACCCTGTTTTTCCTTTCAGAAATACCATTTTGCTGAGGAGTATAAGGGGCAGTCGTTTCATGGATTATACCAACAGACTGAAAATACAGAGTATCCATGTACTCACCTCCCCTATCAGTCCTTAATCTTTTGATCAGGGAACTTTGTTGCAATTCAACTTCAGTATTAAATACTTTAAATTTATTTAATGCTTCATCTTTAGAATGTAATAAATAAACATGACAAAACCTAGAAGCATCATCAATAAAAGTCACAAGGTATTTCTTATTCCCCAAAGAGCGAGTAGCATGTAAATCACAAAGGTCACTGTGAATTAACTCCAAAACTTTAGTTTCACGTTTTACTCCTTGAAAAGGTTTCTTAGTTATCTTGTTCAACATACAAGTTTTACACTTTTCAGTGTTCATATCAAAGGCTGGAATTAACCCATCCTTAGACATATCTTGCATCCTTTTAAAATGTACATGGCCAAGTCTTGCATGCCATAGGTTTGAATCATAAATTTTAGATGTAGAAATAAAAGTAGAATCAATATTATCATGAACAATATTAAGTCTGAACATTTGATTACATAAATAACCAAAACCAATAAACACACCATTTTTAGATAAAACAAACTTATCAGATTCAATAACCTGTTTGTAACCACAATTATTTAAAACACTACTAGAAACCAAATTCTTTCTAATATCAGGAACATGTAAAACATTAAATAAAGAAACAATCTTTCCAGAACTAAACTTCAACTCAACACATCCTTTTCCATGCACCAGGGCAGTTGACTCGTTTCCCATGTGAAGAATAGAACCATCATTCATTGACTTGTAGGTCTTGAACCAGCTTCTATATTTACACACATGAATTGTTGCTCCAGAGTCAACCCACCACGCAACATCATCGTCCTGCACAAAGTAAATATCAGATATATATGTAACATAATAAATCTTAAAAGACTTATTAAACACATTCTGACCTTTCAGAGAATTGGTGTTACCATTCCCTCCACTTGTGCCTGATCCATTGGATTTGTTTCCAACTTTACCACCCTTGCAATCTTTCCTGAAGTGTCCAGGTTTCCCACACTTCCAACAAGTCACCTTAGGTTTCTTGTTAAGATCATATTTGGTGTTATCTTGATGCTTACGCTTGCCCTTGTTGTCATTGTACTTGGTGGAGTTGTTATGTTCCACCATATTGACAACTGATGGACCAGTAGCAGTGGTACTCTTTGGCTTGTCAATATCTTGAGCTTTGAGTGAGTCCTCAATGCGCAAGTGACTGCCCAACTCAACAAGAGTTAACTCCTCCTTCTTATGCTTAAGCATATGCTTAAACTCTTTCCAAGAGGGAGGCAGTTTATCGATGATACAAGAGACTGAAATAGCCTCATCCATGTTCATCTTGTGTTGTGTGAATCGACCAAGTATACTAAGAAGTTCATTGTATTGTTCCATGAAAGGTCTAGAATCAACCATTTTGTAATTGTTAAAATTACTTACAAGGAACTTCTTACTTGATGCATCCTCAGCCATATACTTGGCTTCCAAGGAATCCCATAGTTCTTGAGAAGTTTCAACATTCTGATAAATATCAAATAGAGAATCAGACATACCATTGAGAATTAAACCTCTGCATATGTAGTCATCATTCTCCCACTTGCTCCTTGCCCTCATCTGATCCATAGTAGCATCATCTCCATGATCTTCTGGAATCTCAGTCGTGAGAACATACACCACATTCATACTTGACAATAAGAAGTGCATATTCTTTTGCCATCTTCTGAAATCAACACCTTCAAACTTTTCCAACTTGGAAAAGTTAGCAGCCATTTGTCTCATAGCAGCAGCCACTGATTATCACTAATAGTTTCTATTGATTGTTGGTTGTTATTAGTAAACAGTTCCCAGAATAGGGTTAAGATAATCAATAAAGGTACTGGATATTCACTTGAAATCGTGGTATCACTTTCCAATAGAAACTATTCGACCCTATGCCTGGGTTACACGAATATCTCTATGGGATAAGACCAAGTGATGTTCTTGCTTTAGGCACAAACCAAGAACCAGATGCGTATAGAAGTGTTTAGGGTTTTGTGTTAATCGTATTGTCAAAATGTCTATCCATGCAGAATGATGTGACCTCTATTTATAATAGAGAATACTCAAAACCCTAGCTCATGGAATTATGTATAATTAACAGCCCATTAATTATATCATAATACTTTTCATAATAATAGGGATCAGTGGTTATCAGTGGAAACAATATCACTAGCAGTGGTAATGTTAACACATCAGTGGAAACTATAACACTAGCAGTAGAATGCCAGCAGCAGAATCACACTAGCAGCAGAATGCTATCAGCAGCAGAATCAACTATCAGCAGGATCAACTGTCAGCAAAATCCTAGCAGCAGGATCAGGTGTCAGCAGAATCCTAGCAGCAGATTCAATACATAACCACTATTGAGTCAGGGGATTCAGTGACCAAATGGGTGTATACTCCATACCTCCAAACCCATTACCAGGTGTGAATTGATCCCTCAAGTGCACTAAATTTTCCAACAAGAAACAACGTTGAAGCATTGACAAACTATCTTACAGAAATCAAATTTGCGCGCATGCATAATGTTGCAACTTTCTAAAAGAAAGTAGACTATGATTCGCAAACCAGCTTATCGTTGGAATATTTTATTTGCTTTAAATCAAATTTTGATAAAATGATAAGATTATACAGCAAAACCAAAACATACAATTATACAATTTAAGATACAGTAATTAAAGTAGTTCTACTAAATAACACATAAAGGCCTAGCAAGTAATTCTTGTTGATATACATATACCATTGTAAATGTCTGACAAAATAAGCACAAGGTACAGCTTACGAGGCAGGTTATGCACAACTCGTATTAGCATCATTTTGGACTTCTTTAATCAGCACCTGAGATTTATTTACAGAACTTGAGCTTTCAAGTATTCTTTTATCAGCAAACCATGCCAGTGCAAATGCAGCTAACATTCGTCTCAAAAGAACATGGAAGTAGTTAGACCATTTCACTTTTTGGACCCCATCATCAAAAAGTTAGTGAGCACCAAAGATGAAAAGGCAAAACTTTAGATCACCTTGTATTATTCAGTCCCTCTTAGAAGCGCATAGTCCATGTACGTATAGAGGTGACGATATCTGACCAACATCTGGGTAAGACGGTTAATTTGGCTTAATGTTCAACTAGGTAAAAGTTTAAAAACCGGTTAAATTGATAGGGTGAACTAGTCAAAAGTGACCAAAAATGTATTCAAAATGCATATTACCACCCTAGTATTTTAAAAGCTAGATCTTCATGTATCGTTGTCACAATCAATTTTAAAGAGGTCAACTATTTGTGAAGTTACAGTAGGAAAAAACAAAAGGGAGTGTTTGAAGGTGGGCCTAACCAGTTCTAAAACACTACCAGTTTGACCCGTTTTAAAAATTACCCCTTTCGACCCATTACCCAAACCGTCAGCTCTACCCATTTCGCCAGCTCTAGTAAAACCATATTAGAAGTCCAAGTCATCGTGTGGTGGAACTTTACGAAGCTTTTCTTGGAGGTCCAACTGTTTAGGCAAAACCATGTCAGTCCTTTCCCCTGATTCTGAGAAAACCTTTCCAGCACCATCTGTAATGAACAGTAACATGTTTATATTATAAGATTTACAACCCTTTTTTACTTAGACGTAAATGTCAGCATTTTTTTTTTTTTTTTTTTTTTTTTCATGTAGTAGTTCTACAACTAACACCGGATCAAGATTTAGTGTTGTTAAGCCTTACCACAGCTGCATAAGCATCAAAATTTTGTTTGTGATCCAATTTGCAATTTCGACCCATTTGCAAAAGAAAAAATATGTCAACTTGGGTGGTTATTTTCTATAGCAGGTCTAAAAGGGTAAAACTTTGAAACTTAACTTAAAAATGGGGACGGGTTCACCTGTGGTGTTTTTAAAGGATAAAACCTCCTCAGATCATTATTTAAGCAGTTCATATTTAATACATTAAGAATTTATGAATTATGAAAAGAAAAAAACTATTGCCAAGTAGACCCGACCTGTTGGTCCAACATTAGAAAAATACTTGCTTTGACACAAACCTGTATTAACCCAAAAGACCCACCGACACTGCCACATCTACATTAAAGGAAACAGATTGTTAATCATACGGTTGATCGCATCTGTAGATGATCCGTGTTCATCCTGCAAGCAATATCTGATGCTTTAGGTTAGATGTCTAATTATCTTTTAGCTGTAACAAAAATTAGGGAAGTAGGCCACTAGTGAAGATTCTACATGGTACATAATGATGACAGTTCGCAAACTAGTTGTTTTTACTTCGGTTCTGCTACACAGGATAACTTTCCAATTAATACATGACAGATGAAAATCTAAGTTTGGTATTTTATATGGGACGGAACAAGAATAGTATTTTACTTCCTCAGAAAGATATCAAAGCTACATATATTTTTTGCAAAGCTGCAAATCAAGCTTAGACCATGAAGTGTATATACTATGCATATCCCGAAAAGAGAGAACGATTGTCATTTAAAGTGTCAAACAATATTCTCCTTCTAAAACTTCAAAATAATTTTTTTTACTTTGTGAAAAATATCCATGACTATATTCAACCACAAACACAAGCACAGATAAAAAAAATAAAAAATAAAATAAAATAATACGAAAGTGTAAAAGTGTAAGTCATCTACCTCCTAAAAGTGTAACTCGTCTACTTTGTGAAAAAATATCCATGACTATATTATGTTATGCTAGATTTGAATATGAAAGTGTAAAAGTGTAACTCTCTGCAGCTCGAATGGCGATCTTACCAGCAACACTACGAACTTTATTGGAGTGTGGTGTCTCTTTTCCATCTGATGACACGGGCAGACCAATAATAAACTCATCTACCTCCTATATTATGAAGTTGTATATTTAAACATGCACGATACATGATTTAATGCTAAAGATTAATACCAATGTAATGTGCATCTATAGACTAGGGTAAAGAACGCAGCAATTGTACAATTCTTGATCCCACGCGTCCTGAATAAAGTGGAAAAACAAGAATGTTTTCTAAATTATAATTCTAAATTAAGTAATGAATTTGTTGCAATTAGAAAGTAATATTTTGACTTTAGAAATTTAGACCTAATGGTTGTTTAAACTTTAAATGAGAAAATGGCTAATACGTTGAGGAGGATGTTGAAAAGAAGACAGTAGAACTTTTAGCATACTGTGAAAAAGATCCACGTCAGCACAAATCAGAGCAAAAATAGCATTACTACAAACTTATTGTGTTTTCCTTAAAATTAGAAACAAATGAAGAACCTTTCCATTCCATGTCTGCTCTTATTAAATTGCAGGCATCCTACAAACTTATTGTGTTTTCCTTAAAATTGCAGTCTTCACACAAATACAATGCGACTGTTTAGACTTTGGACATGCGTTTTGAAAGTGATTATTATGACTTCTAGAATGATTTAGTTAAGTCGTACTTCTAAATTTATAGCAATACAGGGCTTTTCGTAAGACAAATCCTTGCCTACTTTTTACCTAGTTCTCCAGAATTTGATTACAACTAAACATGTTGGCAAACACTTAGGTTATTTAAACTTCAATAATCACTTTAAATGAACATGCGAACACCGATTAACTACTACAAAGTGAACATAGCACAAATTTTATTAAAAATGTTGATAAAAAATTCAATTACTTTCGAGTTCAAGGTATTTATACTTTTCCAACCTTTTAACATTCTTTGTAATAGCATTATCTCTGACTGGCCCCCAAAAGTGAATAAAAAAATTATATGAGAAACAAAACAATAAAAAATAACTACATAAACATCTAAAGTACAACAAATTAGCAACAGTTAAAAGTTACAAAAGTAAACATGCATCAATCAATTTTGAGGGTTGGAACTTCAATAATTGAGCTCAGTTTGTTTAGGAGTAGAAAATACCTGTTCTTGAGCAATTCCAAGGAGACTCCTCTCAAGATTTTGATCCCTTCATTCCAGAACCTAAACATGTGATGCAAACCGTAACAAATAAGTTGAGAAACAATTGAACTGTATGAACTGAATTATAGATATTGGACATTATTTAACACGTTAACTGAAACAAAATGCAAAGAACTTTAACCCCTTTTTTAAGTAAACAACTTGAAGTTTTACTGTTTTAGTAATATTGCAGTATCATACATGCATTTCCGCTCATACGTAAGTTAAATAATGAGATATTTGAAGTAAGGAGGTACTAACCTCCTTATTTTAAGATACATACTCAAACACTCAAAACTGCTCATATGCTTTAGTGGACGGAGGACCAAATAAGCAAATAAATACTCCCAAACACCATCTAACAGTTTGCATTAAAATGAATGTACTTATGTCAAAGACTCGAATTACCCTCTTAGAAGTTACTTCCCATATTTTTAGGTAAAAATGAAGTACAATTCCGTAAATATACTTTTGCTTATACTGCATAATCTTTTTCTTTCCAATTCATCTAAAAAAACTGAACCAGAACACATCACCCTTCACATTTACCACTTGATGTAACAAGGTTAAGTAGAATTGCAAGAAAATAACAAAAAAAAAAAAAAAAAAAAAAAAAAAAAAAAAAAAAAGTTTGTTACATACATGGTTTAAGATAAGAACAATATATACAATGAATACAAAGGTCAAAGCATGTCACAATTTGAGACAAGGGGTTAATAATGGTAAAACCAACTAATTTTAACTTTTAGATGGTTTAGAACTCAACCTCTTTAGATATCAGATTCAACCAACCACTTTTTATGGATCAAGTGCTTGAACTTATATCTATTCGTGTTTTTTTTATATGTGGCAACATGATTCTCATATTTTCTTTAGGAATGAAGAAACTTCGAAAAATCAACCGCAAAAAAGTAAAGGAACTGAACACTTAAACCTGGAAAAGTTTAAAATTTTCATGTCACTAATACGAGGGTGTTTGGGATTTTTTTCTTTTTTTTTTTTTTTTTTTTTTTTTTTTTTTTCCCCTTCTTATTTTTGAGCATATAAGCAGTTTAGTACGTTTGGATAAAACCAAAATTGGCTTTTCAAACTCTTACTTACCCTAAAGCCAAGGTGGTCCCAAAGTCTTAAAAGAGAACCGGGTTCAAACCTAGTTAGGTAAACATCTAGCCAAGAAAAAGTCTAGAAATGGCTACTGAATTACAGTTAGCCTGACTGAACAAGGATCCTCTCTGTTTAATTTTTTTTACTTAACCTAAAGCCCTTAACAACATTAATATATTAGAACTTGGAACATGCTATTGTAAAATAGTACTTATTTTATCTTTTTACAACATAAGCAAATAAGCCACAATTTCATGAACCGCTTATCCTTAGCTGCTGCTCATAATCATAAAAAATAAGCAATCCCAAACACCCTTTTATTAACTTCATAAGCTAAGTTGATAATCTCATAATCCGAAATAATTGAGCTTATTAGCTTTTCTAAAAAATAAGCTTAAACAAACACCCCCTAATATAATAAAAACCAAAGCTTATTTCCAAAACTGCTTATTTTAATGCTGTTTATCTCCAATTCAGCACATAAGCAGAAAGATTAAGCAATCACAAACACCCTCTAAACCTTTAATACAAGTAAGTCTAAAATTAAGGTTGCAAAAAAGAAACAAAGAAACAAACCTTAATAGCAAGACTGGTACTAGATAAACCCAAATCAATCACGAAACTAAATCTAACCCACCCATCCATCTTTCTCATTGCATTTGGAGGAAATGGGTGTTCTTTAACTGATGATATTTCAGCCCTTATCTTTAAAAAACGCATTTTTAGAGAATTTGGGGGGTGTTTGCAGTTTAAAGTAAGGAAGTACTAAAATGCTAATTTTAACATACTTATTCAGACGTCAAAACTGCTCATATGCTTTCAAAAGACCAAGTAAGCAGACACTTCACCGACTAAGACAATGTTCAGGATTACTATTTTTCTGCTTATTTTAAGCAGATAAGCAGTTTAGGGTGTTCGGATGCAACAAACTGCTCCTGTTTATATGAAAAATAATCACTTTTCAACACACAGGTGGTGGCTCTTTTCCATCTGATGACGCAGGCAGACCAATAATAAACTCATCTACCTCCTGTATTATGAAGTTGCATATATATAAACATGCACGATACATGGATTTAATGCTAAAGATTAATACCAATGCAACGTGTATCCATAGACGGTAAAAAAGGGTAATTGTGCAATTCTTGATCCCATGTGTCCCGAATAAAGTGGAAAAACAAGAATGTTTACTAAATTATAATTAAATTAAGTAATGAATTTGTTGCAATCAGAAAGTATTATTTTGACTTCAGAAATTCAGACCTAATGGTTCTTTAAAGTCAAATTTGATCAAGCATAATTCATAAAACTATACATGATCTTTATAGTAGAATATGGTAGTTGTTGGACATGAATTAATCAAGAATCATAAGTCTTTAAAGTAGAAGGACCATATATGTATTATAGATAGATAATAACTGTATTTCTGTAATGTAGGATAGGAATGTAACGTTTAGAAGATATCTCTTAGGAAGAGTCACATCGGTTCATTCATACCGATTGATCTCCTATATATACTCATGTATTGTAAACGTTTTAGAAGTGTGGAATAATAATATTAGTGTTTATCATATCAAAGTTCCCACCCTCTCTGTTGTTCTTTAAACGAGTCACTGCATAACAGATTCTTATGCATACTCATACTCTTATTGTTTTTCATTATTAAAGTTCATCCATGATTGATCCAAGATCCGCAAAAGACCTGTGCAAAAGTGGTATCAGAGCCCATGGTTCAAAGATCCTGGAAGAAGAAAAAACTAAGAAACCTGTGGAAGAATGTTTTGCGAGATCAATAAGAAGCAGTCAAGAAAGTTATCGCCTATGAAGAACAAGGAAAACCCAGAAAAACATCGCATGAATTGGCAGAAGCGCAAGTAGAAAGAAGAACAAAGAGAAGGAAGTATTTGCAGATGGCAAGAAGAAGGCATGGTGAAGATATACTATGAGGAAGCACTAAGAACAAAGCAAGGAAAGGCAGAAAGTGATGAAGATGGCAAATATGTTGCAGATACCTTACCACAGCCTGAGGCAGAAAGTGATGAAGATGGCAAAGATGTTGCAGATACCTTACCACAGCCTGAGGCAGAAAGTGATGAAGATGGCAAAGATGTTGCAGATACCTTACCACAGCCTGATGCAGAAGATATGGAAGATGACATAGTTGAATCACCAAATGAAAAAAGCAGAATTGAAATGGAAGAAGTCAAGGAACAACGAACTGAATATGGGAAAAGACAAAGGCGATCAAATACAGAAAAATAAAAGAAGAAGCAAGGCTGCAATTGGGATGAACAAAAAGGAACAGAGTGAAGATCATGATGAAGATTATGATGTCTTGATTAGGGGAGTGATGTTGGACATGAATTAATCAAGAATCATAAGTCTTTAAAGTAGAAGGACCATATATGTATTATAGATAGATAATAACTGTATTTCTGTAATGTAGGATAGGAATGTAACGTTTAGAAGATATCTCTTAGGAAGAGTCACATCGGTTCATTCATACCGATTGATCTCCTATATATACTCATGTATTGTAAACGTTTTAGAAGTGTGGAATAATAATATTAGTGTTTATCATATCAAAGTTCCCACCCTCTCTGTTGTTCTTTAAACGAGTCACTGCATAACAGATTCTTATGCATACTCATACTCTTATTGTTTTTCATTATTAAAGTTCATCCATGATTGATCCAAGATCCACAAAAGACCTGTGCAAAAGTAGTTTGAGACGGTTTAGTGTTTCACTGATTTAACGAGAAAATGGCTAATACATTGGAAAGGATGTTGAAAAGAAGAAAGCAGAACTTTCAGCATACTGTGATAAAGATTCACGTCAGCACAAATCAGGGCGAAAACAGCATTATTTAGTGTGTGGAACGCTAGTACACACGCTACGTCAAGATAGTTTTTGCATAAGGAATCCTTTTAGGTCCGGTGTAATGTAAGCAAGATAGCAAGAGCGATGATTTCAACTACAACTCAACTCACCTTCCTCTCCCTAACCCTATTTGACAGACTTAACTACGCCAAAACACCAACGAAATCAAAAGGGTTTCATCACTAACGAGTCGATTCATGCATGTTTGGATCATTTATTTATGAAAAACAAGCATTCATCACTCTGAGGCTTTGCAAAATTGTGAATATGTCATCCTTGACCAATATACAATCTGAGTGGCCTGCTAAAATCTCTCAATCACAATCGAATGTAGCGTTTGAAGAATATCTTCTTTTTTATAACTGGTTTTCTGATCAGGAGTAGCGTTCGAAGAATAAGCAGAACGTATAGAAATCTGTTTATCTAAAAAAGGCCTTAACTATGATTGTCAAAACGATTATATTACAATATTGAGCTAGATCTGAAGCAATACAAGCATGCAGGCACACATTGAAGATAGACTTTGCAAATTAACATCTTATTTTGATCTCAAATCTTTTATGGTGCTCAAGCTGTGTTATTACTTTAGTCGCCTTAGCTCCAAGATCTCCAATTTTTATAAAGTGATTCACACAATAAGTTTGCAAAAATTCCTTCAATTTAATAAAATCCATGTGGAACAGGGTCTTAATGTTTGTGACATTTACAACCTACAAATAAACTTAGCAAATTCATATGCAACACTCTGTTAGCACTAAGCATTATGGATACTTATTAGCTATCTTCAGTATTCTAATCAGTGTCGTCACTTCTATGATGAGAAGAATTGCTATCCCACATAAAGATACACATTTCAGAGACAAACATTGGGTGCGGATTATTTCAATGTATACATGTTACATGAAAATAATACATATATGTAGCAGATAGAACTGATTGAGGCATTATGAAGCACACTCAAGTAACTCGCATTATAGAAAGACAATTCCCAAAAAGCCAAGAGTGTTATAACATGGTCACTGATTAAGAATAACCACTAAAAATTATTTATATTTCTAAAGGACATTGTAGAAGGAGAAAAATATTTTAGCCTAAATCATTGGGCATTTTTGTTTGTCTTTCTAACAAAACAAATATGTTCTATTATTGTTTTCTTTCTTCAAAAATTAAGGAGTAAGTTTCTAAGAGAAAAAGACGTTGCATGATTCATTAAGCAATGCGATACATAATATGAGTAATGTTCAATTTTTATTATTTAGTACTTTGTGTACTTGTTGAAATATAGATCCATTTTGAGTAACAATCTCAAAAAGTGGTGAAGACAAAAGAATATCCACATGCTCATCAGTTAATTAAATGGTTAATGTCAATTCTTTTATGTATTATGGTGGTGTCGAGATTGCTTTTCTTTTCTAATTTTCTGCTTATTTTCAAGCTGAATTGGTTTTCAAGTTATTCAAAGTGCTTATGCTTTCTACTTATTTTTAGGTAAGAAAAACAATTTTGCATAAGCACGTACGAAGCTTCTCTTTTCACTTGCTTTTTTTAGTGTAGTAATATCTTAGTTCTTTCCTTTCATAAACTTATTTAACCTATAGATTAATTCTCTCACTATAAATTTTAAAGTCTTTTAATCTATCATTAATGCTTTTAGAAATTTTTACCATTCAAAGTTTGTTATATCGTTAAGTTGTTGATGTTAGATATTCGAATATTAATTGATATCTTGATCCATATAATGGGAGCGACTTATGTTATCATATACAAGATTTGGAAGTGAAAACTTGTTGCCATATGTGCGCCTTTAAATGTCAAAAAGAGAAATTTAACTACCACACTTATCGTTAAGAAATTTCATTTAACGAACTTTTGGAGTTTGGAATGCTAGATCAACAACACTTATAGATATGAATTTGACAAGGCGCAACATGAATTTGACAATCTAACTTTTGCTACTCAACCTGCTACAAATACTTATTAAGTAGAAGACAAAAATTCAAATCGTATCACATATAATTTAGATATGAATGAAATACAGTAACATATAAGATTGCTCATGATCTATGCCGACAATGTTGTACATTATGTCATTTTATTTTCAGTTACATTGTCACTACTTACTAGTTTTGGAGTCTTGTGCACGTATAGGGTTTTGACATAAATAAAATGTAGTAAATATTTTATATATGTTATAACCTTGTGCATACTGAGGGTGTTAGTGTAAAACTTAATTTAATTTCATAACAATATGAAAAATACTTTTTTCTTCTAAAATTTTGAAATCAATGCCTCGTGTATTTATTTGTATATCTTAATAATCGTGCTTCAGGTTGATATTTATACCCCTTAAATATACAAAGTTTTTACTATTACGATAAACTTAACAACAACAACAAAATAAAATATTCCTTTCAAAAGTTTAAGGTCCTTATTAATAATAACAATAACACTAACAATAACAATAATTATAAAAGTTCTTCTTGTCAAAAAGTATTTTGAGTATTTGTTAAATTTATAGTTTCATCAAAAGTTATGAAAATTGAAATTTTCAAAACTTAAGTCAATAAAATTGAATTTTGGATTAACTAGTTTTTAAAAGTTTTGAACTTGATTGTAAATTCTATTAACCAATCAGAATATAATATTACATTATACTTAAGTCCAAAAGTACATTAAAAAATGAGCTCCCAAGGCCATAGTACCTTTTTTGCCCTTTCTTATAAAAATTAATCCGATTTAATATTGACCAACTTCTAACTAAGTTTTGACTTTTAATTATTGTCCAATCAGAAGGTTTCATTTTAAAATAAAGCTCTCTTATTGGATTAATTTGGTTTTCTCAAAAATATCTTTTGCAATTATGCTATGAAATGAGTGTGTTCTCCTATTGTATTAAAGATATTTCACATGATTTAAAATGTATTTATATAAACTAGTTGGATATTCGCGCACAGCTGCGGCGATAAATATAGTTATATTATAAAAACAGTAAATGAATTGCTAGTCCAACTATCCTCCAAAATTCCCTCCCCGCTTAGTGAATTTGTTTCACAACACTCCGAATGTATATGCGTTAGTTGTATGTGTTTGCTTGGTTTCAATAGCTTTCCCGTAACATCATTATTCCTGCATATAGAAAGACCCTCACAAAAGTATATGATTTTGACGAATCAAGATTGTATTAATTGAAATAAAGGTTAAAGTTATAAAAATTTGAATCAAAATAAAATAAACACACTAAAAATCTAAAAACTAAAAACTAATAGAAATATATTAAAATGGATGTTGAATTAAAGAGCAACAAAATTTTAGAAAATATGGTAAAATTAGATCATATATATATATATATATATATATATATATATATATATATATGTGTGTGTGTGTGTGTGTGTGTGTGTGTGTGTGTGTGTGTGTGTGTGTATATAAACAGATATTTTAATTTGAAAATAAAAAGCGAATTTTAAGTTGTAAAGTGACACATGTCACGTCATGATTGGAGCTCCTTATCTTAATTTTTTGTTAGGAGTTAGGCTTGGAGTTAGTTGAGAAGTGACATGTATGATTGGAGCTACTTATCTTAATTTCTGGTTAGGAGTTAGGTTTGGAGTTAGATGAATTATATAGTAAGTATAGATATAAACTATTATAGCATAAGCAAATCCTCCATTGCTTGTAGTACTTATTTTTAACTAGCTTTAGGTACTTTATTTAAACAACTTTTATGTATTTATTTCTAAACAGAAGCACAAAACACAAAAAATAGCAATCCCAAACACCCCCTTCAGGCAAAAAATATATGTGGTGTACGAGAAACAAAAGTAAACATGACAAGGACAATGAGAGTGTGTATACTTCCCAACTAAGTGGTCTTATATACGGGTCAACCTTTTAATGTATATTCTTCCAACACAAATTTTTTTTGGGCCGGTAAAAGGAAGAGTTTTATTTGGAAGTGTGTTGGATTGAGTACAAAATGGATTAAGAGTCTAGGTTGCCCATCAAACCATGTAGTATGCGGAAAATACAAATATGTAACATATATGGTTTACTATAACTCATACGGTTAGTAGGAAAGCTAACCAGACACAGGGCCTCATGTCTTGCCTTGTGAAATGGTGGCATCAAGTCAAAAATAATCAAGAGTTAAGGTTGCTAGTCAAGCAAACCTTACTATGAAATTTTCAAACATGTATGTTGTATTGTTTACTATATCACATATAAATGTTTAATCCTCCTTGAGAAAGGGTCTCATCGAGTCCAAAATAGATTACGAGATAATGTTACATGTCAAACCAACATTTTATGAAAGATAAAAACATGTAACATGTGTTGTGTATTGTAACTCATCTCGTAATCATAATCATATCTTTACAATACTTTTTGTAGTGAAACACATTCGTTATCATTAAATGAAATGATTAAAGTTATATAAAATAACAAAAACTAATAAATGGATATAAGGTGTATAATCACCCATGAAGACATAATGGCGTAGAACGACGTGTGTTCCTTGTTACATATGGTGCAGAATCACGTGTAATGGCAAAAAATGTGGATGGGTCAATGGTTGTTACCACTAATTGAAAAACCCATTTAATTTGATTATTACAACGTGTAGTTGATGATAATGGGTTTGGATTGTGTAGGAAAAGCCATTGCTAATTTTTGGTCAAAATATTAGGCAGATATGAAGAAGATGATCGTCACTGTCGTCGGAGTTGAAGGGTGGAGGTGCGGGTGGTGAATATTAAATGGTGCTGACTAGTGTGAAGAAATGGTGGTGAAGAAAGAGTGAGAAGTTAGATTAAAACATCTTTCTGATCGTGTGAATAGATAAAGCTCTTATGTGAAACCACTTTTTATTTTTACATATGAAAGTAAAGATACCCTTTAACCAGTGTTTTAAAGATTGGACTAGACCGACCAGTTCAACCAATCAGGTTCAACTGGGAAAAACCGAGAATCAGGAGAAAACTTGTTCCATTTTCGATTCAATTTCAAAAAAGATGCCTTATGTTCAGGGGCGAAGCTTGGAAATTTCGAGTAGGGGATCGGGATCTAATTTTTTTTTCCCTAACACTATGGGGGTCGAAACCGAATTAAATTGGGGGGGGGGGGCGAAACCGGAAATACCGAACTTTTTCTACACGAAAACTATATACCCGTACATCGCAAAAAAAATTTCGGGGGGTCGGCCGCCCCCCCCCCCCCCCCCCCGGCCCCTTAGAAGCTGCGCCCCTGCTTATGTTCATCTCATATGCTAAATTAACCATCAACTAATTATGTAGTGGTCAAAGGACCAACTCGTAATGGGTCAAAATCACTAGCACATGACCTGTGAAAAATTGTTTAGAATACAAACCTGGTAAACCATAGGAACGATTTAAGTAATTAAGTTTAAAAAAATACATATCAAATAGACCAAAGTTAAGCTTTATTTTTTCTTATCAAACAATAAAACTCACTTTCACTTTCGTTTAAAAAATCATTCTATACTTTCGACGAAATTTTATTATCACCTTTCACGAGTTTTGTTATTTTACAATATAAAATGGAAATTTTGAGAATTTACATTTTTTTGGTTGATAACTATAACCATAAAACCAAAAATCACTAATCCCTAAATCTAAATACCCTAACTACCCTAACTAACTGCTAAACGATAATCCATAAAACCTTAAACCCAAACCCTTTGAAACCCTACAAGCCCCTAAACCCTTGAAACTCTAAACCCTAAACATTCTTACCCCCAAACCCTAACCGTAAACCATGAACCCATAAAAGTTTCGAAAAAAATAGTTCGTCGGAACTATATAATGCGAGATATCTATGACAAATAATTTACTAGCTACTCGTCATGTGCAGAGACGGAGCCAGGAATTTGTAATAAGGGGGGCTCAAAAATTTTTTTTCCCGATAGTAACATACGATTCATGTTTTAGAAGTTGGATTGAAGTTCGAATTGTTCGACACATGTTTTAAACACATGTACGATTCAAATAAACATTGCCAAGAGTTGAATTTTTTTTACTAGTAAAGAAGCAAATGATGTGAAGGTTTTTAGAAAACAAAAGATACACACTAATTTTATTTTTAACATATAAACATTATTGCTCAAAAAAATATATAATCATTAATTGTTTGATAACAGTAAATAGTTAAAAGAACTTTTAACTTCATTGGACGTGGGTCCCTCTAGACATTAAATTTATAGATTTATACGGAGCATTTTCTTTTCTCTCTCCAAATGTCATCTCTTCCTACACCATTTGCACCATTATCATGAAAAGTCAGCCATTCAAACTCGCCGAAAAATTAAAAACAACACTACCCAGCTCGCTAGGTAGGTAGGCTAGCTTGGCCAGTTGGGGGAGGCCGAGCACCCTCCAGCCCCCCCCCCCCCCCCCCCCCAACTGGCTCCGTCCCTGGTCATGTGGTATGAGTAGTTTCGCTTAAAGATTAACTATTAATGGGAAAGGGATATTATACTATATACTAAACATGGGTATGTGGAGTCTTCAATGTGATGTTTTCACCAAATTAATTATGCTATATTAACTGTAATTACAAGGGTATTAAGCTAAAAGATGTAACTGGAAATCAGCAGGTACATAATTGTACTGTTTCAATTGCACATGTTGCAAAATCCTATTGGTTTCGTTACTGTTTGAAGCACTGTAGCTGCTTAATTAATCCCGTTTTGTTACTGTGCTAACTACTGTGGATGGTTAATTGCTCTTTGTTTGTTAAATTAAAAAGATCCACACCCTCTTGAAGCTTCCAGACATCCCTATCAATCTCATCTTCCACTCTCTAAAATAACATATCCTCCTCTCTCTAAAACCACACTCATCTATTACAATTATTAGTTAGTGTCCTTATGAACCCAGGTAACAAATGTACTTCTCGATTATTAGTTTGTTGTTTTTCACATGGGTTTTTTTTTTATTATTTATTAATATTTTGTTTTAACAAAGAGGTATGAAATTTTTGTTTGCAAAAATATATTCACAGTAAGTTTCAGTCCTTTTTATCTATTTTTGTTTTCAGTGGTCAGATGCTTCGAAGTATGTGTTTTTACAAGATTCCAAAGAAAGAAGCTGAAGATTTATGAGGCCATGTTGTTCAATTTCAAGATTGAAAAGAGGACTTAATGAGGTAAGTTCGTTAACCTTAAAATCGATTGGGAATTGATATTACTGGTGTTCTAAGTTTTAGGTATGCTTTCTTATGAAAATTTTATATGCTATTCATGTTTGGTTGACTAATCATTGATATAATCAGTTATGGTTATGGATTGAGGCTTATTGATTTAAAGACTTAATCTGATATAAGGACTAAATAAAAATAGAGTTTGTTTGAAATTTTATGGAAAATGAGTACTTGCTATAACCGTAATTTTTTTAGGCCTGGAGTGGAAAATTGTGTTCGTGAACGGATTTGTAATGATGAGTTCAAGGGTTTGTAAGTTGTGGTCAAAAGTATTGCCTCAACTCTTTTGCGTTTTTTACCAGGTTAAAATAAGAATATTAAGATATACCAATAATTCTCAAAGTATCCAGCTGAATGCTTTTTAATTTCATCGATTGCTTTTGTTTGCGCTTACAGGTTATCAAAACAACCAATTGCGTAACACTTCCTAAAGGACTTTTGTTATTAAGGTCACCATTCATTTGAACTGAGCATGCCACATCAGGTTAGCCCCTTAACTTATATTGCTTTTATAGAGGTTTATTGTAAAAAAAAAAAAAAACATCCAATAGCGAAAAATATTAAGGGTGTGTTTGGATTAGGTTATTTTACCAGCTTACAGGTCAACTGTATTTGGAAAGGTTCATGAGGTCATTCCTTTCGGCTTATGAGGCTATTAGGTTGGCCTTTTGTACTTGAATAAGTACATAAGCTAAATTTGATAAGCTCTTTAATAACCAAAAAAAGTGAGTTTATGAGCTTCTACCAATTCAAATAAGAGAGTAGGCCAGTAAAATGAGCTAATTCAAACACATCGTAAACGTGAAACCTGACCAATTTTATAGGGAGTCGCCGATGTAGCCCGTGTAGGGAACAATGACGCAGCCACAGATTCAGTAACTGAAAGTTTGAATGTTTAAGAGACGATTGGGATGGTTACGCGACATGCTGAGCTTGGGTATGTGCATTTTGGGCAGCTTGGGCCGTTTGCCGTTTATTTCATCGGTACACAAGTTATGATTCTATAAACTTTAACCTGATCCAATTCAAGGTACTTTTTTTTTGGATTTTTATAACTCTTAGGGTCTGTTTCAGTGCTAACGAAATCTGTTATTGTTAATAGGTTTGCCTTCAACATAATCATAATATTATAAGTACATCCTAATGAATGAATGTTGTATCTGATGTTTCGGGTCTGGATACCTGTCAACAAGAAATGCCAGCTATAGGCAAGTTGGTTCTAGCATATCTTTAACGGTTGCCTATTATATGTGAAGACTTTTTTATTTGGTTCCTTTGTATGTGCATTACTTTCGTAACTACTTAATGCTAAATCATCAATCATTTTTCATAATGGTCTACCCTTTTTTCCTTTGCTAATGTTTTGTTAACTGTTTGCATGTTGATGTACTGGGTACCAACGCATCAGTTGGCTTGCCTGCCTTCACCAAGCATATTCAACCATTTGATTGAAGTAAGTGCCTATACAAATTTGCTATACATTCTGCATATTATGTTACTATTATCTTTAGTTACCAATGGTTCACCAACTTTTTTTTAGGTTATAGTTCTGGACAACACAGCGGCACTTCCACAAATCATGCGAAGGCGCATGATTTCACAAAGAAGATGCTACAGAAATTGACACCACCAACAGAAGAACACAGTGGCTAGCTACAAATTTTTGCCACCATGGAAATCGTTGCCTTTCATAAATGTTCTGTAGGTCCTGCCCTGGTCTTTCGAGGGTTAGCAGTACGTCCATGGTTGCAGCATCTCTGAAGATCCCACCACCAGTTTTGAGGTATGTATTGACGGCGTTATGCGATGTCTCAAAAAAGATGTTCCATTCAGCTTATCAAAACTTCGGCCTAATTTTGATGTTATTAAGCGATTAATAAATGGATAAACTGATCAAGGTTGCACTTCACGTACTGATAATCAAATATTTGTTGGAAAACATTAGATTTTGAAGTAATTAACAGTGGCAATAAATCATTAGGTGGCTAAGGGGTGTTTGGAATAACTTAGTTTTTGGCCTGCCGTCAGGAAATTTGTAAAATTTTAAGCTGTTTGTTTGCTTTTATTATCATGACTACACACATACATCTTCTTAACGCTATTTTTTTTGTTGCAAAAATTTCCTTGACGATGCAAATATCTGTAACTAACTAATACCAACAAACATTTTGGATGTGCAGCAACAGGTAACATGGTATTTTAAATCGGATTCTTTTAGTTCTTCATTTGCAATGGAGAAAACCAAATGGGTCAAAAATGTTATTTTGGTCAGGTACTTCCTCACAGCTTAAAAATTTTCAAATGGCCATACGCCTAGGTAATCAATGGTAGATCTTAAGTTGCAATTTTTTTTGAACTTTTTTTTAATGGGCTGAACCCTTTTTAGCATTTCCTCAACTCTTACCGATTACTATCTTAAGTGTGTAAAAATTTGCAGACTTTGGAACACATTAGTGCGCATATTGACTGTAAGTTTAAGCTACCATTTTATAAAGAATCTCACAAAATACCATTGTAATACAAAGAGGGATCTAATAAGGGTGTTTGAAACGACTTATATCAATGCTTATCTAACATGTGTAAATATATGAACCGCTGGCGTACATTACCAAACAGTTTTAGACAATGATATACAAGGTGCAACAGATGCAGGTTTGTTCAAACTTGAACAGAATGATGTTACGCTTAACTTCCTGGGCCATACGCCTTTCTTAATGATGGGGCAACTCAAGACATGATGTACTTGACCATGATCCGTTAGTATTTAACCTGCTTTTGGCATAAAAACAAATCTCAAGTGATCACATTTTTAAGTTAATGGGTCAAAAGTTACGGCCCTAACTATGAATAAACAAGAGCTAAATGATGATTTATGAACATATGGGGTATACACATAATTGCTTGCTGAAAAGATTGTACCAATTGTTATGATAAAAAACTAAATTTTAGCAAACAAAAGAAGTTTAGAATTTACAATGAAATTAATTCTAACGCGGCTTTCATTGTTTATTTTGCAGGTCTGCTACAGGTGCTGATAAGAAAGAGTAATCTTTATATTCTCTTCAATGAATAGCAGTTTTAAATGTTAACTTTCAAAGTTGAGCATGCGAGTGATTTCGATGACAAACTACAGAAACCAGGAAGAAAATCTAAATGAACAAGAGTGGTGATACCATGTTGTTTTGTGGATTATTTTGATGTGATACCAGGGACAAGTTGACAAGAAAGATTTATCTGAAAGGCAAGTTCGCATATTTATTACTTTCACTTGCGCAAACATTTACTTTAGTGGTGGTGAGATGAGTGGGTTGTGCCAGTTGGGTAAACATGTCAAAAGGGGGTTGGGTCACAATGGGTCATTTGGATTTTTTTTTTCCTCGACAAAACTGAGATAATCATATCCCATATCATAATTTGTTTTTTGTAGGTCGTCGTTACAATGTATAATTTCCAGCAATACCAATACCACTGCATCTCGCCTCCTAGATGGACGTAGGTTGGGCATAGGTTAGGAGAAAGGTGATATGGAACATGATTGGGGCTGAAACAACGGAGCAAGAAGACTGTTGAAGATATAGAAGTTCATCACCAGTTCACCACATTGCTGCAAGAAAACCCCAACGGTTGTTGATTAATTACCCGGAACACCATACAATCAGCAGGTTGGGAATTGCTGCAGCATATTTGTAAATTTGAGTTTGTATGTTATGAATATGTTACGCGTAAACGTTACAAACAAAGTTGTGGATTTTTGTAACTACATATTAATATTAATTAGTAGTACATTATGTATGTATTTTAATGTAATAGACTGAAATGTATGCGGCAAAGAATTGTTTATTTGTTTTGGTTTAAGAATGCAAGAGACGGACTTTTTAAACAATTCATGAGACATGCACTTAAGTTGCAATATTGATTGTTTCTAAGATTTTCACTAAGAACTATCATTGTAATTTAAAATGGCTGTTGCATAAGTTTGTTTCTGTTACTTTGTATAAGCTGTGTGATTTCAAAATGATAGGGTTTTTAATCGAGTACAAAACTGGGTTTGGATTAGGTGCATTGAATTCATATGTCATTGTTTTTAGTTTTAGTAATTTGGGTCTTCACTTTTGCTTTTTTCCTCCAAAAGTTTCTGTTGGGAATGTCATCTCACCCCTCCAATTGAAAAAAAGAAACTCAAATTAACATGTTCAAAAACATCGAGATACAAACATACGTTAAATATAACTCTACCTAAAATTGAAGGCTCAAAACCCGTAGCAAAATCACATAAGGTGGAGTTGGATGTGAAGTGGATATTGAAGCTAAGAAGTTTTATTGATTATTAACTCGACATTCAAAAAAGCGTTAAAAGTATAAAGTTTCAGTTTTACTGCAAAGACTCATACATTGGAATATTGGATCAATGATTTTTTTCCTTTTATAAAATCGCAATTACGTATACTCTTTACATCTATAGTGGCGAGCTGAATTTGCATGTTTACAAACTCTTCATATACATGCTCGACAACACAGCACTTCCCGCAGCAACGCGCGAGCTACTTTGCTCGTTTTATTTCCAAATGTGTAAAAGTTATTGTGAGTTTTAGTGTTTTAAGTTATAACATTTCTACTATATCTATAAGTCACTTTTAACTTTTTGAATTATAAAGTTTTCAATTATAGTTCATATAAATGGTGCAAATTCTTTTTTTTTCATCATTTTGAGAAAACTAATCCTTAGAAAAACTAATTCTTCTTATAAAATAAAACATAAAAACAAGTGTCTTAATTGCAAAGAAAGTAAGAAAAGAAAATAATAATAATAATAATAATAATAATAATAATAATAATAATAATAATAATAATAATAATAATAATAATAATAATAATAATAATAATAATAATAAATTACACCATTCATCCCTCTGGTTTGCTTCAAATCACTACCGTAGTCCCTGATCTTTTTTTTTTTTGCTTTTTTGATCCTTATGGTTTACATATTGCACGCTGTCAGTCCTTATCGCTAACTGTCGTTATATTTTCCGTTAGGAGACAATCGTCAAGTGGCAAGGTTAGTCCATTAACCAAACGATTGTTTGCAACGTTAGTCCTTTATAATAACGACCATTACTAATTAACTCAAATTATGGTTTTCTTAAAAAAATTCTTTTCTACCCGGTTTTTATCGTTTTGGCCCATTTTCATGCATTTTCTTAGTTTTCGTCCATTTTTACATATTTTCGTCCATTTTTATATGTTTTCATTCGTTTTTATACGTTTTCTTACGTTGTCATACTGTTTTATCCGTCTTTATACGTTTTTGTCTGTTTTCTCCCCGTTTCATGCATTTTCTTACGTTTTCGTCCGTTTTTATACTTTTTTGTCTGTCTTTATACGTTTTTATCTGTTTTTCGTACGTTTTCATACGTTTTAAACGTTTCCATCCCTCTTTATACGTTTTTGTCTGTTTTTCTTACGTTTTCATACGGTTTTATCCGTTTTTATACCTTTTCTTACGATTTCATACAGTTTTATCTGTTTCTATACGTGTTCCTCTTATTTTTACACTTTTGTCCATTCTTCTTACTTTAAAATTTGTTTGTATACGCTTTCGTCCGTTTTTATACGTTTTCATCCTTTTATATATGTTTCATCTGTTTTATAAGTTTTCTTGCGTTTTATTCGTTTTTATATGTTTTCATATGTTTTTATATATTTTCATCTATTTTTATACGTTTTCACCTGTTTTTATACAAATAAAAACGGACTAATATGTATAAAAACGGACAAAAACATATAGAAACATAAGAAAACGGGTGAAAACGTAAGAAAACGAGCGAAAACGTATAAAAACAGATGAAACCATATAACAACGGATGAAAACATATGAAAACGTAAGAAATACAGAGAAAAACGTAAAAAAAAGGAAGAAAACCTATAAATAAAAAACGTAGAAAACGGATAAAACCATATGACAACGTAAGAAAACGTATAAAATCGCTTGAAAACATAAGAAAAACAGATGAAAACGTATAAAGACAGACAAAAAGTATAAAAATGGATAAAAACGTATAAAAACACACGAAAACATAAGAAAACGCATGAAAAGAGGAAAAACAGACAAAAGCGTATAAAGACGGATAAAACAGTATGACAACGTAAGAAAACGAATGAAAACGTAAGAAAAAAAGATGAAAACGTATAAAGACGGACGAAAACATATAAAAATGGACGAAAATTAAGAAAATGCATGAAAACGGGCTAAAACGATAAAAACGCGTAGAAAATAATTTTTTAAGAAAACAAAATTTGAGTTAATTAGTAACGGTCGTTGGTATAAAGTGCTAACGTTGCAAACGATCGTTTGGTTAATGGACTAACGTTGCCACTTGACGATTGTCTCCTAACGGAGAATATAACGACAGTTAGCGATAAGGACCGACAGCGTGCAATATGTAAACCATAAGGATCAAAAAAGCAAAAAAAAAATAGATCAGGGACTACGGTAATGATTTGGAGCAAACCACAGGGACGAACGGTGTAATTTACTCTAATAATAATGATGATGATGATGATGATGATGATGATGATGATAATAATAATAATAATAATAATAATAATAATAATAATAATAATAATAATAATAATGCATTATTGTTTTGTTGACAGTATCAAAGAACAAAAATGGCTTAAAACGTATCGAGGTTATATGACTCCAACCGAATCTTTTTTTGTTCAATCGTATAGTAAATGGAATGCGGCTAAACAAATAAGTGATATTCCGTTCATAGATCAAGATTATTATGGCAAACAAGTACTTTTATTCAAAAAATAACTTGAACTGCCATCACGAGTCTTGATTTCTCAAAGGCATTGCCGTTTGCAGCATTTGCGGCCTTGCTAGTGGAGGCGGTTGCAAAGCTTGATCTTGTAATTGAAGAAGTGGAAGAGTAGGGGAGGGTTGCTTGCTTTAAAGAGTTTGAAGTTGGAGATGATGTGATTTTAAATGTTGATGATGGATCAAAAATGGAGATTAATTTGCCTTCTAATGCTGCAGATTAATGTCAACCCTTTAGTTTTTCAAAGAAACAAAATATTTACTATAAAAGATTGATATGAAGTTGTAAATTATTTGATTGGCAGTAATTATTCATTTAGCAACATACAATATTTCTCTATTTTTTATGCATATCTTAATGCATTATTCTACTCAACATTATTGATGTACGGTAAAGACTGCATAATCATAACCTAGATATTCCTTTTTGGCTATGATACTTGAAATTTTTATATTTCATGCAAAATTGTTTAAAAATACATCCAACTTGCCACCTTTTACTATCGTATGCAATGAACTTTTTTTTTCTCTTATTGTATACACGAACTTTCTTAATCTTTCTATTGTATACACGAACTTTCTTAATCTTCCTATTGTATATATGAATCTGACGTGGCATGGATTTAATTACATAAATTTACATGAATTGTCCCTGTGGCTCAAAACAATTACACCATTCGTCCTTGAATCAATTACATAAAAGGTCCATGTAGCTCAAGAGTTAAAATATTTGCATCGTTAGTCCTCATTGAGTTAAAATATTTGCATCGTTAGTCCTCATTGACTATTGAGTTAAAATATTTTCATCGTTAGTCCTCATTGAGTTAAAATATTTGCATCGTTAGTCCTCACTGCCACCCACCGCCACCACCGCCACCCACCACCACCGCCACCCACTACCGCCACCCACCACCACCATCGCCACCTACCAACACCCACCGCCACCACCACCTACCAAACCACCACCGCCACCCACCACCACCTCCCACTACCGCCACCCACCACCACCGCCACCTACCAACACCCACCGCCACCACCCACCACCTACAGCCACGACCACCCACCACCTCAATAGTCAATGTTGGTGGGTGTTGGTAGGTGTTGGTGGGTGGTGGTGGGTGTGGGTGGCGGAGGTGGCGTAGGTGGTGGGTGGTGGTGGCGGTAGGTGGTGGGTGGTGGTGGGTGTGGGTGGCGGAGGTGGCGTAGGTGGTGGTGGCGGTGGCGGGTGGCGGTGGTGGGTGGAGGTGGTGGGTGGTGGCGGTGGGTGTTGGTAGGTGGCGGTGGTGGTGGTGGGTGGTGGTAGTGGGCGGTGGTGGTTTGGTAGGTGGCCGGTGGTGGTTTGGTAGGTGGTGGGTGGCGGTGGTGGGTGGCAGTGGTGGGTGGTGGCGGCGGTGGTGGTGGTGGGCGGCGGTGGTGGTGGGTGGCGGTGGTGGGCGGTGGTGGTGGTGGGTGGCGGTGGGTGGCAGTGAGGACTAACGATGTAAATATTTTAACTCAATGAGGAATAACGATGCAAGTATTTTAACTCTTGAGCTATAGGGACCTTTTATGTAATTGTTTTAAGGACGAATGGTGTAATTGTTTTGAGCCACAGGGATGATTCATGTAAATTTATGTAATTAACTCCATGTCACGTCAGATTCATGTATACAATAGGAAGATTAAGAAAGTTCGTGTATAAAATAGGAAAAAAATCATAGCATACAATAGTAAAAGGTGGCAAGTTGGATATATTTTGGATAATTTTCCCTATTCTTTATTGATTATCAAAAACAATAGATGGATGATTTGTGTACTTCAAGATCAGTAGCGCTAGCAAGTTTATCATCATTGTGTTGTGTGACGAACTTACTTCTCATGACAATTTACTTATAGTAGTAACAATAAAATGAAACTAGAGTTTTTTGGGTGTTAAAAATCTGAAAAATCTGGATAATTGTTTAAAATTAAATATAAATTTAATACTAGAAAATTAAATCGATGATGAATAGTGTTTCAAAAGTTAATTATTCATTTGTAAATTTAGCCATTGAAATGAGTGAAATGGTGATAATACCCTCAGTGACTTGCACTTAACGAGAAAAACTAATAAAAGTTAGTAAACAGTGCGTCTCGGTGGTTATTTTGAAAAAAAAAACAAAAAACAAATAAAAAACGTCGTTTTTGCAACAAAATTTTTCTCGGTGTCATCCTTGCGCATTTGATCTACTTTAGGAATCATTTTTGCAATTTACCCTATATAAATAGAGTCAATGGCACAAATTAAAATATATATTTTTTAATAGTAAACAAAACTCGTGCATCGCACGGATCAAAATAGCTAGTACCATGGTGTACATGATTAATTTTATGACTCAAATATAATATCACAAATTATTCCTTAAGTCCTTATTGCTTAGTAAATAAATAGACAAATAAACACCAAACAACAAAAATAGACTAAAAGTACAATTAGTATGACACTTTAAAAATAAAAATCTTTAGCTACATATGCTATTAAACTTTTATTTTCTATGAGTTATATATTTAAATAAAGTTTTTAGAAGTATAATTTAGAAACGCTTAAAAATAACATGTAATACTGAAATGGGACTGTACGATACAGTAAAACTCGGACAAAGCATGTAACCAGTTAATAGGTTTAATATGTAATGTATTAAACGAGGAGCCAAGGCCCTCGCATTGCGCCGAACTTCTTTAAACGAAATTATTACTCATGACTCCCATAAGTTTTTCTCTGAAAACAATTGATGTCATAATATAAGTTCAAACAAATGCAAAAGATAAAAATAATCTATTTAAAAACAAAAAAAGATATCCTTCTAACTACTCGAGCTTGAGACTTTACCATTCATTGTATACACTTATTCATTGGTAGACGTATGCACACGTACTGTGAACGCATATGTATCTGTTATCTACAAACATTTGTGTCTTTGTATGTCGAACTAGTAGAGTCGAGTATGTAGTTACTCTTAGATCGTGAGTCATGAGTCGTGAGATACGTAAGAATTGAAGTCTTTGTGTATGTGCATGATATGTTTCAAATATGTGTAGACTTCCATCCTATGTGTTTCATTTTTAAATATATGTCAGTATCATCATTATTTGGGAAGTTTCTGGATTTAAATATGCACTCATTCAATATATTTGTGCTTCAATCACTCAAGCTAGTTATACATATTTGTTTTACAAGTTCAATTGTGTCGATTAGGATGTTTTACCTAAAAAATTCTTCATCCATGTTAATGAGATGCTTTATGAACTTATTAAGTGATCTACATATGGCTTGGTTGCACTTCATGAACAAAACAATGTAAGTTGTATGATATAACTTATGTTTTGTAAATAATAGTAAACTGGTTATGATACACTTTTTTATATAGCTAATGAGTTTTCTTTATATAGCTAATGAGTTTTCTCTCGTACCCTCTTGCCTTATGTCTCAATTTCGTTATGGACTAACCAATATTGTT
Source organism: Artemisia argyi (assembly GCA_030686995.1). Lineage (NCBI taxonomy): Eukaryota > Viridiplantae > Streptophyta > Magnoliopsida > Asterales > Asteraceae > Artemisia > Artemisia argyi. The sequence continues at coordinate 73,645,764 of CM060683.1, forward strand.
AATTAACAAGCTTTTTCTTGTTGCGCATTGTGGCGATGAAAATAAGAACATGTATTTCTTAATAGAAAATAATTTAATAATGAAAGTGTTAGAGTTTGACAATCAAAGAACACATATTGCGGAAGCTAGGATCAAGTATAACACATAAATATTAACTAAAACATAAATAGTAAACGTACCCGATGCACTTCAATAAACCTTGATTCTTGGACAAATAGATCAATGATAAACCCCTTACCGTTTTGTTTATCGATCTCTTGATAATTACTAAAGTAAGTAATTACCTCGTTCTTGTACACACAAACTACCAACGAATAAAGGTTTGTTGCAAGTAAACAAAACACTAATGATTTTTGCTTATGAAAAATCGATCCAAACCCTCAGGGTTAGGGTTGAGTCGATCGGCCACAAGAAACAAAGAAAGAAAACAAGTTTTAGGGTTAGAGTGTGTGCACAAAAGATTGTGAAAGTCTTACCCTAAGCCTTGTATATATACTAGGTGATTTCTTGGTGACCAAGCAAGGATGGATCGACCCTATGGGGTATGGGTCGACCGGCCTAGACAAACCCAAAGGGTTTCTAGATCCTTCTTGACTCCCAAGTTTCACTCTAGTCCTTATCTTTCTTTATTAACGATAGTTAGTCCATACGGTTAATAACTAACGACCGTTTAGTCCATTAAGTGTTATAAATATATATATTCCATACATTTAATATATATATATATATATATATATATATATATATATATATATATATATATATATATATATATATATATATATTTACATTATTCTTGTTTGTAAAGTGTGCAATCCCGAGGTCTCGGGTTCGATCCTAGACATTTACCTATTAATGTTTATACGTAACATTTAACAGCTCCCACTCGTATATTCATTAATAGTAAAATGACATTGGTTAGCGTCTTGCAACACTCCAATGCCCCTAGTTCAATCCGAGCTAGGTTTCCTGGAAAAACCTTTAATGATTCATCATTATAATTATCCTTTTATTCTAATACCACATTAATAAAGATGTGAGTTCCTTTATTAAAATTCTGTTTCTCGTTTCTTTATGATTGAACAAAATTACCAAAACATCTGAACGTATTCCAGATAGACTTTGGGCATGACCATGCAAACATTTTGTCAACCCTACGAGGGGCCCAGCAGTATTAAACTTCCAAACAAATCAGAAGGAATAAATTCTCTCTTGACTACAAGAATAACCCATGAACTTTGCAACACTTCTGAAAACAACTCTTATGACTCCCTGTTACGGTGAGCGGTAGATTGCTTCACAAAAATGCACTACATCCATGACACTTATCTGGTATCTCAAGTCTGAGGATAACTTTAAATATGATTCTCACATTAAACATTAAATCATATTGTTGGGATCAGTCCAATATTCAATTCATCGAATATCATGTGAAATTGGTATGACTACGCATCAATATACTTTCAAGTATATCCTAAACCAATACTCAAATTTGTCTTAGTTTAATGATATTCCCATATCATTAATCGACAATGGACATTTAGAATAATAAATTATTCATGGATCTTAAACATGCAAATATATGATATATTATTAAGACAATGATAAATAAACATAAAACTTATTTTATTCCATTAAAATAATAATTGTACATTACATCCTTTATCCAAACACTAATCACAAATGGGCATGAAACTTTCAGCTAATCTAAGTCCTACACCTTCAGCATGCTTGTAAAGCTTAGTGTCAGGTAGAGGCTTTGTAAATTGATCTGCCAAGTTATCATCTGTGTGAACTTTGAGCATTTCGATTTCACCTATTTCGACTTGTTCTCAAACATAGTGATGCTTAATCGGGAAATGTCTGGTGCCTTTCATGATTCCAGGCTCATTGGCAAATGTAATTGCAGCTGAATTGTCACAATACATTTTAATAGGTCTTTGAATCGAAGGCATGACACCAAGCCCTGAAACAAACTTCCTAATCCAAACAGCTTCCATTGCAGCTTCCGAAGCAGCTATATACTCACTTTCTGTAGCAGACATCGCTAGTACACTCTGCTTTCTGCTCCTCCAATCCACTGCTCCTCCATTAATGACAAAGACATAACCCGTCTGAGACTTCGTATCATCCTTATCACCTTTCCAAGAAGCATCGCAGTAACCTGTAACATCAAGTTCTGCCGATGGATTTCCCCCATAAACCAAAAACATATCCTTAGTAGCCCTAAGGTACTTAAGAATATTCTTAACAGCAGTCCAGTGAGCTACACCTGGATTTTGCTGATATCGACTGGTTAAATTCTGAGTAAACGCTACATCAGGTCTTGTACTTTTCACCGCATACATTATAGATCCCACAGCCGAAGCATAAGGGACTCTCTTCATGCGTTGCACCTCTGCAGGTGTTGAAGCACAAACCTTGTTGCTCAAGCCATGTTGCTCTTGCATCGGCAAATATCCTTTCTTGGAATTTTGCATATTGAATCTCTTCAATATTTTATCAATGTAAGCACTTTGGCTTAATCCAATTAATCGCTGAGATCTATCTCTATATATCTTGATTCCCAGAATAAATGCAGCTTCCCCTAAATCTTTCATAGAAAAACAACTTCCAAGATATTCCTTAACCTTTTGTAAACTTGGAATGTCGTTCCCCATGATCAATATGTCATCGACATATAATATAAGGAAAATCACATTACTCTCACTAACTTTGTGATATACACATGGCTCATCAAGATTTTTAGTGAATCCATACTTTTTAATCTCACCATCAAATCTCTTATTCCATTGTCGTGATGCTTGCTTCAATCCATAAATGGATCTTTTAAGCTTGCATACACGATTTGGGAATTCTGGATTTATATACCCCTCAGGCTGAGCCATATAGATGTCTTCATCTAGGCGACCATTTAAGAAGGCGGTTTTTACATCCATTTGCCAAATCTCATAGTCATAGTAAGCGGCTATGGCTATAAGAATCCTAATTGCCCTTATGTCAGCTACAGGAGAAAAGGTCTCCTCATAGTCAACACCAAAAGTTTGTGTATAGCCTTTAGCTACACAACGGGCCTTATAGGTGTGTACAACGCCATCCATGTCTGTCTTTTTCTTGTAGAGCCATTTACTCCCAACTAGTTTGGCACCCGGAGGTAGGTCTACTTCTTCCCAGACATCATTGTCTTCCATGGATTGCATTTCCCCATCCATAGCTTCTTTCCATTTGGCCTTTTCAGGACCATTCATGGCAGCTTTATAACTTGTAGGCTCATCAAGATCACCCAGTATATACTCATCACTCTCTACATTAAGACATAGACGAGTAGGAGCTTTTACTGGTCTTGTTGACCTACGAATGGGAATCACTTCAACTTCAGGCGGAGGACCTAAACTTTCAGGTTCTACCAGAAGTTGGTTAGTGTTTTCAGAAGGTTCTACATCTTCTTGACCGTCTTCCAGATCATATATTCTCCCACTGAATTCTTGAGATATGAGCTCTCTTTCAATAAAGTCTCCATACCTTGCAACAAATACTTTGTTCTCAGGTGGGTAATAAAAGTAGTATCCCATAGTTTCCTTAGGGTATCCTACGAAGATGCACTTCACAGATCTTTGTTGGAGTTTGTCTGCTGAGTCACGTTTAACATACGCCTCACAACCCCAGACCTTTAGATAAGACAGGTTAGGAGCTTTTCCAGTCCATGCCTCATATGGTGTCTTATCAACCTTCTTTGTTGGAACCATATTTAGAATGCGAACCGCAGATTCTAAGGCATAATCCCAAAACGAGAAAGGAAGAGTTGTTAGATTAAACATAGATCGTATCATGTCTTGCAATGTACGATTCCTTCTTTCAGATACACCATTTTGTTGTGGAGTATATGGAGAAGTAAGGTGCTGGACAATTCCCTCCTTTGCTAGATAATCTATGAACTCCTGACTCAGGTATTCACCACCTCTATCGGATCGAAGAGCTTTAATCTTCTTTCCAAGTTGCAACTCCACTTCTGCTTTAAACACTTTGAATGTTTCAAATACCTCATGCTTATGTTTAAGTAAATAAACATAACCATAACGGCTGTAATCATCCGTAAATGTTAAGAAGTAGCTAGCACCCCTCCTTGACACATGTCTAAGTGGTCCACACACATCTGTGTGAATAAGACCAAGTAGATCATTAGCCCTTTCAATCCTATTTTTAAAGGGTTTCTTAGTCATCTTCCCAGCAATGCAAGATTCGCATTTATCAAATGATTCATCATTGATCTTATTTAAAAGCCCATCATGTTGCAGCTTTTTCATGCGATCTTTGCCAATGTGAGCAAGTCGACAATGCCAAAGATAAGACGAATCCAGACCTTTCTTGATTCTCTTATTGTTGATGCTATACATTGAATTATTTGTAACAAAAGCATTATCATTATCATTCATATCAATTTCAAATACACCATTCACAGCAATAGCATTAAAATAAAAAACATTATTTAAAGAAACCGAAATTCCATTGCTTGAAATAGTATGCTCAAAACCAAGGTTTAACAAACATGAAAATGAAATTACACCTCTAACAATTGACGGTGCATAATGACAATTATTTAAAGATAGTACTAGGCCCGAAGGCAACACTAAATTAAAAACTCCTATAGCTTCAACTCCTGCATGCGCTCCGTTACCAACGTGCAAGAATTGTTGTCCATAGGCCAGCTTTTTCTCAACTCTAAACCCCTACATGGTATTGCAGATATGAATGCCACATCCAGTATCATATACCCATGAATTCAATTTAGGAGTAAGAGTGAATAATTCAATCATAAAGAACGCACCTGATGTGCTGGGGTTACCAGCATCATTCCCCTGCTTCTTGAGTCGCAAGTCATGAATGTAGAGAGGGCAATTGCGCTTCCAATGGCCCTTTTCATGACAATGGTGACAAGCCTGATCCTTCCTGTTTGGCGGATTCACCTTGTTCTGCTTAGGCTGATGTTGTTTCATCTTGGGTTGAGGTTGATAGGCCATGACCTGCTTGCCTTTATCGCCTTTACCTTTGCCTTTGTTCACATGCGATTTCTTCTGGATTCTCCCCCCATGAATTGCCAACACTTGTGGGGTGGGAGTCTTGACCTTGGCTGGTAGACTTTTCTCATAATCAACAAGCAATGCGAGTAATTCTGAGACTGTCTTCCCCGAGCAATGCATGTTGAAGTTCTGCACAAAACCAGCAAAATCCTTGTTAAGGGATCTGTTGATCAAGTGCACTTGCACATTCTCGGGGTAACCAAAACCAATTCTGTGAAGTTGATCAAAGGAATCCTTCATCTCATCCACATAATCGGCTACTGGTTTACCATCACCATGCTTGCAGTTGTGTAGCTTGTCAAGTTCATCATACAATTCAACTGCAGGTGACTTCTCATAAGATTGCCTGAGGTTATCAAGCATATTCTTAGGAGATGAATACTCATACTTCTTTTGTAATTGAGCATTCATGCTAGTGAGCATTAAACAAGCAACCTCATTGTACTTAGCATTAGTCACCTTCCATTCTGCCTTTGCTTCAGGTGTTGCCGTAGCAGCAGGTTCAGCAGGGCATTCCTCGGTCACATAATCAATCTTACCAGACGCCCTCAAGACAATTCTGAGCGAACGGTACCAGTCATTGAAATTCTTTCCAGTGAGTTTGTCTCTCTCAAGATGACTCTTGAAAGCATTAATCACAGTTTGGTTATCGAGTTGAGCCATATCTACAGATAAAGTTCAAATATTAGTATTTTCGATAATCAATATCTTCAAGAAAATAAAATACCCAAGGCTATATTCATATAACCAACTAATTTTCTTGAAAATCTAGGATCTAACTTTACATAGTTTCACCACATCAGTTGATCTGCTAGTGGTAAAAGTACAAAAGATAGTAATCTGTCGAACAATAATTGGCAAACAAGATTTCCAATTCCTAGATCATTATGGGATTTACATCAAATTGATTCATCAATTTGCCTTTGTAAGCATGTTTTATCCCATCTCATGCCTTAAGTTCTAGGTCTCACGCACAACTTAATTAAGTCGTCTACCTTAGAAACTGTAAAACTACAATTATGGTCTCACGCGTTAAAAGAATTTTACCTTGTTATAGTAATTTAGCCTAGGTCTCACGTTTACTAAATTAAAATTCCAAGTGTTTCTTATAGGTAGATGGCATGTAACTTAAATTTTAAGGGTATTAATTATTGATATGTCAATCAAAATTATGTACAAAGATGCATGCACTCATCTTTATAACATAAGTTTTCATAAAACCTTTTTATGTCCGATTCCTGAAATTAATACACAAAGTTTTACTTGAGGTTTATGCCAAAACCCTAAGATGACTTTCTACAACATATGATTTTAAAAGTAATTCGTTTAAGACATATTCAAGATTGTGATAACCAAGGCAGACTCTAAGGCTCTTTTCTAAGCCTTCAAATCACGGTTATGAATATCATCTTAAAAGACTTAATTTTATAAGCATATTTGCACAAAACATCATTCAAGCAAAAGTTTATGGATTCAATCTCAAAATAGTAATAAAGTATGAATTTTGCTAGTCTCGACTGGGAGCTGATTACCGTGCGAATCGGACCACGATTGTCATAAGACCTTTGCAAGATTCTTACTTTATCACTTTAGGGTTTCACAATTATTAGTCCGTATTAATTTTCTTTATGAAAACAACCCTTTTATTGCTTACAACAAGTCCAACTAATAAAACAATAAAACAAGTATCAAAGAAAATCAAACAAACAATAATAAATAAGTGAAACAATTAGCCACATGCAATCCGTTTTAGAAAAGATCCTGATAAAATCAATTCTAGGTATAATAATGCATGTAATCAACTAAGGCCTTCCCCTCTTAATGGAGGTGAGTCACATACATTGACGAATCAATTGCGTAGGCCAAAGCTAAAAACACACCACATAGCATATAAAATTGATTTTAATATATATTGGAGTCTTCCCCAATTTAAGATCTATCTTAACATGTGACAATAAAACAAGATCCATGACAAACATGCATGTAAGTCACGGATTAAAACCTAACAATTAGCAATTAGGTCACAAGATACGTTCAATTAACCGGTTAATGACCTAGGGTTTCTAGTGATTACACATAATCAAGAAAACCACAAAACCCTAATTAGGGTTTCATGGGAAAATCGACCCCCCCCCCCAAAATTAGGGTTAGGGTTTCGAATTTAAAAAAAAAAAAAAATAGGAAAACCCTAGATCAAAAAAAACATGTATCTAAAACAATTAAAGATCCGGTTTTTATTACGTTTTAGTAATCAATTACATGTTATACATGGCTCGTGATGCCACTGTTAGAGTTTGACAATCAAAGAACACATATTGCGGAAGCTAGGATCAAGTATAACACATAAATATTAACTAAAACATAAATAGTAAACGTACCCGATGCACTTCAATAAACCTTGATTCTTGGACAAATAGATCAATGATAAACCCCTTACCGTTTTGTTTATCGATCTCTTGATAATTACTAAAGTAAGTAATTACCTCGTTCTTGTACACACAAACTACCAACGAATAAAGGTTTGTTGCAAGTAAACAAAACACTAATGATTTTTGCTTATGAAAAATCGATCCAAACCCTCAGGGTTGGGGTTGAGTCGATCGGCCACAAGAAACAAAGAAAGAAAACAAGTTTTAGGGTTAGAGTGTGTGCACAAAAGATTGTGAAAGTCTTACCCTAAGCCTTGTATATATACTAGGTGATTTCTTGGTGACCAAGCAAGGATGGATCGACCCTATGGGGTATGGGTCGACCGGCCTAGACAAACCCAAAGGGTTTCTAGATCCTTCTTGACTCCCAAGTTTCACTCTAGTCCTTATCTTTCTTTATTAACGATAGTTAGTCTATACGGTTAATAACTAACGACCGTTTAGTCCATTAAGTGTTATAAATATATATATTCCATACATTATATATATATATATATATATATATATATATATATATATATACATTATTCTTGTTTGTAAAGTGTGCAATCCCGAGGTCTCGGGTTTGATCCTAGACATTTACCTATTAATGTTTATACGTAACATTTAACAGAAAGATGAAAATATAAGAGTTAAAATGCTAGAGTTAGTACTTGATAACTTGAACGTGATAGTTTGCAAACATGTAGTGAAAGATTAAATAAATAAGGATTGCATATTTTTTAAACGAGGATGGCTTCGAGCCGCCGCGTTGCGGCGGGGCATTGGTCATGCACTTAAATGTATGTCAATTAAATCGATGATGAATAGTGTTTCAAAAGTTAATTATTCATTTGCAAATTTAGCCATTGAAATGAGTGAAATGGTGATAATACCCTCAGTGACTTGCACTTAACGAGAAAAACTAATAAAAGTTAGTAAACAGTGCGTCTCGGTGGTTATTTTGAAAAAAAAAACAAAAAACAAATAAAAAACGTCGTTTTTGCAACAAAATTTTTCTCGGTGTCATCCTTGCGCATTTGATCTACTTTAGGAATCATTTTTGCAATTTACCCTATATAAATAGAGTCAATGGCACAAATTAAAATATATATTTTTTAATAGTAAACAAAACTCGTGCATCGCACGGATCAAAATAGCTAGTACCATGGTGTACATGATTAATTTTATGACTCAAATATAATATCACAAATTATTCCTTAAGTCCTTATTGCTTAGTAAATAAATAGACAAATAAACACCAAACAACAAAAATAGACTAAAAGTACAATTAGTATGACACTTTAAAAATAAAAATCTTTAGCTACATATGCTATTAAACTTTTATTTTCTATGAGTTATATATTTAAATAAAGTTTTTAGAAGTATAATTTAGAAACGCTTAAAAATAACATGTAATACTGAAATGGGACTGTACGATACAGTAAAACTCGGACAAAGCATGTAACCAGTTAATAGGTTTAATATGTAATGTATTAAACGAGGAGCCAAGGCCCTCGCATTGCGCCGAACTTCTTTAAACGAAATTATTACTCATGACTCCCATAAGTTTTTCTCTGAAAACAATTGATGTCATAATATAAGTTCAAACAAATGCAAAAGATAAAAATAATCTATTTAAAAACAAAAAAAGATATCCTTCTAACTACTCGAGCTTGAGACTTTACCATTCATTGTATACACTTATTCATTGGTAGACGTATGCACACGTACTGTGAACGCATATGTATCTGTTATCTACAAACATTTGTGTCTTTGTATGTCGAACTAGTAGAGTCGAGTATGTAGTTACTCTTAGATCGTGAGTCATGAGTCGTGAGATACGTAAGAATTGAAGTCTTTGTGTATGTGCATGATATGTTTCAAATATGTGTAGACTTCCATCCTATGTGTTTCATTTTTAAATATATGTCAGTATCATCATTATTTGGGAAGTTTCTGGATTTAAATATGCACTCATTCAATATATTTGTGCTTCAATCACTCAAGCTAGTTATACATATTTGTTTTACAAGTTCAATTGTGTCGATTAGGATGTTTTACCTAAAAAATTCTTCATCCATGTTAATGAGATGCTTTATGAACTTATTAAGTGATCTACATATGGCTTGGTTGCACTTCATGAACAAAACAATGTAAGTTGTATGATATAACTTATGTTTTGTAAATAATAGTAAACTGGTTATGATACACTTTTTTATATAGCTAATGAGTTTTCTTTATATAGCTAATGAGTTTTCTCTCGTACCCTCTTGTCTTATGTCTCAATTTCGTTATGGACTAACCAATATTGTTAATTAACAAGCTTTTTCTTGTTGCGCATTGTGGCGATGAAAATAAGAACATGTAGTATTTCTTAATAGAAAATAATTTAATAATGAAAGTGTTAGAGTTTGACAATCAAAGAACACATATTGCGGAAGCTAGGATCAAGTATAACACATAAATATTAACTAAAACATAAATAGTAAACGTACCCGATGCACTTCAATAAACCTTGATTCTTGGACAAATAGATCAATGATAAACCCCTTACCGTTTTGTTTATCGATCTCTTGATAATTACTAAAGTAAGTAATTACCTCGTTCTTGTACACACAAACTACCAACGAATAAAGGTTTGTTGCAAGTAAACAAAACACTAATGATTTTTGCTTATGAAAAATCGATCCAAACCCTCAGGGTTGGGGTTGAGTCGATCGGCCACAAGAAACAAAGAAAGAAAACAAGTTTTAGGGTTAGAGTGTGTGCACAAAAGATTGTGAAAGTCTTACCCTAAGCCTTGTATATATACTAGGTGATTTCTTGGTGACCAAGCAAGGATGGATCGACCCTATGGGGTATGGGTCGACCGGCCTAGACAAACCCAAAGGGTTTCTAGATCCTTCTTGACTCCCAAGTTTCACTCTAGTCCTTATCTTTCTTTATTAACGATAGTTAGTCCATACGGTTAATAACTAACGACCGTTTAGTCCATTAAGTGTTATAAATATATATATTCCATACATTTAATATATATATATATATATATATATATATATATATATATATATATATATATATATATATATATATATATATATATATATATATATATATATATTTACATTATTCTTGTTTGTAAAGTGTGCAATCCCGAGGTCTCGGGTTCGATCCTAGACATTTACCTATTAATGTTTATACGTAACATTTAACAGAAAGATGAAAATATAAGAGTTAAAATGCTAGAGTTAGTACTTGATAACTTGAACGTGATAGTTTGCAAACATGTAGTGAAAGATTAAATAAATAAGGATTGCATATTTTTTAAACGAGGATGGCTTCGAGCCGCCGCGTTGCGGCGGGGCATTGGTCATGCACTTAAATGTATGTCAATTTTTTATAGCGTGTTTAGGGTTTACGGTTTGACATTTTTAGCGAAATAGTCCAAAAGACTCAAGCAACATGATAAGTCATGAAAGCACGTTTTGCGGAATTATTTGATGCGATTGTTTTATGTCAAAATAAAATATTTTTTGTATCCTGAAGTTATGCGAAAAAAAGTTTTTTTTTTCTTCCTATAAGTTTCAAAAAACACGAAAAAAAGGCCAAACAGTTGTTTAAAAAAAACCAGTAGTTATTGAGTTCGGCCTAAAAAATAGCAAAGGGCGAAAAATAAAAATAAAAAAAAGCCACGGAAAAGTGAAAAAGGCTAAAAATTTGGGCCAACTATCTGTATGGGCTTTGATGATGTAATTTTGATGTCACGAAAGGCAGCAAATCACAGTGCACCGATTTGACGCAAAATTATATATATAGTAATGTTTCTGGTCTAATTGTATAAAGACTAAAGAGTAATTATAAACTAAACTAAATACTAACTGGGTACAATTAATATTAATTTATTGAATACATATGTTAAAAGTTTATAATCTGTAATGCATAAAATTATGTATTCATTAACCACAAGAGGTGACCCAGCGGTAAAAATACCAGCCTTCCAAAGAGGGGGTCAAATGTTCGAATCCAACGGGGAGAAAATTAATCCCCTTGTGGCTACGGAGGTTCACCTGCGTCAACTCCGGGCTATCCAAAAGGGTAGTCGCCGTGGGATTAGTCGGCTCGCAATGTCGAGTCGGAAACCCATATTAAAAAAAATAATAATAATAAATAAATAAATAAATAAAAATAAAAAATGTATTCATTGTAGTTGATTACGTAAATATATTACAATTAAGTCCCTACACTTGAACAAGCCCATTATTTTGATAATTAATGACCCATATCATGGACAGACTCAAAGGCTCATATATATGCACAAACATAAAAGAATGTAATTTTTGCATTCTCAAATATTAGAACGATTGTTCAACAAAATAAAAAGTTATTAGCAAAGTGCTACGCTCATTAATAAGACATATATACATCTCAACACTGATATATATAAGATCGTTTTATATGTTGTTCACAAGCCACTCTTTTTGCATGACCATTTTACGTTTGATCATTACATTTGCATCTTTTTTGCGAAAGAGATCAAGAGTGCAATGTTTGGTGTATAACAAGCCAACTAATGAAAGGAGCTAGGAAAAATGCGTAATTACCTTATGTAACGTACGTATATATAAAGTTACACAATAAATCAATTAATTGAGATATAAATTACGTTTATATCTAACAGTTGAATCATGTTATGCGTCTTATTATTTTATCTATCTTATTATTATTATTATTATTATTATTATTATTATTATCTATACTAATATATAATGCATTTAGGACATTCTAATTATAGAAGTTTTAAAAAAAAATAAGATAAAAAACATTTCTTGTTATGAAAGAATTTCAAAAATTGATCGATACTTGTAACTTCAAAAGTTGTAACATTCACATTGATGATCAAATAAGTGATTTAATTGGAAATAAATGTGTAACCATATAAAACTGAAAAAAAAGATACTAATATACATTAAAATGTCAGTTAAGAAATCTTAACAAAAAATAATTCATGATTTATGAAAGAATAAAAAAAAGCTACAACACAAACTAATCGTACTTTACACATTATAGATTCAGCCATCCAAGTTTCTTATAGACCTTGAAACTCACCAAAATGTCACACGGAGCAGCTGATTCATCGGGTACCTGCCGTCGCATTGCGAGGGTACCTTTTTAATTAATAATCAAAAGTAGAAGTACAGGGACCTATCACATGGTTTGTTATGTGAGATCAGCATCCTCACAGGAATATATGTATACACGAACCTCAATGAATCAATCAATTTTCACAACATATTTCTCTCCTTCTTTATTCATTGTTTCATTCATTTAGCATCCTTTCGTCACCGGAATCTATTCTCTTCATTAGAAATCCATTATAAATACAAACGTAAGATATAACTTCAATTATTTGCTTGGAAATCCGAGTTTACAATGAAGAATAACATTGTGTTTGCCGTTATCTTTTACATGATAGTTTCAAATTCCTTTAACGAGGTTCTTGCTTCTCCCCGAGAAGAATATTGTCATTCTTTCGGTAATATACTCAGTCCAATTTTTTATACTTGTTCTATTGCTTTTAGTAATGTTTAATGGTGAAAAAAGATTTGCATTATAATTAATGAATTACAACTTCACTACTTTTTTACCTTTTAACATTTTATATCATTTTGATTGCCAAACAGGTGATGAGTATCGCTCTTATGTTTATGATTTGGAACCATCACGCTGCGAAGCATTATCTTGTGCTCGAGCCTGCATTGATCACGTTCCAATAAAAGGAGACATTACCAATTCAGAATGTCATGACACCTTCTGCATTTGTTGTATGAGTGGTTAAGAATAATCTGACTGTGACTTGTGTTGCTCTTTATATGAAATTACAATTCATAATTATTATCAATATGAAATGATAACAAAATAGTTTACTTAACTAAATTGATATTTTAGAGGTGGAGTAATAGTATCGTGTGGTTATAATGTTGCACTGGATTTTTAATACATTACGAGTTTTTTTTTTTTTTTTTTTTTTTTTTTTTTTTTTTTTTTTTTTTTTATCAATGACCACTCTTTCTCCGTAAAACATATTTTAATCGCTAGTTGTCAAACAAGAACCGGGTTTCAAACACATGTAAAAACTCCATACAGCATGTATAGTGTATATGTACCAAGACATGTATTCAAACTGATTCCACCTAATCAGAGTGCGGACGTAAAAAAACAAAATTGTCCTCCCTTGCTAGCTTCTATGGATTTGATTCCGAAAGTAAAAGAGAAACATATTAGGTATTTGTAACATTCTTAGGAAATGCTATACGGAGTATGGACTCTTGATTTAATTTGGTCTTCAAGTCTCTGGTTTCGATTTCAAAATGTTGTGTTTTTTATTCTAATGAATTACTCCACCAACTTTTTTTCACCATACACATTTTAACAATCTCACTATAACACTTACGTTACTTTTACTAAGCCAATCACAAGTTGAGAACAAAGAAACAAATATGGAAGGATGAAACAGCAGATTTGATTGACAATAACCCACAACAACGTCCATAAAATTACATCAACTCTACTCATTAAGAGTCTAAACATTACAAATTAAGAAAGATTATTCTAGTAACTAGCTAAGGATCTTCAATGGTTAAGATGACAAACAACCACGTCTATGTCATTTTTCAGCAGCACATCTGCATACATGATACTACAATTAAAGTGTGTATGCCTGTTGTTGGACAGGATCATAACGAAGCCAATTCCTCTCCAATATGCTTTTTGTAATTTGACATGGTATGGTTTTGATTTAGAATGAAATTGTGAAGAGCGTTTGTGATAATATTGACAGAAAAGTAAACAACAAATGTTAACAACGTATATTATAATTGAAGATTGAAGTTAGATACATTGTTTACAGACTCTAACCTTTTATACATGTTGAATCGTTGCCTTTGTACAGTTATACCGATTCACAAAAAGGTTAAACGACACTTTAACTAAATAACTGTCAACCCTAATAAACTAATGACCCATATTGGCCCATTTCGACCCAGCCCATATTATACTTAAGGTTTACAGGCTTTACACATTACACAAACATAAAACGTACTAAGTAATACATTTACTAAAAACTAACTACTGATTATATAATTAGATCCAACATTCCCCTTAATGATATAATCAGAAGTTCTTGAACTTCACTTCATAATCATCGTCTTCTATCTTGTTTCTTTCTTTGATTGCACTTTCTCTATCTTTGCCTATCATCCTTTCCTCATCATCAACTAGCCTTGCCCTGGTTCCAATATGCCCTTGTCTTGTCTCTTCTCTTGGCAATTCCATTGCCCTTATTCCACTTGTACCCTCGCATTCCGTCGCCTTTGGTACATACATACCGCTGGAATAACTCGTTGCCACTTCATAGTAGGCTCCTAAGAGACTCAAGTACGTCCCATAGCACTTCTGTAACTCACTCGCATATTCCTTCGGGAACCCCATTGCATAGGCCACCTCTATCCACCTATTCTCCATAACAACTTGGGTATGACCACCCAAACCTTTGACTGTGAGGTAAAGATCTAACAGGTTCACTTCTGCTCCATTTATCCTTGCGGGTATTGGTTGTTCTTCGTCTTCCATATAATCTTTATGGAACCGATGCACCATATTTTCAAAATGGTTCCTGACCAATTCCTTGCATCCTTCAACTATCTCTTGTTCACTAACCATTTTAATGAACCCAATCAAACTATCAAATTCATTTTTTGATGGAGCCCTCGGTCCTTGTATAACACTCATGCTTTCTTCAATTGTGTTCTCTCTAAAATACAGAGAGTCAAAATACTGCATTACAGCCTCAATAGCTTTTCCTTTGACCGTGTTCAAACCTTGTTTTCCTTCCATGCAACCAACATCTTCCTCATTGCTGTTACTTTCTCCTATGCTATATTTAAAAGCATTTTGATTATCAGTTGAGTCCTCCTTCAAAGGACACATATAATTTAGATGATAATCATTGCAAGTCCAACAATGAACCATATGTTCGCAAACAGGATCATAACTAGGCGTGCCAATTGCTGATTTGTTGTCCATATCATCAAACAACCCTTTTACTATGCAGTTGGTATCCTTAAAAACCACTTCAAAGCCTTGTTGCATTAACTGACTTAAACTCAGTGTATTCAAAACTGTATTAGGAACATAAAACACTCCTGGGATCACAAGGTTTTTACATTCTGATCGAATTAACACTTCCCCAATCCCTTGAACTTTCAGATCCGCTTCAATGGTTGCACTCATTCCCACTATTTCTGCTTTGAATTTTTCGAACAGGTCTAAATTCGGGGTCATGTGTCTCGGATATTCATTAGAGACATACCAGATGTTATTCCTTCCTTCATGCGTCGTCCCTAACACTTCTCAATTTATGAACGTCCTAACCGTTTCATCATAATTGTTTCCTGTGGTTTTTCCAAATCCTGTTGTCACTTCAGTTTTCTTTTCTTCCATTTGTTTTCTTTTCTTGAATTTGGTCCTTCTATGCTTACTTGGGCAATTCCAGTAAGCATGCCCTCTAGTGAAGCATATATAACATCTTGATCGCTTCATCTTTCTCGGGTTCTTCATATACATCAACCTGGCCTTGTAATCATTTGGGTCGCACAAGTTCAAGCGATCCAAATTCTGAGTTACTTCCCTGATCATCATGGTACCGATACTTCCTCGCGATGGCACTTCCATCTTCTTTCCTTGTCCCACACAATTTTGATGCGTTAAACGCTTCGATTTCCTTCACCCTATTCTTCAACATCTCCTTACAGTCAAGAGAAATTCATTTCTTTGGACTGTACATAGGTAACGGATCTGCAGTCTTTTCTCTTGACAAAAAACTTTTCTCATAGTTTCTTTGCATATGGTTTAGAGTCGGCTTCTCCCAAGATTTAAAGCCTTTGCTCTGGTACCACTGTTGGACATGATCATAACGAAGCCAATTCCTCTCCAATATGCTTTTGTAATTTGACATGGTATGGTTTTGATTTAGAATGAAATTGTGAAGAGCATTTGTGATAATATTGACAGAAAAGTAAACAACAAATGTTAACAACGTATATTATAATTGAAGATTGAAGTTAGATACATTGTTTACAGACTCTAACCTTTTATACATGTTGAATCGTTGCCTTTGTACAGTTATACCGATTCACAAAAAGGTTAAACGACAATTTAACTAAATAAATGTCAACCCAAATAAACTAATGACCCATATTGGCCCATTTCGACCCAGGCCATATTATACTCAAGTTTTACAGGCTTTACACATTACAGAAACATAAAACGTACTAAGTAATACATTTACTAAAAACTAACTACTGATTATATAATTAGATCTAACACCTGTAACTATTTCCAAAAACAACAGACAGTGCGTTCTTGACATGCCACTTGAAATCCCCACTTAGTTTTATCCATAAACTTCCCTCGTGTAACCTCTTTTTGAAAACCTGCATTTCCTCTTTAGGCAGATCGGATTTAGCCACAACAATGCTGGTTATGAATAGGCAGAACAAGAACAAGCTTACAATTATCACAATAATGGCGTGGATTACATTCCGTTTGGTGACCCTCTGTACCCGACAAAAATGAAACAAAAGTATTAGAATGGGTTTGGTCACAGAGGAAAAGAACAACTATATTGACCTCACTCACTTGATTCTAGACGATTAAACACGTGCAAACCATAAAGAGAAAGGTCTTGATTCGGATATGAATGTTACTCGGTATTATTTTATAATTTTTGTATATTTTAAGACTGTGGCCTTTCAATTATAATGTTGTTTCTTTTTCTTTTTTTATTGTGGCATATCTAACTGAAGTATCTGTTCAGGGGACCATGAAAACATGTTTTTAGTTTTTGCTTCAGATGGTCTGCGAGGACAGCTCAAGTGATGAGCCTGTTGTTGAAATCATTCATAAAAATCCAACAAACATAACCTTCTACACCTACGAGACTTTTTTCATTTTTTCCTTGAGTATCTTTTTTGGTTTCAGGTTTGGGTATATCAAGTAGAGATGATAAAATTGATAGGCTGTGTTACGGGTAAAAATGGCCACATAGTGCGAGTAGAAATGGGCCAACCAAGAGTGGGTTGAGCTGAACACATTTTTTGGGTCCAAATTTTCATAAATAACTGATGGGTTCTATCATTACAAAATTCGCGTTATTATGAGAACAATTTGAATATTTGAATGAAGCAACGTGAAAGATTGTATGCATTAATACACGTGGGATAACTTTCGACATGCTTGGCCTTTTCGACATGTATATGATATAAAGAGAATCGAAAAGGGGGTATGGTGCCATTTTCACGATGATATTACGGTTGCGATTTTATACCTGGACCATGATCGACGTCGGTCCAATGGAGGTGGTGGTTCAGATGGTTTCTTTTAATATTTTCTATACTGCATTGTCTTCATCTTAGTATATGTTTTTAGAATTCAACTTCTGTTTTAAGTTTTGCCTATGTTTTTATAGCCGCATCTTCTTCTGAATATTTGAGAGGACGTACAAGGGAGCCTCAAAACTCTTAACCAAAGATGGAAAAATTTGCTCGGCGTCTTGAAAAGCGTGTTCTAGATGATGGCCGGAGATTGTTTGGTGTGGATACTACAACGAAGTCTCATGGTTAGACATTGGTTTCTTCAATGCTACGCCTCTTACTAAAAATTGGTTTATTTGATGTAAGTTATATCTTGATTATGAATATAGGGTTTAGAACTTTAGATATTCATATGGCAGTCGAAATTGGTGTTTTACAAGTCATTTGCTTCACTGATGGCTTCATCTGTGGAAACTCCCAAGGTTCAAATACAACTTTATTGAGCATCATTCTTTTGTTATTTCGCTATTGTTGATTTTTTATGTTTTGTTGTTCTTATGGATGATAATGGTGATCAAACAATGTTTAGGTAATAGTGTAATACTATCGATATACAAAAATAAATAAATAAAATAATAAATAATAATAAATAATAATAATAATGATAATAATGATAAATAAATAAAAATAAAATAAAATAAAATAAATAAAAATAATAATGTTTATACCATATTTCTATCATTAAATGTTGATTACTTTTAATTATACTGAAGTTATGGGCCATTGTTGATGTCGTTTTGTTTTGGATACTGGTATCTTAAGCTTTTAGCAACTCAAAACCAAGAATGTTTTTAATGTGTCTTCGGGACTGCTGTGAAACATCAGCGGTAAATGGGTGAACTGAGTCATTTTTAACGGGTGTTTGGATGGCTTTTAGTGGCATTTCCGGTATTTTTTGGCCTGCTGCAAAACAGTAGCAGTAAAGGAGTGTCCCAATTGTTTTAGTGAGGGGTTGGAATGGTATAAATGGGTGTTCAGGGCGGCTTCTGTAAAACCGCACCATTTCTTAAATCTGCTTTGGTAGAGTTCATCAACTATAGCAGTGGTTTAGTATTTTCACCACTAGCTCTAGACAACCATTTAAAAACAACGTCACCAATAGAAAATTGCTTCTAATAAGAATTGTTCTGTTACTATTTTATTTTTTTTTTTATTTATTTTTTTTTTTTTACTTTATTGGGTCAATGGGACTTTATATACACACAAACGCCTATAGAAAAAAAAATGGCATTTTTTCCCACTCGGTCTCGAAGACACATCTCAAACAAACGGGTTGCAATTTAGAACATGTTAGAATATAGTATATATAGATTTTCTAACGAGAATTATATATAAATCATACTTGCACAGACACCTTCCACACACAATTATGCAAAACAATCACAAAAATACCCGCTGCAACACAGCGGGCGCCTCCTTCTTTTTAAGTAAATGAGTGAAGTATTCATAGTTGGTTTTTTTTAACAATATGCATGAGTACATCAAAACATGAAGTACACAAATCTTATTGTTTAAGGCTATAAGAGCATCCGCATCAATAACTCACGTTATAACTTAACTCAGCGCCACATCAGCTTTAACACTTTAACTTTAACTCACAAAAAAACACCCACAATAATAACTCAACCTTAACTCACTTTAACTCAACTTTTCATATATTTTCAAATTCAACCCTAAACTAAAACTAATAATTCATTTATTAAAAACAATAACATTCATTTTTAAAATATATTACAATACGCAATTAAAAAATACCTTACGAAAAAAAAAGAAAAAAAAAGCTGCTTTTATAACAACAGGGACTAAATTGTAAACACCAAAATACCACAGGGACCAAACTGCAAATTCACTTTATGTTATCATCTTCTTCACACAAACACACACACACTGCACACACACGAACAATAAAACACACACAAACACACACACACACACAGCAATTTATGTATCATCTTCAATCATGGGGGGGGGGGGGGGGGGCGAAATGATTTTTTTTTTTTTACTTTCGATGCCTTAACGTGGCGTTAGTAGGCTAACGCACGGCGTTAACGCCGGTTTAACACGAGATTATGCATCAACTAACGCACCTTAACGTGCGTTAAAGGGGCCTTAACGCACCCTTCCACGTTACTGCTGCGGATGCTTTAAGAGCAGTTACATCCATAACCCAGGTTAAAGTTTAACACACTGCCACGTCAGCTTTAACACATTAACTTTAACTCAGAAAAAAAATAGTCACAACAATAACTTAGCTTTAACTCAACTATTTTCAAATTCAACCCTCAACTAAAACTAATATTTCATTTAATAACTAATAAAACACAACTTATATTAATACTTAAAATTTAAACATACATTAAACAAACTACAACAAACACGAAACATAAAATACGATAATTAAACATAAACCTACGATAATTAAGCATAAAACTACGAATCAATAAAATGAATCATCCGACACATAGCCCTCGTGACTCGAAGCACTCGAATCGTCCTCACTCGTTGGCACACGGTCTATTCCATTTTCTATTCGCCATTCACAACGACGGTCTTTCCGAGCCTGTTTAGCTCTTAAGTACTCCTCAAGAGCTCTTGCTGCATCTTCTTCCTCTGCTTGAACACGTAAAAATTCTTGCATATCTTGCTGAAACAGTTCTTCATTATTCAACCCTCTCCAAATGGGTTGGTTTACCACTGGTAGATTGTTCACCGGTTGATCGGGTTGTTGTTGGACAACCGGTGGATTGGGCACCGGTTCATTATCCGGTGTGAATACCGGGAAGATGTCTTCCGGTGGAGTATTCACCGGTTCATTCGGTATCATGCTGGAGCTTGAGAATTGCTGGAAAAAGTCATGGTGACTTGGGAATTGCTGGGAGAAGTCACGGTGAGTTAGGAATTGTTGGGAGAAGTCACGGTGAGTTGGGAATTGTTGGGAGAAGTCTTTGCGAGACATTGTTTGAGAGAATTATTTGTGAATTATGAATGATTTGTGAGAGAATTATGTGTGAATTGTGTGAGCAATAATGAACTGTGAATGGGTGTTAAATAAGCTCATAAATCCCGCCCATTGATTTGAATTTTAAACATTTAAAACAATCCCGCCTACGAACTTTTGAATTTTAAATGTATGAAAGATCCCGCTCGTTTTTCAAATTTGAATTTTAAAATTTGATTTTTATCCCGCTCGGTCTTCAAATTTGAATTATAATTTTCAAATTTCAAAATTCTATCATCCCCTATAAATAACACACCATACAATAGTATTTTTCACAAACTCCTAAAGCATTTCACAATGAATAATCGTTGGACAATGAAAGAAGAATACTTGCTAGCTAACGTATGGCTTGAAGTTCATGATTCTGAAGACCTTGTGAATGAACGTTCTTTTTGGAATGAAGTTACACAAAGGTTCAACAATCAGACCGATGGTGAGCACCGTAATAAAAATAGTATTACGGCTCAATGGAATAGAATAAATGTTGAATGTCGTAGATATAATGCTATTTACAAAGAGTTGTTGTGTACAAGTGAAGACCCTTGTCGTCTCAGCAATGCAAATCGAATTTATTATGAACGCCATGGGAAAGGGATTAAATATCAACATGTGTGGTTCGCTCTGAGAAACACGTTGGCATGGGACAGAGACGATAATTAGTGGTGTTTTATGTTAACAATTTCTGTATCGTGTTTATTTCTTTTATGTATCGTGTGTATTTTTTTTCCGTGTCGTGTGTATTTATTTTTCGTATTGTTGTAATGTTGCGTATCTTGAATTTGAATTTGAATTTTATGATTTATGTGTGAATTGTGGATGTATTCAACTAAGGGGGATTTTTTGCAATTTCTATTATCTTATATTCCAAATGTTATAAATTTTAGAGGGGCCAAAAGTGATAAAAAAAAGTTTTTTTTAAGCAAATCACCTTAACGCCGGGTTAATGGATTAACCCGGCATGTTAACGCACGTTTAACGCGACCATTTGCATCAATAACGTAAAAATAACGCACGTTAAAACACAAATAATGCACCTCGTGCGTTACTATTGTAACTGCTCTAAGCTAACATGTGCTCTAATTTGCATGAAATTTAATAAGAAGTAAGGACGTGTAACTTACAAAGTCATTGTTGGTTTCTAAATTTTCCACATAGCAGGTAATATCATATGAAAGGTAGGTGCTTGCCATCTGCGAGTAGGACTAGTTCTGTGTAAGAGTGGAGGGGGGTATTTTTTTTTATGTTGTGAATCTCATTTTTACGATATTGATCTTGATATAGTGGTAATGAACAACCTTGTCACTCATAAATTCAAGCTCTTGGATCACAACTACTTATTCAAACCCCAAGAGCTTCTAGCCAGCTAGTACATGCCTCATGAAGTTAATAATTTCAAATTATTAAACCTCTCACAGTGACTTAAAATGGAATGGTTCTTAACTCAATGGGGCCGGGTCACTTACACAAATGACATTAAAAGAGCTTTTTCTTTGCCTAAAAGAGAATGCATTAAATACTGTCTTTAAGATAGCATTGCCTTGTGAAGCAACTGTAGGTTCTTGCAACATAAACCCTTGTTCCTATCTTTGTTGTATGAATTACTATTCTCATGTACTAAGATTTTCTCATCATGTCATGTCACAAACTTGACTTTAAGTTGCTCAAAAATGACTTCTTATTATTATTTTATTTTCTAATTTGAATTGGCAAAATGTCAAGCTTAATTAGAAGATTCATGGTAACATAAGTTATCAGTTTTAACAATTTTCCATCATATTAGTATATCATCTAAAAAATAAGACATTATTGGTAATTGGTAGAAGCGTAAAGATAGTGTTAAATAGCCTTAGCTTTTTGGCTCCAAATATTAGCGGAAGTCAAATTAAACTACTTACGCTATATGTAATGTTATTTTAAGCTCAAAGTAATTAACAAATGGGAATAATAGCCTCAAAATCACGATAAACTCATGGTGCACCAGAAAGTAACTATTAATTGTTGTGAGACGGATTTTCATACACAAGAATCTTCATCATGCATGTATATGAAATTAAGTTGTTTTTAAGGGTGAAAGTGCATGCGACGTATCACAAGCCTCAAAATTTTGGGATCGATCTCAAAACTCAACACCAATACGTCTTCTTGTACTTGGACTTGCTATAAAAATACCTTTATTTTAGGACCCCAAATTCAGTAATTTTCAAAATTTCGCTCAGCCATATACAAAACAAAACAAAGAAAATAAGATGCTCACATAGGGTCTCCAGACTCCAGAAGACCAAAACTCAAGGGTCTGCGGCGGCACTATGCCTCAAAACGGTCAGGCTATCAAATTCAAATTCACAACCAATAAGTTGGGCTTGCTCACTCGATCAACTGTTTTAACGCGTCATATATTGCTTAGGATCTATCTATGTTCTTTAAACGTTTTGCACACAAACCAAGTGATAATGTATGTTTGTAGAAATGGACATTAACCTAGCTTGCACTACATACTTTAATTGTACATGCATAGTGATATACACATACACAAGTTGAATAAATGCTAAAGGAGACACCAAGAATATATATAGTAGTTATTAGTGTTGGAAAAATTATGGTCAAATTTTTAGAATTGAATGACAATTGATGGTTATCATGTATATTAATGGGATTTAATTTTAATGACCGATTAAGTTTGTGTTCATGAGCCATTAGTAGATTTAATTGTGACCGTTTCTTTTCTTCATTCCTTTTACCTATAAATGAGAGCTCTTCTCATTTGTCGACATACACCGAAAAATACACATATCATCATTCCTCTCCTTTTATGTTACCATTCATATTTCTTGTGTATCTGGTTTGTAATATAGGGAAGGTACAGTTTTGGTTCGCCTTGATAACCCGTTTGTGCTAACGGAGTTATCCGTTGTTGTTGTATCCTGGGAGATAGACGTTCACGATTCTCAAGCACCGTGGAGAGGACGAATCTGTCTTAAGGAAACTATGAGCATCACAGGCCTCAACATTTCCTTGTGTTTTTGTGTCACACTATCAAAATAATTAAGCTATCGTTTTCTACACTTTATCTTTTATTATTGTGATCAACATATTATTTGTTTGTCTCTAATAGCAATACACACCATATATACTACAATCTTAAGACATATTAATTGTTGCTATTTGAGACGCCCATCGATATAAGACATAATAGAAACACTATTGATTATAGCACATGTTTGAAAAGCATTTGGATAATATTTGCTTAGTGGAACAAAACAATGAATGGTTTATTCTGAAGTTACGTCAATTTATGGATATCTGTTGATCCCAGTTGAGCAACCGATCTTATATAGAAGTTGACTTGTATTAAACACTTAAGCTAGAATGCGGAATATAAAAGCTTAACTTAAGAAGAACAATTCACTATCAACACTTCAATATTATTAATACGAGCACTCGACAATGCTAGGGTTTTACAACCTTGAAGTGTAAACGAAAACTAAATAATACGTACTCAATCCTTTTATAGGCCAAGGAGTCCTACTAGGTTTACAATAACTTTCTATGCAAGATAAGAATATTCCAGACGTATAATATATACACACAATCTATTCTATAATTATCTACTTCGAATACATGCTTATCACATTAGCAGTAGATTCCTTTAGCAGCATTTTCCCTTAGCAGCACTTTGACATCAGCAGCAGAATCATTTACCTTAGCAACAGTTTCATCTCAGCAGCAGTTTCACTCAGCAGCAGAATCCAAAACCTAACAATCCTCCCCTAAACTTAATATTTATTATTAAATCATTAAGTTTCTTTAAAATACAATCATACACTAGGAGGATGCTTCCAAACACTCAAGTCTTGAGATGTCTGTTGACCAAGTGTCTTCTTATACTTTGACAGCAAATTAAATGCCTGATCATCAGTATCATAGTCTTTCTGCAAGTTGAGTAATCCAGCACCATTAACCATCTGATTGACAGTATTCTAGTATCTTACCACTGGGTAATCCTTTTCAGCCAGCATATACAAAGTAATTGGTCCAATTTCCAAAACATGAACTCCAGAATCTTTAAAGAGTCTCCATTTTCTTACTTTGTATCCTACTATCTCTGTCCATTCAGAATCATCCATTGAAGGTTCATACATAAATTTTAGAGCTCTCCAGAGAACATTATCAGCCATAGTCTTAATATAATCAAGATTCTCTGTTTTATACTTTTTACCATCAAACTTTTCAGATCCAAACTTTTCCTTATATAACTTCCACAAATCATCAACATCCTATCTATCAAAGTAATATAGCATCTGTTGAAATCTAAGAAACCTGTGAGACTTTCCATCAGATCTCTCAACATCATGAAATGCTCCTATTTTAGTATCATATCATGTAGTTACTTTGATAATAGGATATTTGATTCCTATTGGTGTGACATCTACTACTTCAGGTTCCTCCATCTTACCAACCATAGTAAGACCCTTCAATTGTTCCTTTAAATGCTCAGGAGGAATATGATCATAATCATTCTTGAACTCATCTCCTCCTGGCTTAGAACTGCTTTCTTCTCCTGTTTTCCTCTTCTTCTTTGCAAAGGATTTATGAACAATACCTTTTCTTTTACCACTTTGAACAGAAGAAGTTATCTTATCTGCACTAACATCATGCTGCTTAACACTATCTGCCTCTTGAACATGCTCTACTTCAGCCACTTTTTCAGGTACCAACTTTTTATTCATCTGAGCAATATGTTCCAAATCTTCAGCACAACCCATAGGATAGAAGGTATCTGTTTGTCTCTTAGCTTGTTGATACAAGTCAAAAACCTCTTGATCAGACTTAGGTTATAACTACACCAATTTCCATCCCTTCATATTCTTCAGGTATCTTTCTTGCTCTCTTCTTTGTTGTTGATGAGGCGAAAAATGAACCACTTTTAGGGGGTCATTTAAGCCCGGAATTGAATTTATTTGATCAAATATTGCCCTAAATCGTTCCTTTTGTGATTTTAGGTACTTTGGGAGTGAATTCTGGAAAAGGAAGCAATTCGGACGTTTTTGGAGCATAAAAGTGAAGAAAACGGCAAAGACTTAATTTTCCATGCTGAGAACAGTACCTGACAACGTCAAGAAGGAAATCATGACGGCGTCAAGAGTAAAGTCCATGACGATCCAGTGAAAACTTGAAGGCGTCACAAGAAGGGCGTCAAGAGTTAATATGGTGACGGCTTGCATAGGGAGTATACATGACGGCGTCAGACCCAGATCTAGGCAGTCCGAGAAACTATTTGGCGGCGAGATGACGGCGTCAGACATTTGTTCTTGACGCCGTCACCTATGAAAATATATATATAGTTTTCTATTTTTCATTTATTAAAGAGGAACTTGTGTGGAGAAAACTAGGGCCGAACTTTGTAAACCCTAGGTCGTATTTTACAGTATTTTCAAGGGTTTTCACCCCTTGAATCCTTTCATGTTCAATTGAGATAAGTCTTTTTCAATTCAATCAATATGTCTATGTGTTGTTTGAATATATCTTATGCTTGTCTTGATTTCAACATGCTAGGCTAGATCTATCTTATGTTTGCTTAGATGTAATGAAACCTAGATGTTAATTATATGTTGATTACTTGTTTATGGTTGTAATGGATGAATGATTTCAATGTTAGGCTTAAGAAAACTGGCAGATCACCATTGTGTAACATGTTTGAACGTCTTAGGAAACATGAACCGATGTGTACTAGGTTTTATTGGTTGTATTTAATGCATGAGCATATTCTAGTGATCCCATGTTAGGAGCTTCTTAGCCGGCTCGACATAGGAGTGAAGTAGGTGCTCATAGGATTGGGGAAGTAAGTACGCCACCCCATGAATGGTATTAAGGAATAAAATCCATCATCCACGCAACTATAACAAGTAATTAACCTGTAAAAGATATCTAGGGAGTAGTGAAATCTAAGTAAACACAATTCTCCCACATATTGCTCACAACTTTAGTTTAATTTAGTTTATTTTTATTTCTAGTATTTTATTTTGATTGCATCTTAGTATTGGGTTAGTTGACTAGCAACTAATTCCGCCAAACTCCTTCAAACCCGAGATTTTTACTTGCTTTCATAAAAATATAAAAATACAAAAAGAATCATCCCTCATCTCTAGACCTAGGCTTAAGGTTTTCTAATCCTAGTGACACTATTCCTAGCTGAACGATCAATCCCTCGGTACTTGTCATTATACTATACTACATCGATCAGGTACACTGCCTGGTGGGGGTTGTAAGCTTCTCGAGATCCCTCGAGAGGTAAAGCCTGGTGCAATCCCTACGCATCAGTTGTAATGGAGTTGGACCCCTGAGTACCCTTTTCTTTCTTCTAGTAGCAGCATCTTCTTTCTTTTTCTTAGCAGTGAACTCTCTTATCCAAGATTGCACATCAAAAGTAGGAACCTCTTTTTCTTCAATCTTAATCAGCTTGGAGAGTTCAATATCAGCATCTATTCTTATCTTCTCATCAACCCATTCCTCATACCTCCTTAAATCTTCTGTTTCCTTTTCAACGCTTGCCTTTTCCTCCTGAACCAACTGTTGTTCTTCTTGATCAATTAATTATTGTTCTTTCAATGCAACAGTTGTATCATGTTCAACCTGTAATTCCTTGGGCCACATATGAAAAGGTATTTCAGAGTAATCAAACCACTTATACATCCACTTAGGATCTTCAACTTGCTTGCCCTTCCCTTTATCAGTAGATGATGATATAATCTTTTTTGGTTGAGCAGCAGGTTCTCTGATTACAACTCCTTTTAGAGGTATTCTTGGTGTTGATGATGTGATTGTGGTTGTTGGTTGTTGTGGTAGTGATTGTGTTGGTAGTGGTGTATGTTTTGAAGATGATTCAGATGGAACTTCAGTAGTCTTCTTACTTAACAAAACCATAGCCTCAGCAGCAACATTGTCACTAGACCCAGCAACAGAGTCTTGTGCATCAGTAGAATTCACTTTTCCACTAGCAGCAGGAATAGCAAAATCCTTAGCAGTAGAGTCATGAGCAGCAGCAGAGTCATCAATCTTGTTAGCAATAGCAACATTTTCAAGCTCTTTAACCATAGAATCACCCAAAGTCATTAAGGCTTCACCCATCAACCCTGTTGCCTTCACTAGTTGCTCAGGCTCCAAAGTCTTAAGTTTTTCCACCACATTTTCTTGAGTAGCAATCATCTTTTCCATTACAACCTCATTCCCTGATTTATCAGCAATCACAAAGTTTTCAGCATCCTGAGGACTTTCCACTTCCATATCCTCAACCTCTGGAACCTCCCCTGAAACCATTCCAGCATCCATATCCTGAGCACCATCAACTTTCATCAAATTAGCCTCCCCTGAACCCATTATTTCTTCATTCCTCCCCTGTTTGGAAGCATCCTCTTCCAAATGAGTAAAGAGTTCAGGTGAACTGATAACTTGAGAAGTGTCCACTTTCTTCAATCTTTTCAAAGAGGTTGAAGATCTTGATTTCCTGAAGTTCTTAATCTGTTTTTGCAATTTGGTGATGAGCTTGGCTTGACTATCAACAACAGTAGAGAGACTAAGAACTTTATCTTCCAATGTAGTACACTTCACCTCCAAGTTGGTACAAGTAACCGTCAATTCCTGAATAAGTTTCATAGTAGTCTCATCACTTCGACCTGTGTAACCTGGTCCGAGAGGTGAATCATGGACATTGTCATCATGTACAAGATTTTCTGTCAATTCATTTGTCACTGGCCTGTCCTCATCACTTCGACCTATGTGACTTGGTCCGAGAGGTGAATCTTGGGACATAAACTCAGTATCAAACCTAGTTTGATCATCTAAGCCCCCTATATTTTCCATTTGGCTAGGGTTACCATCCTGAGAATTAGATTCAGCAGAATCCTTTTCTCTAGATGTTGCCTTGGTTTGGGTCTTAATTATGTTATCACTATCCTGCTCTGCTGCTAAGTTAGAAGCAGTAGTGACGGCCCTTGCCAACATGTCCCCTCCATCAAATAGGACAGTCTCATCTGGTACAGCCATACTAACACTATCCTGAGGTAGATCAGTGTTCTTTTTGGTTTTCCTACGGGTATAGTGTATTTTGGGTTGTGTAGCAGATGCAGTAAAATTGGGTATGTGATGGGAATCAGTGGGATTTCCTGATCCTTCACCCTGAATATTTTGCACAAGTTGCACCATAGAAGGTCTAAGATTTGTATGTCTGCTTGAAAAACCTTTTCCATGCTTAATCAAGAAAGTAAAAGTTTTGGAAACCAATTTTGGAGCATCATAAGTAGCAGTATGTGATCTGAAATTTGTATGTTGGTTTTCAATAAAGAGCTAGATAAATCTTGGATAAAGCAAATAAGAACCAGACTCTTTAACACTTTTAACAATCCCCTCCAAGATCATATTTGAAAAATTGAATGGATGGCCTTTGCTTAGGCATACCATTGCAGAAGCAATAGTAGTACTAAACTCATGCCACCCAGAAGTTTTAGGACTCAAACAATGAAGGAGAAGGTGTACCAAAAACTTGTATTGAGGACAGAGGAGAGCTTTTTGAAATTTTAAATTAGTATGCTTTCCCTCATATCCCAAATCTTTTAAACCCTGAAAAATAGCAGAATTGGCAAGACAAGTGGTCTTTGTTTCATCATCTAAGAGAAGAGTTTCCCTTATAGATGATTCAGTTACACGAACCTTTTGACCATCTACTATAGCACTGACATATTTTTCCTCATTCATAGTTTTGACTTTAGCCGTAAGCCAAAACTGTTTAATGTAGGAAATAAATATTGTAGGATTCACAGTTAATGCATACCTAAGAGAAGTAGCATTCAAGAATTTTACCATGTCTGTGAAACCTTCAGGAACCAACTCTTCATCCAGAATAACCACACTATTGTGCTGCTCTGCCCAGGTACGTGTACAATCCATGAATTAGGGTTACGAGAAATTGGGGATAATTGACTTTGAGAATAATGGAGTGTTAGGGTTTGTGAGAACTTCAATTTGGAGCGTGTAAAAACCAATTATGAAGATTAATTTTTAAACTGATTCAAAGAAGTTACACATTCCACCCTCTCACTTACAACCGTAGCAGCATAACCATGTCATCCACAACTAGCAGCAGAATGAAACAACTAGCAGCAGAGTGAATTTAAGCCAGCAGCAGAGTTGACTAATCAAACTTGGTCAAAAAGTCAAGAACCCTCAACAATAAATGCACTTGATACTCCGTAATCCCTATAAAAACGGACTAAATCTTTCCCTAATTCAACACGATCAAACCCTAATTTCAATCAATAACCAAATCTAATCACAATCACCCAAATCAAATCTCAATCACCATGAAATCTTCCCCCGAAATCATCAACATATCATCTGATGATCCCAGTTGAGCAAACGATCTTATATAAAAGTTGACTTGTATTAAACACTTATGCTAGAATGCGGAATATAAAAGCTTAACTTAAGAAGAACAATTCACCATCAACACTTCAATATTATTAATACGAGCACTCGACAATGCTAGGGTTTTACAACCTTGAAGTGTAAACAAAAACTAAATAATACGTACTCAATCTAACCCTAGGATCCTCCTTTTATAGGCCAAGGAGTCCTACTAGGTTTACAATAACTTTCTATGCAAGATAAGAATATTCTATACGTATAATATATACACACAATCTATTCTATAATTATCTACTTCGAATATATGCTTATCACATTAGCAGTAGATTCCTTTAGCAGCATTTTCCCTTAGCAGCACTTTGACATCAGCATCAGAATCATTTACCTTAGCAGCAGTTTCATCTCAGCAGCAGTTTCACTCAGCAGCAGAATCCAAAACCCAACAATATCTTTGTCTTTAAATGATAATAGTGCTTAACATGTCATATTACATGCGAGTAATTGGATGTTATTGTTTTTTCTGAATATTTAGACATTAAAATATTAACTACATGGGTGATGCATGTTAGATGACTCAGGTTTACTTTATTTGGTCTTTGTTACTTTGTACTGTGCGGTGGATGGTTGACATAAGACATTTGTATCCATTGATCATTTAAGAGAAAACTAGCAGGTACCCGCGCGTTGCAGCGGCGGGTACCCTGAAATAATTTTTTTTGATAGAATTAATAAAAATGTCACAGGAAGTCATTCCGACACTTAAATTTGCCTTAAGAACAAAATACTAAAAGATTTGGTAAACTACACTTCCCACCCTAGCATATATTTACAATCTTGGTCCCTAAGGGTGCAATAGGGTTCAAACAAGGTCCAAAACACTTTCCTATATAAACCTCATTATACCCTCACTTAGGGTTTGATGCCCTTTCTCTCTCAAACCAGCCGCACCCTATTTCTTCTTCTTCTCTAGTCGTTTTTCCGGCCAAACAAACACCACTGCCGGCCACTTAAACTCACCGCCGCCACCACCACACTCCTTACAACCTCCCTATCATTTTGACGTACATCACGCACTGTAGAATACTAACTATGTTGGAAACATGATCAAGTGGTAATGTGTGAGACGTAGAGATGAGGGGGAGGGAGGAAAAGAGAGAAAAAGTGGAACCTTGAAAGAAAAAGAGAAAATGTTAGATTGAAAATGAATGAAGGTCCAACCCTCTCCACATGTGGAGAGGGGTATTTATAGTTACAATATTATGCCCACTCCCGGGCTGTGGATCAGGCATACAGTGGGTAAAGACCCGTTCCTTCTTCCACGGTGTTACTTAATCTAATACTAATTAACTAATAAACAAACTAACTACGAGCTAACTTAATGCTATTACAATCATTAGGTGACCGAGACTTTTACAGGAATATTTGTATTCCTAACAATCTCCCCCTAAGCGAGGTCACCTTTGAAATTAAGTTCTTTGGTCTTTAAGCATTCTTTAGTCTTAGTAGCTCGTAGGATCTGATTCTTCACTTTTCTTCACACTTTGTACTTCAAGCAAGCGAACTTGTGATATGAATTCCTTTGAGACATGTGATCTTTGAGCTTCCTTTGAGATCATCAGCCAAAGTAAATCTCCAAGCTCATCCATAGTTGTATTGCCTTCATGTGATGTAGTGACTAAGGACCATCATGCTCACACCCTTCTATATCTGGAGACGTTGCATTAAAGTTGTAGATCAGGAGACTTTTTCATCAGAGTTGCGGAAACGTTGTTAGTAGTCTCTCAACATTTGTTGTAGCAAGTCTCTCATCTTCATTGGTAGTGTGGAGGATGTGTGAGCATGAGGTATGGATTGACCCGATTCAGCTGGAAACTGGAGCCATCAACGCCATCTTTATATGTGTCCCTGAAATAAAACAGTTAGCAATAAAGATAGAGAACGAATATGGCTTTGTCATTCATTCTGCGAGGTCAGACTACCCTCCGGTTTTGTGAAAACCGACCTGTGATCAGGTAGAGTCTCTTTTAAAGAAGACTCTCCTTGACAGGAATTTCCAGCGTGTAGTAATGAGTTTTTCCAAAGAATCCACTTCGGAATCTTCATACTTAGCATGTTCTCATACCGGAACGTCTCAAAGCAGACAGCACGATAGAGTGAATCGGTGAATAGATATTCACGGATTGATGAGAAATTGATTTATAAAAATCACTCGCGTGTCATATGATAAACATTTGTGAGACACGACGAGAGTTTTATACTTTGAATCACATTTCCATCAAAAATACTTTTGTTTGAAAGATATTACACAATCAATGTGCTCGAAAGATAAGTTGGTGAGCACATTGAGAGGTTTTGGCAAAAGTATCCGTCAATCCATATCCTGGAACAAGTTTGATTCAAATTTGAATTGCACCATTGTTGCTTTCCAGTTGTCACTTGATCATTGATCCAAGATGGATCTCACATGTCACCTACCAAGAGCTTGAGTGATGTTCGCTCTAGAAGGATTTCCATCGTCATTGTGAATATTTTCATATCACACGGATGTTCTGGCAATACCACAAGGATAATGCGTAGGACTCTAAATATTTTACCTTATTTTCCACATTGTGTGAAACAATAAGCATATTTGGAAGTGTATCCTAACGAGATTTATGGATGATCTCTTTGGCTCTAGACTCGATAGTGCGTTTTGATCCGCTCCTGGAGACTGGGGAGGCGTCTCCTGTTTTAGGTATCAACATAACTCGCAATGAGCGGTCGATACATTGCACAGGGTTCCCCGTGAGATTGAAACAAGCTCTTTTAAGAGAACTTGAGTGGTTGGGAAGTTTTAGTGCAGTGCGTCACTGGGTCCATGACGTCTTGTCTTCAATACCGGTGTTACCTTAGTAACCGCCAGTAGATTATGAATTGAACCTGGTTTCTGCCCTAAGGTTGAATATATGGAGGGCTATTTCTTTTCACCCTTTCTCATTTCATTTCTTTTTCATTCTTCAACCCCTTTAGTGCTTACCGAGACTTCACCACTAGAACCTTGTTGGGTTTGTTCCAGTTCTAGCTCTATCTCAGTCCGCACTCTTCCCTTTCTCACTTATACTCCTTTTTTCAATCATTCCTAAGGACTTCTATTCTATCTATGGATTGTCCCTGGGAAGATCCTTCCGGTTCTGGTGGATCATGGGAACTTATACCTAACCTTAACCAACCTTATAACTCCGTGCATTAAAGTAAATGGTCGGTCTTAGGTATTATTTCCACAAACGCCTTTCGCTCCCCCTCAATATGTGCATCGATATTCGAAAGTGTTTAGCACATATGTGGGAGCATATTATTGAGTCGAAAAGATCACATTTGATATCAGATTGCATATTTAAATCACATTCTCTCCCCCGATCAAAAATTTCAAATCTTTCGAGATTTTTGATCTCAATTGATTTAAATAATTTAGAAAGCGTTTTGGGAGAGAAATGCGGTCAATTTTAATATTTTCTGATAAAAAGGAACTTTTTCTAGCTCCCCCTTAAACTGTGAGGGAGGTTGTTATGTGTCAGATTTGAAGAGTTTGTAAAAGATTCGAAGTTTTAGTGAAAGCTCTTTAAAAATTTACTCATTCTGACACATAACACATCACAATACATTTTGTTGCAAGGTTTTATGTACGAAGTGTGGGGAGTTTTGATGATATATAAAATTTTGAGAAATCACTCTCCCCCTCAAGCAATGACGGAGGTTAGAACAGAAATGTTTTCATAAACTATTAGCGTCATTGATTGAGTGAAAATTTTTATCAAACTTTTGAGTTCAATTTGATTGTCATTCAAAATTTCATCGTACCACCAAGTTTTGCACAAACACTTTCCGGAAAAATCATAGAAGGGAAAGTATTTGGCGATAAAAAGAAGATTTCTCTTCTTTATCAAGAAATAATGCACTGAAGCGTACATTAGATCGAGGGTGCATGAATATAAAGTAATTTACGCTCGGATGAACGGCACCCTTTGATAGGAACAACCGTCTTTTTGGCGACGTGTTTTCCTTAATTTTGAAAACCGGGTTGCTATCTGAAGTAATAGCAAACCATATTTTTAAGAACGGTTTGAGATACGACATGTTTTTGAAAAAAAACTTTATTTGAGACCGAAAAACTCTTGCTCAAGCATATGTATGATTCCGTGTCATTATTGAATGACATTTCTAGAAACGTACATAATATCGATTATACAAGAGACATGTCGAGAGAAGAATATTTTTTGAGTTTTTGTGATTTTTCAGATTTTTATGGTTTTTTTTTTTTTTTTTTTTTTTTTTTTTTTTTTTTTTTTTTTTTTTACTTTTTGATTTGATACTATACAAGGATATGTGAAGCAACCCCTTTACTCCTCTTGATCTTCCTGAAGACATCTGAGATCCTCAGGTGTGAGACTCTTCATACCAAGGCGTGGGAGAATGAAGTGAAACCGTTCCCTAGAAAGTGCTTTGGTGAAGATATCGGCTAGTTGGAACTCAGTCCTCACAAAGTAAAGTTCCACAATTCCTTTCTCAACTTGCTCCCTGATGAAGTGATGTCGAATGTCAATGTGTTTAGTTCTTGAATGCTGGACATTGTTGCAGCAGAGTGCAATTGCACTTTTGTTGTCACAGTACATAGGAATCTTATTGCAGATGAAGCCATAGTCAGAAAGTTGAGAACGCATCCAGAGGATCTGAGCATAGCATGATGACATAGCAATGTATTCAGCTTCCGTGGAGGAGATAGATGTACTCATTTGTTTCTTTGAAGACCAACTGACTAGCTTATTTCCTAAAAACTGTGCACCCCCAGATGTACTGCGACGAGTGTCTTGACATCCAGCATGATCAGCATCCGAATATGCTGTGAGAGCCATAGAAGTTTCTTTAGGGTACCAAAGGCCCAAGTGGATTGTCCCTTTAAGGTATCGAAAGACTCTCTTGACAGCTTCCAAATGTTTCTTGGTGGGTTTGGATTGATACCGGGCACAAATGCAAACTGCAAATAGAAGGTCGGGTCTGCTTGCAGTAAGGTACATTAAAGAGCCAATCATGCTTCGATACATGGTTTGGTCGACCGGAATTCCCACATCATCTTTGTCAAGCTTTGATCGTTCAATCATAGGAGTATCAACTGAATCACTGGAGTCGAATCCAAATTTCTTCAAAATTTCATTGGCGTATTTGGATTGATTGATGAATATGCCATTGGGGTTTTGAGAAATTTGCAGTCCTAGAAAGAATGACATTTGACCCATCATAGACATTTGGAATTCGGAGCTCATCTCTTGAGAGAAACGATCACATTCTGAGGGATCAGATGAGGCAAAGATGATGTCATCGACATAGATTTGTACATGTAGGAGGTTTTTGCCTGTTTTTCTGGTAAAGAGAGTAGGATCAACAACGCCTTTGGAGAATTTGTTGGCCAGAAGAAATTTAGACAAGGTGTCGTACCACGCCCTGGGTGCTTGTTTAAGCCCATATAGAGCCTTCTTTAATCGGTACACGTGATTAGGGCGTTCTGGATCCACAAAACCTTCGGGTTGAGATACGTACACCACCTCTTTCAGATCCCCATTTAAGAATGCGGTCTTGACATCCATTTGATAAACCACCATGTTTTGACTTGCAGCATTAGCGAGAAAGATCCTTATGGCTTCTATTCTAGCAACTGGGGCGAAGGATTCTTCAAAGTCAATACCTTCTTCTTGTCGATATCCTTTTGCCACAAGCCTAGCTTTGTTTTTCAAAACATCTCCATGCTCATCAAGTTTAACCTTGAATATCCATTTGAGAGCAATGATCATAGCACACTCGGGAGGTGGTACTAGTTCCCAGACATCCAGTCGGTCAAATTCATGAATTTCGTCCACCATTGCAGTGAACCATGAATGTTTAGACATTGCATCCTTGACGCTTTTTGGTTCAGCTTTAGAAAGAACAGAATTAAAGAAGCACCACAATGCGTCGGTTGCAAGTTGCTTGCGGGTTGATACTGGACGTGAAGGGTTCCCAATAATGTTGTCAATAGGATGATCATTGGTCCATTTTCGGAGGTATTCATGGGGTTGAGAATGTGGAACTGAGGTGGCCGTGTTAGATTCGTCAGAGGATGTCACATCATTTGATAGTTCAGGGGCAAAGATGTTAACAAATGGCTCATTAGCAGGTGGAGCAAAAGGATTAACTTCAGATGTATTATCTACATTTGCCGCTCTATGTGGAAGTGAAGGTTGGACATTAGACATGCTAACCGATTGACTGATGGCGGGAGCTTCAGAATCCCATGACAATGAAGTGGACGGACCGCTATTGTCATCTTGATCATTCACCACCCCATCTGGTGGTTGAACCATTGCAGCTTCAGGAGCATTCATCTGTTGAGGTTCAAAGTATTCATCAAACATTGGGTCAAACAGTTTCTTCCAATCTTCACTTGTAGGAGGTACAAAAGGAGCAGCAGGGATGGGATTCTGTACAAGCCTGGAACTAATTGGTCCAGCGGACAAAAGGTTAGGTACGGGTCCAGAACTTGATTGTCCAGGAGCCGGTTGCTCAGTCAGCTCATCGAAAGTAACGTGGATTGTTTCCATTATATCTCTGGTACGTTTGTTGTAGATTCGGTACCCTTTTCGCTCTGGAGCATACCCAACGAAGAAACCAATGTCGGCCTTGGCCTTGAGTTTCCCAAGGTCTTCACTGTCATTAGTTGGATAGCAAAGTGCACCAAAAACTCGAAGAAACAAAAGATCGGGTTTTCTGCCATGAACCAGTTCATAGGGAGTCTTGCAGTGGAGAGGATGTATCAAGGATCGGTTCTGTGTGTAACATGCGGTGGCAATTGCCTCAGCCCAAAGAAATAGAGGAGCTTTGGAGAAGATGAGCATGGTCCTAGCAGCTTCAACTAATGTGCGATTGCGTCTTTCAACAACTCCATTTTGTTGAGGAGTTCGTGGAATGCTCTTTTGATGACTAATCCCGACACCTTCATAGAACATAGTAAGTTGTCTGTTCACAAATTCTGTTCCATTATCAGTACGAATGACTCTAACTATTTTGTTGAGGCGGACTTGCAACATCTTGATGAGCTTGATGATGGTTTCTGGAGTTTCATCTTTAGATCGTAGAAATTTCACCCATGTGAATCGAGAGTAGTCATCAACAATCACCAGCACATATTTCTTTCCATTGATACTTTGAATCCTCATTGGTCCACAAAGATCCATGTGAAGAGTATGAAGGACTTCCATGATTGAATTGACAGTTTTGGGTTTATGGGTATGTTTTTTGCTCTTGCCCATTTGACAGGCGGAACACAGATGGTCCTTTTCATACTTAAGTCTGGGCAAGCCTCGAACAAGATCCTTACGTGTAAGTTCATTGATGGTACCGAAGTTCAAATGGTTTAAACGACGATGCCACAACCATGACTTGTTCTTGGATGCTTTAGAGAGCAGACAAATTGGAGAGGACCGTAGCATATCTTCGATGGAGATGGTGTAAAGATTAGTGCCCCGACTCCCCTTGAGAAGATCAACACCATCTAATTCTCTAACAAAATAGGTGTGCTTTCTGAAGGCGACTTCGAGATCTGAGTCACAGAATTGACCAACAGAAAATAGATTGTGTCCAAGTCCTTCCACGTAGTAGACTCTGGATATAACACTGTCTCCAAAGACATAATCACCATAACCCATTATAGAACCAAAATGGTCATTCCCAAACCTAACCGTACCAATAAACTTTTCCACGAAATTCTTGAGCCTTGAGCGATCACCAGTCATATGTTTTGAGCAGCCTGAGTCCAAATACCAAAGGACGATTTGTACGACCTGCATTTGAAATCAGACATTCGTGGATAACTGAAAAAGCTGGAGCCCCACACACAATTGGGGTCCGTTTGGTTAGAACACACAAATATTGGATTATCTCTGGAGTATTCACATTTTGATGCACTAGACCTAGGAGTGGTATTTATTGCTTCTATTGGAAATAGTCTACCAGTAGGTCTCCACTTCTTAATAGGCATGACTCTAGAGTTAGTAATCCTAGTCACTGGGCACTTTTCCCTCAGAGTGAGTTTCCTTCCAGTAGGTCTCCATTGATAACCAACATTAGTGAAAACTTTTCCTGTTTTGTTCCATTCTTGTTTTGCCCGTTTAATACGAGAAACACTCATAACTGGTGATTGCATAGTGGGTTTAAGAAAGGGCACAACACATGCATCATGATTACCATAAAATAAGCATTTGTTACACGTCTTACAAATAGCATCAGAATTCGAATTAATTACATCATTTTTAACACAAATGACTGAATCAACACGATTCCTTTCACTAAGCAACACTTTATTGTTCCTAGATGATTCTTCTACTTCCTTCATAAGTGAGCTCTTAGCCGGCAAAGTCCTATCATTCTTTGTATTGCATTTAGGTTGTGACTTGCTAGCATTAGATACACCTTTTACTCCTGTAGAAGCAATGATGGGAACATTAGTCTGATTAGTTGCTACTTGTTTACTGGTGATCAAGATGGGGGGTTGTGACATGGTTTGGGGAAAGTCAACTGTGACATGCTTGTTGCCACTGAGAGGGTGCAATGCAGTTGTCCTATCCGACTTGGTATCATTCTTGGGGCATGATCCTATGGCATATTCTAATAATTCCTGGGCCCTATTAGTGAGGAAGCATGCACCAATAATAACATCATCAAGTGGTTTAGAGATCCTCTTATCTTCAACTGTTTCTCTAAGTATGGCCAGACAATCCTTAAGATTTCTAAGATAGTTATTATGAACTAACTTATTGTTCCTAAGGGGAAGAGAAACATTCACAGCATCACACTCATATTTATTACAACCATGTACATTGGAAATTGCATGATCACATGAAGCAACGGTCATCTTACCTTTCACCATGGTCTTTAGATTCTCAATTTCATTTAACAAGTGACTTTCTCATTGTTTTGGTCACGTGTTGTTTTGATAGACTCAAACAATTCTTTATAACGTTGTTTAGCATTGAACATTTCAGCACGAAGCCACTCATTTTCATGTTGTAACTCATTGATAGTGTCCTGTTTTTGAAAATTTTGAGAATCCATAGACTTCTGGTAATTGGTATTGGTCACATCGCTTCTGTTCGATTTTAATTGTGCAATTTGGACCTTCAACTTCCGAATCGTGTTTGAGTGAGCTTGAATTACTTCATCCTTTTTGGCTAATTCAAAACATGTATCAAATTCAGGAACATCCGAAGATATCTTGGCATTTGATATTTTTATACTTTCTTCTAGATGTTGATATTTTAATTGTAGGTTCAGATTATCAACTTCTAGTTTTGAGAAATTCCTGACCATGTTATCATGATCATCGTTTTGAATTTTTTCAGTAAGTTTGTAATTCTCCCCCTCAAGCTCAATCACACGATTTTGGAAGACATTCAAAGTAACCGACATTTCATGAAATTGTCGAGCAGATAGCGTAGAGTCGGTAACAGTATAAAACACATCTTTAGCAATGCAGTTAGCAATCAAGTTTTCATTCATGATGAGAATGTTTTTTCTGTCAATTTCACTGTGTTTGAGATCAATAGCAAGTTGGTTACCCTTACCTTCCACTTCATCAAAAACTTTTTTCATTTGAGTCACATCATCATTAATGGTGTTTTTAAGTCCCTCAAAATGTTCTTTTAGAAGTTTAAAGAATGGCATAACTTCAGTTAAGTAGCACTGTTTTGTTTGCTCAAAACCCCTTTCCCCTTCTGTAATCCCTGTAGGTGTAATTCTTATTTTACAGGTTTTCTCAAAGTCATTGAACAATTGACCTAGCACATACAACCCAATTAGAGTATTGCATTGTGTGGGAAGAGTGAAAGGTACAAGGTGCCTAGGTGTGTTCAGGGGATAGGCAGTTGGGTGAGCAATTCTAAACATAGTGCGTGTGTTACCTACAACTTTTTCAGCTTGCATTCTCTCAATGTCAATATTCCAAAACACTTTTTCAGGAAAAATTCTCTTATGAGGAACAAAAATTGCAGTATGATTGTCATTTGCATAATCATAGTGAAACACGAGGTTATTAGCAATGCATTTAGGATCCTTCAAACGTTCAGCATGTTTTGCCCTAGTTCTATCCTCTGCCTCATTGATGTGGTCATAGGATCGTGTATCAGGAGGGGCATGGTTAGGTTCAAGCATAGTTTTTGCATCATATAATGCAGGTTGTGCACCTAGACCTATTTTAAGGAATCTTGCTTTGGGTTTGGAGGAATCATGTTCGCTAAATTCATCACTTAACTTCCTGTGGTTTTCCATCATTTGAGCAGATTGAATGCTTTGGCCCTGTGTGTACAACTTATCTTCCAATTTATTTTTCAACGTTTTTAATTTTGAGAAGTCATTTAGAAGTTTAGTTTCTTTATCTTTGAATTCTTGTTTGATTGTAGTCAAACCTTTTTGAACCTCAAGTTTTTGTTTGACGGTTTGATTCAATTGGTTCTTTAAAGAAACTAGTTCCCTTTTTAATGATTCTTGTTTGGAATTGTTTTCAGATATGTAAGTACGCAGTTGCCATTCCATTTTCTGCTCACGTTCATTCAGCTCAAACTTAGCACGCTGCTCATAAATGTTTACTTGGTCCTTAAGGGTGTTAATTCTAGTGATCAGAGAATCATCAGGGTTGTATATAGAGTGCTCATATACCTCATGTTGACAAGAATCAATAGACGGCATGTCACTTGGTACAACTGGGGGTCCATTGTCATTCACATACATTTCATATGGGATATTATTGGTATTACCCATATCAGTGATGTCTGTGTTGACGATATTCTTGAGTTGTACAGAGTCACATGCCCCCTGTACAGGTGTAGAATTATTCAGATCATGTTTAGGCAATTTTGGTACCTCAGAGATGGCAGACGTGATTGATAAATCAGGATGCTGTGAAGAGGATGCTGCTGCAGACAGATTAGCCATGAAAATTGTTTGAGCAGTTGGTTCATCATCCACGTCTGAGTCAAATGCATCACACTCTTCAACTTGAAAGATATTTGGGTCATTAAGAGCCATGTCCTGAACAGGTTGGTCATCCACATCAGCATCAAAGGTGTTCCCATCATTACCAGCCAGAAAGAGCAAAGCTTCTTCATCCAACACAGTCCCATTTTCTTGTGCCTGCATCAGCAACATCTTGTCTTTGAAGTACTCAGAGTTTTGGGGACGTTTTGGAAGAGTGCAGTTCCTAGCAATATGGCCCAACCCTCCGCAGTTGTAGCATTTCGGCTGCTTAGCTTGTGCTTGAAGAGCATTCCCAACTCTGTACTGCCCATTATCTCTACCAGCATTTCTTTGGTTGAAGTTCTGTCTTCCCTGCACATTCTGCACCACTATTCGACCATCTTCAATGACTGCCTGATTACGTGGATTAGATGAGATTCTGAGCTGGTTGTTAGTAGATGGGAGTGCAGCCCTGAACTGTTGGACCAGTAAGGATACTTGGTTGGAGAGATTATCAATCATCTTTTCAGTGTGAGTATACCCAGAATCAAGTTGAGTATTCAAAGCAGATGGTGAGGGAGTTGATGATTGAATGTTGGTAGGGGTAGACTTGGAGGATGATTGTGATGGTTGAACTTGATCATTAGAAGTTTGATAAGATTGTTGAACATTGGAGACAAAAGCAAGAGATTCATTAGTTGCAGACGGATTGAGCTTTTCTCGCATTAGCCGATCATAAGCTGCATGTTTCTCATGTTGTTGGAGATACGCATACAGCTGTTCATGATTGGTATGCCTGAGACCCTTGTTGAGCTTAACAGCTGTGACAAACCTATCCCATTCCGGTGCCATGTTGTTCACGAATTTGGAGTTAAGCTGTATGTTGGGCATTGTCATCTTGATGGCTCTCATGTCATTGACCAGCTTGTGGAATCTGACGTAATAGTCAGTGATGCTTTCACTTGGATTCATTTTGAAATGCTCAAATTCATCGTATAGCTGTGACTCACGATCTTCTTTAGTTAACTCAGACCCTGCAAGAAGCATTTTGACATTATCCCAGACCGCCTTTGCTTCAGTGTTGAAGTTGATTAGTTTGTAGACATCTTTGGGAAGGCCTTGAATGATGATATTTGAAGCTCTGATGTCTGCATTATAGCGTTTCTTTTCTTCTTCAGACAACTCATTGTAAGTGCGGGGTCTATCAGGACCAAACACGGCCGGTAGTTGATCAGTTGCTTCTGAAATCGTGTCTCTAGTAGTACCCGCTTGAAAGGGTCCCTCATCGATGGATTTCAGGATGTTAACCCCATTATCTTTACCTAGACAGTACAGCCGTATCCTTTGAGCCCATGATTCATAGTCAGTTCTGTCCAACATCGGAGGTCGGGTGTCAGACCCCGCAGCTTGAATGTCATCGGAAGAATTCGACATCACAAATAAGAGATTACCAAACCAAAAGTGGGAGATAAGTAAACCACAACTTAACCACAATAAAATCCAACCGCAACTTAACCACAACTTGACCAAACCGCAGAACACTAACCTCAAACAATACCAAACCGCAACACAATCCAACCGCAACTTAACCACAACTTGACCTAACCGCAGAACACTAACCTCAAACAATACCAAACCGCAACACAATCCAACCGCAGTATGAGCTAACCGC
Source organism: Artemisia argyi (assembly GCA_030686995.1). Classification (NCBI taxonomy): domain Eukaryota; kingdom Viridiplantae; phylum Streptophyta; class Magnoliopsida; order Asterales; family Asteraceae; genus Artemisia; species Artemisia argyi. The sequence continues at coordinate 73,688,783 of CM060683.1, forward strand.
AACCAGAGCCAACCGCAGGCCAAAGATACTAACCGCAGAGAACTAACCGCAAGTTATACCAAACCGCAACAAAATCCAGTCGCAGTATGAACTAACCGCAACCCAAGCAAACCGTAGGCCAAAGATACTAACCGCAAGACACTAACCGCAGATAATACCAAACCGCAGAAAATAACCAACCGCAGAAACAGTTAACCGCAAATGATTAACCGCAGAAAACTAAACGCAGGCAGATAACTAATCGCAGTGATAATGGTCCAAAAATGTCACTATCGTTGCGTTTTGTTTGTATTCCCGAAATAGTAAACGCAGAAAGTTAATCGCAGCTCGCAGGACTTAACCGCAACCAAGAAAACGAAACAGTGGACTTAACCGCAACCAAGAAAACCGCCCATAATCCACTCCAAACTTCAAATAGCTTGATGATATTGTAACACACTCTACACTACAATGTTACACAAACACTAATGAACATAAAAGAGCATCACAAACATGTATAACAACACTAGAGGGATGAAACCAAGATGTTTTCCAAGAAAGTGACACCAAACTCACAAAACCACTCAAAACATCATCAAATTCGATTCTACAAGGCCCTAAGATGAAACCTTGGCTCTTGATACCAATTGTAGAATACTAACTATGTTGGAAACATGATCAAGTGGTAATGTGTGAGATGTAGAGATGAGGGGGAGGGAGGAAAAGAGAGAAAAAGTGGAACCTTGAAAGAAAAAGAGAAAATGTTAGATTGAAAATGAATGAAGGTCCAACCCTCTCCACATGTGGAGAGGGGTATTTATAGTTACAATATTACGCCCACTCCCGGGCTGTGGATCAGGCATACAGTGGGTAAAGACCCGTTCCTTCTTCCACGGTGTTACTTAATCTAATACTAATTAACTAATAAACAAACTAACTACGAGCTAACTTAATGCTATTACAATCATTAGGTGACCGAGACTTTTACAGGAATATTTGTATTCCTAACACGCACCAATAAACACCTCCCAACACCACGATTAACACCACCACAACTCGAGTTCATCACCAAAACCATCTCTCTCTCGTTTGTTGATACCGGCGGTCGAAGGTAGGAAAAACCACCACCCTTTTTGTCGTTCTAGCGACAGTGGAAGATAAGTACATGAATTTTCAAGAGTTTTTGATTAAATAAAGATTAAAACTAATAAATATGAAGCTAAATAACTGTTTGGTGTCATTTTCTTTCTTTTTGTTGTTGTCGTTGTTATTGAGTCGTGAAAACAAGGGATGCCGTGAGCTTGAGCTCACAGCCTTGTGTATCGAGTTGAGTTTTATTGAGTCGAGTCTTGGTCACAGGTTCGTGTCTAGATTAAGATGGAGGGTTGTATATTGTGTTTAAATGATTGTAATATTGGGTGTAGGGGTGTTTTTAATGCTATTAATGTAAAATAAGGGTTGTACATTGTGTTTAAATGATTGTAATATTGGGTGTAGGGTGTTTTTAATGCTATTAATGTAGAATGAGGGTTGTACATTGTGTTTAAATGATTGTTGGGTGTAGGGGTGTTTTTTTAATGCTATTAATGTGAATGAGGGTTGTACATTGTGTTTAAATTATTGTAATATTGGGTGTAGGGGTATTTTTAATGCTATTAATGTAGAATTCTAAGGAAAGTGGTCTGAATTTTGATTCATGCTAGTTTTTGTTATACACAATGCTTTGGTTGTTATAATTATGAAAATTGCTTTTTTTAAAGTGTTGTAAACTATGCATCATTTTTTGTACATCTGAATTTTTTTGGAGAGAGTCATTCCTCCATTATAAGTAGTATAGATAACTTGCATTGTATCTTAACTACAATATGCGATAAACTCTTTTTATTGAAAATCCAAATGTGTTTTGCGTTCCATGTACGGTCGAGAGTTAACGAAAAAAAAATGTTGGAATTTTTGTTTTGTTCAAATAAAACTTGTAGATTTTATGGTTATTAAGCATGCATAAATTTACACTTGATTTGAACTCGTTTAATTAGTGTCATTTCACAATAAATGGGAGAAAGAAGAAAAATGATGATGTTAATTATATTTATTTATGAAACTTTATTATTTGATAGACCGTTATCTAGTGATGAGTGCTCAAACACTCATCATTTTTGACATACTTAAACTGCCAAAATATACAAAAACAATCAAAAAGATATCAAAATACTTAAATTATCTCAGGGATTGTGTTTTATGTGTTTTAAATGCAAAATGTGCAAAAACAAAGAAAAAACATACAAAGTTTGCAATATTGGCAGTTTTAGTCCCCCAAGTTTCAAAACTTGTCAAAATTAGTCCCTATGCATTTATTTTGAAAGGAAAAGTCAACCCAAGGTTTTGAAAGTCAAAAATAACAAAATATTACACTTGGGTCATAAGTTTTCCAAAATTACATGTTTAGTCCCTAAGAATTCAAAAATGGCAAAATAGGTCCCTGGGAAATTTTGAAAAATGAAAAATGGCAAATTTGGTTCTTGGTTTGTTGGTGATTGACATGTTTGGTCCTTGGTAGCAACTTGGGAAAATTACACAATCAGTCCTTATGTTTTGGGAAATTACAAATTTGGTCCTTGTTACACTAAATACCAACCGGACCCTTATTATTATCTAAAACCCAAAACCAAAACCAAACCCCAAATCCAATTCCATGATCCAGTCCACACCTAGGCCCACTAAACCCCCAGCCCATTTCCCTTTTTAATATAAAAACACCCCCGGTCAAACACCACTTTGACCACCTCCTTCCCCCAACAATACAACGCAAAACCAGGCACTGTGTCCCCCCCCCCCCCCCCCCCCATCCTCTAACCTTTTCCACTGTGTTTGTGCTTAAATTTGCTTAACTTTAAATCCTTTGTGTTTATTAGGTGTAGTTAAGTTGAATTGTAGCTTAAAATTGGATAGTTATAGTTTGGATTTACTTGTTGCTCACTTTATTTATTTAACTGTCATTTTTAGTCTTTTTAGTGAATCCAAGCAATTGTAGTCTAAACCTGTGTTTGTTTTAGTTCATAATTACCAGTCTTATTTTGCTTAACTAAAACTCAAATCAGTTCTAGATAGGGGTGTTTGGTTTAAGCTTGTTTGTGATATTTTAGTGGCTTCATTGTTCAACTCTGAGTTTCATTAAGTTGATTGGGTGGATATAAGGTCAGGGGAACCATTTTCTTATTCACAAATACCACAAAGGTCAAAATCCTAAGAAAATCATCACCACAGTTAACTGTGGTGATCTTTGGAGTCCAAAACCAATCACACCTATTCACAAGCTTGTGTTATAGCTTAAATTGGTCATTTTATAGCTTAACATAACATATTCAAGCAACAAAAAGGGTCTGAGTTTCATAAAAGTCAAAGTACCAAAGTTTTCTAAAAAGTAAAAAACACAAGACTCAGATTTTTTCAAAAATGGGTTGATTTATTGTGATTTTTGTGGGTTGATGTAGGCTCTGAAACTTGTTGAGGTTATTATCTACCAGTAGAACTACAAATCCATGCACTTGTTTGATTTTTATAATTTTTTCTAGTGGACCATTTTACCCCTGGAAGACACTTGCAGGGCAAGAGTCTGCCCTGTGCATCAGCTGACTCAGTCACACCACCAACTTTGGTGGTTCATTGTGACCAACTCAGTGGGTCCCACTGACCCAACTTAGTATCATTTAAACTCCCTCCTACTAGGGTTGGTGTTTTGACCATTTGTTTGACCATTAGACTTGTGGACCCCACCTGGAATTGACCCAAAAGGTTGTCCCTTTTCTGCCTCAGAAACAAAACAAGCAAAGTGCTTATTCTGGATTTGTAGCTTATTTAGTTAGCTTAATTATGTGAAACTTGTTTAGAATTGTTCATTTAACTCATTTGCATCAGTTTTTACCAAGGTGGACCCCACATTAGTTCATTTGAGCTTATTTTCATTCTTGGTCAAAGAAAGTCAACTGTCAAGGGTTTAAGCACTTGAAGTGCTTATTCACTTGGTCTCAGCCAAACCCACTTCACAAAAGTTGCTTAAAATCTTATAATAAGCAGTTTTGAAAAAGAAAATTCAAATAAGCCCAACTTAATAGAAGTGATAGCTTCTATTTAAGTCAATTGGCTTATTCTTCAGCTTATTAATAAGAAATTCCCATTTTTATAATTTTCCTAGGCTTTTGGTATATAAAAATAATTTCTGTAGTTTTTTCAGATTTTTCTTGCATCATTTAGTATTTTTCTTAATTTAAATTAGTTTTTAGTAATTATTAAATAGTTAATAATTAATAATAATTGAATAGAAAATCAGAAAAATATAAATTAAATTTTATAATTAGTTTTTGGTTATTTTTGATTTTTCCAAATTTTATTTTCCATTTTCTATTGTAATTTCATAATTAGTTAGAATTTAGGTTAATTTAAATAATTAAAAAGTAATTAATAATTAGTTAATAATTAGTAATAATTAATTAAAAAGTCTTAAAAATATATTTTCATTTCTAAAAATAGTTTTATAGTATTTTAGATTTTTCTAAGTTTAATTTTTATTTTTCCAAGTTAATTTCATATTTATTTGTAATTTAGGTTAATTTAGTTAATTAAAAATAATTAGAAAATTAGTATTTAATTAATAGTAATTATAAAATTAGTGTATAAATTAATTTTAAATTTCCAAAAATTTTCTCTCATCATTAGGTTTGTAAGAATACCATTTTCATACCAGTAGCCTTTCCAGATCACCTCGTTCACTTTTATTTCTCGTACGTTTGTTCGCATTTTCAGCAAACGTACGGTTTTTAGGATTTAAGCAATTTCTTCTCAATCCCAATTCCCGTAATCACTCACATAGCTTTCCTAAGCTATTTTGTTTAATCACTTTCAAATAATTCTCATAACAAACCTTTTATGTGAATAATCACCCGATCACAAAGCATGCTCAGTCACAATTCATACCTTGTCGGGATTTAACGACCTGGTGATACCTTATATTACCCGGAGCATTGGTCTAGGCTATTTGACTTTGTTGACCATTCCTTGGTCAATATAAGTTGACGGTTTAGCACCAATCAAATTTTGGCGCCGCTGCCGGGGAGGTGTGCGCGTTTCTGCAGCGTCTTTTGAGATTAGTGTTATCTCACCTCACTCACTATACAAATACCACCACTTGTGTAAATTTTCAAAATCAAAACACAAAAAGTCATTAACACTTTTCCTAAAGTGTTAAAACACCAAAAAAAATTTAAAAACAACAAAACATATCGTAACGTTTTCTGATTCGATTTACTTTTAAGGTGATTCTTAAAGAAAAATGATTTTAGATTACGGGACGATTCCAAAAATATTGTCCAAAAAATTTTTATCCCTAGTGCATGCGCACTCATTCTTCAAGGTCCACTAGCCCATTACGTGAGCTTGTCCGGAAACCTCGAAGACCTCGTAGATGTTCTGCACCAACAGTCGGATCTGAGGTCCGTACTGTTGTCACACCCACTGTCACAATGGCGGAAGACCGCCCCATGTGTGAGCTTCTCCAAGCACCCATCGAGGGTTACGAAGATGCCATTGTTGTTCCAGCCATCGTGGCTGATAATTTTGAGCTCAAAACCGGGTTACTCAATCTTGTAACCTCAAGTCAATTCTACGGTTTTAAGAGGGACGATCCTCATGCTCATATTCGATGGTTCAATAAAATCACTTCGACCATCAAGTACAAAAATGTCCTTTGTGAAGCAATAAAACTTCTTCTCTTCCCATTCTCCCTGGAGGGACAAGCCCGGATTTGGCTTGAAAAACAACCACCACGATCTATTGAGACATGGGAAGATCTTGTGAAAAAAATTGTGAATGAATTCTTCCCACCTTCCAAGACCACGAGTCTTAAGAACGAAATCACCAAGTTCACTCAGAAATATGATGAATCTTTTGGTGAAGCGTGGGATCGTTTCAAAGAATTACTTCGCAAGTGTCCACATCATGGTTTCTCCGAGTTGATGCAACTCGATACTTTCTACAATGGCGTGAGCCAAGCTGATCAGGATTCTCTCAATGCCTCCGCGGGAGGTAATTTCTTGAGTAGAACCACAAAAGAAGCTTTACAGATCATAGAAAACAAGTACAAGGTCCGCTCCACACGAAGCAAACCGATTGTTTCTCAAATCAATGCGGGTCCTTCTTCTTCATCTTCTGTGGGTCAATCTAGTACGGATGCTAGGCTTGACAAGCTCACTGAAGCGATCCAAGCTTTGGTTCTCGCCAAAACAAAGAAAGTCTCATTTCCACAACATCCTCCCCCTGCTGAGGTTAAAAAAGTGGAAGTCTGTGTGACTTGTGGTGGGCCGCATGCCTACTACAATTGCACATCTACTGATGGTACTCCATATGAAGCTCATGCTGTTGTCGGGTCCCAAAATCAAGGAGGCAGTCAATACCGCCCTCCTATGGACCTGAACTATCGTCCTCACCATTATCCTGGACCTCCCGGTTTTAATCAAAACCAAAATGCCCAAAACCGTGGCCAAAATCAAAACATAGTGAATCAAGGTTATCAAAACCAAGGTAACTTCAATCAGGGTCACGGTTTCCAAAATCAGGGTTTCCAACACCAAAATCAAGGAAAAAAAACCTGACGGCGTCAAGAGTAAAATCCGTGACGACCCAGTGAAAACCTGAAGGCGTCACAACAAGGGCGTCAAGAGTTAATATGGTGACGGCCTGCATAACGGATACACATGACGGCGTCAAACCCAGATCTAGGCAGTTCGAGAAACTATTTGGCGGCGAGATGACAGCGTCAGAGATTTGTTCTTGACGCCGTCACCTCAGAAAAACTATATATACTTTTCTAATTTTTCATTCATAAAAGAGGAACTTGTGTGGAGAATACTAGGGCCGAACCCTAAAAACCCTAGGTCGTTTTTTACTATATTTTCAAGGGTTTTCACCCCTTGAAACCTTTCATGTTCAATTGAGATAAGTCTTCTCTTAATTCACTCAATATGTCTATGTGTTGTTTGAATATATCTTATGCTTGTCTTGATTTCAACATGCTATGCTAGATCTATCTTGTGTTTGCTTAGATGTAATGAAACCTAGATGTTAATTATATGTTGATTACTTGTTTATAGTTGTAATGGATGAATGATTTCAATGTTAGGCTTAAGAAAACTGGCAGATCTCCATTGTGTAACATGCTTGAACGTCTTAGGAAGCATGAACCGATGTGTACTAGATTTTATTGGTTGTATTTAATGCATGAGCAAATTCTAGTAATCTCATGTTAGGAGCTTCTTAGCCGGCTCGACATAGGAGTGAAATAGGCGCTTATAGGATTGGGGAAGTAAGTATGCCACCCCATGAATGGTATCAAGGAATACAACCCGTCATCCACGCAACTGTAACAAGTAATTAACCTGTAAAAGATATCTAGGGAGTAGTGAAATCTAAGTAAACACAATTCTCCCATATATTGCTCACAACTCTAGTATAATTTAGTTTATTTTCATTTTTAGTATTTTATTTTGATTGCATCTTTAGTATTGGGTTAGTTGATTAGCAACTAATTCCGCCAATCTCCTTCAAAACCGAGATTTTTATTTGCTTTTATAAAAATATAAAAATACAAAAAGAATCATCCCTCATCTCTAGACCTAGTCTTTAGGTTTTCTAATCCTAGCGACACTATTCCTAGCTGAACGATCAATCCCCCGGTACTTGTCATTATACTATACTACATCGATCAGGTATACTGCCTGGTGGGGGCTATAAGCTTCTCAAGATCCCTTGAGAGGTAAAGCCTGGTGCAATCCCTACGCATCAATAGCATTATTTTTCTCAAAAGTTTTAGATAGTGTTCAACGTTTTGTTACGAAAAATGGTATTCTAGATATTTCCTTTCAAGTAACATGAAAATTGTTTCGTATAATAATAGTAAATATTTGACGTAATGACGGAAAAATCAATTCATAGGGTGGTAATAAAATAGTTTCTTTTAATAATTCCGTAAAACAATTTCCCCATATGGTAGTAAAATAGCTTGTAGTAAAATTCGTTGAATGGTTTATTGGATACATGGGTGAATCTTATGGAATGGTAATAGTCTACTAATCCACTTATTTAAAGAATGTAAACATCTTAGTTCATAACAGGGCAGTGGTTTATGATTATGAAGTGGTCGAGAATATGGTAGTGATATTGAGAGTGTGAAGGATGAAGGTGTCGTTAAGGTATCTACAGTCAACTGAAGATGATAGTCTATGTGTTAAAGGATATAGGGCAGAAATTTGGTGCCAATGATTTGAAGTATTCGAGAATTTATACTAGGTAAAGTTAGCAGGTTCAAATGCTTAATCCATCTAGGCATGTCTAAAATGTATAAAGAATGGAAATTGTTGTACAGGTGATCTGAGTCAAGCAGGTACCACATCGAATGATGTTTGATTTTCCATGAATGCAAGCTAAATGCCTTATAGTCAGGTGAAACTTCTCGATATCCTTTCATGAAAATGAGGTCTTGTCCCAATGTGACTAAGCTATATCGATCTCCGAAAAGAATATAAATTTTTGGTTGAGTAATTGTACCTTGATCTTTTAATCCAGCGAGCTTATACTAGCGTGAGGGTCTTATAATACGGAATGAACAAAAAAGTCGTAATTTGAAGTAGTGGTGTTAAGGCATGGTGTATCAATATTGGCAATCTCTGGTAGAGGGGTTTCTTTCGCATTTAAGGTCAAATAGTAAGTAGGTATAGTGGTTGCTTTTGAGATTCTTTCATGAGTTATGCGTGTTCCTTCTTGGAGATATGGTTTCTAAAATTAACAACATTTATTTGAGTGAAACATTGTGAAATTTGGTCATAAATGTATTTTGGAGTGACTTTATTTGAAGTTTGTAATGAATATCGTTATGTAAAAGATGTGACTACGAAATATTTTGTATTTTGATAAAAACAATATCTCATATATATATGTCTTTGGAAAAAGGGAGCTCAAGAAGATTGTTGCTTAAACAAAAATGAGTTTTAATCCAACCATTGAAAATCAATAATTTGTCGTACTTCGTAAGGTTTGCAAGAAATCTTTTTGTTTGTACAAAAATTTAATTTGGCTTTGACTTACTTGAATTGTTATTATCTCCAAAACACGAAAACTAGGGTAGTCACTTTTATCTTGGTCAACATGACAATTTAATCGTAAAGACATCTTCGTCTTTATTAATCCTATTGTCTTACTTGCATCTTCCCAAAGTTGTAATTATATGTCAAAACTACTAATGTGACCACATTGGTCGGTGAAGTGTTGCTAGAGTGACTAATGACGTAATTATTGACTTAGAATGTGGTGTAATCAAACTTGATAATGAAGGGAGAGTTGTGATGAGTTCCATTATGATGGTATAATACCGTTCAAAGCATCTTGTTGGTTTATTGTGTTATGGAGGTATGAGTCGATCATATCTAAGATAATATAGAGTCCTTATGATAGATGCCACCCTTGGGCGATTTGTTGCAATTCTTATTGTGTTTGTGAGGCTTGTGGTATTATTCAGAGTGTATCGTCCAAACACTCGTGTGTAATCTCAAATAATTAGAGGTCATCATCTGGCGATGCAGAGTTGTAGGTTCTCTAGTAGTAAAGGCTCTTAAACTCTCACCAACCTCAAACCTATAAGGTGGTGAAACGTGTGGTAGATGATAATGGTATGTCAAATAGTGGTTGCTTCTCAAGCGGCCTGTCATATATGGGTGTAGGGTCTCTGGGATGTGATGGTGTTGGTGGTGCTTTAGATGATGAGAACGAAATTGATGACGATTGATACGTGTCAATTATAGTATAATTATATTCCAAGGAAATACCGGTTAAAGTAATTCCCGGGTCGTTCTTCCCAACGAAAGCTCAAATGGAATATTTGAATTATCAAATCGGGAATCGTGTAGTGAAAGTGAGTGGTGAAAGAGTGATATAGTGACAATAGCAATCAAGGAAATCAAATATTAACAAACAACAATAAAGCATGCAAAGATTATAAGCTAACTATGCACCGAATTGAAAAACGTAAAAACGGAAATGCACACGTAAAAATTAAAACGTAACGTTTTACGAAAAATGACCCTACGAACTTGGAAATATTTTCTAAAAATTAAAAACTTATAAAAAGAATTTTAGGAAAAAGAAAAATATTTTTTTGACTTTTCTTTTATTTTCTAGAATTTATTTTGTATTTTTGGAATTAAAAAGTGAATTAAAAATTAGAAAAATAGAAAATTAAAGTGGAAAATTGAAAATAAAATTCTAAAAATTCTAACTAATTATAAAAGAAATTCTAAAATTATTTTTGTATTTTTCAGAACCTTTTTGTATTTTTTATTTGATTTTTGAATTTAAAAACTATTTTAAAAATTGAAAATAATCAAAAGAATTTATTAAAAATAGTAAAAATAGTCAGAAAAATCTGGAAAAATTCCAGAAAATCAAAAATATTTAAAAAAACTTAAAATAAAATTTTGAAGAAAAATTAAGATGCTGAACTGCTTATTGAGTGAAAACTGCTTATCACAAGTGCTTATTTATAAGCACTTTTGATAAAAACTTGATGAAACTAAAAACTCAAACCACAAAGGTTGTAAAAACCTCAAATGCAACAGATTATGATGCTATAAAACTCAGAATCACACAGAAGCTTAGAAATTAAGCAATAAGCTAATGAATACGCTCAATAAGCTATGCAGAAGCAGAGTAATCTAACACATAAGCTCAGAAACCATACTCAGAACTCAAACTACTCAGATGTGATTCAATTCACTAGAGAAAACACAAATGCAAGCTCAGCTCAAGTTTAGCAGGCCAAAGAAATGAATCCAGAATTCAGCTAAGGTATGAACTACAAGGTCTTAATAAGCTGCTGAGTTAAGCTAACACTGAGAGACCAAATGAGAATACCACTACTCTACCAATTAGAGAACACAATTCAATCAAGGTCCAGGTTCGCTAAACACTAACACCAACCTGAATCAGTCAATGAACCTATATGCAAACCAGATGTGCAGGGGAGAAAGTGCACAATCAGGCAACTTAGAACGATGAATCAGATAAGCTAGCAGGTTCCAAAAACAAATTTCCTATTTGAAACTGAATTATTAGCTACCAAATATCACTAATCCACAATTCCCAATTATCTAGGCTAATTAATAAAACCTACAAGCTCAAATGAATTTCATGCCGTAAACTGAATGTAGAAACAGTTAGCTAATTAGTTTGCAAATAAACTTGACTTAATCCAATTTTAACTACTCAAATCTACTCTTAAATGTTATATTAATCTGAATTAAGCTAATTAGAACTGAAATGCAACTACTAAATTTGATTTACTTACTGAATCTAATATGAACTATCAGACAAGAGAAATGAAATCTAATTTATTGACTATTAATGTACTAAGCTTCTGTTTTATTGCTAGATTCAATTTATATACACCTAAGTTAGCTACAAGTGTAACTTGAACAACAAAATTACCACTCTAAATCAGCTAAACTAGCTGATCCAAACACCCCTGATCCAACAAGTTTCAAACAGAGATGAAACAACAATCCAAAATCCAACTAAACAATTATCTACACAGTTGAAATAACTAGATCAAATCACACTCAAACAACTAATAGTTACTAAAAACCAAGAGCACATCCTTAACATAGATATGCAGATCTAACAACAAAATCTACTAGTAACAAGCAAGAGATCAGATTATCAAATCTCAATAATACTACTCAGATGCACAATTCTATCAACTAGCTATCACTATTAGAAGCAAAAGCTAATTCAAACCAGAATCAAACTAAGAATTACTTCAACAATATAAGTCTAAAAATTATGCTATCCAAACTTATACTCAAAACTCAGAGATCAATCATATAAAAGCTACTAATACACTATCTATATCAATACTATAATCTAAAAATGAAATAAGGCTTTACCACAATTCTCCCTCAGCTAGAAAAGAGGGAGTTCCCAGTCGCCTATCTCTAGGATAGGCTGGCCCTTCCTTATCTGACCAAACTTATCCAAATTACACCATTGCAACATTCAGATTCCAAACAACTCAGCATCATTAATATAGACTGCTTTTGATCTTGACTGATTAACAAACTCAAACTCAATTTACTTCACAAATAGCTAAGAAGCTAAAGTGAAGTGTATAAAAAACTGTAAAATAAGCTCTATTGATAAGCTGTAATAGTAGTTATGATATTTTTTTATTTTTTAAATTTTTTTTATTTTTTTTATTTTTGTTTTGTGTAAATGAGAATAAAACCTGAGATAAGAGTAGTAGATTGAAGTAAGACTTAGCTAATTTAAAACAAGTAATAAGCTGATATAGTAAACTAAATAAGCTGAAATTAAGTGATTATGAGCTAGTAATAAGCTAACTAGAAAACATAATAAGCAATACTAAATTGAAATATAAGCTGAGACAAATGGAAATTAACTAGAAATTTTTATTGAAACTGAAAGAAAATACAATTACTAAACTAATTACATGTCTGAATGAAATTTGACAGCATAACTCTACTAAAAAAAATTACACCCAATGAACTAAAATTTAACACCTATTTATAGCGAGTGAGGATGAGGAGCTCACGGATTGCCAGGTTGGCAATCCGTGTGAGTTGTGTTTCTTTGAGGCCTCTGAGCACCCTTGATCTTCTACCAATCATTGCTAGCTCAATAACAACCCTTCGATCAAAATAAGTGACGCGTCTCATCAAATCAAATTGTGCCACGTTGCCCATTTGTGTGCTTCTTGGATTCACTGACAATCTCTGACACACTGACCTCCTTCTAGAAACCCTTGGATATTACTTTATTGCCCTTAATCTCAGTTAATTTAATTAATTGAATAAGTGAATAGTAACTAGGGTTCATGTGAGGGTAACTGGGGGTGAAATTGGGGGAAATGAGAGCGTTTGGTGTGGTTGTTTAGTTATTTAACGTTTTGACTTTTTGACCGAAAGTAGTGGGTGGGCTCGGGTCAAGGTTTAAGGTTGGGCTTGGGATTAAAAGTTGAGTGGGCTGTGGGATTATCTTTGGACCAGGCCAGTGAAACAGATTTTTTTTGTTATTTAACAATTTAAGGACCAAAAGTGAATTATACTAAAATACAAGGACTACTTCTGCCATTTCTCAATAATAACTTCCAAGGGCTGAAATTGACCATAATGAATCTTCAAGGATTAATTTGAGCATAAATCTGATCCGGACTTGAAAACTCTTCCCGGCCTCGGCTTTTGAACCTTTTCATACTCTCATGCCCGGTTTTTCCGGTTTTTGTTTGTTTTCCGTAATATCCGTACCTGCACATCACAAATATAAAAACACGTGTTTTCTTGGCAATTTGTTAGCTCAAATCGTCGTTTAGGGTTGGTGTTTGGCCATAAAATGGTGAGTAAATAAGCACTCACCAACGATGAGATCCTAGTGATGAGTTAGGAGACGATGGTAATAATAGTGAATGGAATACTACCCTCTTTCGCGCTATCTCGCGACATCTAAGAGGTAAAACTGAAATACGCACTATGGGACGACCACTAGAGTAATAAGTAACTAATGGTGGTGGTAGTACTAAATAGTGAGTGCCCTTACTAGTGAAGGAAAGAAAACATACTATCTTCTTTGCAATAAGCATCCTAATAGGTCCATTAAGATTAAGTCTGAATACTCTACCAAACGGCATTCTACGTATGGCTAAATAATAGGAAAACCCTGTTCCTATAACAAATCAATGGTGCTAATGGTGGTGTAAGTGCAACTGGTGGTACAATGGTAGTGCAAGATGACAAGGCATCTTCAATGTTGGAATATGATGAAAGGATAACAGGGAGGGTATCTGAAGACATGTCACTTGTGAACCAGGTCAACATAATTATATATGAGTATGGGTATAAATAAATCGCACAGTGTTTGCATGAAACGACATGTGTAATGAATATGCACCTATGATGAAATGATGAGATGCTATGATGATGTGGTTATAGTCTAGGGTCCAAGATACATCCTAGTTCGCTATAACCTTAGCTTTGATGCCAATCTGTCACACCCCCAAAATACCTTAATGGCAGCGGAATGGAATACCTGGGGGTGACTGCCAAAGCACCACAGTTACAGTTATATTGAACGACCTAAAGTGTCATTTTGAAAATACATCGTTTGATTCATTAAAACCTTCAGAGTTTACAAAACATAGGTCCCAAAAGTCTTGGAAAGTTTAAGGAGATGAGTTTAGTACAATCAAACGATAGTTCATAAGTGCATGAAAATCCAAAATGAGACGCGTCATCTTTGTTACTCAATGAAATGACTCCATGCATGCCATGAGGAATATGTCTTAGTTACCTGAAAATACATTGCGAAAACGGTCAACAATAATGTTGGTGAATAATCATAGGTTTGTAAGTTAAATCGTATGTACATTAGCCACAAGTATTAAGTAAACCGACAAAATGTCAAAAATGCTACATTGTCTCTTAAGCTCATGACCCCGAAGCTAGACATAATATTGTATTAGCCCCAAAAGAGTGTTTACCAGGCACTCAAATAGTTTAGACATGAAATGCATCCGTAATTCCGTTGGAGCAACCCAAACACGGATAGAGGCGTCACCCTCAATAGATCTATTCACTCACTCTCGCTTGGCATTATAATTAACGGGCCATGATAATAAAAGGGACTTAACATGGTAGTAAGGCAACTTAAGCAATATATGGAATTTAATACTTGGGCATGTACAAAAATAATTGGTGCAATGTATTCTCCCCCGTGGGATTTGAAATCAAATAAGTAATTGAAAACGGGGCTATGAAAACTCACCTGAAGTGATAGTACAATGTGATGAAATGATCGGGACAACAAGGCACGAACACTAGCCGCAACCTAACTGAATGAATATGATCTACTTTAGATCATGAAATGATGTAATGAATATTCATGCACATGATACCTATACCACTCGTAACTTGAAAATACTTGTTATTGTCAAAGTAGGTAATTTCCATACTTAAGAAAACTAAGTCCAACTAGACTAATAAAAACAAGTCGTAGGATATCGTATATAAAACGTTAGTGTTATATTCATCGCCTTAAAAACCTTGAAATAACGTCTAGTAATCGTACAAATAAGCCTTGGGTCGTACGTACTTCGTTAGTTAAGAATATAATTCTTGAACAATAAATCTAGAAAATATAGTATTTAGTATGTAGTTATATTATTTCTATTAGTGACTACTTATATATATATATATATATATATATATATATATATATATATATATATATATATATATATAGTTTTGACGCTTTTAAAACGTGTATAACTTTGTCGTTTTAAGTTCATTTTCTTCGTTCTTTATATCCACGGGTTCGTCTTAGTATGTACGAATATATTTTTGATATTTCGTCTCCATTAGATTACGTCTAACGCCTCTCTATGTCCGTCGAAAATCGTCCAACAGCACGTTATATTTTCAGAAAATAGTTTTCGTCGTTAAACTTGCAAAAATCATAACTCCTTCGTTATAAGCTCGTTTTAATCCGTTCTTTTGCTCACGGCTTCGTTTTTGAAAGTATTTTCTAAATCTTTGGTCAAAAATTACCCATCATCTACTGATTTTCCCACGTTTTAAAAATATGGACAGTAGGTATATATATTGTTTCAAAAACCATTTCTAGGGTTCCAATCTAGTTCTAACTTCAACCAAACCACTTTCAATCACCACAAATCTAGTCTAATCTTACCATACACCTTCTTAGGGTGTCATGGGTTCCTAAACATCATAAATCAAGTGGATCTAACAAGGATCTAACTATTATCAATTTCTAGGGCTCAAAAGTTAGATATGTATAAAACAGAGTGATATAACTAACATATGCATGTAGATCTTGTATATATATCATATGAACCTTGTAAAAACTTGGTAAAATTATAAAGATGAGTTTCATACACTTACTTGAAAGATTAATGAGCTTTTGATGGTGAAACCCTAAGTAAACCTTGAGTTTGTATTACAAAACCCTTATAGGAGTACAAAATACACTAGATAATTTACTAGATCTTGAAAAATAAAGGTTTCTTGCTTGTTCTTGTTGTTTTGGCCGAGCACCACCAAAGAAAGAAAGAGAGAAAAGTTATCTTGTTTAGATCTTGTAAAATGAGTTGAAAATGTGTAGATTTTGTTATATATATTATATGTTAGACAATTATATGACAACATTAATGAGATTTGTAATATTTTCAAAGTTGTAAGAAATGGGAATGGAGGGGGGCGGCATTTTATGAAAAAGGGAAGAAAACATGGAGCTTGTGTAAGATAGTTGGTAATTCTAGTATGATAATGTATATATATTAATAGTTTTAGGGAATACCGGGTACCGAGTTAATTAAAAATAAATTTTAGTGGAGTTAACCGGGACATAATAAAGTCATAAAAATTGTAAAAATATGTTGGGTATAAATATTGAGTGTTTGGATGATTATTGTTTAATTTCTACGAAAACCGTCGTAATTATATTAAACTTACGATATTAATTAAATAAATTTCCAAAATACCAGGTAAATTAATATTATAATTTTTATATTATTATTATGAGTATGAAATTATACTAGGATCATAGTCGGGAGTGTCGGACGTGTTAGTCACATTATTGATCGTGTGTTAATGTTTATTTAGAAATAAATATACGTAAGAAGTCAATTATACCAAAAGTATTAATTTAAATATCCTACGAGTGGAATAGTATGCATATGCTATTATGATTATATGCAGACTATTTTTAGTCCGTATGAAATGTCCCTAATGAAAATTGCTCGGATTCGCGGCTAAACCAATCCGGTTACTCGAATTTGAATACCCGTAAACTAAATTTACGATGAAATGAGTAATGCACATGAATAGTGGTTTTCTCTCGAAAATGAATAGTGTCATGTGAATTAGGGGTGAGCAAACAAAACCGAAAAAACCGAAACCGAACCGAAAACCGAAAAAACCGAACCAAGAAAACCGACCAAAACTAAAAACCGATGGTTCGGTTTTTAATTTTTCAAAAACCGAAAAATACGGTTCGGTTTCGGTTTTCGTCCAAAAACCGAACCGTAAAAACCGAACCGAACCGATTTTATTATATAATAATATATAATTAATATAAAATGAATAAATAACTAAATAAATCAAATTTATAAATACATATTCATTTTGTGGGTAGATTTATAATATATTTATCTTAACGTTTATGTTTATATGTGTATTTGTCGTATCGTGTTTTTACTTGAAAATATATCAATAAATATATGACGATGATCATACTATGTGTATGTTCACGTGCGTGTGTGTCTCATTTATATGACTATATATGTGTAATTATAGAATTATGAATAAACATTATTATGCTTAGATTGAAAAAATAAAAAAAATAAAGATAAGAAAAACCAATTTTTTATGTAATCCAATAAGTTTGTTATAAATTTTCCATGCCCAAATATGAACGGTTAGAAACCGAAAAAACCGAAAAACCGAACCGAAACCGTTAAGGAAACGAAAAAACCGAACCGCCAAAAACCGAACGATTTCGGTTTTGGGTTCTATAAAAACCAAATATTTCGGTTCGGTTTCGGTTTTAGCTAAAAACCGACCCAAACCGAACCGTGCACACCCCTAATGTGAATAGTGAAATTTTTGAATGTTTCTCGGAATATCAAACTGACATCGAAAATGATGAATAGTAAAATGATGAATAATGATCGGTGAATAGTAACTGATGAATAGTAACTTCCGAGATGAAAAAATGAAATTTCGACATCTGAACAAGGACTTGAAATTACGAGTTGTGACATATTTTTAGGATTTTTTTACAGCTTATTTACCCCTCTAAAGTAGCCCCATTAACTGTTTTACCCATTTGCAGCCTAGACTAGTTATTTTAGCTTATTCAGTTTCTAGGCTTATTCATCACTGCTTATCTGCTTAATATAGTGTTTTTAGGACTTCCTTTATTTCCCTTTTGCATGTTCCCCCTTGATGAGTGCGCAAACACTCATCATTTTTATCGTATTTAAAATGCCAAAACATACAACAACAATCGAAAAGTCATCAAAATACTTAAATTATCTCAGGGATTGTGTTTTATGTGTTTTAAATGCAAAATGAGCAAAAACAAATGAAAAATGATCAAAGTTTGCAATATTGGCAGTTTCAGTCCCCAAGTTTCAAAATTTGTCAAAAATAGTCCCTATGCATTTATTTTGAAAGAAAAGTCAACCCAAGTCCCTAAAAAATCAAAAGTTATCAAAAATGGACTTTGGGTAATAAATTTGGAAAATTTACATGTTTGGTCCCTGGAGTTTGGTAATTTGCAAATATAGTCCCTGGGAATTTTTGAAAATTAAAAAATTGCAAAAATGGTCTTTGGGAATATTAAACCTTGCATCTTTGGTCCTTGGTGGTACTTTGGGAGAATGACAACTTCAGCCCTTGGTTTTGATAAATTGCAAAAATGGTCCTTGTGTAATACTACCACACCAACCGGACCCTTAAATGTTTTAAACCCAAAATACAACCAAGCCCATCACCCACACCCTCCAGCCCACTCCATCTCCTCAGCCCACCAACACCCAGCCCACTTCTCAAAATAATACTCACCCCGTCCCTTCCACCACCAGTCAAATAAGTCAACAAAACAACCTCCCCCCTCCAACTTGCAAACCTGCTCCCCCCTCCTCCACCTCAGCATCCATACCTCCCCCATTTACTAATAACAAGACTCCAAAGAGCTTTAATTGCCCATTTTTGCCCACACTCAACCTTCAACCTGACAAAGAAAGAAAAAAGGCGCCAAAACTTTTTGAAGGGTCAAGATTGAGTGGTGATCATCCAATGGCTCAAGATTCATGTGGGATTCACTCATTAGGGTTTCAAAACCCTAATGGTCCCCTATAAAAAGAAAAGGAAGCATCAGGGCAACCAGTAGTGAAATTTAGTTTAATTTTCCATTTTTATAAAATCTCCTTATGTTGTATTGTATTCAAAAAACTTTCAGTTGTTGTGTAATGTTAAGTTAATGTATTGTGAACAAGTTTTAAGAATTAATTTAAGTATTTGTTCAAGTTTTTCAATGGTTTAATTTTTATATCAAATTCGTACTTATATTGTAATGGTGATCATGGTTGTTATGATGGACTGAGTTAGTACACATAGGCTCCCAGGAAGTTTAAAAAGACTTCTAGTTACCTTAAAACTTAAATTAGTTAACAAAAATCAAAAATCACAATTTAGTCAACAAAAGTCAAACTGTGTCATTGTGGCTTGGATTCTGGATTCAAAGGTGATTTGGAAGCATGGAAGGCTTTGGAAAATTGGTTTAGTACCCTGTGGGGGGTGTTAGGTTGTTCATTTGGTCCTCAGCTACTTGTTCCATCATTAGCCATATTGTAAGCTTCATCTTCACTTTAAGTTTATTTTGCATAATCATAGTTGTCTTAGCTTAAATTTGTGTTATTTATGTTTACTTGAAGTCATTTAGTGTAAGTATAAACAAAAGTAGTATAGTTGAAATCAAGAGTTGCTTAGTATTTCAATTTTCAGTTCATTATAGCATTTTGTGGAATTCTGAGTTTTTGTTGTAATTGTTGACATAATTGTGCTTGAATAAGTTTAAGTAATCATAAATCATGTGTCTGTATTGGTAGTTTTGGTTAAAACTTTCATTTGCTTTGAAAACCTCCCACCACAGTCAAATTAAGGGGTGTTTGGTTTTAGATAGATCACTTGGTTCCCATGAGATTTTGTTGTTTCTTGTGTTCAAAACAGTCTCACTTAGGATAAAATAGGTCAAAGTGATCAAGAAATCAAGTCCATTTTAAGCCTAAAGTCAAAATCAAGGGTAATACCCCTTGATTTGGTCCACTGTTGGATCAGTCAGTCCCCAAACCCCTCAAATCTTTGATAAATTGTTCAAGTTAACTAGATTTAGTCTCAATATAGTTAAATACTTCATAACAACTCAGTAAATCAAGATCTAAACTCACCAAAGTCAAAATTTCAAGTTTCACTAAAAAGTCAAAAAAGTGCAATCTCAGATTTTTGCAAAAATGGGATGAATTTTTCTGATTTTTGTGTTTGGATTTTATGTTTGAAACTTGTTGTGTGTTTAATATATCAGCTAAACTTGTGATTTCCAATATGGTTACATTTTTGTGAATTTTTTGGGTGGACTAAATTGCCCCTGGAACACAGCTGCAGGGCAAGCTGTGTCCCCTGCACCAGCAGATACCACCCTACCACCACCACTTTGGTGGTGGTTTCTGACCATCTCAGTGGTCGCTAAGGGCCCATTTTTTGTCCTTACAACCCCCCTACCAGTGTTGAAAGATTGACCATTGGTTTGACCTAGAAGCCTGTGGACCCCACTTAGATTTGCCTCAAAAGGCTGTCCCCATTCTGTCTCAGAATCACAATAAGCAAAGTGCTTATTTGTGTTTTGTGGCTTGTTTAAGCTGCTTATTTGGTATAATCTTGTTTATAATTGTTCAACCAACTCATAGAAACCAATTTTCATCATTGTGGACCCCACCCTTACTCCAATTGAGCTAAATTACTTATGCAGTCAACAAAAGTCAACTGAGTGGGCTTATAAGCACTCAAGTGCTTATTTCTGGGTTACATCAAAAGTGTTTTCATAAAAAGTTTTAGTTTTTAGTGTATAATCAGTTTGGAAAAAGAAAAAACCCCAAAAACCAACTTTAATTATAGTGATAGCTTCTATTTAATAGAAATTATTATTTTAATTTTCTTTTTAGCTTATTTATAAGCAATATATCATTTTTATATTTTTATTAATTCTTTTTCAGGTTAAAGTAATTTTAGAAATTTTTCCAGATTTTTATTTTGTCTTTTAGTGGTTTTTAGAATTAATTTTAGTTTAATTAATTAATAATTAATATTAAGTAGTTAAATAGCATAATTAGATTTCATAAAGTACAACCTAGTTTTTATAATTTTTTCTAGCTTTTATATAAGTTAAAACATTTTTATAAATTTTTCTAGAATTTATACTGTTCATTTTCTATTTTTTATAATATAATTAGTTTAATTAGAAATTAATTAGTAATTATAATAATAATTAGTAAATTAGTTTAAAAATACATAAAATCAACTTTTTATAATTTTTTAGGATTCCTATGATGGTTAATTAGATTTGTAAAATTTTTCTTAATTTTCTAAGCCTTTTTAGTATTTTTAATAATTCTAATTAGTTTAATTAGTTAATAAATAGATAATTAGTAATTAATTAATAATTAATAATTAAATAGTGTAAAAATAATTTTTCTTTTTCTTAAAATTTTCTTTATTTATTAGGATTGTAAAAATAATAATTTTACACTTGTAACCTTTTCCGTTCATCAGTTGTACTTTCTGTTTCGTTCGTCTGTGTACGTTTTTAATTAAAACGTACGTTTTTAGGTTTTAGCTCAAATCTTCTTAATATCAATACCAGTAATCAATCACATAGCTTTCCTAAGCTATTTAATTTCATAATTCTCAAATAATTCTTATCACAACCCTTTTCCGTGAATAATCACCAGATCACAAGTACGCTAAAGCACAATCCACACCTCGTCGGGACATAACGACCTGGTGATACCCTTTATTACCCGGAAGCATTGGTCTAGGCTCTTTGACTTTGTTGACCATTCTTTGGTCAATATAAGTTGACGGTTTAGCACCAATCAATTTTTGGCCAATCATTTTAATATTTTCATTTTCATTTTAAATTTTCTTTTTATTTTAAGTTTGTAAAAGTGTCATTTTCACCCCCTGGGGGTTTTCAGATTTCATTTTTCACGTTTTATGTTGTACGTTTACGTTTTATTTAAATGTAAACGTACGCGTTTTAGGTTTTAAACGTTTCTGGTTTTTCTGACTTTCCCGTCTTATTCATATAGCTTATTTAAGCTATTTCATTGTACAAATCAGTAGTGTAATCAATCACAAACCCTTTCTTGTCCAAATTCACCCGATCACAAACCCGTTTAATAACCATCACACCTCGTCGGGACATAACGACCCGGGGAAATACTATACTTCCACGGAGCATTGACTCTGAGCAGTTTGACCTTGTTGACCATCACCTGGTCAATTTAGGTTGACCGTTTGGAGCCAATCAAATTTTGGCGCCGCTGCCGGGGAGGTGTGCGCGTTTCTATAGCGTTATTTGAGATTAGTGTTATTTCACCTCATTCACTGTACAAATACCACCACTTTTGTAAATTTTAAATCAAAACATAAAAAAGTCATTAACACTTTTCCTAAAGTGTTAAAACACCAAAAAAATTAAAAACAACAAAACAGATCATAACGTTTTCTGAATCAGTTTTCTTTTAAGGTGATTCTTAAAGAGAAACGATTTTAGATTACGAGACGATACCAAAAATATTGTCCAAAAGTTTTTAAACCCATACACAAAAACACAAAAACATCCGTCTTTTCTTGTGAATAATAATAAATACATAAAAACCAACCGTCGCAAACCAAGACAGAACACCTACCAACTGGGGGTGTGAACATAATAAGTTCCCAAACCAAAGATATAAAACTTGCCTTTGTATCCCTGTAAGTGGTGTACCTTTCTTAAAGAAGCCACTTGCTTGTGATTATTGGTTTAAGTTCACTGTGGATTTGCCTCGATTTTGTTTTGATTGGTTTTATCTCTAGTGCATGCGCACTCGTTCTTCAAGGTCCACGAGCCCATTACGTGAGCTTGTTCGGAAACATAGAAGACCTCGTCGACGTTCAGCACCAACAGTCGGATATGAGATCCGTACTATTGCTACACCCACTGTCACCATGGCGGAAGACCGCCCCATGTGTGAGCTTCTCCAAGCACCCATCGAGGGTTACGGAGATGCCATTGTTGTTCCAGCCATTGTGGCTGATAATTTTGAGCTCAAAACCGGGTTACTCAATCTTGTAACCTCAAGTCAATTCTACGGTTTTGAGAGGGACGATCCTCATGCTCACATTCGATGGTTCAATAAAATCACTTCAACCATCAAGTACAAAAATGTCCCTTGTGAAGCAATAAAACTTCTTCTCTTCCCATTCTCCTTGGAGGGACAAGCCCGGATTTGGCTTGAAAAACAACCTCCTCGATCTATTGAGACATGGGAAGATCTTGTCAAAAAATTTGTGAATGAATTCTTCCCACCTTCCAAGACCACGAGTCTTAAGAACGAAATCACCAAGTTCACTCAAAAATATAATGAATCTTTTGGTGAAGCGTGGGATCGTTTCAAAGAATTACTTCGCAAATGTCCACATCATGGTTTCTCTGAGTTGATGCAACTCGATACTTTTTACAATGGCGTGAGCCAAGCTGATCAGGATTCTCTCAATTCCTCCGCGGGAGGTAATTTCTTGAGTAGAACCACACAAGAAGCTTTGCAAATCATAGAAAACAAGTCCAAGGTCCGCTCTACACGAAGCAAACCGATTGTTTCTCAAATCAATGCGGGTCCTTCCACTTCTTCTTCTGTGAGTCAATCTAGCACGGATGCTAAGATTGACAAGCTCACTGAAGCGATCCAAGCTTTGGTTCTCGCCCAAACAAAGAAAGTTTCATTTCCACAACATCCTCCCCCTGCTGAGGTTAAAAAAGTGGAAGTCTGTGTAACTTGTGGTGGGCCGCATGCCTACTACAATTGCACAGCTACTGATGGTACTCCATATAAAGCTCATGCTGTAGTCGGGTCCCAAAATCATGGAGGTAATCAATATCGCCCTCCTATGGACCCTAGCTATCGTCCTCATCATCATTATCCTGGACCTCCTGGTTTTAATCAAAACCAAAATGTCCAAAACCGTGGCCAAAACCAAAATAGAGTGAACCAAGGTTTTCAAAACCAAGGTAACTTCAATCAGGGTCATGGTTTTCACAATCAAAACCAAGGTTTCCAAAATCAAGGTTTCCAACATCAAAATCAAGGAAACTTTAACCGGAACCAAGGTCAGGGTAATTTCAATCCGGGATATTTTCATGGAAACAACAACCCTAATCAGGGTAATTTTCAAAATCAAGGTCCCAATCCGAACAATCGAGCTCCAAATATTCCTAATCCGAATCAAGTCATTATTCCAACCGGGCCTTCATCTGACGAGTTGTTGAAACAATTCATGAAGTCCCAAGAAGAGTTGAACAAGTTGTTGGTCAGCCAGATTTCTGACATCAAGAAGTCTTTAAATGATCGACCCTCGGGCTCAGGTACTACTTTACCGAGCAACACGATTGCTAACCCGAGGGGCGATGCTAAGGCGATCACAACACGAAGTGGTGCTTCATATGATGAGCCCGCGATTCCTACTACCCCTTCTTCCTCCCCTCCAAAGGTAGTGGATCGTGAACCTGAGGTGACAAAGGACAAGGTGCAAACTCCTAGCCCATGAAGTACAGCACACGTCTAACCTCAGGTTATTCCTGAAACCAGATGTAAGCCTGGAGTTGTCTTTGAACCAACAGAAACTCCAGTGGACAACCCTAAATCCAAAACTTCTATTCCCTATCCATCACGTCTCAGTGAACAAAAGCTCCGCGAAAAAGCTAATCACCAAATGGATAAATTTTTCCAAATCTTCCAAGATTTGCATTTTGATATCAGCTTCGCGGATGCTATTCTCTTGATGCCCAAGTTTGCATCGACAATCAAAAATCTATTGAGTAATAAAGAGAAACTCTTTGAGATGGAAAGAACTCCTCTGAATGAGAACTGCTCTGCAGTTCTTTTGAAAAAGCTTCCTGAAAAGCTTGGAGACCCCGGGAAATTCCTCATTCCTTGTACTTTCCCGGTTATGGTTGAATGCTTCGCCTTGGCCGATCTAGGTGATAGCATTAACCTGATGCCATATTCTGTGAGGAAGAAACTCTATCTTCCCGAACTTACCCCCACGTGCATGACTTTAGAGCTTGCCGATCGTTCAATTTCTCGTCCCATTGGCATTGCCGAGGAAGTATTCATTAAAGTGGGGAAGTTCCATTTTCTGGCAGATTTTGTGATTGTTGACTTTGATGCCGATTCTAGGGTCCCTCTCATTCTTGGAGGGGGATTCCTTAGAACTGGGCAAGCTCTTATCAATGTATTTGAGCATGATATCACATTACGTGTTGGAACGGAAGCCATAACCTTCAACCTAAATCAAACTTCGAGATACTCCTCCAATTATGACTGTGAATCGGTGAATCAAATTGATGTCATCGATGTTGCTGTTGAGGAGTATGCTCAAGAGATTTTAGGTTTCATTGATGATTCTTCGAGTGAAAACCTCACTCAGTCTTCTCACCCCATCATTGCCAATTCTTCTCCTTCCCTCACTCCATTTGAGGGAAGTGACTTCATCTTAGAAGAAATTGAGGCCTTTCTCAAAAGTGATTCGATTCCCGATGGAATCGATAACCAAGAGATTGACCTCGAGAGGGATATTCTCACACTTGAAAAATTATTAAACGAAGATCCCTCTCCTCTTCCTGTTCTACCACAAACACTTCATAAGGAGGAAGTCAAAAATGTTGAGAAAACTGATGGCTTCCCCGAGGTTGAACTTAAGGACTTACCGCCTCATCTTGAATATGCATTTCTGGAGGGTGATGATAAATTACCCGTCATAATTGCTAAAGACTTAAGTGTTGAGGAAAAGGCTGCTCTCATAAAGGTTTTGAAGTCTCATAAACAAGCAATTGCTTGGCGACTCTCCGACATCAAGGGCATTGACCCTGAATTTTGTACTCACAAGATTTTAATGGAGGACGACTTCAAACCTGCAGTCCAACAACAAAGAAGGGTGAATCCAAAAATTCACGAGGTTATCAAACAAGAGGTTTTAAAACTTCTTGATGCCGGATTGATTTACCCTATCTCGGACAGTCCTTGGGTCAGCCCAATTCATTGTGTTCCAAAAAAGGGTGGCATTACTGTTGTCACAAATGAGGAGAATGAGTTGATTCCAACTCGTTTGGTTACGGGATGGCGTGTCTGCATTGACTATCGTAAGTTAAATGACACCACCCGTAAGGATCATTTTCCTCTGCCCTTTATGGATCAGATGCTCGACAGATTAGCGGGGAATGAGTATTATTGCTTCCTCGATGTTTCTCGAGTTACTTTTAGATTCCCATTGATCCGCAAGATCAGGAAAAGACCACGTTCACGTGCCCTTATGGAACTTTTGCATATAAACGTATGCCATTCGGCCTATGTAATGCTCCGGGCACGTTTCAAAGATGTATGATGTCCATATTTTCCGACATGATCGGGAAAACTATGGAGGTCTTCATGGATGATTTTTCGGTCATTGGGGATTCGTTTTAGTCATGCCTCTCCCATTTAGACAACATGCTAAAACGTTGTGAAGACACAAAGTTATGTCTAAATTGGGAGAAGAGTCACTTTATGGTCAAAGAGGGCATTGTCCTCGGCCATAAAATTTCAAAGAACGGGATTGAGGTTGACAAAGCCAAAGTGGATGTCATTGCAAAATTACCTCATCCCACTACTGTCAAAGGTGTTGGGAGCTTTTTGGGTCATGCCGGTTTCTATCGTAGGTTTATTCAAGATTTTTCTAAAATCGCCCGGCCTATGACCCATCTCCTCGAAAAGGATGCTCCTTTTATCTTCTCCCCCGAGTGCATCGAAGCTTTTGAAACATTAAAGAAAAAGCTTACCGAGGCACCGATTCTTGTTTCCCCCGATTGGGACTTGCCCTTCGAGCTCATGTGTGATGCTAGTGATTATGCTATAGGGGCAGTCTTGGGGCAACGAAAAACAAAACATTTTCAGCCTATACACTATGCCAGCAAAACTATGACCGAGGCTCAAAGCCATTACACCACCACCGAAAAAGAATTATTAGCTGTGGTGTATGCTTTTGAAAAATTCCGGCCATACCTAATACTGACCAAAAGCATAGTGTATACGGATCACTCGGCTTTGAAGTACCTTTTTGCAAAACAAGATGCAAAGCCGAGACTTCTTCATTGGGTTCTCCTCCTACAGGAATTTGATATCATTATTCGTGATAAAAAAGGAGCTGAGAACCTAGCTGCTGATCATCTCTCCCGATTGGAAAACCCCCACCAAGATGTCTTCGAGAGGAAAGAAATTAATGAAACATTCCCTCTCGAGACACTCAATGCGGTTACCTTTCGTGGAGACTCTAGTACCCCGTGGTTTGCCGACTTTGCAAACTACCTTGCGGGTAACTTTGTGGTGAAAGGGATGTCGTCCTAACAAAAAAATAAATTCTTCAAAGATGTAAAACATTACTTCTTGGACGACCCCTACTTGTTCAAAATATGTGCGGATTAAGTCATCCGACGGTGTGTTTATGGCCAAGAAGCCTCTGAAATTCTTAAGGCTTGCCATGCTGGTCCCATGGGGGGCCACCACAATCCAAACTACACCGCCAAAAAGGTGTTTGACTCTGGTTTCTTTTGGCCCACGATTTACAAGGATGCCCAGGAATTAGTCAAATCCTGTGACGCTTGTCAACGTCACGGGAATATTTCACAAAAGAATGAAATGCCTCATAATGGAATTCAAGTTTGTGAAATCTTTGACGTTTGGGGCATCGATTTTATGGGGCCATTTCCTTCTTCTCATGGCAACAAATACATACTCGTGGCTGTTGACTACTTTTCAAAATGGGTTGAAGCGAAAGCTTTACCCACTAATGATGCCCGAGTTGTTGTAAAATTCTTGAAAGCTCTTTTCGCTCGATTTGGAACTCCATGTACTATTATCAGTGATCGTGGTACGCACTTCTGTAATGACAAATTTGATAAAGTCAAGCAAAATTACAGTGTAACTCATCGTCTTTCTACTGCGTACCACCCACAAACAAGTGGACAAGTAGAAGTTTCCAATTGAGGAATTAAGAGAATTTTGGAAAGAACTGTAGGTGAAAATCGTGCATCGTGGTCGGATAAATTAGATGATGCACTTTGGGCTTTCCGTACAGCTTACAAAACACCCATTGGGTGTACGCCTTACAAACTTGTGTACGGGAAAGCGTGCCATCTTCCGATCGAGCTTGAGCACAAAGCCTATTGGGCTCTCAAGCATGCCAATTTCGACCTCATAACTACGGGTGATCATAGGAAAGTTCAACTAAATGAATTAAACGAACTTCGTGATCAAGCTTACGAGAACTCTTTGATCTACAAAGAAAAGACAAAGAAGATTCATGACTCAAAAATCAAAAACCGCGTTTTTAACGTTGGTGATCGAGTCCTTCTTTTCAACTCTAGACTCAAAATCTTCTCGGGAAAGCTAAAAACCCGCTGGACTGGTCCATTCACTATCGCTAAGGTTTATCCTTATGGC
Organism: Artemisia argyi; assembly: GCA_030686995.1. Lineage (NCBI taxonomy): Eukaryota > Viridiplantae > Streptophyta > Magnoliopsida > Asterales > Asteraceae > Artemisia > Artemisia argyi. The sequence continues at coordinate 73,717,185 of CM060683.1, forward strand.
ACCGTCGAATTATCTCAAAATGACGGTCCAAATTTCAAAGTGAATGGACATCGTTTAAAGCACTACTTTGGAGAGGACATACCATCCATGGTTGTCCCGGATCTCCAAACTTTCCCCAAGGACAATTGAATTCGGGGATCGAGTCAAGCTAGCGACTCGATGAACAAAAACAATAGCACAATACGGGTTTTCACCCGTATCTCTGATTTCCTTCTACTTTCTACCACCCTAGTGTGGGGGAATGGTCAACCCCCCGCTATTTGAAAATGTATATATGTATATAAGTTCAACCAAAAAAAAAAGTGTATATATAGAAATAAAGTGAAATATGGTGTTTCCACAGTTAGATTCGAATCTCGGCTTTTTACGTTCAAAGAATTGGCATAATAGCCGGGACTTTGAATATTGAGGACAATATTCATTTCTAAGTGTAGGGGAAATTCTAGCGAATTTTATCGCAAAATACTTTCAAGTACCCCCGTTTTTGGCCAAAATTTTCAAAAAATTTTCACTTTATTTCAAAATTTTTGTGGTAATCAGTCCACCATGTCTAACCGACAAAGGGATTGGCTAATCCAGGAGCAAACGGCTCTTGGTAAAGATAACTCAAATCCGTTTACGGCTTGCAATTTGCCTAAAATTGTATGGTTCCTCAACTCCCCATCCGCAAGATTATGGCTTGTGGTAAAGGCCGTGGAAAAACCATAATTGGTAATCAGCTCACCAAGATGTTGACTATTCCATCAAGAGCTGGCTAGTCCAGAAGCAAACGGCTTTTGGTAAAGACTAATCAAATCCGTTGACAGCTGGTGGTTTGCTCAAAATCACATGGTTATCAGGTGTGCCACAGTTCTTACACCTGGCTACTCCAGAAGTGATGGCTTTTGGTAAAGAGTTTAAAATCCATCAAGTTTTCCAAAAATATTGCTAAGGACTAGCAATAGTTTAGTGTGGGGGATTGATGAGTGCGCAAACACTCATCATTTTTGTCGTATTTAAACTGCCAAAACATACAAAAACAATCGAAAGGTCATCAAAATACTTAAATTATCCCAGGGATTGTGTTTTATGTGTTTTAAATGCAAAATGAGCAAAAACAAATGAAAAACGATCAAAGTTTGCAATATTGGCAGTTTCAGTCCCCCAAGTTTCAAAAATTGTCAAAAATAGTCCCTATGCATTTATTTTGAAAGAAAAGTCAACCCAAGTCCCTAAAAAATCAAAAGTTATCAAAAACAGACTTTGGGTAATAAATTTGGAAATTTTACATGTTTGGTCCCTGGAGTTTGGAAATTTGCAAATATAGTCCCTGGGAATTTTTGAAAATTAAAAAATTGCAAAAATGGTCTTTGGGAATATTAAACCTTGCATCTTTGGTCCTTGGTGGTACTTTGGGAGAATGACAACTTCAGCCCTTGGTTTTGATAAATTGCAAAAATGGTCCTTGTGTAATACTACCACACCAACCGGACCCTTAAATGTTTTAAACCCAAAATACAACCAAGCCCATCACCCACACCCTCCAGCCCACTCCATCTCCTCAGCCCACCAACACCCAGCCCACTTCTCAAAATAATACTCACCCCGTCCCTTCCACCACCAGTCAAATAAGTCAACAAAACAACCTCCCCCCTCCAACTTGCAAACCTGCTCCCCCCTCCTCCACCTCAGCATCCATACCTCCCCCATTGACTAATAACAAGACTCCAAAGAGCTTTAATTTCCCATTTTTGCCCACACTCAACCTTCAACCTGACAAAGAAAGAAAAAAGGCGCCAAAACTTTTTGAAGGGTCAAGATTGAGTGGTGATCATCCAATGGCTCAAGATTCATGTGGGATTCACTCATTAGGGTTTCAAAACCCTAATGGTCCCCTATAAAAAGAAAAGGAAGCAGCAGGGCAACCAGTAGTGAAATTTAGTTTAATTTTCCATTTTTATATCTTGTGTTCAAAACAGTCTCACTTTGGATAAAATAGGTCAAAGTGATCAAGAAATCAAGTCCATTTTAAGCCTAAAGTCAAAATCAAGGGTAATACCCCTTGATTTGGTCCACTGTTGGATCAGTCAGTCCCCAAACCCCTCAAATCTTTGATAAATTGTTCAAGTTAACTAGATTTAGTCTCAATATAGTTAAATACTTCATAACAACTCAGTAAATCAAGATCTAAACTCACCAAAGTCAAAATTTCAAGTTTCACTAAAAAGTCAAAAAAGTGCAATCTCAGATTTTTGCAAAAATGGGATGAATTTTACTAATTTTTGTGTTTGGATTTGAGGTTTGAAACTTGTGTGCTTAATATATCAGCTAAACTTTTGATTTCCAATATGGTTACATTTTTGTGAATTTTTTGGGTAGACTAAATTGCCCCTGGAACACAGCTGCAGGGCAAGCTGTGTCCCCTGCACCAGCAGATACCACCCTACCACCACCACTTTGGTGGTGGTTTCTGACCATCTCAGTGGTCCCTAAGGGCCCATTTTTGGTCCTTACAACCCCCCCTCCTACCAGTGTTTAAAGATTGAACATTGGTTTGACCTAGAAGCCTGTGGACCCCACTTAGATTTGCCTCAAAAGGCTGTCCCCATTCTGTCTCAGAATCACAATAAGCAAAGTGCTTATTTGTGTTTTGTTGCTTATTTAAGCTGCTTATTTGGTATAATCTTGTTTATAATTGTTCAACCAACTGAGAGAAACCAATTTTCATCATTGTGGACCCCACCTTACTCCAATTGAGCTAAATTCCTTATGCAATCAACAAAAGTCAACTGAGTGGGATTATAAGCACTCAAGTGCTTATTTCTTGGTTACATCAAAAGTGTTTTCATAAAAAGTTTTAGTTTTTAGTGTATAATCAGTTTGGAAAAAGAAAAAACCCCAAAAACCAACTTTAATTATAGTGATAGCTTCTATTTAATAGAAATTATTATTTTAATTTTCTTTTTAGCTTATTTATAAGCAATATATCATTTTTATATTTTTATTAATTCTTTTTTAGGTTAAAGTAATTTTAGAAATTTTTCCAGATTTTATTTTGTCTTTTAGTGATTTTTAGAATTAATTTTAGTTTAATTAATTAATAATTAATATTAAGTAATTAAATAGCATAATTAGATTTCATAAAGTACAACCTAGTTTTTATAATTTTTCTAACCTTTATATAAGTTAAAACATTTTCATAAATTTTTCTAGAATTTATACTGTTCATTTTCTATTTTTTTATAATATAATTAGTTTAATTAGAAATTAATTAGTAATTACAATAATAATTAGTAAATTAGTTTAAAAATACATAAAATCAACTTTTTATAATTTTTTAGGATTCCTATGATGGTTAATTAGATTTTTAAATTTTTTCTTAATTTTCTAAGCCTTTTTACTATTTTTAATAATTCTAATTAGTTTAATTAGTTAATAAATAGATAATTAGTAATTAATTAATAATTAATAATTAAATAGTGTAAAAATAATTTTTCTTTTTCTTAAAATTTTCTTTATTTATTAGGATTGTAAAAATAATAATTTTACACTTGTAACCTTTTCCGTTCATCAGTTGTACTTTCTGTTTCGTTCGTCTGTGTACGTTTTTAATTAAAACGTACGTTTTTAGGTTTTAGCTCAAATCTTCTTAATATCAATACCAGTAATCAATCACATAGCTTTCCTAAGCTATTTAATTTCATAATTCTCAAATAATTCTTATCACAACCCTTTTCCGTGAATAATCACCCGATCACAAGTACGCTAAAGCACAATCCACACCTTGTCGGGACATAACGACCTAGTGATACCCTTTATTACCCGGAAGCATTGGTCTAGGCTCTTTGACTTTGTTGACCATTCTTTGGTCAATATAAGTTGACGGTTTAGCACCAATCACCCCTCTTAGTATAGCTTTTGTTAGCTTTTGGATAGCTTGTAGACTCACAATAATCTCCTTAGTTTTAGTACTAACTGTTGCAGCTTTTTTCCTTTTTCACTAGCATAATTTGTTGTTAATTGCTTTTTAGCTTATATTAACCTGCTTATTCTATTCCCTTAGAGCTTATTAGGACTCCCCTTAGATACCCTTAGCTTAATTTCCCCTAGGATCAGTTTATTGTGGCTTATTTGTAGCTTTGTAGCTTTCCATTAAATCCTTTTTTAGCTTATTAGTTCACTGATTATAATCTCTCTCTTTGATTCTGCTTATTTATTGAGTTTCACAATAAGTTACAGTTGAGTAATATGTTTATTTTTACATGTTTAATTAGTATGGATAAGAAAATGAAAAAAAAAATAGTTGTAAAAAAAGTAGTTTATGAGATTTGAACCCTGGTCGACATGCTCACCAAACAGACACAAGCATAGCCTCCTGAACCATCTGATCACTTGTTTGTTTTATGATATGTTTGCAGAATTTGTTCCATAGTACTTGTCATCTTTTTGCTTATTAACTTATCAGATTTTATATGCTTATTTTTCGGCTTATTTTACATTGTGTTCCCCCTCATCATATTTTTCCTAGGATAGTTTTATCATAATTTAGTTTCCAAAAAAATTTCAAAAATTTTCAAATAGTTTTAGTATTTTTAAATCATTTATTTTATTATTTTAGTTTTTAATTCATATAAAAAAAAATTAAAAAGCAAAAAAATATTTTTCTTTTTTTCCAAAATTTTCTTTTATTAGTAGAAACGTAGAAAAATCATTTTTACCCCTGTAGGATTAGTGTAGCTTTAAATTTCGTTTTATTTTGCGCATTTATGTTTTTCTTAAATTACTTTTACGTTTTTAAACTTAGCTTACGTTTTAAGGTTCCCCTATTCCCGATTATTGTTCCCGTAGACTTTTAGGTAGTTTTTAAGTTTTATCTAGCATTCCTTGTTTGTATTCGTGTTTTAGTTTCGTTTATTTCATTTTTCGTACGTTATTTGCAATTTATCGTAATTCCACAATACCAAATAAGCTCTCAATCATCCTTACAAGCATTTTAATCACGAATCTCACACGATATTGCCCATTCACACCTCGTTGGGACACGACCCGGGTAATCACTTATCCGATATCACATATATATATTGTATTCACGAGTTTTTACAAGTCTCCCTTTTCCTAAAGGTTGATTGGTAAATTCCACTCACGTCTACTTTGTATTAATTTGATACGCGCTCAAAAACGCTATCAACACACGAACACACCTACAATACTCCCAGGATACGTGAGTAAGGTGGTCTATTATCCGAGTCACTTTTCACATCAATCTTCCTTAGGCCCAGGTGAGTTCATAGCCTCACACTTTTTAAATTATGTGCGTTCATAGCCTCTGTAGGACCGTAGAACAACCTAAATAACTTATGAATCTTGCCTAAATCTAGAGAGAGAAAGTAAGTAGAGAGAGAGTGGGAGGGAACTCTTATTGTGTGAAATGAAGACTATGTTGTTACTAAGCGCACCAACCTCTCAAATGAGGTATTACATGAGTATTTATAGTGGTAGTCAAGGGCTTCTCATATCTTTTACATTATTACACTAATAGCCCTTAGACTTTTACAAAACATGAATACTAAACATAAACTTCATCATAATGATATTCTAAAGCAACCTATTACAACACATTAATGACCGACACTTTTTATAAATAAAAATACAATCCTAACAATCTCCCCCTAAGTGTTGGTCATTGAAGGTTGCGTGACGTCATCATCTTTGTCTTTAAGCTTTAACATTCATAGCACTTGATGTCTTTAAGAATCACTAGATGAGTCATAGTACTTTGTTCATTGTTCTTTGTTCACCGTTGTTGAAATGATCAAATGATGTCATCTGCCTTTCATCACTTCTGTGTTTGTTGTGGTTGTCTGCCATTCCAACATGCTCAGACGTCTTAAGTCTTTGTCATACATACATTTGTTATTTCCGTTCTTTCACTTTGATCTTTGTCACTTTACTTTGTAGATTCTTCTTTTTGGCGTAGAATCTTTCTTTGACTGTCGCTATCCTTTGATCTTTGTGAGAACTTTCCTTTGACTTTGTGATGCATGTATGAGCATGTGGAATCCATTGCCATGGAGATGATGTATAGTAAGTAGCTCAACGAATGGGTGAGTCACTGGGGATCACTCTACGACTGTAGACCGTTTGAAACCACCACGAACACTAAGCGTAACTCATAAAGAATTACCGAAGTGACCTGCTGTCAGGGCTGCTTGATGTTGACCCTGGCAGGAATTTCCGTTCAATCATTGAGAAAATACATAAGTAAATCCTCTCATAAACGTTCTAGGCAGATTGCTAAGATCTGCGTAGGACTCTAAAGTTTACATATGGCGTCCTTAATGATGAACAACCAGTGTAGAAATATCATGTGTTCCTATGAGATTTTTTGATGAATCTCGGGGCTCTAGACTCGATAAGTGCACATTTGGTTTCCTATGCAGAGATTAGGGAGAGGTCTCCTGTTTCAATATCAACCATCTCTAAGAGACAGGTCGATAGATTACACCGGTTCCCCGTGAGAATGAAACAAGCTCTTTTAAGAGAACTTGAGTGGCTAGAAGGTTAAGTGCAATGCGTCATTGGGTCCATGACGTCTTTATCTTCAATACCGGTGTCACCTTAGTAACAACCAATAGCATACGAATTGAACCCGGTGTCTGCCCTAAGGTTGAACATATGGAGGGCTATTTCTTTTCACCCTTTTTCATAACTTTTCTTTTTAATTCTTCAACCCCTTCTTTCTCCTTTCTCATTTTCTCCTTTTTTCAATCATACCTAAGGACTTCTAATTCTAATCTATTGGAATTGTCCTTGGGTAGATGCCTTCGGCTCTGGCGGATCATAGGACGGTTTTCCCTAACCTTAGTCACCTTATATCTTCATGACTATCCTATTGTTGCCATAAAACCTTTTGTAAAAATCTCTCAAAGTGTTTATGATTATGAAACATATTTTATTGACACTTTGAGAGTTTTGGTTTCTCTAGAAGGACTCCCCCTTCACATGTGCTCATGAATTTTTAAGAAATTTGCACATTCGTGAGGAGTTTGCACTTTTTGAATTGATCCACTTTTAGTGAACATGGCCGATTTGAGACACGCTTACATCACTAGTTAGACTAGCTTGAAGTTATTACCCATCCTGGTCAAGTCCAAAGAAAGTCTCTCGATACGGTACATTCTACTCAGACAAGTCCTATTCGAGACACGCTTACATCACTAGTTAGACTAGCTTGAAATTATTACCCGTCCAGGACAAGTCTTTTCGATTACTGACATTTAAAGCTTCGTCAATTCATTGGTACTTTCTGAGTCGAGCTCTTTTGAGGTTCAGTCACAATCTTTAAACATCTTTGATCACATTTTAATCATGTCTTCTCCCCCTCAAAAATAGCATATCGTGATATTTTTTATATCAACAAATTAAGAAAGAGCTTTTTAGAGAGAAAGACAGATTTCATTTTGCATGAATTCGGAACCATTTTGTTTTTGTACTCCCCCTTAATGATAGCACATTATAAAATCAACTAAGGGTTTTGAGGGAGTTATCTTGAGCACTCATTTGAAAGATTTTGAAAAATCTTTGATGAGTCTTGAAAAAGTGCTCAAGAATTATGTTTTGAAAACGAGTTTTTGTTAGAAGTCTTTTTCGTTTGTTTAGACTCGAAATTTTTGAAAAAGATTTCATCCTTGAAAATACGAGTCCTTGATTTGAAAATAATCAGAAGTCATCATTCGGGTCCGGGTTTCGTAGTGAAGTATACGAAAGCCATAGTGAAGAAACTTTTGAGAAACGACATGTTTTAGAAAAACATTTTACAGAACTCCCGTTCAAGCATCTGTACATGTTCGTATCATTGTTGAATGACATTTCTAGAAACGTACAGAATATTGATTTATACGAGAGACATGTCGTGAGAAGAGTATTTTTGGATTTTTTGATTTTATATTGTTTTTGTATTTTTTGAAATTTTATATTTTTGTATTTTATTTTTGTTGGTTTTTCAAATTTTGTATTTTGTTTTTATCAAAAATATTTACAGCGGAGCGATTTTGAAAACATTTTTCAAGAAGATTCGAGAAGACGTTATAGCTCCTCAGGAGTTAGGCTTCACATTCCAATTCGTCGAACTAAATAGTCAAACCGTTCTTTTGGAAGGGCTTTAGTAAATAGATCGGCTAGTTGGTAATCAGTCTTAACGAAAAATAATTCAACAGTACCCTCTTCCATGTGTTCTTTTATGAAATGGTAGCGGACTTTGATATGCTTCGTCTTAGAGTGATGTACGGGATTGCACGAGATGGCTATGGCACTTTTTGAGTCCCAATACATAGGTATTTTGTCAAAAGTAAAGCCATAATCTGTGAGCTGTGTCCGCATCCAAAGAACTTGGGCACAACACGCAGATAGAGACACATACTCGGCTTCGGCGGTTGATAGTGTAGTACAATCCTGTTTCTTTGACGACCAGCTTACAAGCTTTTCACCCAAAAATTGTGCTCCACCTGATGTACTCTTTGCTGTAACTTGATCACCGGCATGGTCGGCATCTGAAAAAGCTGTTAGATTAAACCCCGAATCCTTCGGATACCAAAGTCCCATGTTAATGGTGCTTCGTAGGTACCGAAAGATCCGTTTAACCTCTTTGAGGTAAAGTTCGGTAGGCTTTGCCTGAAACCATGCTAATAAACAAATAGCAAATTGAATATCGGGTCGACTAGAAGTAAGGTACATGAGAGAACCGATCATGCTCTGATATTTCTTCGGATCGATGGGTTTCCCAAACAAATCAGCACCTATTTTTGGTGAAGTAACCATTGGTGTACCAACAGAATCATAGTTTTCCATTCCATGTTTTTTCAAAATATCTATAGTATATTTAGCTTGATTGATAAAAATACCACGAGGGGATTGATGTATTTGTAAACCAAGAAAGAATTTTAGTTCCCCCATCATGGACATTTCAAATTTGCTTTTCATGAGATTTTCAAAATGTTTTGAATGGTTAGGATTGGTTGATCCAAAAATTATGTCGTCCACGTAAATTTGAACGATCAAAATGTCATCTTTGAATTTTTTGATAAACAAGGTGTTATCAACCGTTCCTTTGGTGAAATTGTTTTTTAGCAAGAAAGATGATAGTTTGTCATACCACACTCTTGGAGCTTGTTTTAAACCATAAATGGCTTTCTTAAGCTTGTAGACATAGTCTGGACGATCATTGTCGACGAATCCCTCTGGCTGACTCACATACACTTCTTCTTTCAGAGTTTCATTCAAGAAAGCTGTCTTAATGTCCATCTGATAGACTGTGATGTTTTTGTGAGCGGCATAGGCTAAGAAAATCCGGACTGCTTCAAGTCTAGCTACAGGCGCGAATGATTCTTCGAAATCTATCCCTTCTTCTTGTGGATATCCTTTAGCCACGAGACGAGATTTGTTACGAATAACAGTCAATTCCACATCCAGTTTGTTCTTCCACAACCACTTGAGATCAAGAATACGTTTATCTAGTGGTCGTTCAACAAGTTCCCAACTATCCAGTATTGAAGAATTTCCTCCTGCATCGCTTCAATCCATGGGTATTCTGCCATTGCTTCCTGAATGTTCTTAGGTTCTTTGAGGCTGAGTGAGCAAATGTAAATGCACAATTCGAGATCGGTGGCAAGTTGTCTCCTCGTCTGAACTGGCTTTAAAGGTTCACCAATAACGTGTTCAATTGGATGGTCTTTTGTCCATTTGAGTGTAGAAGGGTACCTTAGGTTAAACATATGTGTGTTAGATGGTTCTTGTAACCTTGAAGAAGATTCAGCGGAGTCTGTTGCAAATGGGTTTTCAAATATTTCTTCTTCTTCTAACTCAACATCGTTTGAATTATTTGTTGGTTCTTATTGAAAATTAGTGTTTTGATTTTGCTCATCAACTCTTGGTAGATCAGTTTCAATAACTAGAGTTGCTGGAGTAGATGTTGATGATGTTGATGTAGTTGGTGCTTCAGCTTCGACTGTTGTAGATCCATCTTGTGGTGGTGGTGGTTGGTGGTTTTGAGCGGGTGCAGCGGAATGTTGTTGAGATGCATTTGTCGAAGTTCCACCATAATATTTATCAAACATTAACTCGAAGAAATTTTCCAGTTCTTGTTCTGAAGGTTTATTCGTGTTTGTTGAATGAGCTCCTTGAGGCACGAGTCCTGAACTGATGTGTCCAGAAGTCTGCGGGTTTGGTGCGGGTCCTAATCTGGTTTGATTAGAAGCCATAGGATTAAGCACAGGTTCTAGAGCGTATCTCTCAGAAGCCATTTGTGAAATCTCGTCAAACTTCACATTCATCATCTCCATTATCCTTTTTGTTCTTCTATTATACACCCTGAATGCCCTCGAGTTTTCTGAATATCCAATAAAGATGCCAATATCACCCTTAGCTTTCAACTTTCCTAGATCTTCTCTGTCGTTCGTCGGATAGCACAAAGCGCCAAACACGTGAAGATAAGAGATATCCGGTTTCTGATTGTTCACAAGCTCATATGGTGTCTTATTGAAATTATTACATCTTTTTTTCTTTTACAAGACAAAAGTTCTAAAAAGAAAAAATAAAATAAAGTTTGACTTCTACCAATTATGCAATAAGTCTAAAGTTTTTCAAAAGTTTTTGAACTTTCGTTCGTTTGTTAAAAATCAATTCAATTTAACTGTTATTTTAATGCTTTGCAATGTGACCATGGTAGTGACTTCATATAACCTTCTTAATCTTTTTGCTACAAATGGTATTCAGATTAGGTTCTCATGCCCTAAGGCACCTCAACAAAATGATAAATCGAAAAGGATGATTATTTCAATCTATAATATGATTCGTTCTTTGTTATTTTAAGCTCACCATCCACCAACATTTTGGATAGAAGCACTTCACATGAGTACATAATTACTTAACCTCTTTCTGTTCACGGGTATCCAAAATGAAATACCATCCAAGAAATTTAAAGAACCTAATTACTCACGCCTTTGTGTTTTCGGATGTCTTTGTTACCCTCACATACACACACCACATTAACTTGCCCCATACTCTACGCCGTGTATTTTTTTGGGATATCCCATGTATCATTGTGGTTATCGATGCCTCAATCTCTCCACAAATAAATCCTTATTTCTCGTCACGTCACACTTAACGAAAACCAATTTCCCTGTGGCTCTATTAACCCAACTATCCCATCATCGTATGGTTTTTTGGACGTCACCCCAACAACCCTTAATCCTAACCTTACCTTTCCTATTAACAATTATAACAAAAACCAAGCCATACTCCTCCTTCTGTACCACATGCGTATGGATAACCACAAACGCCTCAGCCTATGTCTGGCCCATCCACCAAGCCAACTTCTACCTATCAACCCACTCCACAACGAGTGCTTCTACTGGCCCAAGTCTGCCAACCCAATCACCACACCAGATGACCCAGCCACTTCTGTTACCCACTCATGTGTCCCCTATTCCAAAGTCCCTTTTTCTTGCGTTACATGATCCTCATTGGCGGGATACTACAGTAGATGGATATAACACCCGTAAAATCAAAAACGTATATTAAGTTATAACATAAGTATTTATATGATAAAAATTTGAACAATTGCAACATAATAAACCTACAAGACTAATGATTTAAAAAAAAAAAAAAAAAAAAAAAAAAAAAAAAAAAAAAAATTTATACATAAGTCACATAAGTCATCTACACGTTTAAATCACAAGGATATGGGGCAAATTTTCTTTAACTTGAACATGCAAACTTATAACCAAGCTCAAGCCCAAAATAGTTAAATATGGTATGATTGTATCACACCCCAATTCACAGCAATCTTTGACTCGAAATAATCCATTCACACGTTTTCTCTTATTTCCTATAAACCGTATAACAACTTCTAAAACAAACCCTAAAAACACTCTCACACAAATACACGGCTGCCATAACTTTTCTTGGTTCATTCTCATTCGAAATCAAGGAGTACAAGGGTACTTTTGATCGTGGCTTAGTGTGCTTGAACGTGGACCATTCTTGTTCGACTAGGGTTTGACATTCGAGGGTTTTGAAGGCTATACGTGGTGGGTTTGGTTTGCAATTCGGCTAAGTAGTTGGTGATCGATCTTTGTTCCTTGTTTCCCTTCTTGCTAACACGCTACAAGGGTAACGTATCCTCATCTTGGTTCAATATATATTTCCTTGATTTGTCTTGACGTTTTTCTTGATTCAACTATATTGATATTCATGCGTATAATATGAAAACCAAACCTTTTGTGTCATTAAAATGGATATACGAATGAGATATTTGTCATGCTACTACAACAGTTATCATTCAATATGTTTGTTATTTACGCCGTTGACATGATCATTTAAAATATAATGAAATATCCTATTTTACCTTAAAATCTGGATATAAAACACATGAAATAACAGTTTGGATAATATATATAATCAACTAGATAACATGGTTAGTTCAGCTAACAATATTGTGTTTAAATCGGATATAGTTACCAAATGGGTTATACGATTGGATTTTTGAAACATAAAAAGGCCACATGAAAACTGTAATAATCGTGTATATTTATATATGCATGAAAGGTATCTCAAATAAAATGATAGAAAACTTGCATGAAAACATATAATTGTCACATGATATGAGCAATGAAAGCCTTTGAAAGACATGTTACAACCTGAGCTATGTTATCAGTTAAATAAAAGAAGAATGAGTACATGTATGTTCTATTATCTGATTCGATATAGTAATATATAAAGGGTGCTGCATGCATGCTTGTTTCTAATGGTTTTCATATCGTAAAATAGCTAAATATGTCACGGATTGGTTTTGTTTCGAAACAATAAAAGGGTGTGTGTCGTGGCCTATTTAAACAACAAGAGAAGTGGTTGTCTCGGCATATTTTTAACAAGAAAAGTGTAATGGACTTGTTTATTTTAGAACTAATCTTGGGTTGTCACGACATAAATATTAATATCGGGGGTACGTCACTAAATTATATAAAGTTACGATGACGGGGTCCAAAATTATTATCTCAACATTTATTTATCAAAATAAACTTTAAAATAATTTTATTTGACTTTTAATATTTAATTTTGATAATTTACATTTTAGACCCTAAACTTATAATATTGACATTTAAGACCTAATATTATATTGGTCATTTTAACCTTAAATATTATAATTGTCGATTATAACCTTTAAATATTAAATTACAATTACGGGAACTTACTAAATTTGGAAACCGACTAATTCGGGAAAACTGCTAAAAATAGATAGTTACTTAAAATGGATAAACTACTTAAAGAAGTAACCAACGTGATTTGGACTCTTCTTGATTCGTATTCGTTCTCTTCTAGGTTTGGTGAAGCGGGAGTGATCCGTCTCTCCTTATTTGATTGTGACCTTGCTTTCGTATTGGACTAAGGTACAGATATTCCGTACTCTTTCAGCAAGAGTATAACGACTTCTCTCTCATGACTTTTCTCTCTCTCTCTTTTATATTACTTGATTGAACCCTTGCTATTGACCCTTGATATTGACCCTTGATATTGAACTCTTGATATTGAACATTTGACTTGAACCTTGTCTTGAACCATAACATTGAACCTTGACTTGAACCTTTGATTATGACTTGACCATTTGTACTTGATATCGAACCTTGACCACTGACCCTTCAGTATTTTACCCAGGAGCTACTTGTTGTGGAGTAGCCACAACCATAGCATTGATGCATCAATGTTATGTACTCTAGTGGGGCTAGAGAGATGTCCCCCACCGTCCCTGATACTTGTTATTGACTACTACTATGATTATGATTATTGGCCTGCAGGGGCGTATGGATGAATCCTAGTCGTGTCTTGACTTGTTACTTGCTTGGGCTACGGCCATCTTGATTATGATTTGAGCTACATGATATATTACTTGGTGACTGGGCTTGTGTGCATTGCAGCCCCTCACATCTTGGGAGTTAGCTACTCCAATCTTGGGATACTAGACATGATATACTTGACTTGATATTTGTTATGCCTGGGGGTTTGTTGAGGAAACATGATCAAGATCTCTTTATATTTTGATGATAACAAATAAACCATCGAAACACATAAAATAACAAACGTTAGCTCAAAATCGCCGGAGCCAATGTCTGCTCCTGGCGCGCTGCCCGCGCGTCAACGCGCGGGTGACGCGCCAGGAGTCTGTATGGTTCCGGGCGAATTTTGAAAGTCGGCTTTCCCCTTACCCGACAAATGTGGATCTTTCAATACAGGTATGAATATGTTATGTGCTTAATTGAGAACACTCGAAACGAGTTTTGAGACTTGAGAGATCCTACTTTTAAAACACCCATTTACGGGAAAACGCCAACTCATGTTTTCTAACTATCGCCTCTAGCCAAGGCTTTTCTAAACTTTGGGAGCTTGTATATTTCAAGTAACATCGTGTTGAAGCATCCATATGCTCATATCCCGTGCTTACGTCTTCTCTAATTACGTAACGAGTTTACTCCCTTATTGGTCAAACTAAGTCAAAGGTCACTTTGCGTAAACGCATCCTTTCCCACTTGGGTTATGCTTTACATCAAGGCAAAGCACTTAACTTGTTTGAACCAAGGTATTAGTTGAGAACATCGAGTCGTGGAAAGTCACGAGATATAAAACTATGGATTCTCGACGTTGTGTTACTTGAACTTATAAGTAACCTATGATTTTCTCAACTTATAATCTTAATTGTCTAAACCTTTTCTTCTTAATGACAATTAGGTTATGTCTTAATCCTCTCTTAATCCCATTTATACAAAAGACAAAAACCAATCATATCCAAATCAAATATTCTCTTACACAATCTCTTACACCCTTACATATTCCCTTACACACTACATCTAAACCATTCATTCCCTTACAACACATCTCAACCCTTTATTTTCAACATATGGGGAATTGTTTGAAACCCTAATATGGCTCCTCCCATCCTAGCTATTGAATTCAAATCAAACACATCTCAACCATTCATCCAATCCCTCTTCCCTATACCACCACATGTGTTTGATCCTAGCCATTGAATTCTAACCAAAACCATGTCAACCATTGATCCACACTTCTTCCCCAAGCAAAGGAGGCTCTCTTTGATCTCCACCATCTATTTCAAATGAAACCATCTCAACCCTCCATTTCTCCTTTCCCCCCCAAGCAAAGCATATTCCTTGGAATATCCTTTCTTAACCCTAACCAGGCATGTGTGATCCTAGCCATCCATTTCAAATGAGATCATCTCATCCATCCATATTCCCCACATGCAAAATTATTTGAAAACCAAGGGAGGCTCCCTTTGATCCTAGCCATCCAATTCAAACCATTTCATCTCAACCCTCCATCTCATTCTTCCCCCCCCCCCCCCCAAGCATTGGAATATTCCTTGGCATATCCTTTCTCTCTTTTCTATGCCATGTGAGGAGATACACTTCTACCCCTTCCAAATTACCCTATCTACACTTTAAACCATTGGTAATTTGGTTTCTCTTTAAACACTTCACAAAACATTTTCCAAATTGGCTATTTGAGTTGGCAAACCTTAGAATGATTAATGTTAAGGTTTAGTGTGAAGTACAATTGGGGGTTTAGCAAGGATTGGTATTTATAAGATCCAAACACCCAACACTTGGGAAAGTTTATAGAAGCCTGGCGCGCTGCCCGCGCGCTAACGCGCAGGTGACGCGCCGGCCTCAGTAAAATTTCCCAGGTTTGGGTTCTTGGCCTATAAATACCACCCTTGCCTCTTGTATTCCTCACCTCTTGCCATTATTCTTTCTTTCTAGATTCTTTCTCTCTAAACACTCTCAAATCTCTCTCTCTATCTCTTATCTTGTGTTCTTGATTTTCACACTAACATCTTTGGAAGAACACATATCTTTGCAAGGGAAGAATCACAAGAACCTAATCCACTCTTGTGATTGTGTCGAGGGTCTTCTTTCTTATACCCTTTCTATTACAATCGAGTCTCTAGATTAGGTTAGGACTTGATTGAACAAACATTCATTCATTCATTCAATTGTTTGTAAGGGAAGTCTTGTGTCTTGGTGACCACGCCTAGATCATTGGAGATCTAGTTGGGGTTTGATACTTCTGGGTGGAAGTCTTGGTAGTGGTCTTGGTGACCCTTAGGTAAAGTCGAATTGTGAGATTCTTTTGGGTGGTTTCCGAGGGCGGAATACCGTTGGTGAGTAACTCCTTCTTTGTGAGCATCGATATTGGTGAATATCGGTGGAGTGAATTGTAACGGTTTGTAGTCCACCAAAAGGATTATACTAGTGAATAGTATCAGAGTCACGGATTCGCAACTGGACGTACGGATGGTATAAACCCCCCATCCCGAACCAGTGTATATCGTTATGTTCTTTACTTGCTTTATATACTTTGGTTGTGATAGTGGTTGTTGGATTATTTTACAACCACTTGGTGTTCTCTTTGGCTTAAAGTTTTTAAAACATCTAAAAAGCCTAAGAAACCGTATTCCCCCCCCCCCCTCTACGGTTCTACAGGGTTAAATACTGAAAGCCTTGACACTTGATACTTGACACTTGATACTTGACAATTGATACTTGACACTTGATACTTGACCCTTGCTAATTCTTGATACTTAATACTTGTTAATTCTTGATACTTGGACTTGTGAACCCTTGATATTCAACTTGATAATCTTGATACTTAACCTTTACACTTAACTTGATAACCCTTGATCTTCATTGATACCACATGTAATCTATTCTCTTGTTCCTTGATTATTCGTTATATCTTGTTTACGTTGCTATTTGTTTCATATCTGTTCACTGAGCTTTTTATGCTCAGCCGCGTTTCTTTTCCATATGGCAGGTACTTAAGCTAGGACGTGGGTTTAGCTTTGGGGATGAGAGAGAGTGGACCACCCTAGAGCTTTATTTTGAATAATGGAACTTTTTCTTTATTATTATTTCTGGATTTTGGAACTTGTACTCGTACCTTGTCTTGTTTATTTCCGGGGCATTGATGTTTGTTAAGACCCCGATGATTACTCTTTGTTGACTTTTATTTAAGACTTCCGCTGTTGACTTGAACTTGTTTGTATCTGATATGTCACCATGTTGTAATGTATTTACCCTTGTCGGGTTGGGGCGTTACAATGAACATAATGCGCTAATTATAAATGGTACATGGGTTCTTGTGCAGAGACCACCTGATGTTGATATTGTTCGGCCATATGGTTATTCCAGCATAAGAATGATGCCGATGGGGCTCTCAGTCAGCAAGTTGGTATTGATTGTGATGAGACTTTTAGCCTGGTTGATAAATCGGGTACCATTTCTTGCATTGTCTCGTCAATGGTCGATTCATCAACTGATGTTATAATGCATTTCTTAATGAGAGCTTTCTGAGACGATTTACATGCAACAACCACCTGGTTTTGTGGATTCTAGACATCCGACTCGTTTGTATTTTGCAAAGATCGCTATATGGTTTGTAACAAGCACCCTCATGCTTGGTTTCAAAGATTTGAAGATTATGCTACTCGAGTTGGTCTTTCTTATAGTCAATGTGACTTTTCTCTATTTATCTATCGACATAGAGCTGATACAACTTGTTTATTGATTTATGTAGATGATATTTACTTACTGCTTCCTTTACAACCTTGCTTCAACGTATTATTGACTCTTTGCACAAGAAATTTGATATGACAAATTTAAGTTCTCTTAATTATTTTTTAGGTATATCTGTTTCTCACAATAGTACATAGATGCTTATGTCTCGATGGAAATATGCTCTCGAGCTTCTCGACAGGGCCACATATGCCTAACTGCAACCCTTCTGGAGCTCCCATTGATACAGAGTCCAAGCTTGGTCCAGACGGGGATCCGGTCCGGATCTTACACTTGATCCTAGTCTTGCAGGTCCGTGAGAGCCTCATCTTGCATGATCCATGAGAGCCTCATCTAGCAGCTCTTAAGAGCATTTTACGGTAAGTCAAAGGTACATTAAATTATGGATTACAGTTGTATACTTCATCTATAACATCTCTTGTTCCTTATTCTGATGTTGGGCTAGGTCTCCTGCCACACGCCGCTCTACTTATGGTTGTTGTGTCTTCTTGGGCAACACTCTGCTATCAAGGTCCTCAAGCGCCAATATACACTTCTAGATCTAGTGTCAAAGCTAAATAGCGGGTGTTGCTAATGTTGTTGTTGAAACAACTTGGGTTTGTATACTTCTTCGTGAATTGCAGACACCTTTATTATCATTTATTATCCGCTACCCTTGTTTACTATGATAATGAGAGTGCAATTTACTTGACTGCTATAACAATTCGCATTTTCAGGATTTCTATCCATTCTCAAATTTTTACTATTCACTTTACTATTTACTTTCACTATTCACTCCCAAAAATTTTATTCTACATTCTTATAAGTTAACATATTTTCATGATAACCCGAGAGTTTGACACTCATCGGATCATTTTTGCAAATTTCACGAAATCGTGTCTTAATTTTTCGTTTAGGCTTAAATGACATTTAGGCATCCCGATATGTCCATACAAAATTACAAACAAGAGAAATATGTGTTTTTCACATCTTATGATATTTTCAAGAGTTTTGAAATTTTACATTTTCTGGTTTTGCGTTTTACGTGTTTTAAGCCTATGATTTTAGGTTTTTACAACAATTAAGCACCCCGATAAAACTTATCACTCATAATATGATAAGATAGGTTATATTAATAATTTTAATCATTTTTATAAGTTTCATATTTTTAGGATACCTGGTTTTAAGTTTCGTGACTTAACGGCTTACAGTTAGTGATTACCGAGACCAAAACTCACTCCATAAAGCCAAGATAATATCCAAAACTCATTCCACCTCCTCATAGCAGCCCATGGACGTTTTTAATGACTAACCAAGACACTTTTCTTGGTTAGGATTGATCTTGGATGGATTGGTTACACATTTCAACCTTAAGACTTAAGTTTTCTTCATCTTATGACACATATCAAGACTTAGCTAGTAAGTATGATGAATCACCACCCTTGGCACCTCTTTGACTAACTAAAACTCATATAAATACCCCTTCCCCTCCCTCTTGGTCGTTCATCTCACACACACTACAAACACAATCGCAATTTATCATATAACTCTAAGTTTTACACCTCAAAAGTGAAGATCAAGTAAACTACATCAAATTCCTTGCAAGTTTAGGTGATTCTCTTGAGTTTAAATCTACTCAAGTCACCTAAGGTCTCATCACAAGCCCTTCAAGAATACAGGAAGTGTAGAAGGTTGCTAAGGTGTGGGAGATTGCTCAAATTCCTAGTTCTAAGTCTTTATTCTAGTTCTTTGATCCTTCATTTCATTTCTTATAGAAAGCCAAAAGTTGAAAGAAATACTAACCCTCACTCTTGCTCAACATCATTTACATATCTCTCATACTTATTCCATGTTATATATGGTCATTATATTGAATTCATGATGTATAAAACCCTTAAAACAAGTTGAAAAGGCTTATATGTTTACTTATGTAAGTAAACAAGTAAACTAGTGTCTTATGCTATGAAAAATGACCAAACTAGAATATCCATGCCCTTGGATAGATAACCTACTGTTATAGAGGATCTTATAAGAAAAACTTAGCAATTTGAATCACCCGAAACGGATAAACGAGTCAAAAGTTATGACAAAAAGAAACTAGCGAAATTGAAAACCCGAATCTGTCAAACTGCTTACTGCTCAAATTTCGGATTTTTTAGGCCCTTCAGATCTGATTCATCGAAAAGTTAAAACACGAATGTTGTTCGGAATGATATTTTACATCTACCGTGAGGTAACTCTGCCTGAAAACGCCAAATGAAGTCAGTTTTCTGCTTAAAATGGTAAGACAATTGTTAATATCAGAAATTTGGTTTTTCACTTGAGAAATAATTAAGAACCATGTGATTTTCAAAACTAATTATTCACTAAACATAATAAAATTTATAAAATAACAATCTTCATTCAAAATAAACTTTCCTAAGTTTATTTTACTCTCGGAATAGTGTATAAAAACTATGAAAAACCAACTTTATGATTTCTATACTTAAAAACTCTTTGTGATATATTGTAATGACCATAGGATTTCTTAATCATAACCAAACAACCTATGGACTTCATAAACTTTCATTTTACTTTAAGGCAAAAGCTCAAATACAAGTTCAAACAAGCAAAACTTACATTTACCACATCGAGTACTACAAAACCAGAGAACTACATGTGAGGGGTTTCATTTGGGTAAATGTATCGACGAGTTCCTGAATTTATGAATTAAAGTGTCCTAGCTCCTCGAACATTTACTACATTACCTCTGAATTATGATGGCCCGAACGGTAGTACGAGATATATGAACTAAAAATGTTTCATAAACTGTTTCTATAAGACAACATAAACAACCTACCAAGTACTACATCATGATCAATATAAAGAAATATATAGGCACGTTTATGTTTCTTAGACATTGTTCCAACCTAAGTCACAACATTCTATTTTAGGTTGCACGTAGAGGTTTCCCGACTATTCCATCCAATTCATTAAGCACTAAAACATCATCCAACTCACGGTGAGTTCATAGCCCCACTTTCTACTTCTTAGTTGTTTTACAAACACTTGGGGGGGGGGGGATACATGCTATTTTTAAACTGAACACATTGCTTTGAAACTGTATGCTATATATGAATGTTTTATTGGCACTAAGTAACCAATTGCCATGTTCAAAGTCCCTATATCATGAACCATTAATCACAAGTGAGTGAACGCGAATAATGTGGATAGATCTATCGGGATTGACGAATCCCGTTTGTGTTGACCGGTTAGGCAAACAAACGCACTCTACTTGAGAACTCTAGGTATAACGGCAAATTACCTACTAGGGCCACTATTGCGACAATTATATTGAATCAATTGTTAATGTTTTGGTTGTCATGAGCTTAGTGAAATAATAACTGTTTTGTTTTCAACTATGAGTGTGAGTCTATAGCTCACACTACGAATATTGTGTTCACCAACTTAACTACAAACTCTATGAATTCACCAACCTTTGTGTTGACTATTTTAAGCATGTATCTCATGTTCATAATGATCGAGGTTGGCATGGAGAAGCACGGATACTTAAGAAGGCTATAAATTTTTATTATCATTCGAAGACTCATTTAATGTAATTTGTAAACCGTGAAACCACTGGGACCTCATTTTTGTAAACTCTAATATTTATATAAATGAAATGATAAATGTTTTAAAAACGACTCCATTAGTGTTCGTTTTCTATTGTTATAATTTTCGTGCCGTCGAGTAACACCCAATTTGAATTCTGCTGCGTATCACGAAATTGGGGGTGTTACAACCACCAATCCTGTTTATCATCAACGAACTAAGCACATTTAAATTGATATTCACTTTGTTTGTGACATAGTTGCTAATGGACAAGTTCAGATACTTCATGTGCCTTCTCATTATTATTTTGCCGATATTTTTACTAAAACATTGCCATTTGCCTTGTTTGAAGAATTTGGTTTCAGTCAACTTATATTATTTGACTGGCATGATACCGATTTTGTAACAATTTAAGGTCCACATTTCTCTTTCTCTTATTGCAATTTAAAATAATTCCAGGTATTGTAAAACGTTCATGGTGGTGTTGGTAGCATATTCAGCATGGACTTACAAGGGGGTAGTTCTCGGGAATCCCATGGTTCTTGCCCCGTTGTGTAAAATTTTGTTAAAAATCACGACTTCTCCTAAATGAACCTCGTCCCAAATTTTGTGTCATATATATTTAGTTTAGTAAGTCTATTGTATCGTCTTAAAATAAAATAACATAAAATAATTGTGAACCCAGTCACTTGTAAACCTGGGTGCGTCCCTTCACTTACCCATTTGGAGTTGCTTTCCTAAAATCGTCTACCCAATCACTAAAAACAATCTACATTCTCGACAGACTTATAGACATTTTTTTTGTTATTGACACAACTTTGAACTTTTTTGTTGCTCATTCCCGTAAACTCAAATTATTTCATGATCAGAAAAGTATTACCAAAAGGCACCTCTCAACATGGTTTGTCCTTGATGTGGCATCCACATTGCCTTTTGAATTGGTTTCATACTTTCTTACTAACAACTCCTTTTTACCATCTTGAGTGCGCTTTGATTATCACGGCTTCGCCACCTTGAGCAATTTTTCACCAGGTTAGATCGAATATTAATAATTAGTTAAGTGTTAATTTCGTGAAGTTACTGAAATATGAACATACGACTTATATTATTGGTTAGACTTAATTGTGTGGCAACTAAATTGATTAGAAACAACATTGAAAGAAAGTTTTCTGTCGAAAAGGTGAAACATATTATCACAAAAAGCATTATACATAAGTACAAGAGTCTGACAGAAAGTGATCAAAGGATAATCCCTTAAGCTTTTGGACTACCAATCAGAATTCTAACAACCATTTTCTATAAACAGGTAAGTCGTATATGTTTCATTAAGATGAATATGGGTATCCATATTAGCAACAAATAGTATACCACTAAATTCAACTGAATAGGACTAATAGGTCTACAATAAGAAGGCCCATCTTTCATGCACTCTCTACACTAGCTTGGCATATCAGCAGTACACATATAAAGGCTTCATTAGCAAGCATACATCTATGCCAACCCAAAACTCCGATATACCACTTGCAATACTACTTGAATTTGTAATGCATTAATCTTCTTCGAAGATCACAAAGACAATGCTTTATTCACTTTACATGACATACATCACTCACTATAATATTCCTGAAAATCATTTCATCAGATAGATCAACCAAAATGAACTTTTTTTTTATCTTATGTTTTTACTTTGCAGAAGATTAAATCTAAGTTGAGATTTTCACCAGGCTATCTTTTCATCACATTCACCAAGAATCCATACTTCTGCAACTTCCAAAGAGTGTGAAAAACTAATGGCAGGCTAAGTTCATTTCCTTTGATTATACAGAAACAACTAAGACCAAGAAAAGTAGGCCCATCTTTCATGTCTCACTAATCTTATAGACAATGGATTCCTGATAGAAAGGCTTCATTAGCAAACATTAGACATCTGCTCCAAACTTCAAGCTAAACACCCTTCTACATACTAGAAGTTTCCAAATCAATCTGATATTAAAAAAAGGTTAGAATTTGTGTAATTAAAAACTTCAACTTATTAACAGAAACTTTTTTTTAATTATTATTATTATTTTTTTGTATACCTGGGTTTCCGACTCAACATTGTGAGCCGACTAATCCTAGGGCGACTACCCTTTTAGATAGCCCGGAGTCGTAGCAGGTGAACCTCCGTAGCAAATGGGGGATTAATTTTCTCCCCAGGGTTCGAACCCAAGACCTTTTGAAACTTTCGTCCTAAGAGGCTAAGCCCTTACCATTGGTTTATTAACATAAACTTAGTGAGACAATAGTGGAAAATATGTAATATAATGAATTTTACCCCTTGACAAATTAATATGATTAACATACAAGTTTTTATTATAGGCTCGAAAAGGACATACGTTTCAGCTATTTCATGGTCAAATTAGCCAAGCTTGTTTGTGTAAGTCCACAAATTAAAACTTTGCCTCACGAAAGTATCCTTTTTATTTTTTTTTGTTTAGTTTGTGCTTAAGCTGGATTTGTTATGGGGTTTGAGACAGGTGACTCTATTTTACATACATCTTGCATGTTGCATCTACTACATCCTAGGAGTGGTGCATCTGTATCAAGAAAAGACATGGATCAGTTCAATAAACCTCAATGGCATCGAAACAGATATTTATGTCATATATTGGTCTCAGACCACCATATCAACTGTTGGTTATAGTGATATCGATGCTGAAAATGCAACCAAGAAAGTGTTTTCTATCATCTACATGCTCTTCAACTTTTGTGTCGCTACTTACATTCTTGGGAATGTACGTTGCCGATTTAGTTGAAGAAATCAGACATCCCACTAAGGAATTCGTGAGCTTTGAATTCCTTTTTACAAATTGACAAGAGTTGTTTACATGTCATGTTTCTTTTAGTAAACCATAATTGCTATAAGGTTCATGTGGCTACGGGAAACCTGAAACAAACTATTTTTGTCGCATTGTAGATAAATAGTATTGAGACAACCTCAAGTATCATGATCCGAAACCAGTTACCTACGAGGCTTGAAGAGTGGATATTGGCATTCATGTGTTTAGAATTCAAAGTTGATAGTTTAAATCATGAGCAACTGATTGAGCAGCTTCCAAAAACAGCACATAAAAGCATTAAACATAATTTGTTTTTGCCAACGGTTAGAAGGGTCTACTCGTTCAGTGGTGTTAACACATAAACTCACTTGCTTCCGGTACGTATGAATTGTGATCAAATACTCTTAACCTTTTTTTAAGTCACATGTGTAAATTTTTGAATTTCAAAACTTTGTTAGATTCTACAATTATGATAAAATTTTATATGAATCTTAGTTAACCATAAGACACTTCTTCAATATTTGATGAGTGAGTGAGATTTTTTTGTATAAAACAAAGTTTGCTCGACTATGAAGCTATACTTTGATGTTTTTAAGTCAAACTTGTCAAAAAACAAAGTTAAAACTTACACATGGTGCTTATAATCCTTGAATATAACATAAAATATGCTTGTTTGAGAAGTCAAGAATCAAATATGATTTGAGAACTGAAAAGTCAAACTTTACGTTGAAGTCTTCAACTATCCTTTTGTTGCTATTTGAAAAAAACGGTTGCCGATGTGAAGGCTGAATACATACCACCAAGAGAAGATGTAATAATTAAGAAAGAGGAGCCTGATTATGTCTAGATAATCGAGTCTGGTGAAGTTGAAATCACAATATGCAATCCATTAGGAAAAGAACATGTTGCGGTCATGGGTGTTTTACATTCACTTGATATGTTTTGAAATTGCACCAACTTCACCAAACATGTCAAGTGAATGTAAAACACGCATCACTTGTTCTCGACATTGCGTAGGTGTTGTCCTCGACATTGCGTAGGGTTGTTGCGGCTCCAGGTTCTGTAGATGCGTGGGTCAAGCTTCTCCTTTTACCTCGTTGCACGCTTCGAGTTGTTAGCCCTTCTTGTCGCCAGGAGCGTAGGTCGGGGAATCGCAAGTCTCTCCAATCCAACAACATCAATCAAGCCCTTGCTAGATGGAAAGATGGTTCTGGTTTCTGTGAGTTGGTTTCTTCCCTTCTGGATTCACCTAGGGTGGAGTCGAGTTCTGGGAAAGAGGCTAGGGATAGGGATTCAGCTTTAAGTTCCAATGTTAGGCAGTGTTTGCGGAAGGTTGCAGACGGGCATTTCACTGCGGCAGTAAAAGTGTTGTGTTCGTCCGGTGTTGCGCCTATGAATGACTCCACTTTAAATACCTTAAAGGATAAACATCCGGACTTGCCCCCCCCCCCCCCCGGTTTTACCATCAGTCTTGCTCTCCCAGCCTGCTTTAGTGGTTGATAAAGACTGTGTGCTGCGGCACATCCAATCTTTCCCGAAAGGGACTTCTTGCGGGAGAGACGGCCTTCGGGCCCAGCACCTTCTTGACGTCATGTGTGGGGAAGGGTCTGCAACTGTTTCAGGGCTTGCCTCGGCTATTACGGATGTTGTAAACCTTTGGTTGGGGGGAAACTGTCCCAAAGTCCTCGCCGAGTTCGTTGCCTCAGCTCCCCTGACTCCCTTGCTCAAGCCTGATAATGGGATTAGGCCAATCGCTGTAGGTGCTATTTGGAGGAGGCTGGTTTCCAAAGTAGCTATGCATAAAGTCAAGAAAAAGATGGCTGCCTATCTCGAGGATTTCCAGTTCGGGGTGGGGATCCCGAATGGGGCAGAGGCTGTGCTCCACAGTGCAAACAGGTACCTTAATTCTTTCCACTCAGACGGGGCTGTGGCTATGCTTACGGTGGATTTTTCTAACGCATTCAACCTTGTGGATAGAATGGCTCTTTTACGGGAGGTTAGTCTGCGGTGCCCTTCAATTTCCCCTTGGGTTCAATTCCTCTACGCTCAACCTGCCAGGTTATATGTCGGGGATGTTTGCCTCGGGGCTACTACCGGTGTTCAACAAGGGGACCCACTGGGTCCTCTTCTTTTTGCTTTAGCCTTACACCCCCTTGTTCAGCGGGTCCAGGAATGTTGTTCCCTCCCTTTTCAGGCTTGGTACCTTGATGATGGCACCTTAATTGGTAACTCAGCTGAGGTTGCTAAAGCTTTAAATATTATTCAAACGGAGGGCCCTGTCTTGGGGCTTAAGCTTAACATCCAGAAAACCGAGGTTTTCTGGCCTTCCTGTAATGGCTTAAAGATGCAACAAGGTCTTTTTCCCGTGGAGATTGGGAGGCCGGATAAAGGGGTGAAGCTTCTTGGTGGGGCTGTCAGCAGGGATGAGGGATTTATTAGCGCCCTGGCGGTTAAAAGGGCCTGGCGTGCAGTGGAACTTATGAAGCGCCTTCCCCTTCTTGGGGACCCTCAAAGTGAGCTTCTCCTTCTACGCTCTTGTATGGGAGTTGCTAAGTTGTTGTTTGGGTTACGCACTTGTCAACCTTCTTGTTCTGATGAGGCAGTGGATGTGTTCGACAATGGGTTAAGGAGTGCTGTTGAAGATATCGTTACTTGTGGGGGCCCCTTTTTTGGTGATCTTCAATGGCGGGTTGCCTCCCTTCCTTTTCGCTATGGTAGGTTGGGGCTTCTTTCAGCGAAAGATGTCTCCTCATATGCTTTTGTCGCTTCTAGGGTTCAATCATGGGAGTTGCAGGATCATATATTGCGTAACAGCGGAGTTTCTAGCCTTGACCCTGATTATGGGCAGGCGTTGGGGCGTTTGCATACGTCCCTCCCAGATTTTGATTTCGGCGGTTTCACTAGTAAGGACACCGCCCCCCTAAAACCTCAGGAAACTTTGGCGAGTGCCCTCTACTGTAAAATCTCCCAGAATTTGGGAATGGACTTTGGTTTGTCCCCGCGACAGAAGGCTGTGATGGAATGTCTGCAGCAACCGCACACACAGGATTTCCTTACCGTCATCCCCATTGAGGGGCTAGGGCAGCACATGTCTCCAATCGAATATAGGGCGATCCTTAAATATCGTCTAATGATCCCGTTGTTCCCAGTGGACGAGCCTTGTCCTGTGTGTCATAAGGTCGCCTTGGACAAGTTTGGGGAACATGTGGTGCACTGCAAAGAGCTCCCGGGGTTTAAGTACCATCACGACTTGGTGCGGGATGTGTTGTTTGATGTCCTTCGGAGGGCGGGGATTTCGGCGAAAAAGGAAGCTCCCGTAAATTTCCTTACAGACCCTACTGAGGGGAGGTCCTCTCTGCGGCCCGCTGATGTTTTGGTTTTTGGATGGGCAGGGGGAAACATGCTTGTGTGGACCTCACTGGTGTGTCCCTCCTCGTGGATCTTCGGGGTCATGGGTTTATGGCTGGGCAAGCTGTTATGAAGGCTGAGATGAAGAAAGTGGACAAACATGATAAAGCGTGCTCCGAGAATCAACACGTGTTTGTTCCTTTTGCATTTGACACTTTTGGTTCCTTAGCCCCTGAAGCTGTGCGCTTCTTGGATCGGGTTCGTAAGATTGTTCGCAGCAATATATCGGCCCCGAGGGGTCACGATTATGTTTTCAGTAGAATAGGGTTTACTAGTTTTCAAAGCCCGCCCGATGGGCGGGCATGACTTATAATTATCGCTGACATATTTTACTATAGGGAAAGAAGGTGGGTAAAAAATGGCTGAAAAAATGTCCAATGAATAAATTAAGTAATAGTTAATGAATTACGAACATCGTAAAATTTTTATACAATGAATAAAGAACAAAACTAAGTTAATGGTAATCCGATAAGAGTAAAGAAAAGTTAATAAATTACCCGCCATTACAAACTATATGCTTTTAGTTTAAATTTCCTAGAATGAAAATGTTATTTGCTAGTCTCTTTTACAACACTATAGTTTGTCTTCCAACATAACAAAATCAATTATTAAGTTACATTGTATAATGGGACCTATGCGTAACTCTACTGTGGTATTTTTTGTAAAGCATGGTGAACTTAGGATACTTTGCATTTGAAAATCCCTTGTTTCAACCCTAAAACATAATCAATAACACATTTATACCACTAACACTTAAAACGAAATAATATAAAGGGTAAAGGGAAAAAGTTATTTACCCTTTGGAAGCAACACAAACAATACAAACAACCTTTCAATTTTAAATGCTCAAATCCAATTCTTCACCTTTGTTATCCTGCACCAAATAATCAATATATTGGTACACATGAAGATAAGATTTATTTTATTTTCTCTTCAGTGGTTGCCCCGGTACTGCCAAACCATCAAATCGACACATAAATCAAATAAAAAATGTGATGAAATGAAAAAATCTGCAATCTTTGGAGCATATGGGGGTGTTTGGTATTGCTTACCATACTTATTTGCCCATTTAGAACTGATTTTGAATAATTTAAAGTAGTGATTAATCGAAACAATGTATTTTCTTTCAAAACTCAAAGGTTATCTTTGTTCATTTTTCCAAATCTGGGATGAACAAAACCTGTACATATATCGCTTCGGCTTATTTAACCCATTTTTGTTAAGCTAAACTTTTTTCCCCGTTTCATCCTTTTAAGATAAACTTAAATGTTTACCGGATTGACCCATGCTCGAGTGAACTTCATAACATATTAACTGGATGGCTGAATCTCAGCCGATTAATTTTTTATTTGCTTTCTGTTAGATAACTTTATCAGGCCTGCTCAACTTTATTGATGGGTTGTGATCGAGCTGTTGGGATGAGCGGATAATCGTGTTCACAACGAATCACAAGGACCGTTTGGATGAAGCATTACTGAGGCCCCATCGTATGGACATGCACTTAGAGATGTCTTGTTGTACTTATGGTGGGTTAAAGTGCTTGAATCCACTTATATGCAGGTTAAGGAAGAGGAAAATTTGGAAGTGTTTCACGTAATCTAAGGTCAGTTGGAGAAAGTTAAAGTCACACCTGCTGAGATTGCAGAACAAATTCGTGACCCATTTACCTTTTAGTTGACTTTTTTTAGTTATCCCGTTAAAAATCAAACATACTCCAAGTTGACAAATTTATAACTTTATAAGTAAACGGATCTAAATTGTTAGATCTATCTAACACATTCTGTTACAAATTTAAATAACTGACCTCGGATTCTTCCCTCACAATTGCGTTGGTGTAATTTTATCCTAATTTCAGTTTTGAAATAAACCATACAGCTCTGCAAACTGCTTCTGTTAGAAGCCACATGTGACTGGAATATGTCTGCATTTTCAGAAATGTTTGGTGGCTACATTAATAATAAGAGGGCAGAATATCGAATGAGCTACAATTATTTGACACAATCAAGTACCTTGTCATTGTAAACCGCCACAGTTGGATTTACTGTATGAACGTCACCTGAAACAATTACAGTCAGCCTAAGAATCTATACATGTCACTATAACTAAATCCAAAAATAACAGTCTGAGCACTATAGTGAAGATGTGAAAGAAATAAACAATGAAATAACCTTCGATTGGTAGTGCGTCGTCTAGCATGTATGGCCCTGCCAGAGGGCATCTCAATTAGAAGAAAATTTATGTAGGAAAATCTAAAATGCGCTCGCCATTTAATATCAATAAGCTGCAAACATTCCAATAGCGAAAAAATTTGACAAATAACTGATCTACTTATAAACCTTTTTCATACATAAACTGTTCGTAAAAGTAAACTTATAGAAAACAAACAGTCGCTTGAGAAAGCCAAACGAACTCCTTTTTGTGTCTAAACGCTGCACTGTTTTGTAAAAGTAGACAGAAAGTGAAGGCATGCATATATTGATCGAGTACTTTATGAAAGAAGCACCTGAAAAGAAGATGAAGTTTCAGTTGCAGACACATGAATCTTTAGAAGCTCACACTCAAGTTCGGCTTCAAGCTGATCCATTTCTAGCACATTCTGCTACAATTCTTCTATAAGAATGCTACTTGCATATCCAACATCAATATCATCGTTCTCCATGCTTGATTTCTTGAGAAACGATTGATCTGGTTTCATATCCACCCCTTTCTGATATACAGTTGCTTCAACCATGAAATTGCCATATGAGTTTCTTTTGTAAATCTCAGCTTTTAATTCTTGAATGACCTTGGCAGGCTCGTCTACTACTGTGTTTAGCCTATTGATTTCGGCTTTTCCAGCTTACATCATGTACATTATACCAACTCCAACTCATATCCAAATAACATATGTACATCTATAAATACTAAAAATCACTTGAAAATTATCAAAACCATGAAAAATATGTTATGCCATACACAATATTATCAAGCTATCTGATTAAGTAATACATGTTAGTTTATAGTTATTATGTGCAAGTAACATGTGAATGCCATGATGTTAAGATTCAAGAAAAGAAACATAACCTGGTGAGAGGAAACTTGGAAGAAAATGCGTTATGATAAGCTCACTCTTGTGATAGTAAGAGACACTGTTCCTAACCCCTAATCAACTTCAAACAATGTAAAAGTGCCTCTAGCCAGCACAGGAGATGGACATGATAGGATCGGGTCAAGTATGCGGAGATCGCAAGCGGGTAGTCCTGTGGCCTTTTTCCGTAGACCAGGCCCTCCAATGTTCAACTGTGGTGCAGTATGGACAGTGTCAAACATGTTGTCTTCCAGTGTGGCGGTGTACGCGACGGCTATAGGAGGATGAGTGAACTTCATAGGGTTACAATCTTGATCAAGCAGCAGGCAATCATCGTCACTGACACTGACAAAAAAAAAGCATGTTATGATTTGTTTCTTTCAACAAATTTACAGTTATTAACACTTATAAATTAATAATATCAATTATGTTTAGAAATATCTTCCTACGTAGTAAGTCACATGGAACTTACCTCACTCTAGATGTCAAGCTGCAGAATAATATCCTCCTATGAATGTCAATTACTTGAATCAGATTTTGCATGGTATATATGATATAGTCAATAATTGTACGCCATATAGTCAAGAATTGAATCTATGCACATACTAATCAAGAGAGACCCACACCTGCAGCCTAACGGAATGGGACGCCTATCTCAAAAGTTACCCCGTAACAAAACAACATATACATGTAAAATGGCATACCAAATACAATGATAATATATTTGCATTACAAAAACCTGCAAAGAAACCAACATAACCATACAAAGTAACAAAGTCTCAACATTAGGGTTTTGAGGGAAAAGAGGTGTACCTTTTTCCCGTGTGTAACAAACCGTAATAGAGAAGTTGAGCATTAGAAAAAAAAAATGTTTGGTGAGACAGGAAATACGGGATTAGGATTAGGGTTTTGAAAAATAGGTTTGGCATTATTTTTTTTAGGTTTATATGTTTGATAAGGACATTGAGATGTTATTTAGGATATCATTTTAAGCATGTCATTAATGTTTTCAAAGGTTTATCACAAAATCATGTGTGATCTAATGGTTAACACGCTTGTATGTGGATGCCTAGGCCAGAGTTCAAACCCTGCAAGTGACAAATTTTTTAATAATTTCCGAATTTTAGCTTTAAAAATTAGCTTACATGTATGTATTGTGATGACATGGCAGAAATTGAATTACATGGCAATGACTGGACAATGAGGTGGCAATACGCGTGTAACGCCTCCTGTTATATATAATGTAGATATATATATATATATATATATATATATATATATATATATATATATATATATATATATATATATATATATATATATAATTATTATAAAAAAATCAATATTACTATTCAATTCTTTATGTTTCTCAATTTTACACTTTTTACCCTTAACGGATTATATTTTCATCGTTAGTCCAAATTTATATATTATTACATTTTAGGTCCAAAATATCAAATATTTACATTTATTATCCCTAAGTTTCAATATTTACAGTTTTTAACCTTTAAAAATAGTTAAGACAGTTTCCATCCGATTCTATATAATTTTTATATTTTTAGTCCCTCGTTAGTAATAATTTGCAAAAATAGTCCAAAAATTTCCAAACTTAAAATTTAACATTTTTATTATTTCAATAAGCTCATAAGGTCTTAAACTGCTTATTTTCACAGCTTATTTGCTTAATCTCTTCTTATTTCTCAAATTGGGCCTTAACGAATCATATTAAGGGCCCGTTAAGGATTTTCGATCCAAAGGGTTTGGGGGAACATTGGGTTTGTCGAAATCCATCTTTTTAAGTTACAATAACATTCCAAAAGAGCTTATATGCTTAGCTTATCGCAATAAGCTAAAATTAGTTTTTTCGGCTTTTTGGCCCACGTAAGGTTTTTAATTTCTGAAAATCCTTAAGTAAACTCGTTTAGCTTTAGGCTCGATCAAGTGGTCAAACGAAGTTGTTAAGTCGTATTATTTATCATTTTCGTTAGTGTTCCAAGTAAACAAATAGGACGTACAATAATAATGATGGGTCATGTGTCAAATTTAGAAATGGCGAGGCCAAAGTGTAGCCAAAAACTCAATACGTAAAACTTTATAAAACTTGAAAATAAACTAAGTGTTTTTAGTATATGTCGTATAGGTCCAAGTGACTTAGAAACGTGTGATTTTTGTTGTGTACTCGTTAATATAAGTTCAATGTTATTATAGGTACTCATTAATGTCATAACTAAGAAATAGTATTACACATAAAACGTA
The DNA here is from genome assembly GCA_030686995.1 of Artemisia argyi. NCBI lineage: Eukaryota > Viridiplantae > Streptophyta > Magnoliopsida > Asterales > Asteraceae > Artemisia > Artemisia argyi. Next base: position 73,749,929 of record CM060683.1, read on the forward strand.
TACGTTGTTTGTAAGATTTACGATTTATAAGCTCCAAGTGAGTGTGCACAATATAACCATACGTATATATATAAATAGAAAGAAAAGTTCGTGGTCTCACCTAACCTATAAAAGGTGGAGTAAAACAAGGCGTATGGTTCGTGGAATGGTTCAAAAGCTTCGTGGTTCACTTCACGTCCCACCAAGGTTCAAGAGGTTCCAAGCTTTGCTTCCTAGGTTCACTTCAAGGTGTGGTACACTTGAGAATCCGTTTGTCCCTCCACCACTTCTCTCTCGTTAATATTTTTAGTGATATGATTGTTTAAGTGCATGTAGTGACTTAACTTTGCATGTAAGGCTTATATAGGCAGTTTTCGAATGTGTAGAGATAAGATAAGATCACAAGAGTTTGAGGGTGCATGTAAACGAATAGTATTGCCACAAACCATGCCCAATCGGTCTCTTACAAAGCCAAGATCTTGTAAGATCTCTTCCTATTCATTCCTGACATAATTCCTGTTCATTCACTCTCGTCATAGGGGAAGAGGGGAGGCATGGAAGAAGGTTTATGACACGTTTTGGTCTTATCTCCATGGGAGTGTTCAAGCTTTGCTTTGGACGTTTTTAGGGTAGTGAACGAGGGTGAGTATGTAATGTTTTGGTCTCGTGTGTTTCTTGGGTACTAGGTAAATCAAGATGTGCAATAACATTGAGTCGTTATGTGTAAAAATCGTATGAAATAGGGTACGTTTTAGGTGTGTCGCGACTGGGAACAAAGAAAAGAAAACAAATATATATATATATATATATATATATATATATATATATATATATATATATATATATATATATATATATATATATATATATATATATATATATATATATATAAGGGTGCGTCTTGGGCTTGGCCTGGTGGGCTGCTGGTTGTGTCGGCCCAAAAACAAAAGAAAGAAAATAGTACTAGTCCGTTTGGTTTGTAATTGGATCCGTGGCCCAATGAGTATTGTCTCGATTATCGTGTCAAAGTTCAAAAATATTAGTGAGCATTCTCGGGAAGTTTCGTAGGTTCGGGAAATATAAAAATAGTATACGTTATTTAGACGAAACGTATTGTTTTAAATATAAACGTGTTATATATATTTATCGTTCGCAATAATCATAGGTTATCTAGGTCGTGTGTAAGCATCGTTCCTGGGTAAACGGTCAATCACAGTTATCGTAGTGGTTCAATATCAAGCCATATAAAAAAAAAAATGTGTTACCCGTAAAATGGTGTTAATTTATCGTAACATCGTTTTATTTATTCGTATGCATTTACTAATCGTAAGGGGAAATTTACGAGAGGTTACATTACCTACCTCTTACAGGGAATTCCGTCCCGGAATTCTAGTCTAAGATAGTTGCCAAGGGTGTCTTAGATGAAGAGATGTGGGTACTTGGAGCGAATCTGATACTCGCGCTCCCAAGTATATTTTGGTCTTCGCTTGGAGTCCCAACGAACTTTGACAATAGGGATACGGTTTTGTTTGAGTTGTTTGACTTCTCTATCCATGATTTCAATGGGTTCCTTGGTAAAGACAAGGTTATCATCTAGTCGAATCTCTTTCAGTGGAATCACGAGAGATTCATCGGATAAACACTTCTTAAGGTTTGACACATGAAAGGTGTCGTGGATCCGACTAAGTCCTTCGGGTAGTTCTAGTTTATAAGCCACGGGTCCTATCCTTTCCAGGATTTTGAATGGACCGATGTATCTGGGGTTCAACTTTCCATGCTTTCCAAATCGTACCATTCCCTTCCAGGGAGATACTTTCAATAAGACTTTGTCTCCTATTTGAAATTCCACGGGTTTCCTTTTTAGGTCTGCGTAGCTTTTCTGTCGGTCTCGGGCTGCTTGTAAGCGTTGCTTAATCTTAACTATTTTCTCGGTTGTTTCCCGAACAAGGTCAGGTCCTATAAGTTGTCTTTCTCCGACTTCTGCCCAACAAACGGGCGATCTGCACTTTCTACCGTACAGTGCTTCGAAGGGTGCTGCTTTTATGCTGGCGTGGTAACTATTGTTGTATGAAAACTCTGCTAATGGTAAGTGCTTATCCCAACCTTTTCCAAAATCAATAACGCATGCTCGAAGCATATCTTCCAAGGTTCGGATAGTTCTTTCACTTTGACCATCAGTTTGAGGGTGGTATGCGGTGCTTATATCTAGTTTAGTTCTTAAGGCTTTCTGTAACGATTTCCAAAAGTGAGAGGTGAAACGACTATCTCGATCCGAGATAATTGAAATTTGTACTCCATGTCGAGTGACAATTTCCTTCACATACAGCTGAGCTAGTGTATTCATCTCATCGGTTTCTTTGATGGGTAGGAAATGAGCGGATTTTGTGAGATGATCCACAATAACCCATATTGTGTCGAATCTGGATGAGGTTCTTAGGAGTTTGGTGATGAAGTCCACAGTGATTCGTTCCCATTTCCACATAGGAAGTTCTGGTTGTACAAGTAAACCTGCAGGTTTCTGATGTTCTGCTTTTACTCTTGAACATGTCAAACATTTACCGACATACTCTGCGATGTCAGCCTTCATGTTTGGCCACCAATATAGTTTCTTTAAATCCTGATACATCTTGTCGGAACCTGGGTGAATGGAGTATTTTGACTTGTGGGACTCATACATGATGAGCTCACGAATACCTCCAACCATAGGGATCCAACTTCTGTCCTTGAAACACAGTGTTCCATCGGATTTCCTCACGAAACCATTCTTATTCTCGGGCATACCGTAAATCTTTTCCTTGGGTCGGTTTTCTTCTTTAAGTGCTTCATTCTGTGTGGTAAGGATTTGGGATGGAAGGGGTGAGTGGATAGTCATCCCTAGTGATCTAACTCGAAGGGGTTTCAATCGTTCTTTTCGGCTTAACGCATCTGCTACTACATTAGCCTTTCCTGGGTGGTAACGGATCTCACAATCATAATCGCTGAGCAGCTCTAGCCAGCAATGTTGCCTCATATTCAAATCCTTCTGATCCAAAATATGTTGAAGACTCTTGTGGTCTGTGTACACGGTACATTTGGTGCCATATAAGTAGTGCCTCCATAACTTGAGCGCAAATACTACAGCTCCTAACTCCAAGTCATGAGTCGTGTAGTTTTCCTCATGTTTCTTCAGTTGTCGGGATGCATAAGCTATTACCTTGCTTCTTTGCATCAAAACTGCTCCTAGTCCATGATAAGATGCGTCGCAATATACTATAAAGTCCTCATTTCCTTCTGGGAGGGCTAATATTGGAGCTTCACAAAGCTTTCGTTTTAATAACTGGAAGGCTGCTTCTTCCTTTTCTTCCCAGATGTACTTCTCGTTCTTTTGGGTTAGCTTAGTCAAAGGTTTTGCAATCTTGGAGAATCCTTCTATAAATCTTCGGTAGTAACCTGCGAGACCTAAAAATTGACATATCTCCGTGGGGTTTGTAGGAGATGACCAACCTTTAACAGCCTCAATCTTTGCAGGTTCTACGTGAATGCCTTGACTATCGATGATGTGTCCTAAAAATTATACGGTGCGAATCTAAAAGTCGCATTTGGAGAACTTAGCGTATAGTTCTTCTTTCTTGAGCAGTTCTAGAATGATTCGTAAGTGTTCTGCATGTTCTTCTTCGTTGCGAGAGTAGATCAAAATATCGTCGATGAATACTATTACAAACTTATCCAAGTAAGGTTTGCATACTCGATTCATTAAATCCATGAAAACTGCTGGTGCATTGGTCAGACCAAACGGCATTACTTGAAATTCGTAGTGACCATAGCGCGTTCTGAATGCAGTTTTCGGGATATCCTCTTCTCGAACTCTTAGCTGATGATATCTTGATCTCAGATCCATTTTTGAGTACACACTCGATCCTTGCAATTGATCAAACAGATCGTCAATTCGAGGCAATGGGTATCGGTTCTTTACCGTAAGTTTATTCAACTCCCGATAATCGATGCACATTCGAAAGGATCCATCCTTCTTCTTAACAAATAAAATTGGAGCTCCCCAAGGTGATGAGCTTGGTCGAATAAATCCTTTGTCTGACAATTCCTTTAGTTGTTCTGACAACTCTTCCATTTCAGATGGTGCTAGCCTATAAGGTGCTTTATCCACTGGTGCCGCTCCAGGCACTAGTTCAATCTGAAATTCTACTTGACGTACGGGTGGAATACCAGGTGATTCTTCAGGGAATACTTCAGGAAAATCCCTAACGATAGGAACGTCATCAAGTTGCTTCTCGGATGTCTTATTTTCCGTAACTTGAGCCATGAATACTTGACATCCTTCCTTCATGTATTTTATCACTCGCATACATGAGATAATTCCATATCGAGGTTTGCTTTTATCGCCCTGGACAATGAGTGTTTCATCCTTGAGTGGTATATGAATGGCCTTTTCGTCACAGTGAATCCTAGCACGATGGTGGGATAGCCAATCCATGCCGATGATAGCGTCGAAACTACCAAGTTGAACCGGCATAAGATCAATGGTAAAAGGTTTTTCGGATAAGGTTAGGGTGCAATCTTTCATGATAGTATTGGTATCTATTAAATTCCCGTCGTCCATTTCGACTTCGTAGGTGGTGCTTAGCTTAGAGGGGGTAACATTAAGTAAAGGGGCAAACGTATCTGATATAAAACTCTTATCGGCGCCCGAATCAAACAATACTCTAGCATTATGATGGTTTAGTAGAAACGTACCGGTGACTACATTGGGTCCGTTTCCATCTCTGAGTAGGTATACCCTAGCTTGGGCGTTGACTGGTTCATTTCCTTTTAGGCAGTTCCTCCGGATGTGTCCTACTTCTCCGCATTCGTAACAAGTGGGTGATATAACCTGTGTGTTGCTTCCTATAGCCGGAATCCTACAGTTTCTGGTTTGATGACCGATCTTACGACATTTGTCACATCGGACGGTACAACGACCCTCGTGATGAAGTTTGCATCGCTGGCATTGGGGTTTCCGTCCGTTGTACCCTACACCTTCTGTGGCGGCGTAGACTCGGGGTTTTTCTTGTCTTTGATTCTGCTGTTGAGTGCTTCGAGTGTTGTGATATTGTTGGTGGTTCCGATTATTGTTGCGGTGGTTGTTGTTGCGGTGATGACTGTTGTAGCTTTGTTGGTTGTTGTTGTGATGGTGGGTGGTTCTCTTATCGTCCAATTTCCTTTTAAGCTCATTACATTTCACTTCTCGGTCTAGAAGTTTCTGAGCAAGTTCCATTGCTGCTTCCAAGGTTGGTGGGTTTGCTGAGGTGACATTTCCTTCAATACTCCTAGGGAGTCCTTCGACATATTTCTCTAATGTCTTTTCATGATCGGGTACCATGGTAGGGCATAGTACTCTGAGTTCTTGGAATATCCGGTTGTAACTTCTCAAGTCAACTCCTTTCACTATTAAGGCATGGAACTCATCCTCGAGTTTTCGTAGTTCGGAACGGGGACAATACTTCTTTAGTATTTTAGCCTTGAATTCAATCCAAGTAAGCTGATGTGCTGCCTCCGCTCCTAGTGTTTGAACGGTAGAGTTCCACCAGGATAGAGCGTCTTGCATTAGTGTTCCCGTTGTGAAGCTTACCTTGTTGTTTTCCGAGCATCCACTTCTTTGGAAAACAGTTTCACTTCTTTCAAACCATTGAGCTAATTCCGACACTCCTTCAGTTCCTTTGAAATACGTTGGTTGACATGCTATGAAGTCCTTGTAAGTGCAGTAGTGGAGTGCCGGTGCATTTCCATCTCTATTACGGGCTTGTCCGGCTAAAATGGCATTAACGCCATCAGCAATTGCTTGCTGGATCGCTGCCGGGGTCATAACTTCGGGGTTTGCCGGTGCGGCATTCGTGGTTGTTCTCCTAGTTCTAGCCATATTGCTATTATAAAAGAAGGTATATTATTAGAACATTTATAATAATCTTATCACGTCGAAAATACATATCGAGTAATAAATAGTTAAATATAGGTCGTAGTTACAATGATTCGATCATTGAAAAGGTTTAAATCGTAAATTATCGTATGTTGGGATGACACACATTACGAATATGCTTGACCTGCATGAACTAATATATTACGATATAATGTATAAAGTTTGCAACGTAAATAAAGATAAAATAAACTTCCATAAATCAATGTCAAGGTGTTACAACACTTATTGATACTTGTGCAAATGTTTACAAAACACGAGAAGATACTCTTATTTGTAGGACATTGATTTTACTTAACAAGGTGATGGTCTCATGGTTTTCCTAAGGCTTTGTCTAGGCGGCTTTGGAGTTCTTGAATGGCAGTGGCCATGGTTTCCATGGTTTGATCTCGAGTCCTTTCCCTTTCTCGAGATTCTTGCAGGGCTTGTCTAAGGCGTAGGTTTTCAGTGTTGATCCTCAAAATTTCTCAGTCTAAAGTTCCCACTGTTATTTCTGTTGAAGTGTTAGCCCCACATAGTGCTCCTATGAATTCCATTGATTCCCAAAATAGAGAATCTAACTTTTCAACCTTATCTTCTATTGCAAGATGACCAATTATGAGACTGTTCATATCAACTTCAAAGGTTTCTAGAAGTTCATGTGGAATTTTGTTGAGTATACTAGCGATGGAATCAAGTCGGTCTTCGTGGCGAACCATTCTTGCAGCCAACAATGGTATGGTATGATGTATGGGTTCCCCAATGACTGGCAGAATTCGGGAGGTAGAGTAAGAACTTTCCCCAAGTTCCCTTGTTGTTGGTGTTCCTTCTTGAGATCTCCAATATCGCATAATGGGCAACAAGAAAGACCATCTATGAGCATCCATTCGCTTGTGGGGTCCTTTGGCATCTGCGTTGAACACAAGATTCTGAGGTGGTTGGGCGGATTGGGTAAGTCCTTTAGTGAGGTGATATTGGGACACTTCGGTAAGGTGCAGGTGGTGATGCTAGTGGAGGTGATGCTATGGGTGATGGTGTTAGTGGCACAGTAGTAGTTTGGCTATAGAAAATAGTTGGTAGTGGTGGTATCACTGGTGGTGCAGGTGGTGATGGCACAACTGATTCAGGTGGTATGACAAGAGCTGGTGCTGGTACAGCAGTACTTGCTTCATACGGCTGAAGTTGTCTAATTTTCCTAGATCGGCGAATCGGACCAGATGTTGCCAGAAGAGAAGCCTCTGTGTCAGATGCTGGCAGAAATTGCTGGCTTTGCATGTATCTGTCGGTAGCAGGAGACATAGGCATAGGTGAGGTAGCATAGGCTGAAGTAACATCTTCAGTTCCTGAGTTTGAGGACAAGCTGATAGGGTGGGTGTTCGAAGACATGACACTGTAATAAATTTCCTGATTAGTAGATGTAAGCATAATTATAATCAATTTAAAATGCTATAAGGTAAATAATACTTTTTACCAATTATCGGAATGCGTAGGCACGAAGGGCGTAGGATGGTATTTTATGGAAATTTTGTCCCGTTTAAAGTGTAGTGATAGTCCAATGTTCCAAAAACACTTGGTTCACTATAACCGTAGCTCTGATGCCAATCTATAACACCCTCAAAATCGATCAATACAGCGGAAGACTTAAAATGTCAGCGGAAGACTTTTGGGGTATTATATCATGGATCTTTGTCACAATTATAGAAAACGATTCAAGTGATCGTTTTAAGTTTTATTTAAAATACCAAATATTCATAATTCCAAGAGAATTCGTTATTCAACAACAAGTTTTTATTCAAAGAGAAATAAACGTTTCTTTAGTTGCCCACTTCGTGCCTTTGCCATCCATTCCATTTAGTTACCTGAGATAAACATGCTAAAAGTCAACAAAAAGTTGAGTGAAATTCATAGGTTTATAATTAAGAGTTTGAACACAAGAGATAGGTGCTTATTGTATATAAATACAAATAAACAAGTTAGAAAAATCGCATTCATTATTGTCTTAAGCTCATGACACTCAACGATTCAACAGACATCAATATTTCCGTAATAATGATGTAAAATTTATATAGCCCCCATGATAGGTATTTGCCAGTAACCTATGATATTTAAATAAAGTGCATTTGGTAACTTTCCTCTAGCAACCAAATGGGGATTGTCAATCCCTAATAGATCTATTCACAATTATTTACGTTCACCCTTCAAGTGATTAAGGTTCATGATCGAGGGACTTTTGGCAATAGCTACTTAAGCAATAATAAGATCAGGAAAAGACTTGTGTTCGGTTTTTGAGCATGTATCCCAACCACAAAAATAAGTTAAATGTGGGCTATAAACTCACCTTAGTAGGATAGTAGAACAAATGTAATCTCAATGAGGCAAGGCAACAGCTTCACACACTACCTATAAGATATGGCACGTTTTAGTTCTTAAGTCTCGTTTTATTGCGAACGTTTATTATTTATTACAAATAATCCATAAAGTGTATAGGTGATGTGTTACGTCGTATAAAAATAGATAATGGTTACGTATCGTTTTATTCGTCTAAATTTAGTTATCGTTATATAAACTTTATACGTATTATATATATATATATATATATAATAAGTTACGTTTATTATTTATCGTTTTAATATATATATATATATATATATATATATATATATATATATATATATATATATATTATAAAAAAATCAATATTACTATTCAATCCTTTATGTTTCTCAATTTTACACTTTTTACCCTTAACAGATTATATTTTCATCGTTAGTCCAAATTTATATATTATTACATTTTAGGTCCAAAATATCAAATATTTACATTTATTATCCCTAAGTTTCAATATTTACAGTTTTTAACCTTTAAAAATAGTTAAGACAGTTTCCATCCGATTCTATATAATTTTTACATTTTTAGTCCCTCGTTAGTAATAATTTGCAAAAATAGTCCAAAAATTTCCAACTTAAAATTTAACATTTTTATTATTTCAATAAGCTCATAAGATCTTAAACAACTTATTTTCACAGCTTATTTGCTTAATCTCTTCTTATTTCTCAAATTGGGCCTTAACGAATCATATTAAGGGCCCGTTAAGGATTTTCGATCCAAAGGGTTTGGGGGAACATTGGGTTTGTCGAAATCCATCTTTTTAAGTTACAATAACATTCCAAAAGAGCTTATATGCTTAGCTTATCGCCATAAGCTAAAATTAGCTTTTTTGGGCTTTGTGGCCCACGTAAGGTTTTTAATTTCTGAAAATCCTTAAGTAAACTCGTTTAGCTTTAGGCTCGATCAAGTGGTCAAACGAAGTTGTTAAGTCGTATTATTTATCATTTTCGTTAGTGTTCCGAGTAAAAAAATAGGACGTACAATAATAATGATGGGTCGTGTGTCAAATTTAGAAATGGCGAGGCCAAAGTGTAGCCAAAAACTCAATACGTAAAACTTTATAATACTTGAAAATAAACTAAGTGTTTTTAGAATATGTCGTATAGGTCCAAGTGACTTAGAAACGTGTGATTTTTGTTGTGTACTCGTTAATATAAGTTCATTGTTATTATAGGTACTCATTAATGTCATAACTAAGAAATAGTATTACACATAAAACGTATACGTTGTTTGTAAGATTTACGATTTATAAGCTCCAAGTGAGTGTGCATAATATAACCATACGTATATATATAAATAGAAAGAAAAGTTCGTGGTCTCACCTCACCTATAAAAGGTGGAGTAAAACAAGGCGTATGGTTTGTGGAATGGTTCAAAAGCTCCGTGGTTCACTTCACGTCCCACCAAGGTTCAAGAGGTTCCAAGTTTTGCTTCCTAGGTTCACTTCAAGGTGTGGTACACTTGAGAATCCGTTCGTCCCTCCACCACTTCTCTCTCGTTAATATTTTTAGTGATATGATTTTTAAGTGCATGTAGTGACTTAACTTTGCATGTAAGGCTTATATAGGCAGTTTTCAAATGTGTAGAGACAAGATAAGATCACAAGAGTTTGAGGGTGCATGTAAACGAATAGTATTGCCACAAACCATGCCCAATCCGTTTCTTACAAAGCCAAGATCTTGTAAGATCTCTTCCTATTCATTCCTGACATAATTCATGTTCATTCACTCGTCATAGGGGAAGAGGGGAGGCATGGAAGAAGGTTTATGACACGTTTTGGTCTTATCTCCATGGGAGTGTTCAAGCTTTGCTTTGGACGTTTTTAGGGTAGTGAACGAGGGTGAGTATGTAATGTTTTGGTCTCGTGTGTTTCTTGGGTACTAGGTAAATCAAGATGTGCAATAACATTGAGTCATTATGTGTAAAAATCGTATGAAATAGGGTACGTTTTGGGTGGGAACAAAGAAAAGAAAACAAATATATATATATATATATATAAGGGTGCGTCTTGGGCTTGGCCTAGTGGGCTGCTGGTTGTGTCGGCCCAAAAACAAAAGAAAGAAAATATTACTAGTCCGTTTGGTTTGTAATTGGATCTGTGGCCCAATGAGTGTTGGGGGCCCACATAGTGTGTCTCGATTATCGTGTCAAAGTTCAAAAATATTAGTGAGCGTTCTCGGGAAGTTTCGTAGGTTCGGGAAATATAAAAATAGTATACGTTATTTAGACGAAACGTATTGTTTTAAATATAAACGTGTTATATATATTTATCGTTCGCAATAATCATAGGTTATCTAGGTCGTGTGTAAGCATCGTTCCTGGGTAAACGGTCAATCACATTTATCGTAGTGTTTCAATATCAAGCCATATCAAAAAAAAAAAAAAAAAAAAAAAAAAAAAAAAAAAAAAAAAATTGTTACCCGTAAAATGGTGTTAATTTATTGTAACATCGTTTTATTTATTCATATGCATTTACTAATCGTAAGGGGAAATTTACGAGAGGTTACATGTAGTTAAACCGTTTCGACTCTTGAATCTCCAAGATAGCGATGATCTTAGATTTATGCTTCACATTTTCCAATGATTTTTCTCCTAATCTGCTAGTATAACCGAGACAACGACGTTCTGGCCAGTGCTGAATCCCGTGTAGAGCATCTCTGTCGTAAGCTACGATAGAGTTGCTGAATACTGGAGTAGACTCTTCAATTGCAGGAACTTCGTATCTTGCGGCTGGTACTGAGATTGTAAGTGAGGAAGCGTATTTCTTCTTGGATTTCTCTTGGGTGAGTTGGAGGTTATGAAGATCTTTGTTGAAGAAGAAGCTGTAAGGTAACTTGGGTTTTTCTGGAAATCCTTTCAAAGGTAACGGTTTAGTCCAATCAGTGAAGTAAGGCTTTTCGTGGTTTTTGGAACTAAGGTCGATATTCACTTCAGGGTTTAGCCAGTCAAACTTGCCAGACATTGCACTAGCTATATTCTGCATGTGATATTCGTATTCCATCTTGTTTCCAGATCTGGACTTAAGGAATTCCTGTGCATCCCTATTGATTCTTCTGAGCTCCGCCTTCGTAAGTTTCTCAATCTGAAGATCCTTCATAATGACTTGAGTGAATTGTAGTGTATTGCCTGGAAGGGGTTCTTCATCTTCGAGAGGAGGTTGAGATTGGTTCAATGAGGTTTGTGACTTCAGGAGTGACAATTTCAACCAGATTTTCAGTAAGATAATCTAGTGTGACAGTCTTGATAAATCCTGAGAAATCAGCGTTCAAGAACTTATCGATCTGCTGCTTTGATTCCTGAAAGTCTTCAACTTGCTTAACAAGACCGGTGACCATAGTTGTGAGATTGTTGACTTGCTCCTGAAGATCAACTGGTTTACTCGGTTCATTGATTGATTGTTGCTTTGATGCGGTTTCAGAAGGTGTGGGAGATGAATGCTCAGGTGATGATTCGGATGACGACTCGTTGTGAGAGCTTGAAGAAGAAGCAGGAGGAGTCGGATCCTTTGGCGGAGAGTCTTGAGGAGGTGGAGGTTCCACTGAAGAAGTCTGCTTTGATTGCGAAGATGATTGAAGAAATATGTTGGTGTCGAAAGCATTCTTTTCTTCATTTTCTTTTCTTCTGCATTCCTCTGCTTCCTTTGCAAGAAACTCTGGAGTAATGAAGTGATCATATTCCAGATCCGTAGCAGTGTTCTCCTGATCGCCAACATTCTCCTCTACATTAGCAGTCTCAGTCATTGTGATGTCTCCTGTATTATCTGTGTCTTTTACTATGTCATCAGGTTGTGAAGCTGGTTCTAAAGTTGTGGACACAATGGGAGGAATCATGTTGCTTGTAGCTCCTTCATGTTCTGATTGATCGACAGGTGGTGGTGGTGAAGGTTAAGACTGAAGTCGACTTTGGAGTGCTGCTTCCCTTTGTTCTTTGCGAAATTGCTTTTCTTCAGCTCGTGTGTCGACAATTATACTTTTCAATTTTCGTTTGTCGACCAATTTTTCAATGATAGGTTCGTCTTCTTCATCATCATTTGGCTCATTAATCGTGATCCCTTTTCTCTTTCTAGACTCTGCTTCAAAAGTTTCAAGACTTTGCTGTATAGCAATCTCCGTTGCAGGAAATGCTTCTTCTGTTACTCTAACTCTTCGTTCAAAGTCTTGCTCTTCTTCTTCAGATTCTGTGTCGAACTCAGAGTCGCTTTCAGAAGGTGGAGGTGTAGGTTCATCTTGAAGAGCGAACTTTGGTGTTACCTTCTTCTTTGGCTTGGTTGCAGGCTTAGTTTTGGGTGCAGGTTTAGGTTTGGTGGAAGTTTTGGTTTTGGCAGTTGGTTTGGTCTTGGGAGTAGGCTTAGACTTAGTCTGAGGTGAGCCAGTGGTGCTTGTAGTACTCCCAGATTTCACACTTCCTTTGCTGCGAGTCTGTATTGTAGCTTCTTCCTGTATCCCGTTGTAAGCATCATCGTAAAATTTGTAGTTCAAACTTTTCTTGATGTTGTCATCAAGAAGGTATTCGGGAAGCCTCATTCCTTTAATCTTGGTAGAGGAAGTGGTCATCTTGATAAAGGAGGTGGTGAAGTCGTCCTCGAAGAGGTGCTTAGGCTCATTAGGGTCTGCCATCCTTTTGATAAATTCTGGAGTGTCTTTGCAGAAATATTCAATAAGAAGCTTGGTGAATCTTGTGAACGGGATCATAGTCTTTACACGTTCGGTTTGGATGCTGTAGACTATATCGTTCATGATTGGAACTGCAAAGTCAATAGGTGTCATGGTCACCATTCCCCAAAATGTTTGTAAATGCTCAAGACTGGGATGTTCGTGACCACTTTTTCTTCCTGATATAGATCTTACAACTAACAGACAGAATGTTCTCCAGGGCTGAGGTATATTCTTGGCATTGAATCTGGAATGTTTGATTAGAGGTAAGTCATCATCAACATCATATCCTAACTCAATAAAGAAATCAAGAAGATCCAGTTCAGGTAGTATTGGAGCAAATTCATTGTCAGTTTGAGACAGGAGGAGGACTGTACGAAGGACATCGTGATCTACAGTGTAGACTTGTTGATCCAGCGTAACAGTGAAAGACTCATCATCTAAATGCGCCTTAGCCGTAAGCCAGAACTGATTAAGGTAAAACAGAGGAACTGAAGTAGATCTGTTGAGCAGATGCTTGCATGGATGACCAAGGAGAATATCTTTGACAATCCTGCATGAGTTCTCAGGGATCCTCAATTTGTCGAAGTCAACTCAAGGATTGTTGTTGCCAATCTTAACATTGTAGTCAGCGGGAGTGATGTCATCCATGGTGAGTAGTGGAAGAGTTTGTTCAGGGACATTCTCGTTGTGTTCAGCCATGTTATTCTGAAAAGCATTATCATAAACCAAACATCGAGATTTGTTACGAGTTAGCACGATTGCAAAGTTTGATTATAGATAAGCATTTAGAATCATGTAAGCACGTATGGTTCGATTATTGCATGTATAGTGATAAGTGACGTATATTTAGAGAGTCTATTGTAATTATGAATCACTTATGTGATTACACAAGCACAAAGAATTATCACAAATAACATCACATAATACATCGACTAAAGTCCTTTATCACATATTACATGTTTTCGAAATTACACAATTACAATGTTCTCGAAATAGTACATAAAGTCAAATGTATTGCTGACACATAAGTACATAACATATTCTCGAAAACAAGTCACAAGTTCCAATATTTTCGAAAATTAGTCATTAAGTAATATTTTCGCAAACCTGCATACTGAGTGTTTTCGAAAAAAAATTTCAAGTGTGTTTTCGATAAAAGTTTATCGAGAACAAGCCACTTGAAGAGTTTTTTTTTTTGAAAATACTTATTATGAGGGATTGCGAAAGTATTAACTTGAATGGTGATTTCGAAAATATGACCAAGGATGAAAAAATTTGGCAAACACCTAAATATTTTCGAGAAGATGACAAAATGGGTATTTTCGAAAAAATACAACGCTTTGAAATTTCTCGAAAATATTGTGTTTTCGAAAATTTTCATTATGTATGGTGATTGCGATAATGTTTTCTCGAAAATTCTTATACAAGAATATCGAGATCATTCCAACATACGTTTCTTTGTGATGTAAAGAAATCCAATTGATAAGACCTGTTTTCAACGATGATAAACAGCAATTAGAGTCATAGTATACACACGTATTCAGTGATTTCAAAATGATGCAAGAACATGTTTTCGATAACATTCTAAATCATGGAATCTACTGAAGATAACAGTTTCTAGTGAATCACAAACATGCATATGAAGCATTTAGGCACAATAAACAGCTCATATAAACACAATACGAGAGAAACCCATTTTGAACAAAAAACCCTACACATCGAGAATCATGCATACATTGATATGGTTCAAATTAAGAGGCACAACAATGATTCATACACTCATGAGAACATATCCCACCAAGAAAAACACTAAAACAAACAACAAAATCATAAAACCCAAATTGACCTAAACCCTAAATTTCGAATTTAATAAAAACATGAAGGAAGGAAAGATTAAATGACATAGAAAGGTTAGACACATGTAATGTATTAAAACCCCTATAAAAATTCAACCCTCTAACCATGTTTTGATAAATTCCGAAAATCATAAACCCTAGTTTTTCAAATCGTAAAATTGAGATATCTAACCATTAGTTTTGCAATCAAACGAAATCCATTGTTAGAAATTGACTAAGGAACACGTAGTAACTTACGGTTTGAAGATTGGTAACTTGGATTGCTTGTTTGATTGTGAGCCGTAGATTTCGAAAAGAGGGTTTAAGTTTTGAAGAGTTTTGTGAGGTTTATGAAACAGGGGTGTTTGTTTTATGTTTGTGTTTTTGAAACCTTTTGAAATATGTCAATTTTAGTCCCTTAACAACAAATATTGTGTTAAGTGAGTCCTAAAGTATGATGTTAGTTGGACAAGCGATGATTAAAGACATTCAACCTTACGACACCATTTTGAGAAAAGGAAACGAGATATACAATATCTTATGAAATCCTGAAACAACGCATCCAAATGTAATATGCAAGTATACCGATTTGAAAAAAATCATAATTAAAAATGTGAGCGTGTCTCCCCCTCAACACTTGTGAAATGACAACGTGTTGAAAGAAAGCGATATACTTGCCATTTTTTTTAAGTGCAAAAGAAGAATATTTTTGTGTTTTTGAGGTTTATGAAAAATAAAGGAAAATTTATTTTACAAAGATAGTTTAAGTTTTGATGTTTGACACTTTACTTTTGTTTTAAAAACTTTTCCAGATCCACTGGTGTCAAACATCGCATACCAATTTGGTGAACTAAACTTGCAAACCTTGATGGAGTTAAGGGTTTTGTAAGTAAGTCCGCCAATTGGTACTCAGTACCCACAAAATATAATTCAACTGTACCCTTCTCGACATGCACTTTGATGAAGTGATATCGGAGATCAATGTGTTTGGATTTGCAATGATGAACTGTGTTGCAGGAGATTGCAATGGCACTTTTAGAATCGCAGTAGATCGGAATCTTATTGAATAGGTAGCCATAGTCTTTAAGTTGTGATCTCATCCAAATGACTTGAGCACAACAAGCAGACATAGCTACGTATTCAGATTCTATAGATGACAGTGAAGTGCAGTCCTGCTTCTTTGATTGCTAAGACACAAGTTTATCTCCAAGAAACTGTAAGCCACCTGATGTACTTTTTCGCGAGTCTAAGCATCCTGCATGGTCAGCGTCTGAAAAAGCTATTAGTTCAAAACCAGAATCCTTCGGATACCAGATCCCCAAGTGGATGGTTCTCTTTATGTATCGAAGGATTCTTTTTGCCTCATTGAGGTGTTTTTCAGTTGGATTAGACTGATAGCGAGAACACATAAAGACAGCAAACACAATGTCAGGTCTGCTAGATGTGAGATACATGAGGGACCCAATAATACTTCGGTATTTGGTAGGGTCAACTGGAGTCCCATGTATATCAGCATCTAGTTTAGTGGAATTGGCCATCGGTGTAATCATAGTATCACAACTTTGCATTCCATGTTTCTTTAAAATCTCAAGAGCATATTTGGACTGATTTAGAAAAATTCCACGGGGTGATTGATGAACTTGTAGTCCTAGAAAGAACGTAAGTTCACCCATCATGGACATTTCGAAATTATCTGTCATTAATTTTGCAAAATCCGTTGAGTAATTTTTGTTGGTTGAAGCAAAAATAATGTCATCGACATAAATTTGAACGATTAATAGGTCCATCCCGTATGTTTTTGTAAACAGTGTTGGATCCACCGAGCCTAGAGTAAAATCATTAGCCAACATGAATTTAGAAAGCTTATCATACCACGCCCTGGGGGCTTGCTTGAGACCGTAGAGAGACTTCTTAAGCTTGTAGACATGATTGGGACGTTCTGGATCAACGAATCCTTCAGGTTGACTGACATAAACCACTTCTCAGAGTTGACCGTTTAGAAAAGCCGTTTTCACGTCCATTTGGTAAACAATCATATTCCGATGAGCAGCAAATGCTAAGAATATCCGTACAGCTTCAAGTCTAGCTACTGGAGCAAATGATTCTTCAAAATCGATTCCTTCTTCTTGAGAGTATCCTTTTGCTACCAAGCGTGATTTGTTGCGTATGACAGTGCCTTCTGCATCCAGTTTGTTTTTCCAGATCCATTTTAAACCAATGACAATGATGCCTTCTGGTTTTTCAACCATTTCCCAGACTTCTAATCTTTGAAAGGATTCGAATTCTTCTAGCATAGACTCAATCCAGTTTTCATAAGTCATAGCTTCCTTGACGTTTTTAGGTACAGTTTCACAAACTGTGAGTACATAAATGCAAGCTTCTCTGTCTGTGTGAAGGCGTTGTCTTGTCATAATTGGTGCATCTGGATGGCCAATAATTTGAACTAAGGGGTGATCTTGAGTACATTTGTGTGTCGAAGGATGAAGTTGATAAGTATCTCGCAAGTGAGCAGGACCCAAATTGCGTGTAGATGACTCAGCGATGTCGGGGACAGGTTGAGCATTAGCAAATGGGTTAATGAATGGTTCTGAGTCATGCTCTGCGGGTTGTGGAACTGATAAAGGTATGGAATCTCCAGCTGATTGTCGTGAGTTGGACCCGGTTTGTTCTGTTGTTGTAGGTGATATGACTGGAGGACCGTCTCTTCCAACAGTAGTTGTTGTTTGTTGAGGTGTATCAGGTACTTGATGTTGATCAAGATGTGCAGCGGAATTTGGTGTGGCTTCAGATGGACGGTTAACAGGCGTATCATCAAACAATGGAGCAAACAAGGTTTCCACTTCTTTACGAGAAAGTGACAATGGTTCAGCCGAAGATACCGGAAAGTTAAGACGGTTGGTTGCGGGTCCTAAGCCGTTTTGCTCAGAAGCCATTTGAGTGAGTTCATCGAAATTAGCATGAATAGTTTCTTGAATTTCCCGAGTACGACGATTCCATATCCGATAGCCTTTTGAATTTTCACAGTATCCTATAAATATTCCAATGTCAGCCTTTGCTTTAAGTTTACCTAGATCATCACGATCATTGATTGGGTAACATAAAGCTCTAAATACATGAAAGTGACTGATGTTCGATTTCCTTTTGTGAACAATCTGATATGGGGTTTTGTGATGGCGTTTTGTGATCATGCAACGGTTTTGAGTGTAACAAGCGGTTGAAACAGCTTCTGCCCATAAGTAATCTGGTAATTGAGCATTGATTAACATCGTTCGAGCAGCTTCCACTAACGTTCTGTTGCGTCTTTCGACAACTCCATTCTGTTCGGGTGTTCGTGGAATAGATGTTTGATGTTCAATTCCCACTTTCTCAAAATACGACCTTAGAGTCTGATTCTTAAATTTTGTGCCATTGTCAGTTCTTACAATTCTGACTGTGTTGCGTAGCTGAACTTGTATTTTGGTGAGAAAGGTGATGATCATTTGAGGAGCTTGATCTTTACTTCGAAGAAAATAAACCCAAGTCCAGCGAGAGTAATCATCAACAATTACTAAGATGTAGCGTTTACCGTTGATCATTTGAACACGCATCGGACCACACAAATCCATATGAAGCATTTGTAAAACATGATTAGTACTGTGTCAGGTTTTGAGGGAAAATGAGCATGAGTACTTTTTCCTTGTTCACAGGCTGGACATAGATGATCTTTGGCATAACGGAATCTTGGAAAGCCTTCAACTAATTTGTGACGAACGAGATCAGTCATCGTTTTGAAATTCAAATGAGAAAGGTGTTTGTGCCATAACCAGGATTTAGTCGTTTCAGCTTTGGATAGAAGACAAATAGGAGATGAAGCGATCATGTCAGACATTGAAATTATGTAAAGGTTAGTGCCACGTTTGCCTGACATCAAGTCATTGCCTTGTAGATCACGAACAAAACAGGTTTTCTCTCGAAATGCTACTTCTAAATCTCCATCACAAAATTGACCGACTGAAAAGAGGTTGTGACCCAAGCCTTCAACATAATATACTCTGCTAATTTCAATATTCCCATTCACATAGTCTCCGTAACCCATGATTAGAGCGTATTGATCATTCCCGAATCTGACAGTTCCAATAAACTTTGAAACAAAGTTAGTTAACAGTTTGAGATTGCCTGTCATATGTCGGGTGCAACCGCTATCAACAATCCAGAGAACGATCTGAACCACCTGCATCAAAAGAAGACGACAGAGATGGAACAGAAGTAAGGGTGGAACCCGAGGAAATTGTGGGTTCCTGTTGGTTAGAAACACAAATATTTAACAATTTAGGAATCCATATAAAATTTGGTTTGTATTGTAACCAACGTTGCCAGTTCCAACTAGTTTTTGCTTTGTTTTTAGTGAATGCACTAGCATTTGGCGTGTTCCTAGATTTGTTGATTGCAGCTCTTGGGTTGACTACAACATCATTTGAAACTGTAGTAGGCATTTTTCCTAAGGTAGACTTAGAGGCATTAGTGGGCCTAGAAGGAAAGTCGGATCTACGTTTCTTTTTACGATGTAAGAGATTATTAGCTACACATTTGGTATGATCACCAGATAACACACTTTGACGACAAAACACACAAGATGCATTAATATTCAAAACATTAGAAGGTTCAGCATTCGTTATATTAAGATTTGGATTACAATTTGCCAGATTAGAATCTAAATCAGATGCAACATGAGTTTTATTCGAGTTCCTAAGGTGAGCTTCTACTTCTTGCACTTCTAGTGTTCCTCTTCTACGTTGCGAGAGCCTAGTCTTTTTGGCTTTGGGCTGCTAACGCTCTTAGGGGAAACTAGACATGTGGAAGTGGAAGAGCTAACATTAGAACTCTTAGCATGCTTACCCTTATCTGTTCTGTCTATTTGAAACATTCCTAGTGCTATCACAGTGGTGTCAATAAACTTTCCTTTTTGAAGTAGCTTAATTTTCTCTTTCAAATCAATGATGACGTGATTTTTGTCCTGAATATCAGACTCAAGTAAACCATTGCAATAACGAATGTCATCGCGGTTTGTTGCCATTCGGCGTTTTCAATTTTTAACTCTTTAATTTGATTTTCATATTGAAGACGTTTGTCTTTGAGAAAAGCATTTTTACTTCGTAGTTGCAATTCGGTTTCAATACTTTGAGCTTGACACCAATCAAGCTTTTGTTTGAGTTGACAAATTTCGTTTGAAAGTTTGTTTATCACATCATCACTGTTTTGACGCAACGTTTCATAATTATGTTTCAATGTTTCATTTTGTGACTTCAACAAAACAAGATCAGCACAGTAATCTTCGAATACCGCAGCATTGCTGGAATAATAGAGATCATTCATGATGAGAGTGTAAATATCAACATGGAGAAGTTTTTCCAAGAGTCGATCAGAATCTGTTTTCAAAAATCGGTTTTTGCGTTGTTGAACCAAAATTGCATTTTCATTAAGAGTGAAAATATCTTTCATATCATTAACTTCTTTTTGGAGTTCCTATTCCCAACGAGTAGCACAATAACGCAAATTTTGAACTAAAGGCAAAATTTGTTTTTGAAAAATGTCTCGCTTTTCCCGCTCGTAGGCTGATTGAAAAGTAACAATTTTAATTTGCGAATGATGTTCAATGACGTTTTCCAAATTATCAATGCCTTTCATGAATGTTTGAAAATAGTCTAAAACTTTACAGTGGTGTCACATTACCAGAAGATGGTAATGGACCATTTACTTGTGCCACGGGTTTGACAGGAGCTCCATCGGAAGATGAAACATAAGACTCAGTTACATACCATGTTTTCTCAGGTATTTCTCTTGACGGAACAAAAGATTTTGAAATGTGAGGAGCTTTTGAGTAATCATATGGTGTTGGATCGTGAACACCTTGAACTTGTGTTAATAATGATACTTTGAGTGATACCACTAAGTATGCGGAATCTACTTAATGATACTTAGAAGATTGATTGTAAATGAAACAATTGTATGTATGAACAATGTATGTAACAAAACAAATAGCTCCAATATTATTAATGATAATAATACGAGTGATCTATGATATCACTAGGGTTACACCTTGAAGCTCTAAGAAAACGTATTAGAAAGATATATTCTAACTATGATCTAGGATCTCCTTTTATACAACAAGGAGTCCTCTTGTACAAGATAAGTATAATACTAATATAATAAGATATACACAAAATCTTTTCTATGTTTATCTAAGCGCGTTTCTCTAACAGTTAACAAGTGAGCAGTGGTAATATTTGTTCTTGCAGTGGTAATAAGTTTCCACTGCAAGTACAATCTTCTGCAGTTGTAATATCTTCACTAGCCGTGGTAACTGATAGAATAATTCCCAACAATCCTCCCCTAAACTTATGATTTATTTGTAAATCAACAAGTTTCTTCAAGTATACAATAAACCTGAGGATATGGGAATTCTTCCAAACACTTATCTTGTTTTCCTCAACACTTTATCAGCTCTTGCATATTGATCTTGAATTTTCTGAATCAAAGCTCTAATCTTTTCACTATCTGCATAAACTCTTAACTTTGATTTCAACATTGCAGAAAGAGTTGTAGCTCTAAGTGGATATTCCTTCTCAGCAAACATAAACACATCCACTTTATTTGTTGTAGAAACATGATGAACCTCACATTTATCAAAATATGTCCATGTAGTATTCAAGCTTGATGAATTAAACTTCCAATACTTATCATTAGGATCTGGTTCATATAGTCTTCTTAAGTCAACCCAGAGCTGCATTTCTTTCATATCCTTGAGAGTATCAGCCTTGAATCTTTCATTAACAAGCTTCCAAAGGGTATCAAGATCATCTCTATCACATGCTTTAAGAAGATCTTCAAACTGAATGAATGATGAAGATTCTCCTCCCAGTCTTATAATTTTCCAAGTGGGAGCAAAATTCTTTGCTGTGTACACTTCCCAATCAATAATTTGATGTTTTGATTGTAAAGGATCTGGATAGAAATCTTCTTCTTCAACAATGATAATTGCACTCTGTAGATCTTCTGCACATTTCTCAGATTGAGATTCTTTCTCTTGAGGAACTTTCATTCTTTTGGTGACATGATCTTCAACAGTTGAAGCTTTCCTTTTACTTTGTTTGAATCTTTCAACTTCTTCAAAATCAATAGGTCTGAAGGTACTATCTTGCCTTTTAATTCTGTAGTAGATACCTTCAATTCTTTCATGAGACATACCTTTGAAATCAGCCATCTTCCAGGTTCCAACATGGCAGCAATATACTTTCATCTCATGAATGATCTGTGCCTTTGTAGGTTGTCTTTGTTTCTTTTGACCTTCTTTGAAGTTTCCAATAATCTCATCCAGTGCTTGTTGATTCTTCATTTGAATGAAATCAATCAATTGAGCTGTTCTTTGTTCTTCAGTTAAAGTCTTGTTAGCAACAAGCTCAATAGCTTTCTTCTTTACAACTGGATCATGCTTAATCATATGCTCAATCTCTTCATCTGATGGCACATATGAGAACATAGGGGGTTTCTCATGTAAGATGGTTGGTGGAATCACTGAGAGTGGTTGTGCCATTACTTCTTCAAGTTTACCTAACCTCTGTGCTTCCATAAAACTAGCAACATCCATCTCCTTTTGCTTTTTCATATTTTCTCTTTCTGCAGCTTCAAATTGTTCTGCTAATCTTGCATCAAAATCAATTTGAGCTTGATCTTTCTTAGAAATCTTTCTTGTATGTATTTGTTCTTCACAAATCACCATTGCTTTACCTTTAACTGATCTTTTTCTGGCAGCTTCTTCCTCTGTAGTGGTAACTGATGGAACATCAGTGGTAACTTTTTCACTTGCAGTGGAAATTATGTGATCAGTGGTAACATGTTCTGCTTTAGTGGAAAGTTGTTGAGCAGTTTCAATAACCATATCTTTATCCAACTTCCTCCCCTCAATCTCAGCTACATCATCATATGCTTGAGCATCCATATCTTCAAGATTAGTACTCCCCCCCTTAATTTCTGCATCTGTTTTCCTCCCCTGTTTGGAAGAAGTTCCCAAAGCATAACCAGAACCTGCAGAAAGACCATCATGTGATGATGATGGGGAAGAAACCACAACTTGAACATGTCTTCTCTTCTTGAGATTCTCAATTTCAGCCTGCAACTTTTGAATCTCAGCCTTCAATAGATTCAACTCTGTGGCATGTTGTTCTTTGGTCTGTGCCAGATCTTTCTCCAGAGTTTGAACCTGTTTGACTAATTTGGTACATATTTCCATCAATTCAGTTAGTGTCACACTGCCTTCAACACTTCCAACTGTGTTACCTGTTGGGAGAGGTGAATCATAAGGCATTGATTCAGGGTCTTCTCTAGTTGGACTAGATTGAAGCCTTGAACCACCACTGCTTGTGCCTACACCAAAAGGCTCAGCAACATGCAATGTTGAGATGAAAGAAGTTGGCTGTTTAGACCTTCTTTCATAAGTGTGAGTTACAGCAGGGATATGTTGAATTTTTGGAACAATAATAGTGGGTGTGTGATGGGATACAACTGGGATTGTTGCATCTTCACCATGTACCTGTGAAATCTTTGCAAGCATGTTTGGTAAAAGAGGATGAATCACTCCATTCCAAAAATCTGAAGCCTTACACATGTTTTGAAATACTTTTGGCTTAAGACATGGAGTGTCATAAATCCTATTATGATTTTGCAGTTGAAATTCATTTAACACTGCTTGCACAAACCTTGGATACATCAAAAATTTGTATGAATTTGTTACATTGCCTTTCATGTTATTAAATATAAACCTTGAAAAATTGAAAGTCCTATCAGAAACCAAGCAAACTAAAGGATAAGCCATGGTTGATCCAAATTGTTCATAAGAAGTTTTCTTAGGACTTAGGCAATGCAACAGAGTGTGTATCAAAAATCTCCAATGGGGACAAAAACATCCTTTCTTAAAAGTTACTTTTTGGTCAGATGTATCATACCCCATCAAAGCAATGTATTTGAATATGTCTGAATTAGGTAATGTGATGATACCATTGAGATCATCTAATTGGAGAATTCTCCTTAAAGATGACTCAGTAACATCAATAGTTACCCCATCCACTGTGGCTCTAAGAGCTTCCACAGATTCATGTATGTCTCCCTGTTCAAGTGTTATGGACTCCACAGAGTTCCAAAACTGTTTGATTTGAGAAACAAAGATTGTGGGATTCATAGTTAAGGCATACCTTATATGAGTTGTGTTTAGGAAATCCACAATCTGATGAAAAACGGGTCCACTCTTGTCGTTTGACTTTTGGAGGCAAGCCACTTGATTGTGTTCATCTGCAAACTTGAGAGTCACCATGATTTTGTGATTTGAGAGATAAAAGTGTTAGTAATCGAGAATAAAGAGCAAGCCGTATAATGATCAATTTATACTAATAGGGTTTTGAGAAAAACGCGTATGGTGAATTATCTATAGAAAGATTTATCTTTAGAAAAGAATAAATAAAGTTTGGTAAGTAGATAATTCCCAAAAATTTTACCCTATTAATACGGAAAAACAGTTATATTTGCAACGGCTAGTAAAAATAAGATTACTGACACACAGTTGTAACGGCTAGTTCACCAGTGGTAAAATTTACACTATCAGTGGAAACGGTGAACTTGCAGTGGTAAAAATCAACAAAATTTCAAAGAGCAGTGGTAAGTAAAACATGTAAAATTTGCTGCTCTTATCATAGTTTTTAGCAAACTATCAGCTATCAACGGATTTGATAAGTCTTTACCAGAAGCCGTTTGCTTATGGACTAGCTGATTCTTATGTGGGTTAGACATGGTGAATCAATAACCATTTGTTGTGTGTCTAAGATACACACCTTATTACTCCAATGATATAGGTTGTATACTACAACACAAAATAAATCTCATCTTAACCCACAAAGATTAACCCAAGTAACTTTTTAACCAAGTTACTATACACAAAAATATCTTCTCAAAAGTCAAACCACAGTTACTTCTCAAACCAACCAAAACAGATGGAAGTAAATAACCTTCATTAATTAGCATAACACCTAACCTTGGCTTATTTAACCTCCTCCAAACACCACATCTCAGTCACCAATAATCTTTCAAACCCAAATATCCCAATCAACCCAATTCTCTTCCACAACCATGTCATCAAACCCTGAGTCCTCTGATCAACACTCTTCTGTTCCATCATCAGAAGAAGATGTACCACCATATCCATGGGGACTTGAAGATTCTGACTATAAGAGAGAGATGGAGAAACGATGGGATGTGCAAGAAAAACAATGGAATGCACACATAGAGGGTGAATCAAGCCATGATCCAAATCCTGCTGAGAGAGAGCTTGTCTCTCCTTTCATCTGGACCTCTGATGAAGAATCTTCTGAAGAAGAGAATGAAGATCCAACCTGTCTTCCACCTTCCACACAAGAGAGATCCCAACCAAGATCAAGTAAAAGAGATTCATCTCTCCCAACATCATCAAATTTGGTGTTGGATCTTCCTGCTCCAGAACCTAGTCTTCTGCATCAAGAACATATTGGATAGAGCAAGAAGGCTCAGATCATATGTAAGGGAAAGGAGAAGCAGAAGTAAATGATTGAGGAATGTTGCCAAGGAACAAAGTTCTTGAGTATTTTCTTGACTTTGTTACTTGAGCACCTTCACAGTCTTCCTTCTCTTCTTTTTCCATTTTCATCTTCAGCTTCTTCATTGTACTTGTCACAGCCTCAAGTATTATGTAATAATTGATAGAAGCTAGTAGTACACAATTAGCCAAATGTATTAGGAATGATCTTTGTAATTCAATTGGAACTTTGAATGTAAGCTGTAACTTGTGTCTTGGAATGAATGAAAAGATCTTCTTAATTTAATCAATATTGTAAGACCTTTAGCATTATTATCTTTGTAGTAGAAACTAAGTTCAGCTTATTTGACCACATTCCTTGGCTACACCTCTTGGTGACTTTAACACACTTCTTGCAATCTCATAAACATTTGCAGAACAGACATATACCAAACAACTTGCAAACATATTAGTGAGTTACTGTAAAACTCAGAAAGTATTATCAAGTCATTCATAAACATTAGTAGTCTTTGACTGTTCCTGCACTCAACATAAAACAATTAGTACCTTTTGGGGACCCAAGCCACAAATGACTTGGATCTGCCTCGTGTATCAATATAATTGTATCTATCAAAGGTCATTGATACACCATTGGGATTGTCTGAGGTTGTTGTTCCTTTTGGTTTCCATTCCCAACGAGCTGAGGCCTTAACAGCTTTTCCCAAGTTTACCCTTTTCTTATTCACATAGACATCAGTGGAAACATTTGGTCTTGCAGTGGTAACTGCATGCCTAGCAGTGGAAACTGCTGGATTAGAAAAATTTGGTCTCCACATGTGATTCTTTTGATCATTCTTTTCAAAATAAGTCTTTTTCCCTGTTTGATAAGATTTAACAAAAGAAGTGACAGGGGACTTAGGATAAAATCTGTTTTTACTACTGGCAGTGGTAACTGCTGGTCTAGCAGTGGAAATTGGTTTGATGCCAGTGGTAAGCATAACAGACTTGGGAACCATCTTGCTTAGGGGGTTTGGGTGAGTCATTTTATTAGAATTATGTCCATTCACCCTTTTATTCACAAATACTTCCCTTCTTCCCATGTGGTAGGTACAGTCCTTAGCTAAATGGTCAAAGCTACCACATATATGACAAGCCTTATTGTTGAACACAAAATCACTACCAAACTGCCTAGTTTTAACATGATTCCAACTTCTCATGTTCCCTCTAGGAGATTTAGACCTATCCCTGTACATCTCTGCATACCTAGTAGTAGGCCTAGTGTAATTTGACTGTGTCCTAGGCTTCTCTTTGACTTCTTCAGGAATACTTTTTCTTTCCTCAACTTTAACATCTTTAGTAACACTAGTTTTAGACTCAACATTCAAACATTCATCTTTAAGAGATGAGTCACTAGCACTATCAAAAGTCTCAACCTCAACCTGAACCTTTTCAGTTTCAACTGGTTTAACAAATTTTGGTCTATAGGTCATGGGTGGATCCTGAAACTCTTCTAAGCCTGTGTGAGCTAGGTCAATGCCAGGAGGTGCTGGAACACCTCTTAAAGGTGGTGGAACAGATTTGTATCCAAAACCTGATTTAGCTTTGCTCACAACTTGGGCTTCCCAAATTTTGTCAATGCTCTTGGATTGATGGTCTAGTGTTTGCTTAGTTATCTGAATATTCTCACTAGCCTTTTTAACTTTTTCAATCTCTTCCCTAAGAGCTTTATTTACTTCAACATAAAAATCTATGTCTCTTTTTAAAACAGCAATGTCATCACTGAACTTAGATTCATTAGCCCTATAATGCTCTATCTGTTTTTCTAAAACACCTAGACCTCTTTTATGATTTGCTAAATTATAATTAGTATGATGTAAATCTAGCATCAGTTCATCATATTTTGTTTTAGAGATCTATAACTCTTTTACAGCCTTACAGTTTTTAGAACAAGCATTATCAGTATATACCTCAGAGTCAGAGAAAGCCATGAGTGCATGCTCAGTAGCTAGCATTGCAGATTCTGAATCATCTTCTCCATCCTGAGTCATAAAGCTCCAATCAAAACTCACTCCATCAATAGCCAATAGCCAATAGCACCTTTGGCTCTTCTGTTGTAGGTTCTTTGTTCTTTTCCTTCTTGTACCAAGTTGACTTATTGTCAGATTTCCTTGGTTTTCTGCATTCTCTTGCAAAGTGCCCCTTCTTGTGACAGTTATAGCACTCCACCTTCTTTTTATCAAAACCTACAGTCTCATCACCATTTATATGTATCTTTCTCCCTGTCTTCTTCCAGAACTTCTTTGATCTCAAGCTTAGTAATGCCACCTGCCATTTAATGTCCATCTCCTCCATATCATCTTCATCAATTTGATCCAAATCCTCATGATTGAGAATTGAACCACCCACATGGCTTGATATAAAGGCATAGAAAGTAGCATCACTTAGTCCTGCAACCTGTTTCTTTGAGCTCCTAGTGGAAACATTTCCATTACCAGTGGAAACAATCATGTTACCACTGTCATCATCACTATCACTTTCATCATCTGAACTATCATTACCTGATGATGATATGAGTGCTACACTTGCAGAACTTGTTCTTAACTTGCCAGCTTTCTTTAATCTTTGTTCAATAACTTTGAAGTTATTGTACACATCATTAAGCTTCATGGTCTCAAGATCTGACTTATCTTCCCAAACAGCAACATTGGTATCAAACTCAGAAGGTAAGTTTCTTAGAAATTTAAGATTGAGGTCTTCCTTTTCCACCTCAATTCCAAAAGCAGTGAGCTGAGTAACAATCTTTTGTAGCCTTGTGAATATGCTATCAAGAGATTCATAACTTGTTGAACCAAAGTTTTCATAAGTCTGCTTCAGTAAAGTCTTTTGAGTCTTCTTGGTAGAGTCATTACCACCAAACACTTCACAGATCTCATCAAAAAGAGTCTTTGCAGACTTGTATTTGCTAAAAGCCAGAACTTGTTCTCTGGGTAGAGCCATCAATAACAAACCTCTAGCCTTCAAATCATTCTTTATTTGGCTTCTTTCTTCATTAGTAACAGGACCAGTGTTAACTTTTGTTACTGTCTTGTCACCAACCTGCTCTACAGTTGTACCAGGTTTGAATGAATTTCCACACATTATGATCTCCCATAATGTGTAGTCTTGAACCATAAAGAATTGTTCTATCATAAGCCTCCACATCTCAAAGTCATTAATCTTAAGCTTAGGAAGCTTTGCAGCAATGTTTGATTGGCTTGTTTCTGTCTCCATTGTTTCTTTTGAGTCTGCCATCGGATCTTCTAAATCAAAATATCAAAGCCTTGCTCTGATACCACTTGTTGGATCGTGAACACCTTGAACTTGTGTTAATAATGATACTTTGAGTGATACCACTAAGTATGCGGAATCTACTTAATGATACTTAGAAGATTGATTGTAAATGAAACAATTGTATGTATGAACAATGTATGTAACAAAACAAATAGCTCCAATATTATTAATGATAATAATACGAGTGATCTATGATATCACTAGGGTTACACCTTGAAGCTCTAAGAAAACGTATTAGAAAGATATATTCTAACTATGATCTAGGATCTCCTTTTATACAACAAGGAGTCCTCTTGTACAAGATAAGTATAATACTAATAGAATAAGATATACACAAAATCTTTTCTATGTTTATCTAAGCGCGTTTCTCTAACAGTTAACAAGTGAGCAGTGGTAATATTTGTTCTTGCAGTGGTAATAAGTTTCCACTGCAAGTACAATCTTCTGCAGTTGTAATATCTTCACTAGCCGTGGTAACTGATAGAATAATTCCCAACATATGGTTTGTAATATTCAACTTGACTCATTTTTGATCGACTCTTTTCTTCAAGTTCGTATTCTTCCTCAGTATTATGTACAATAACACGCACAACATTATTATCCATCAATTGGTCCATACTGTACAGCTTAGGAATTGTTTTGAATGCAGTGCGAAGAAAAGTGGATCTGTAATCACCGAGGGCAAAACCTTTATCTTGTCTTGGTTTTAAAGTAAACTTTTGAATTGTCATTACAGATTCCCCATGTTTATAAACGATATTTTGAAAAGCTTTAATTTGACGTTCGAGAACGAGATTTTCTTCAATTAAAGTATTTTCTTTTTCTCGTTTTTGCACTTTATGTTCATAAAATTCCTATTTGCAAGTTGTCACCTCTGTTTGTGTTTTTGAAAGTTCCTGTTGGAGTTGAACAACTTATTTTTGAAGATCATGTTTTTCATTTTCCAGTTTGGAAACCAATTTACCGTTTGACTCAATTATGTCATATATTTGCTTTTGAAGATTTTGTTCTTTGACATATGATTCCTGAAATGACTTTTCAAAGCACTTTTCACGATGAACTACATTTTGAAAATTTGAAAGTTGTATTTTATAACATTCAATGTCCTTTTTCAACTCGGCATTTTCTTTCAAAACATTAGTTTGCTCGTCCATTATGTGATTAGAAAGAAGTTGTTCTTTAAGTTGTTTGGCCATAACTGTACAGTCAGGAGCTGGATCAGAAGAAGGTTCATGTTGTTCAATATAGTCATTTTCGTCTTGCTCAATAGGATCATCAAATGAGACGACAATGTCATCATCAAATATAACAACTGTGTCTAATTGTTCATCCTCTTGAGAAGATAAAAATGGTTCAGAAGGAACAACTTGCGCCTGATCTGATTCAGAAACAGAGGGTGATGCATTAAATTCTATGGAGCATGTGGTAAGGTCATTTACCTGAGATAAACCATCAGTGGTGAACACTGGGCCTGAATCATTCAACTGATGTTCCTGCATGTTGGCCATAAGCATCACAGCTGCATTGGCTTCAAGATCTTCCATATCATCATCGGTGTAAGCATTAGCAAAGAAACTGTTCTCGTGAGCATTGAAAGTTCCTTCCTTTTCATCTTTGAGAGCCATAAGTAATGCCTGCTTGTGAAACTGACTGCCGCGGGTTCTTGGTTGAGGGCATGATGTTGCAATATGACCTTTTTCGTTGCAGTTGTAGCACCATATCGCATTCCCAGATACTGTATTGTTATTAGCAACATTGTCATTACTTCGCTGAGGAGCACCTGGATTGCTTCTGAATCCCCCATTGTTGTTGACTCTTTGTCCATACCCAGAATTTCCAGTATACCCACCTGAACGTCCAGAATTACGGTTCTGAATCTCAACTCGACCATCTTGAACGACAGCTTGATTTCTTGTATTTGATGAAAAACGAAGACGGTTGTTGGTTTTGTTGGAGAATTTGCTAAAAGCACGAGCAATAAGAGCAAGTCCTTGATTCAACGTATTGACATCATCATCATCATCTTCAATCTTATTAGAGTAATACATGCTATCATGGTTGTCATATGGAGCAAGTTGAGTAGACGCGTGTTGTGAAGTAGGAGGTTGCTGGTGACTGAAATAATTATGTTCCTGATCATAAGCATGATTAGACATCGGAGGATGTGCAGCATGAGATTGAGCAACGAGTGCAAGGGGATTAGAAGTAGGTGGTGGTGTATATCCTCCTCGTGCGGCTTTATGTTTTTAAACTTCAGACTCATAGTGCTTGAGATAGTCGTACAACAAACCATATGGATCTCTATGAAGATTCTTAGCTTGTCTCACAAATGTCACATACTTTTGCCACTCAGGACCCAGACTACTAACAAACTTTGTATTGACAGCGATTCTTGGAAGGGGTACTTCATGTCTCTCTAAATCGTTGACGACATTGGTGAAACGATGAAAGTAATACTCAAGGGATCCCCCTGGTTCGATCATGATATTAGTGTATTCCAAGTAAAGTTTAGATTCCATGTCTTCCTTGTTCAATTGTGTGCCTTGCATAAGTAGATGGACATGTTCCCACATAGCTTTTGCAGTTGTCTGAGCATCAACACTTCTGAATATGATGTTTGGTATTCCTTGAAGTATGTAAGACATAGCATACTCATCTGCTTCACGATGGTGGTGTTGTTCAACAGTAAGTGAAGACTCAGGAACAAGCACAGCAGTTGGAGCTACTGGAGGATCAGCAGATGGGTCACCGCCAACGTAGTTAACAGGCCAAGGAAACGGTCCTTCAAGAATAACTTGTTTCATGTACTTACCATTGGGTTTCTTGAGTTCAATAAACCTTAAGAATCGACTTACCCACTGAATATAATTTCCCGGTGTTAGCATTGGTGGGGTGTCAATAGATCCTGCTTCGTGTCTGGATTGTTGAGTAGAAATGACTTCACACATCCTGTCAAACCAATGAGTAGGTTTTGGTGGAAGTTGGCTCTGTTGTGGTGACATGGGATAGGATTGTTGTATTGGAACCATCTGATGTTGTTGCATGAGATTATGTTGTTGTGAGTAAACCGGTTGTTGATAATATTGTGGTGATTGTTGATACTGTTGCTGTTGCTGATGATACTGTTGATTCTGATGTTGCTGAGGATGGTTAAAGTTGTAGTACGGTGGTTGAGACATATTGAAACACTTGTGGGAAAAGATGGATCTTGTAGAAGGTATAGGTTTAGCCAAATCTCGAAAACTTGACACAAATAAGTGATTGCGAAACTTTGCTTGTATAGTGATTGCGAAAGTTTTGGTGGATTTCGAAACTTAGGTTTGCGAAACTTAGTGAATGTTTGTGAGATTTCGAAACTTTAAGAAAGTTTTCGAAAAATTGTGATTTCGAAAAAATGAGCAGTTTTCGAAAACACAAAATCACCAACACACTTTTCGAAATTATACAATTTCGAAAGTTTACCAAAAGTCGAAGTACTTTTCTTCCTTATACAAGAGAGAAAAGACTGAGTCCACAATTCGTAAGGTGATTGGAAGCACAAGAACAAGATTTCGAAACTGTGTCGTATGTAGATTGCGAAAGTTGGACAGTTTTTGTTTTCAAAGAAAGTTAATCAAAAATGCGTTTTTATTTAAAGATCCTTGTACTTTTAGGTATAAAAAGAGCAAATCTTAAAGAAAGTTGAAAACTTTATAAAATTTATCAAAATTTTGAAGAATTTCGAAAACAAGTACAATGAATCCCAAGTCGATTTTTGTGATAAAAGTTTGAAACTTTTTGTTTGTTTTGATGTATAGGACAAGTTTGTAAGCAAAGATGTGCTAAAGACCAAGAAACAAACAAGAAAGTACAAAAAATTTAACAAAAATCGATTTGAAAAAAAAAAAAAAAGAGTTTTAGATGAAATTCACTGAAAACAACAAAACTACACCTTCATTTGGCAAATGATACCACTTGTTAGGTCACCATATTGAGTTCACACAAACAAGAATGAGATAGATATAAGGATTTGGGTGAATATTTGAATGAGAGAAATATAAGTGCAAGAGTTTCCTTAAGATATCAAATAAACAACCAAGTTTACAAGAGACCTAAGGCTTCTATTTATAGGGAATGAGCTAGGGCAACACTCCCTCTCCTTCCACTTACATTTCGTGTGGGCTTCTAAGCCCATGGACCAAAATACCTTAAGTCTAGTAAACATGTAACATAACATAAATGTAAGTAAATAATAACTTAAGCAACCTATTATTACAAATGACCGAGACTTGATAAAATAGTAAAACTTTGATCCCAACAGTTAGATTAAAGTGTCTTTCTGATCGTGTGAATAGATAAAGCTCTAGTGTGGAACCACTTTTTATTTTTACATATGAAAAATAAAGATAACCTATAATCGGTGTTTTAAATATCCGACTAGACTGACCGGTTCAACCAATTACGTTTAACAAGGAAAAACCGAGAATCTGGAGAAAAACATGTTCCATCTCTGATTCAGTTTCAAAAAAGATGCCTTATATGTTCATCTCGTATGCTAAATTAACCGTCAACTAATTATGTAGTGATCAAAGGACCAACTCGTAATAGGTCAAAATCACTAGCACATGATCTGTGAAAAATAGTTTAGAATACAAACCCGGTAAAGTGGTAAACCATAGGAATGATTTAAGTAATTTCTAAAAAAAATAGAGATCAAATAGACCAAAGTTAACCTTTATTTTTTCTTATCAAATCATAAAAACTTAGGTTCACTTTCAATATTTTAAAATAAGTATCTTACAAGCCGTTAATCATTATGCAAAACTAATCATATTATTGCAACAAGAAAAAAACTGTCTTTATTTAGAATTGATCATTATATACTTTTGACGAAGGTATCACCTTTTACGGGTTTTGTTATTTATTTATTTTTATTTTATTTTTTTATTTTTTTTGATAACTATAACCATAAAACCAAAAATCACTAACCCCTAAACTCTATAAAACCTTAAACCCAAACCCTTCAAAACCCTACAAACCCCTAAACCCTTGAAACTCTAAACCCTAAACATTTTAACCCCCAACCCTAACCCTAACCGTAAACCCTGAACCCACAAAAGTTTCGAAAAAAATTAGTCCGTCGAAACTATATAATGCGAGATATCTAATGAATGATAATTTACTACTCGTCGTGTGGTATGACTAGTTTCGCTTAAAGATTAACTATTTATAGGAATGGGATATTTTGTTTCAGAACGTGTAAAAATTCTAGTGAGTTTTATTGTTTTAAGTTATAACATTTCTACTATATCTATAAGTCACTTTTAACCTTTTGAATTATAGAATTTTCAATTATAGTTCATATAAATGATGCAAAAAAAATTTTTCTTTTTTTCCTTTCTTCTTCTTGAAAACTAAATCTTTATAAAAACTAATTCTTCTTATAAAATAAAACATAAAAACAAGTGTCTTAATTGCAAAGAAAGGAAAGTAAAATATATATATATATATATATATATATATATATATATATATATATATATATATATATATATATATATATATATATATGATTTAAAAATCTTTAAGGGTTGAAAGTAAAATAATATTATATTTTTATCGGTCAACTGAATTTATATTCAGACCCAAACTTTATAAAAGAACTAAAATTTAGTTATATTGAATTATACTAAGTTTAGAATTTGAACAAATACCCATAGACTTTTTTGTATATATGTTTTGAAAAAAGAACATTTGTTATTATTGATGTTATGTATTAATACTATTATCATTACTATTAAATATAATTAATCGAAATACCCAAATTAACTTCGTATATGAAATTATAAATGTTAAAATGAAAGCACATCCATTATACGTTAATAAATACGAGATTGTACATATATCAGCGATTCATATAAATTATTATTTAGTAAATTACTATTTAAAATTTTTATATATGCTTATATAACAAGTTAATAAAAAAATTATTTAACAAGGGGTCATAATGCAACGACTCATAATATATTAGAGAATGTCTTAGCAGGAGACTCATAAAACCAACTGGGCTAGCTCAGTTGACCACCAAAGTTTCCTTAAGGTGCCTTGAGGAGGGGGATGTTTGGCTAGGGGAGGTCTCAAGTTCGAATCATTCCCAGGACTTTTACCCCTTCAAGCAATAAAGGAATAACAGGCGGGTTTCAGAATCAGCATACTGCTCAATTGGATGTCACTGCTGAATCGAACGTACATGGACGTCACTTTTGTTCGTTTCAATTTCGTAGCCGTTTTGGTGGGGCTTTGTTCTTGGTCTTGTTTAATAGATGTTCATCACTAAAAATTTCTAAATCTGAACACTAACAACTAACAAGCCAAAAGAGGAGACTTATAAATAACATGTTTACAAAAGGGTGTTTATATCTATGCAATTACCGAAAGAGAAAGAAACAATGTTATAAAAAGGGTATGTTTGTGCATTCTTCAGGGATGTTATTTGTAACTTTACTCCAGGGAACTCTACATATATTTAAAGGCATCACTCGATATGTAGGCTCAAACACACGACACATCTATTTAAATTGAATCTAGAATCGTTACCACAGGTAAAACGTTTCACTTCTGGGTGGAATTTCATTAGAATCATTATGCTTTTTAAGGTTGAATTATTTTTGTATGTATATTAATGTGTGAATATTAGTTTCTTTATGAATAAACGTCAATGCCTAGTTAGGTTTTCGGATATAGTTGTGCTATTAGGTTTTTACGATAATTGTTAGAAATCAGGCTTATTGGTACCAAACAGATACTATACTATCTGATGATCCTTTGTACACTTGTATATAAATCTAACAAAGGTTGTGATTTTTTTATTTATTTTTTTTTTTTATTTTTTATTTTGGAAATGATAAAGGGTAGGCATTAAATGTTAATCTCAAACAAATGTTTACAAATTTCTTTTTACACTACGAATGGTGAAGAAACCGTGCCTCAGATATATTCACCCCTATTGTATACGACCTAGGAGATCTATGTTATATGTGTGCATCTCACAATATGATCGACGGTGTTAAGTGTCAACGTTACTTATCGCTTTCAGTTTGATTCTTACAGCCTAGAGTCGATGATAGTTGGTTCGGATTGTGTAGTATATTTTTGGTAGTAATGAGATTTGATCAGCGAGCATCATTAACTATAAATTGTTATTTTATTTGAACTCTTATTTTGAACTTTTAAAGTTACATGCTTAGGAAACCCTGTTAACGTTGGTAAATTACAGTTAGAGCATCTACCATTATAACACTCTATCACAAATAACTCATGCACTCATTTTTTGTGGCTAGAATAACTATTAAGAGGTTCAAGATTGAACCTTTTCATGTAACATAGGAATGGAAAAAAAAGCCGTTATGGATAAAAAGAATATGTAACTTTGCAGTTCTTTTTAAACTTATTTGAGTCTATCGTATGGGATGCTCATAGAGCTATTCCGTCTAACTGTTTCTATTGATGTAACCAAGGTCTTTTTTTTTTTGGAACCTGTAAACGGTTGTATATGTTGAAATCTCTTTTCCACATTCTACGTTTTGTATGTCCCATCTTATCACAATTTCTCTTTTACACATATAAATATGATTCACTCATATATCTACAGGTGAGCAAAGGGAGTTCATATTTGGATTATATAACTGCAATGAAGTTATCGAAGGATCCTTTTGAAGTAGCATTTGAGGAAGTAGATGATTCCCCACCTGATTCTCCCTACACTCATGGCGATAATGAGACTCAAACTTTATCAGCACAACCAACCATCCACTCTCAACGATATGGTGTAGAAAATAGTATGCATCCCTCCAACCAACCAAAGGCAAGAGTTAGGTTGGGCTCAACATCTGCATCTGTCCCAACTAATAAAAACAAGGATGATGATGACGAGGAAGAAGACGAAAATATGGATGTTGAACTTGGAAAGTTTCCGTCGACCGGAGACCCTGACAAAATGGCTAAGATGCAGTAAGTTAACAATTTGTATCACATTAATGTTAGTTTACATGTTACAGCTCTATTCTTTTAAGGTTGGAAAAAAGTAACATTAGCGAACATAACAATAGCAACTAGCTAGTATACCTATGCCAATTACTCAAATAGTAGTGAATTGAATCTTTAAAGTCAAAACCAACGTTTTGTGGGATTGAGGGAATGCTGGCTACTTCTAGTCTTATTATTCCATAGCAAATTGGTGTGGTTATCAGTACCAAATAGCAACTATATTAGAAATTATGATAAATTCATCAAATTAACATTAATGAACAAGCCAGTCTTTGATTATAAATGAAATACAAATGTCAATGTCAATGTTAACGTCAACGTCATTGGTGAAATATTGGGTACCCAAATCAATGTCATCGATGTGTTGTAATGTAATGGATTTTTGTAGTATGAATTTCAATTTATTAATAAAGTGAAATGTTGCATTTGTATTAAGACATATAAAATAGGAAAATGTTATATATGAGGATCGTAGAGAGTATTTGGCGACATGCCTCTATATGGAGACATGCCTCGTATAGAATAAAAAATGATCAAATGGTTTATGCGCATTTGCATTGATTATTACTACCTTGATTACTAATCTAAGGTATTACACCAATGACTATGTTCCAGAGCAATATTATCTCAGTTCACTGAGGAACAAATGAGTAGGTATGAATCTTTCCGAAGATCTGGATTTCATAAAGCTAACATGAAACGGGTACATCTTTCTCTCCCTCTCTCACACACACGCAGTCTTTGTGTTAGCAACTTATCATTGTCCTAGCTACTTTTTAGTCCATGTTACAATATAAAAAACAAATGTCTTAATATGATTACGAATATCATATTTTTTAAATAATAGTTGAAGTTTTAAAAATAATCGATTTCGGAGTTTTAAAACGCTTTTAACTAGTTCAGCCCATTTGACATGTTTCATTTACTGTAAGTTGTTTGATTTTTACCTTAACTGTTGCTATTTGGTGCTGTGAATACAGTTATTAGCCAGCATTACTGGAAGTGCGAAGATTTCATTGCCAATGACTATTGTCGTATCTGGAATAGCAAAGATTTTTGTTGGTGAACTCGTTGAAACAGGTGCTTGGATATCTAGAATGATCAAATGGTTTTGAATTGCATTAACATAACCATATCAAAACATATCTGTTACATTGCAGCGAAGATGGTGATGACTGAGAGAAATGATACAGGACCAATCAGGCCATGTCACATTCGTGAAGCACACAGAAGGCTGAAACTCGAAAGCAAAATACCTAAAAAGTCAGTGCCAAGGCTCTTTCGCTAGAACAATGAGCTTAATACTTGGCTGATGGCATATACAGAGTTGATATGCAAGATTCTTGAGTTTGACTGTTTTAACTTCGGGTTTTATACTTTTGTTTTTCTTGGGACAATTTGGGAAGTTATAACTAATTATGAATTTTATGAATTTTTTATATCCTTTGATTTATGATTTTAGTTTGTACGATGATAGCAAATGTAATCTCTATCCTATTATAAAACTTGAATGATTGTATATGTAGAAACTCTTTAATTTGCTTAATATAAATACTGGAAGTATGTAGCTGTAACTTCCAATTTATCTTGAAAGCTTACCTCTTAAGTCTTAACACGCACCCAAAACCGCTTAAAACAACTACATGATGTCTTTTCCTGCATTCAGTATATAAAAGAAAAAGTTTCGTTAAATTAAAAAATAAAAGCCGCATTCCTTAGTTATATTGGGAGAAGAAAAGGTTGTAGCGGGTTATCATAACCACTTCAAAGTGGTTGATGATGTCCACCTGAAAGTTGTATAAATATATTTTTATCTTCGTCGTAATTTTTGAAAATGTAACATTTTTCTATACTTGTCCAGAAAAATAACCATACAACAAGAAAGAAACATGTTACACTTCAACTTTTGTTCTATTATAATTTTCATGAAGAGGACTACATGTAAAGAGCCACCATCAACTACTTCCACTCATTATCTCTGCTGTATTGCATGATTACCATTTATAACAAATGAGGCCAGCACTAGCCCACCGTGTGCCACTATTTTACAATTGTAAAGATCTTTGCATGATAGAAAATTAAACATGAGTTAGCTATGGTTAACTTTGTTGTAACTTGTAACTACGGAAACCGCTTTGAATCATTAATAATATGATAAAATTATATAGCAAAACCATAAGATACAATCGTACAATTTATGATACAGTAATCAAAGTAATTATATTCGATAAACCAAAAAGGCCTAGCTAGTAATTCCTGTCGATATACCCTTTTTAATGTCTGACAAAATAAGCACAAGGTACAACTAAAAAGGGCAGGTTATGTACGACTTGTATTAGTACCATTCTGGACTTCTGGCCATAGGTGAGAATTGTTCACAGAACTTGAGCTTGCAAATATTCCCTAATCAGCAAAGTGCGCCGGTGCAGCTGCAACAAACATTCCTCTGAGATGAACACGGCGGCCTTTAGACCATTTCATTTTGTAGAGTGCATCATCATAAAGTACCCAGCAAAAATACAGATGAAAAGGATAAACCCTGCATCACTTTGTAAGATTCAATCACTCTTAGAGGTGCATAGTCCATGTCCGTGTAGAGATGTCAATTTCTAAAAAAACTACCAGCTTTTACCCATTCTAAAAGTTACCCCTTTTAACCCATCACCCAAAGCGTCCACCCTACCAATTTCGCCAACTCTACTAACGCAATCTTAGAAGTCCAAGTCTTCGGGTGGTGGACCTTTTCGAAGCTTTTCTTGGAGGTCCAACTGTTTAGGCAACACCATTTCAGTTCTTTCCCCTGATTCTGAAAAATACCTTTCCAACACCATCTGTAATGAACAGAAACATGTTATGGCATAAGTTTCCAACCCTTTTTCCCTTTAAATGTAAGGGTCGCATGTTGTCATTTAGTAGTTCAACAACAAAATAAGGGTCAAAATTTTGTGCTGTTAAGTCTTACCACGGCTGCATAAGCATCAAGATTTTGTTTGCGATCTAATTTGCTGAGACCCCTGAAAGATTATTCACTTATCAAACAAGTCTCGGATTCATATAAAAGCACACATGCAAAAAAGTAGAGGTTGCAATTTCGACCCATTTATGCCAACTAGGGTTGGATTCCATCTATAACAGGTCTAAGGGTAAAATATAGACCCACAGAGTTTTCAGAGGATTAAAACCTCCTAAATCACATTATTAGATCATTATTTTAACAGTGCAGTTTTGTAACTTCTGATTCTAAGCAAAAGATGGAAAACAAAAGGTATTGCCAGGAAGACCCGACCTGTTGGTCCAGCATTAGAAAAATACTTATTTTTGCCCAAACATATTTCAACGCATTATCTAGCCAACCGGCTCACCGATTTTGCCACCTCTACATAAAAGGAAATAGATTGTTAGACAAAGTGAAGTTCAATACAGGTTAATCATACGGTTCATCGCATCCGTAGATGATCCGTGTTCGTCCTGCAAGTATACTCTCCAACCCCTACATGCAAAATTTGATGCTATTGGTTAAATGTCTATAATAACTTTTAATTGTAACAAAACTTAGGGAATGTTGTGGGCCACTAATGAGGATTCTCAATGGTACATAATGCTTACAATTGGCAAATAAGTTGTTTTAACTTCAAAATTCTGCTACGCGTGAAAACTTAATAATTAATACATGAAATGGGACAGCTCAAGAATAGTCTTTGACTCCCTCAAAACATATCAGGGTTGAACATTAGACAATGAAGGAGCTCAATCAGAGTACCATAAATGATCTACATATGTTGATAAGTATATAAACACTATTTTGAAGTGTATATACTATGCATATCCCCAAAGGAGAAAGTTTTTGTTTTATTAAGTGTCAAACAATATTCTCCTTTAAACTTGGCAAGAAATATATTTGTGTTTTGTAAAAAAAATCCATGATTATATTTAACTACAAACACAAGTAGAGATAATAAAAATTTTGGTGATTAATATAAAAACCATATATTTCTATGTTGATTTTGAATATGAAAATTTGAATAGAAAATGAACAGGTTTGAAATCATAAAATCAAAATTAGTAGAAGGACACCTCTCTGCAGCTTGAACAGCAATCCTGCCAGCAACACTACGAACTTTATTGGATTGTGGTGTCTCTTTTCCATCTGATGACACGGGCAGACCAATAATAAACTCATCTACCTCCTGTATTATAATATTGTCAATTTAGCATGCACCATACATGGTTTATAATGCTAAGTACTACTAGCAATGTAGCATGTATCCATGGACTAGGATAAAAAAATGTACCAATTCTTTGTCACCTGTCCCCTGAATAAAGTGGAATACTAAATTATGATTCATAAATTATGATATTAAAACTAATTGGTTCTAGAAGTCAAATTGGACCAATAATAATTAATAGAATGAATCTAGGATGCTCGGACTCGGGTACGGGTGTCGGACTCGGGTACGTGTCCAAGGGTCGGACCTTTCAAGATATCATTTCAAGGATTCGTGGACTCGTTTTGAAAGAGTCCAAATTTTGAATAT
Source organism: Artemisia argyi (assembly GCA_030686995.1). NCBI lineage: Eukaryota > Viridiplantae > Streptophyta > Magnoliopsida > Asterales > Asteraceae > Artemisia > Artemisia argyi. The sequence goes on from CM060683.1 coordinate 73,791,172, forward strand.
GGACTCGGGGACACGGGGTATTATAATTGATAATTATATGTTATAAAAAAAATAAAAATTGAAATTTGAAAAACCATAAACTGATAAAAGTAAATACAATTAAAAGTAAATAATTAAGTTTGCATTGAAAACTTAAGATTGCATTGAAAACTTAAAAATGTATATTTTAATTGATTTGAAGGTAATAAGTATCAAAGTTTATAGTATTTTCAAAAAAAAGTGAAACAAGTACCAAAGTTAGTAAAAGTGAAAGAAGTATTTTCAAAAAAAAAAAGTGAAACAAGTACCAAAGTTTATAGTGTCTAGTAGTAGGAGTATTTTAATTGTTTATTTTAATATAGTGGAATACATTAATTGTCCTACGTAGTACTGTACTTGATAAGCAAAAAAATACACAAGCATATATACACCATGTCACCACACATTTACTTCTTATCTTCTTCTTCTCTCTTTTCAGATCTATATATCTTCCTCTTCTTCTTCATTAAAATAAAACCTGCAACTTATCCCCAAACTTTACAATTTTAACGAAAAAGATAAACAAAAATCAGCTCAATCAAGAAACAGCCGCGTCCACTTTCTCCTCCCCGCGTCCCGTCCGGATTCCGCACCGGTACCAGCGTCGCACCGGGTCGACACCGGTACGCCGGGGATGTTATCCGAGTCCGAGCTTCCCAGGAATGAATGAACGATACATGCTATTTGTAGTAGAACATGGTAGTTTGAGACTCGTGTTTTTATTAATACAGTGAGAAAATGGCTTGTGTGGGAAAGCATGTTGGAAAGAAGACAGCAGAAAGTTCAGCATACTGTAAGAAGATCAACCTTAGCACGTCACGCAATGTCAGCACAAATCAGAGCAGAAACAGCATTACTTAACGTGTGGACTACAGCTCAACTCACGTCCTCTTCCTATATATTGACACCTCTCTAACCCTACACACGTTATGCCCAGAAATGAGAAGGTTCGGTGTAACATATGCAACGAAGATAACAAGAGCCAATGATTTGGACTACAGCTCAACTCACGTCCTCTTCCTATATATTGACACCTCTCTAACCCTATTTGACAGACTTAACAACGCTAAAACAGCAACGAAATTATAGGCGCTCCATTACTAACGACTCGATTCATACAATCATTCATCACTCTGAGGCTTTCCAAGATATTTGAGATTTCATCTTTGACCAAGATACATTCAATAATGTAAGTGGCCGGCTAAATAATTTCTCAGTCACACGCCAGAGTAGCATTTGAAGAATAACTAATTTTTTCGTATAACTAGTTTTTGTTTTGTAAGCATTGATATATAGTTTAACATTGATGTTTTGTAAGCATTAATCTAATTTCTATCACTGTGGCAGAAAACTGATTTATGAGCTAGAAAATTAAATTCAAGAGGAGAAGTTTTTGTCATATGTATAATTTTATATGAGAGACAAACTGGCTTGTTATGACCAGATTGGCAGATCTGATCAAATTAAATGTATGAGCATGAATTTCCTATGTAAGTCATGTATAAAAGACGGCAGAACGTATAGAAATCTGTTTATTTAAACAGTTAATGCTTTTTTGATGACTACCAAAACAATGATATTACAATACTAATCTAAATCTCCAACAAAATAAGCACACACTGAAGATAGACAATGAAAATTAACATGTTACTTTGTTCTTAGATCTTTTATGGTTCTCAGATATAATTCATCCTATGCATACATATACCCATTGTGAACAGGTTCACAGGAATATTTTGTGTTATTTCATTAAGTGAAGACCAGTAATATATATACTAGACAATATAAACTGGAAACTTATTGATAATGGAAAGTTATCAAAATGCAACCTATAACAGCTGTATTCACACCCTAATTACAGCAGTGTAATCTTTATTTCTAACACCCATGAAACAGAACACAATGTCTCCTGAAACATAATAATGTAATGTAACCAAATGGCCAAAAGGAAAGGCATAAGAATTACTATAAAAATACACGAGTAATGCGCCAGTGTAGCATTAGTATTATTATTACCAAGCTGTGTTTTGAATTTAGTTGCCTTAGCTACATAAAATCAAATTTGAAAAACGCGAAGAACTGCTGGCTTAAAGAAATAATATCTGGAAGAACTTAACTGACGCAATAAGTTTGCAAAAAGCCTGCAAGTTTATATAAATCCATGTGGAACAGGGTATTAATGTTTGTGTGCATTTACGAATTACAAATAAACATCATGAATTTATATGCAACACTCTGTTAGCACTAAAGAAATGGAGATTTATTAGCTACCATCAGTATTCTAATCAGTGTTGTCACTTTATGTGATGAACTGTTATCCTACATAGAAAACACATTCTAGAGACAAATTATGGGGTAAAGATTTTACCAAAGCATACACGACGAGGATAAAAAGAGCAATGATATGGACTACAGATCAACTCACTTCCTCTTCCTATATATTGACATCTCTCTAACCCTATTTGACAGACTTAACAACGCCAAAACACCAACGAAATTACAAGCGCTTCATTACTAACAATGACTCATTCATACACGTTTGCATAATTTGTTCATCACTCTGAGGCTTTCCTAGATATTCGATATTTAATCCTGGACCAAGATACATTCAACAATGTAAGTAGCCGGGTGAATAATTTCTCGATCACAATCTAGAGTAGCGTTTAGAGAATATCTTATTTCTTCATTTAAATAGTTTTTGTTTCGTAAGCATGAATATATGGTTTAAAACTTTAACATTGATGTTTTAACGAAAAAAATGAAGTGCCAATTATCGCTGTGGCAGAAAACTGATTTAAGAGCTATAAAATGAGATTAAAGAGGAGCTAAATTTTTGTCATATGTAAAATTTTACATGAGAGAGACAAACTGGCTTGTTATGACCAGATTGGCTGATCTGATCAAATAAAATATGTGAGCATGAATCCCCTATGTAAGTCATGTATAAAAGAGCAGAACGTATAGAAATCTGTTTATCTAAACAGTTAATGCCTTATTGATGATTACCAAAACAATGATATTACTATACTAATCTAAATCTCGAAAAAAATAAGAATACACTGAAGACAGTCTTTGAAAATTAACATGTTACTTTGTTCTCAGATCTTTTATGCTTCTCAAATATAATTCATCCTATGCATACATATACCCATTGTGAACAGGTTTACGGGAATATTTGTGTTATTTCATTGAGAGGTGTAGACCTCTAACATATACTACTGGAAACTTATTGATAATGGAAAGTTATCAAAATGCAGCCTATAACAGCTGTATTCACACCAATGGGCCTCTGGTCTAGCGGTATGGAGGTTTTACCCTCTTAGGCAAGGTCTCAAGTTCGAGTCTTGTCTAGGGTGATAGGGGATTCCTCTCGCGTGCGTAAAAGGAAGGGTGTCATTGCCTTTTGGGCTGGACCCAACCTGGTTGTGTGGGCTCGCTACGCCTTCTAGGCTAGGGGCCATGTACCACAATTGCAGTCCAAAAAAAAAAAAAAAAAACAGCTGTATTCACACACTAATTACAGCAGTGTAATCTTTATTTCCAACACCCATGAAACAGAACACAATGTCTCCTGAAACATATTAATGTAATGTAACCAAATGGCCAAAAGGAAAGGCATAAGAATTAGTATAAAAATATATACGAGTAAAGTGCCAGTGTAGCATTAGTATTATTATTACCAAGATGTGTTATGACTTTAGTTGCCTTAGCTCCATAGCATCAAATTTGAAAGCGAAGAACTGCTGGCTTAAAGAAATAATATTTGGAAGAACTTAACTGACACAATAGAAGTAAAGTAAAGTAACTCCCAATACCGTCTTCCACGGGTTATGGGTCCCAATACCGTCTTCCACGGTGTATGGGTGAGGTTGAGACGTAGACAGCCTTACCCCTACCTAAGATAGAGAGGTTGCTTCCGGTTCTACCAAAGGTAGTAAAGGACCTCCACCCCTATCCATGTGGAACAGGGTATTAATGTTTGTGTGCATTTACGAATTACAAATAAACATCGTGAATTTATATGCAAACACTCAGTATTCTAATCAGTGTTGTCACTTTATGTGATGAATTGTTATCCTACATAGAATACACATTTTAGAGGCAGATTATGGGGTACAGATTTTACCAACGCATACTGCATACATGTTCAAAAGAAAATAATCATACTCTTTGAGCATAATACATATATGTAGATGCTCAGTGAGAAGTGGTTGAGGCATTATGAAGCACACTCGAGTAACTCACGTTATAGAAGCCACTTCCCTAAAAGCCAAGTGTTGTTAAGTGAGTTCCATACTTTCATTTGATTGTCATTGATTAAGTTTAAGACTAACCACTAACAAATATTTCTCTTTTGCAAACATACATATTCCGTTAGCACCAAGTGATTTCTATCACGGAGTACACGTAGAGTTTGCTTCATAACGCCTAACTTATTGCAGTCATTAATTCTCATTGATCTTCTTTATATTTGTATGATACTCAGATTTTTTAGCTATTTTCTCATAACACCCATACTTTAGAACGCTCGTGCCCGATACTCACATCTCTGGTATATGGAAGATGAGCAAGAGATAGCTAATATATCTTCATATTCCTTAGTGTCTCTAAATACCAATGGAATATTGGAATGTTACATCTCAATTCAGGGAGGTAGTTTATACACACAAACATTAACGACATTTCTCATTCCACATCGGTTCTTATTACATTGCAAGCATCCTACAATTCTATTTCTTTTATTTGATGAACTGAGTCAAGTTCTTCTGGAAAATTTCCCTAGAAGCTAATATATCTCCATATTCCTTGGTGTCTATGACTACCAATGAAATGTTACATCTAAACTTGGGGAGGTACTATATAATTAGACACACAGATTGACAACCATTCTGTTCCACACCTGATCTTATTAAATTGCAGGATCCTACAAAATTATTGTGTTTTCCTTTGTTTGGTGGATGTAATCAAGTTTTTCTGAAAATGCTCTCAAAGTACGTCTTAACTTTATGGAAATGCCAAGGTTCATTTGAGAACAAATTTAATGTGTTAACTCATAGAGTCCATATATAAAAGTGCTTACTTAGTGTTCTGCTTTCGCCTTGGGTACATAACTTCTTTCGTTCACAATTGGGTCAAATCTGATTTGATCAAATTTGCCAATTTAATCATAACAAGCACCATATTGGTAATTTTTCTCTCTTGCATTTGAACAAAAACACTTAGCTCCTATGTAGGTTCGTTCTCTAGGTCTTTAACTAATTTTCTACGGAAAACAAACATACTTTGTTAAAGAGTTGGAGGTGGCAACTTAGACCCATTTACGTATGAACAAGTCGAGTCAGGATATATTTAGTGTTGCTAGCACGTCAATAAAAAAAGATTAGGTCGGAAAGATACGAACCATATTCGCCAAAAGTCGCCAAAAATGAATCATTTTTACTGCATATAATTTCCTTTATCATTTTATCTAAAGCACTAGATTGTTATTAAAAAAAAAAAAAAAAAAAAAAAAAAAAAAAAAAAATCTATCGTTTTTATCGTATTCAAAATAAATGACTACTTTTGGCTTCGGGTCAACCTTACCCATTTCAACCCGTACAAAAAATTACTAGTGTTTCCTGTTAGCGAACCCATAGCATCCTCAATAACAAAGAGAAGCAGCCGTGCACCTTTCCGTCTAACTAACAACTGCGATAGCTATAGATTTACCCTCTCCAAAATGTCTGTCCTTTACTAAATTATATTGCATCCAAAGGAAAATCATGGATATTTGTCTTATATCTATAAAAATGTAAAAATTATAATAATATTATTAATACGGTACATTGTACCAAATCGGATACATCATACCAAATTATATGGTACATCAAACCGGAACGATCCGAAATGAGCCGACCCCCACTCGTAACAAATTTTATGGACGCAGCAAACTGCGACCCAGTTTCGCGATCCTGTACCAAAGGGATCCGCGTTCCAAACTTCCACGTGACTATAGCTTAGACTTTGGACACGCGTGTTGAAAGTGACTATTATGACTTCTAGAATTTATTGCAAATTTGCAAAGGGATTTTCTTAAAACAAACCCTCACCTACTTTTTACCCTAGTCCTCCAAGTCTAAACTTTGATGACAAATCATCATTGTGGCCAAAATTTGAATCATTTTGGCAAACACTTCGGAAGGAATTATTAAAACTTCAAGTTAAAATAATCACTTAAAACGCACATGCAAACAGCCATTAAGTAGGGGTGGCAATTCTCGGCACGACACGAACCCGACACGAAGTTAAACAGGTTTGGGTTGAGGATAAACAGGTTTGGGTCAAAAACAGCTCAACCCGTCTAACCCGTTTAATAAACGGGTCGTGTTTGGGTTGAGCAAGTGTTAAACAGGTCAACACGTGAACCCGTTTATGTATATAAGTCTCTAAAAATAAAATATATAACTTGGTTTTAATGTTGGATATGGATTAAATGTATTTTGTTATGTTCTTATGATTATAGCTCAGATTTTATTGAAATTGACGCTTATAACTTATAACTCAAATATCATTGCAATTGTCGTATAGTTATTTGTATGTTACTTTTATCATATTTTAGATCCTTATATCATTTTTGCATTTAAGCTAGTTAAATAAACAAACCACCAATCTTATTCACTACTTGACCTATTTACTTAAACGGGTCACAAACGGGTTACACGTGTTATGAAGGTCTAGGTTAGGGTTGAGCTTCTTGACACGATTAATAAATGGGTTGTGTTTGGGTTGAGGTTATTTCAACCCGCCAACCTGAATACATCAACACGAACACGACTCGATTGCCACCCCTACCATTAAGTACTCTATAGTGAAGATAGCAAAAATTGGATGGTACCTTCCTATTCAGTGGCGGAGCTACAAAGTATTTTCTAGGAGGGCCAAAATGCACATACACACATATTGGGAGGGCCAAAGTAATAAATTTCTATTATAGCTATATGTATTGACCGGTCAAAGTTCCATTTTTACACATAAGGTTACAAATGTGTGTGTGTGTGTGTGTGGAGGGGGGGGGGGGGGGGGGGGGGGGGGCACAGCCCTTTCCTGTCTCTATATAGCTCCGCCTCTGTTCCTATTAATATGTCGATATGAGTACTACCTAGGGAAGATAGCACATGTAAACAGCCATTATGTAGTACCTTCCTAAAAAAAATATAACTTGTATATCTTTACATTCACTTAAAAGAAAATACTCAGTCGCAAAAGTTCAATTATTTTCAAGTTCAAAGTATTTATACATGTCCATCCTGTTAAAATTTTTGTAACAACATTATCTCTAAGACTCTCTGACTGGCCCTGATAAAGTGAATAAATTTTGGTCTGAGTTTATTTTACTTCAAACATAATAATGAAAATAGCTACAATAAACATCTAAAGTACAGCTAAATCAAAGTAGTTAGAATTTATAAAAATAAACATACATAGGTCAATTTCTACATAATATTACTAGTCTATAACTTCAATCTCAGTTTGCTTCGGAGAAGTGAATACCTGTTCTTGAGCAATGTCAAGGAGACTCATCTCAAGCTTTTGACCTCTTAATTCTAGAACCTAAACACATGATACAAACCAAAGCAGAAATTTAGGAACCGACTGAAAGGGTATGGATTTGATTGCAGATATTGGACATTAATTATCACGTTAAGCTTACACCTTTATTATGAAAATAAGCAGTAACTTACTATATTTTTAGAGGTGTTTAAAAAGGGAGGATTGTGATCGCCATAACAGAAAAGGTAACTTAGAGGTGCTTAGTTTATAAAATAAGCAGCTTGAAGTAACGAGGTACTAACATGTTCAGTTCAATATACTTATTCAAACACTCGAAACTGCTCATATGCTTTCTAAGACCCAATATGCAAACAATCCCAAAACTATCTAACTTTCTTTAAAAATTTGCATTTAAGTGAACGTACTTATGTCAATATTACCCTCTTAGAAGTAACTTACTATATTTTTAGGTGAAAATGAAGTACAATTCCCTAAATACACTTTTTCTTGCACTGCATTATCTTTCTTTCCAATTTGTCTAAAAAATTGAACCATAACACGTCATCCTTCACATCTACCACTTACTGTATCAAAGTCGAGTACTAGTAACAGAAGTTTAAGCAGTTACGTACATGCTAAAAGGTAAGAACAATGAATAAAAATGTCAAAGCATAATGAAATTCAATACAAGGGGTTAATAATGTAAAACCAACTAATTTTAAGTTTTCAACTTTGCAACCGTTTAGAACTCTTTATCACAGCCTTTCATATATCAGATTCAACCAACCATTTTTTATGGATCAAGTGCTTTAACTTATATGTACTAGTGTTTTTCTCTCTATGTGGCAACGTAATCTTATACTTTTATTAGGAAGCAGAAAAATTCGAAAAATCAACCAAAAAGAGTAAAGGGACCGAACTCTAAAACCCGGAAAAGTCTAACATGTTAAGGTTCATAACTTCATATCACTAATAACAGGGTGTTTGGGATTGTGTATTATTTTCCCCTTATTTTTGAGCTACAACCAGTTTAGTATGTTTGGATAAAACCAACATTGCTTTACTTACCCTAAAGGCAAGGTGGTCCCAAATCATGGAAGAGACCCAGGTTCAAACCTCGTTAGGTAAACATCTAGCCAAGGAAAAGTCTAGAAACGGCCACGGAATTACGGGTAGCCTGACTGAACAAGGATCCACTCCATTAAACCTTTTTTACTCAACCTAAAACCCTTAACAAACATAGATATACTATAACTAGAAACAATTTGTTGTAAAATAGTACTTACTCCATCTTTTTACAACATAAGCAAATAAGCCACAATTTCATGAACTGCTTATAATCATAAGAACTAAGCAATCGCAAACACCCACTTAATTAAGTTGATAATCTCATAATCCCAAATAATTGAGCTTATTACCATATGCCTAAAAAATAAGCTTAAACGAACAACCCCTAATATAATAAAAAGCAAAGCTTATTTCTAAAAGTGCTTATTTTAAAGCTGTTTATCTCCAATTCAGCACATAAGCAGAAAGATTAAGCAGTCACAAACACCCTCTAAACCTTAAAAATTAAGGTTGCAAAAAAGAAACAAAGAAACAAACCTTAAGTGGTTTAACAATAAACCCTTTACTAATAGCAACACCAGTACGAGATAAACCCAAATCAATGCCTAAACTAAACCCACCCATCCATCTCGAATCCATCTTCCTTCTCATTGCATTTGGTGGAAATGGGTCTTCTTTAACTGATGATGATGATATCTCTGCTCTCATCTTTAAAGACTTTGAGGGGGTGTTTGGGAGTTTGGTTGGAAGATTAGTGGGTAGAAATTTTAAAAACATGGTTGGCAGTTGTTGAGTGTGCCATTTTTTGTTTGCTGCCTGAGTGTGACCATGGTGGTGGATAATAGAAAGAAATTGTTTATATGTGCCCCTTGGATTTGGAGGATTCACCATATTTTCTTTTAAGACTTTTATAAAATTTGAAGCAATCCCAATGGTCAGTTTTCGAGTTTGTTTCCCCTTCCCTTTCCATTTCCTCTCAAAAGTGGGAGGAAGATTTCACTATCAAATCTTCGTCTCCTCTTCTTTATCGATTCTTTTTCTCCTCTTAAATAAAACTCGAGAACACAAAAAACGTTCTGTTTCCTTTCTTCTCAAATTTCAACTCTAGAACTGAGCGTAAGAGCTGGGGGTACGGTGGTGCCAAAGGGTGGCGTCATTCTACCAGCCCAAAAAATCGAACGGCTCACCATACCATGACTTGTGCCGTTCCTATTACACCCCGTGCCCGCTTTGACCAAAATCTAAAACTTTTAACCCGGAAACGCTTTGACTATTGACTATAACGGACTTACTGTTACTCTTTAATGAAATGACAATATTCTATTACAAATTATACCTTAGATCAACTTTTAAAAAATACTAGACTCAATTACCTTCAAAACGATAGGTGGCACAACCACCAACGACTTACGGTTTACTTTGTACAACACTTAGAAAATTGCCAAATCTGAACTGCTTAACAGATGCGCCATATCTCAAAAAGAGATGCGTCATATCACATGATACGCCGTATCTCAAAAAGAGATGTGTCGTATCAACTCCAAAACTGATATGCCATATCCCTAAAATGAGATACGCTATATCTATCCTCAGTTACAAAAACAGCTGCAGAAAATCTGCATAAACTCAACACTTACCCACAAACCATTTTGACATTACATCACTATAACTTGTGCCAAAACACTCATTTAGAATTCAAAACTATAACAAACCATATTACACGGTAAATGACCCGTTTGACCCCAAAGTGGGTAAAAACATGCATTAAACCAAACGCCCATTTAACTTCATACAAACTCATAATCCATTCTATAACACACCTTTAGACACTCAAATAACTATAACAACCATATTACACGCATTGACACAAAATGACATATTTATAACCCAATAAGGACTTGTTAGGGTACAACATTGACATTGAGCTCGGTATTCTATACTAAGCTCTTAAATAGCATACCAAGCATTTAATCCGTAATTCCAATCCTTAAGCCTTAATCCAATCTTTACCTTCTTCGCGAGAACCTACAAAATATTAACATCTATAACGGTAAGCGATAACGCTTAGTAAGTAGCTAAGTTAGTACATGATAATACTTAATCCACACATATGCAATATGAACATTAACGATGCATTAACATCTATAATGCAATACTATAACACACATATAACACATAGAATCATAAGCACATACCTTGGTCCTTCTAATCCATAGCTAACACTTAACCATTCCATTAATCAAGTCTCCTTAATCCAAATATTCCTGCAAAGTGGCCTTTCCTATTGCAATTGAAGTATTCCATCTTTGACTTATTAAAACCCATATTCTCCTTAGCCTTGTATTTGACCTCTCTTCCTGTCCTCGTAAAAATCTTCTGGCTCTCAAAGTTAACATTGCCATCTGCCACTTCAAATCAATCTCTTCTAGATCATCAGGATCAATATGATCCATATCTTGATTGAGAACCTATGTGTTTGTTGTAAGATCAGCCAAGAATGCACATATAGCATTTTTAATGATACACAGTGTGCTGTTATTATCAATGTGAATTTTGGTGTTCATGAAATTATACCCATAGTCCAGCAGTTGATTTTGCATCCGAAGCACTTGACCACAGCAACTTGAAGCAGCCACATACTCAGCTTCAATTGTAGAATTTGCCATCTGCCACTTCAAATCAATCTCTTCTAGATCATCAAGATCAATATGATCCATATCTTGATTGAGAACCTGTGTGTTTGTTGTAAGATCAACTAAGAATGCACATATAGCATTTTTAATGATGCACAATGTACTGTCATTATCAATGTGAAATTTGGTGTTCATGAAATTATACCCATAGTCCAGCAGTTGATTTTGCATCCAAAGCACTTGACCACAGCAACTTGAAGCAGCCACATACTCAGCTTCAGTTGTAGAATTTGCCACCACAGTTTGTTTCTTACATTGCCATGACACCAACCTGCTTCCAAGAAATTGACAACTTATCACTACTCCCTTCACAGGTGGTCTTAGGAATTGAGGTGATTTGGTTGATGGACCATTTAGAGCATCTAGGGTTAACAATAATAAAGACAACAATCATGCACAGCGGAATAAGTAAACATCTTTATTATTGTAACAAGGTTTCTTCGTCATCATCTCTAACAAGTACTAACTTACAAACCCTAGGCATCCATTGTAGGAACTTGATGCCTAGACACACACACACACACACTTTTAATGGAGTTACATCTTGACTCCTGTGCGCTAAAACCTATTCCCTGTATTCTGTTTATATGACACAGAATTAGGGTTACAAAATACTACAAAGGACTATAATGTAAAAACTTCTTTGTAAAGCAAGTCCCTTGTATTTTGCATTATCTTCATTCTTCACTTGTAGTTTTGTATTTATCAACTCAATTATAAAACCCAACAATCCGAAAATGGGGGTGTTATAAACTGGCTAGGTCAAATTATGCTAGATTGAACGTCCACTAAAACGTGTAGTTAATAATTAATTAACTTGATATTCGTTGTATTATAATGCGTGAACTTTGCTCGTATTGTGGAAATTGAGATAAAAGGGCATTCTTATACGCCGCTCAATTAGAACATAGTTCATAGGAGTTAGGGCTTGACCACCCCTCGATTGGTAATAAGGAATACAACGCCACTAATTAGACAAGGACGTGATAGTTCAACTAATCAATGAAAGATTACTAGGGAGTAGTGGAATTCTAAGTAAATACACTTTCATCATACTTGAAGTTCACCAATTTACTTTTCCTTGCATTTAGTTTAGATTTAGTTTAGTTAGTAGTAGTTATTAGTTTAAAAACCAAACTCTTCAAACCTGATATTTTGCTTGCTTTCTAATAATAATAAAAGACCAAAAATATCTTCCTTCAACCCTTAGACTTAATTCGACATGAAATTCGAGCCTACCTCACTATTCCCCAGAGAACGATCAATCCCCCGTGTCTTACCTATATTACACTACAACGATTAGGTACTCTGCCTAAGAGGATTGTAAAACTTATTGTGTTTTACAATAATCCACATCAATTCCCCAGTTGAGGTTTGTTCCTCTGTTTTTCTCAAATTGCAACGAGTTTGTGACCTTTAAAAATTCACCCATATATTTGGTTACAGTTCTCTTACCTTGAACACAATTATGATATTGTTGGTACAAAATTTGTACAATATTCGGGGGTAAAAACCTATGGCGATTATCCTTCTTCCTAGCAACGATCCTAGGCCCACAAATTTATCCTCTTGGAACTCCAACAAAATACTTATAGTCTTCATCTCTTTCCTCATCTGAAGATCTGACAATGTCTTGTCTCTTTTTTGGGAGAATGGTCACGCTCATGATTATCATAGAACCCTTCATAGTTAGCGTGGAATCTAGGATTACCATGTTCGTTAGCCTCATGATTTGAGTGATTACATCGCGGATCGTATCTCATCAAGAACAATGGACATGCTCACGAATTTTTGAAGTGAGATCGGTGATCTGCCACTTCAAATCAATCTCTTCTAGATCATCAAGATCAATATGATCCATATCTTGATTGAGAACCTGTGTGTTTGTTGTAAGATCAACCAAGAATGCACATATAGCATTTTTAATGATGCACAGTGTGCTGTTATTATCAATGTGAATTTTGGTGTTCATGAAATTATACCCATAGTCCAGCAGTTGATTTTGCATCCAAAGCACTTGACCACAGCAACTTGAAGCAGCCACATACTCAGCTTCAGTTGTAGAATTTGCCACCACAGTTTGTTTCTTACATTGCCATGACACCAACCTGCTTCCAAGAAATTGACAACCTATCACTACTCCCTTCACAGGTGGTCTTAGGAATTGAGGTGATTTGGTTGATGGACCATTTAGAGCATCTAGGGTTAACAATAATAAAGACAACAATCATGCACAGCGGAATAAGTAAACATCTTTATTATTGTAACAAGGTTTCTTCGTCATCATCTCTAACAAGTACTAACTTACAAACCCTAGGCATCCATTGTAGGAACTTGATGCCTAGACACACACACAAACAATTTTAATGGAGTTACATCTTGACTCCTGTGCGCTAAAACCTATTCCCTGTATTGTAACAATTCGCAATTTCAGGTTATTACTATTCCCAGAAAATTTTACTATTCACTTTTACTATTCAATTTTACGATTTATTTTCCTTAAATTTGATTTTTATTTCATATTCTCGAGTGATAAATCATTTCCATGGCAAATTAAAAGTTTGACACTCGTCAGATCATTTTCGTGAAAGTTATTAAGGAATTACACGTTTTAGGGTAAAACGTCATTCAAAAATTCCACGCACAACGAAACTCGGTCGCGTTAATTTTCCCCGTATCAGAAAAATGTTTGACACACTCATGATTTATTTGAGAATAAATCATGACTGAGAAAAATATGACCAAATAAACCTCGGCCGTGAAAAACTGGAATTTTCATTTTTAAGCGTTTTTACTCAGCCGTAACCTTAGCCTATACCTGCACCACGTTTCTAAGACGATTTGAGTTTTCACATTTTTGGAAAAAGTCAACATATTTTTCCCTCCCCCTTTGACCAAAAATCATTCCTTGATTTTATAAGTCATTCCTTGATTTTTAGGCTTACGGTTTTATGTCTAAAAGACATTTAATACCAACCGACACTAGACTGAGCCCAGTCTAGACATTATAAGTCATTTTAAATAATTTATATCATATTAGAAAAGTAACATTTTACTTTTCTCAATTTTACACAATATTCGTACATTTTACGTATTACGCGTTTTAGACCCGTGTTTCCAGTTTTAGCAGGGTTTTACCACCCCAATGGAACCTACCACTCATTTTATATTTTATTATGGAACATATTGACATGTTTAACAATACTTTCAAGTTCCATATTTTTACGACACCCGGTTTTACGTTTTGAGGCTTAATCATTTACGGTTGGCTTTTCCCGGAGTCAAAACTCATCCAAATACTTAGGATATTATCAAGCCAAGCACACCTCACCACCTAGCCTTGTGAACCGCCAATAGGGGGGGGGGGGGAGTCACCCCATGGTGTGGCTTGATCTTGTGCTAAATACCTTGGATGAGTTCCATGTGTTTAACCTTGTCATGTAAGGCTTGACAAGTTCCATTTTGTAACCTCCTCTAAGGACTATAAAAGCCCCCCTTCCCCCCTTCTTGTTGCCGTCCATACCATACCCCAAAACACTCCACACTTAGCTTTATTTCCTTCTAATTGCAAGCAAGATCAAGAGCAACTTCAAGTATAGAAACCTTAGCTTGGTTTTAGGTACTCAAAACACTTCCAAACCTTATATACTTTGGTGATTTCTCTTGAGTTTGAATCCACTCAAGTCACCTCAACTTTCATCATCCATCTTTCAAGATTACAAGAGTAGAAAGATTGCATGAAGTGAAGTGGGTTGAAGCTAAAGTCTATCAAAGTCCTATCCTTACATGTTAACTTCCTTTCTTTATTTGAAAGCCAAAAGTTGTAAGCCAAACCCTAACATGCTTCTTGTTAAATATCATGTTCATGTTATTTACATATTACTCATGCTATATTATGTCTTGTATTCATGTCCATGATGTATAAAAGTGAGTAAAACAAGTTATTGTATATGATTGTTAAGACAAGTTATTAAAACAAGTAAACTAGTGACTTTCTTGGTATAACCTGATCAAAATGGTAAAATTATGATATTGGATTATTACATATTGTAGTAGAGGACCTAACAAGGAAACCATAGCAATTTGAACCACCTAAAACGAGTATACGAGTCAAAAGTTATGACTATTTGAAGTTACCAAAACTTTGCGGCAAAGCTGCCAAAAATATTCTGTTACAGAAACTTAAAACACGCAAAAAGAGGCATTTCTGGTCCGTTTCATGAAAAAATTAAAGCACGAAAGTTGTCCGGAATCACGTTTTCTTCAAAAACTCAGGAGCACGTCTCCAGAAAACCTATAACGAATGAGATTTTTATCAGTTTCTTAACAGCTATTTACATGTATATAAGTCACTATATATTGGTTATGTTTTAAAAAGACCAAGAGGTCTTATGACCTAGATTCAAGACCACAACCATGGCTAGAGCCAAGGTTGAGTCTCAAGACCATGGAACCATGACCAAAGCTCATGGCAAGGCCATGACTAAATGACCATAGAAGCTTACTTAGGCGAAAACATGAAACAAAGAATTGGCGATAACTTGAACAAGCAATTTGGATCTACTTCACTTAAAAGAACCATGAGTAATTACAAAGAAAAATGATCATACAAGTTATAAGAAACTTACCCTAATAACAATTTTCATGTAATAATAAAATTTCCTAAGTTTATTCAAATATTGAACATGTAATTTTCGGATCAAAACTTATATATATATATATATATATATATATATATATATATATATATATATATATATATATATATATATATATATATATATATATATATATATATATATATATATATATATATATATATATATTTATATACTTTATCAACTACTACAATAGTAGGGAGCCTCATGTGAGGAGTTCATTATGTAAGCCGTCGAGATAAGTTGTGGATTTATGAATTAAAGTGTCTTGGCTCCTCGAACGTTTACTAACATGACTTCTGAATTATGTCGGCCTGAACGGTAGTAAACGATATATAAAACATACATGTTTCATGAATCATTTCTTTCAAAGACTTACACTATACATCATACCACATCATGGACTAGATGCAAGATATATATATAGGCACTTCTTCATATTCTTTACTCCAATCCTAAGTCGCGACATTTTATTATAGGTTGCTCGTAAAAACCTTCACGATCCAACCATTACCTTCATTACTTGCTATCTTACTTAAGGTGAGTTCATAACCCCACTTTACATTACTTCAATGTTTTACAAACCCTTGGGGGGAATACATGTTATTTCTAAACCGAACACAATGCTTTGAAACTGTATGCTGCCTGATTGTTTTATTATTACTAAGTACCTTCCTTGCCAATCCTAGGCCCCATATCATGAACCATTTAATCACTAGTATTAGTGAGCGCGAGTATTGTGAATAGGCCTATTGTAATTGACGAATCCCATTTGTTTGAGTAGATTAGTTCAAACGAATGCACTATATTTGAACATTAAGTATGACGGCAAAGTACTTACCGGGGCAACAAAACCGCCGATTGATATTGGTACCCGTTAACGTCTTGGTTGCATGAGCTTAGTATATAATAATAACTATTTTGTTTTCCAACATAAGTATGAGTCTAATTAACTCTTACTACCAACATATTGTGTTCAACCGTTAAACAAACTCTATGAATATCATTCAACCTTTGTGTTGATCTTTTAAGCATGTATTTCAGGTCCATGATAATCAAGAATGGAGCGGAAGGGCACGTACTAAAGGAAGAAGGCTATAACTACTTTGTCATTCGATAAAACATCAAAAGACTTTATATTGATGTATTTTGAAACATGGAACCTTTTCGGGACCTAGCTATGTAAACTCTGATATATTTGAATAAATAAGAATGACAACTCTTTATAAAACGACTCGTTTAGAGTTCGTTTTTCTATTATTATGACTGTTGTGTCGTCGAGTAACACCCAAGTTGAATTCCGATGCATCATGAATTGGGGGTGTTACATGTATTCTGTTTATATAACACAGAATTAGGTGTTACTTATTGTGTTTTACAATAATCCACATCAATTCCCCAGCTGAGGTTTGTTCCTCTGTTTCTCTCAAATTGCAACGAGTTTGTGACCTTTAAAAATTCACCCGTATATTTGGTTACAGTTCTCTTACCTTGAACACAATTAGATATTGTTGGTACAAAATTTGTACAATATTCGGGGGTAAAAACCTACCTTTGATCAATTTTTTTTATTCTTTTCCAAGTATCCACGAGTTAATTTCCTTATGCCCGACGGTTGTCTTATTCACGTTGCCACCAAGCTCACGCTCCTTCACGCAATTTGTAAGCCAAAATATTCACTTTCTCTTCTCCGGGAACATCCATGATGTCAAATAACTTGTCAACTTCATACAACCAATCTAGCACCGCTTCAATATCAAGATTTCCAACAAATGAGGGAATCTCAACCTTGACACGATATCATTGTCACTCACCATACCCATGGCGATTATCCTTCTTCCTAGCAACGATCCTAGGCCCACAAATTTATCCTCTTGGAACTCCAACAAAATACTTATAGTCTTCATCTTTTTCCTCATCTGAAGATCCGACAATGTCTTGTCTCTTTTTTGGGAGAATGGTCATGCTCATGATTATCATAGAACCCTTCATAGTTAGCGTGGAATCTAGGATTACCATGTTCGTTAGCCTCATGATTTGAGTGATTACATCACTGATCGTATCTCATCAAGAACAATGGACATGCTCACGAATTTTGAAGTGAGATCGGTGATCGCACGATCCATATATTCGATCGATTGGACCCTATTAGTATTATGGGTTTTTGGAATCTTTGCATCCTTCTTCATCAGGATACCAACATGCTCTGATGCCAACTTACCTAGAACAGGCGAACTAAAACACTAACACGGGCTAAGCACATAACAAAGGATTTAAAGACTAAAAGTGAGGAACTTAAATGATAACTGAATGTTTAAACAATGAACCCAAATATTATATGTATAGAGAAGTAAAACCCGAGGAATAAGAAACCTAAGCAAAGTAAAATTCAAGTTAAACTATAGTTAAAACTTTCAGTTATCAATCATTTACAAAGTATAATTTTCGTTTTTAACCCATTAACTTTATTTCTTGGAATTGCTACAAATTGAACCCACAAAGGTCACACAAAAACCACAAATTTACAAGTATAATTAATTACCACTAGCATTGTCATTTTGGGTATTCCTATAAAACAAAAACGCTTAAAAAAATTAGCAGTAAAAAAAGAAAATTCATCTTACCACCAAAATCCAATTTAAGTTGTGAAAAACTAAAAGGGGGGTTGAACAGTTTTACGTCTTTTTAATTTGTTATAAAAGATTGTTTGCGTGTTTTCTTTACTTTCAAAAATTTAGATTCGATATTATGTGATTTCAAGTCTTGCACAATATAAACAACTACAAATATGTATGATATAGCAATAATAATGTAAGTAAAGAAATAAATGAGAGATGGAAAGATCGAACCGCGAGACAAGAGATTTATAGTGGTTCGGCTACAAGGACACCTTCCTTGCCCTACTCCATTCCCCGAGCACCTAACTCGAGAGTTTTCTTCACTATTTCAACAAGCTCCCTTATGGCGGAGAAAACCTTACACACCAATATACACACCACAACTTCGTCACAACTTGATCACACCTTATACACAACTTCTTCACACCTATCTATCTTCACACATATCTACTTCACAACTAACTTCTTCACAACTATCTACTTCTCAACTATCTACTTTCCAACAATCTTCTTCACAACTATTTACTTCTCAACTATCTACTTCACAACAATCTTCTAAACAATCACTCTATCTACACACTAAGCTAATCTATCTTCTACCAAATATTCACAACAAATAACACAAAGAAATATATGTAATGAATGATGCTCCAAAAACTTGGATGTAGAGGTCACAACAAGTTGTAATACTTCTTGTCTTGATGAGTAGAAGTATTATTCTTTTGCACTTGAAAGAATAAGATTTGGATCACTTTGAAACAAGTATTAATGTATATATGATCAAAGGATTATAGGAAATGGAAATGGAGATCTAGATCAGAAAGTTTTAGGGTGCAAAAGGTGAGAAAAATTTGTGGAATGAACCAGTATTTATAGGACAAGAAAAATATTGTTCTGGAGCGTTCCGGTCCCCTTAATTAGAGGCCGGTCCCCTTAATCATAAGGGGGCCGCCTATGAATTAAGGGGGCCACCCCCTCCAGAACGTTGGGGTTGTTTGTCCTTTTGTGGGGAAAGTTTTTCTGAATTATATTTGCCATTTTTGGTTAAAAATTTGAATTCATATATTTATAATAATTTAAATATATTCTTTTAATTCAAAAATGACTTTTGTAAATGATATAAAATGTTTATGACATTTTATAAAGAGTTTAGTGATTTAGAAAAATTTTCTTTGATCATAGATTGCAATAAACACTTTGTTTATTCATACCTTAAGTGATTTGGATGTAAAGAGATATTTATCGCTAAATACTTGTTTACGTCATAGGTTTTAGTTCAATGAGTTTAAGGTTTTGTAATTATCAAAACATAGAGATATTGTTAATATGTTAACAATGTTTTTAGGCATTATTTATGTCAACATAAG
This sequence comes from Artemisia argyi, assembly GCA_030686995.1. NCBI lineage: Eukaryota > Viridiplantae > Streptophyta > Magnoliopsida > Asterales > Asteraceae > Artemisia > Artemisia argyi. Next base: position 73,811,124 of record CM060683.1, read on the forward strand.
TTTTTCATTTACCCCTAAAAACCCAATTTCACCTTTCCATTTGCCCCCCAAAATCAGATTTCACATTAACTTCTCCCTCCCAACAAACCCTACCTAATTTTTGTTTGCTCCTGCCTTGACTTCAAGTTTTGACTGCAACTCCCTTCCTTGGCTACTATTCTAAAGGTTAGTTACTATGTTTCTTTCTTTTATACTTATTGAACATTTTTTTAAAGATGTACAGTATATTTCATGGAACAATACTTGATAAACTATAGCTATGAAACAACTCTACTTAAATTGAGGATTGTTTATTGTTCCAACATCAGTGTACTCGTAGGTTGAAATCACTAAAATTGATACTAGTTTAGCTTTTGACTTTTTTAGCATAGAAAAGTTTATACTCAAAATGAATCTGATGTTGTAGTTGTTAAAAATGAACACAACATTGGATGTCACATGGTGAAACAAACATTACATTTTTATTCTTCTTGTGATCAGTGGCGGATCCAAGAATTCACAATAGGGTATGCAAGAGCTATTACAAAAATCGAATTTTCGGGTCAGGTTTTTCACAATTTAAATTAGGTGTGGCGGTTAGGTTTAGGTTATTCAAGACAAAATTGTTTAGTTGAATTCAAGTATTTTAACTCAAGTTGATTCTAAATCCTATCTAAAATCTTTTAGTAACTTATAATGTTAAATCTTCAAGCTTTTATCACTAATATCAAATTTTATAACCCAATGCAATATATACTATAATTAAGCAACTACGCATAACATTAAGAGTTACAAATATGTGAGCTGTAATTCTGAGTCTATTGGGCCCTGTGGTAGACTTAGTACAATAGGATTAGATGTCTAATATAAAATCCATTTGATGGTTTCTTCTTCTTCAACACTGCGGGAACCAAATAATTACAGTGCTTATTTTTCTTTCTTTTCTCTTTTAAACAATGGTAAGTTTGATTTGGGCATGCACTCAAGATTTTCCTACATTTTAGAGGTTGTGCACTCATAAAATTTCAAGGTATTTTACGATTACTTTGAAGAACAACAATTTTTTTTACACTACTGAAAATCGACACAGGGTATGCACGTGCATACCCTGTGCTCAACATAGATCCTCCCCTGCTTGTGATGATGACTATGTAGTTATAAAATATGTATTCTTCAGTATGACTTATTAATTTGCTCATAACGAGTGAATATTTAGATATTATATAATGTGCCAACTTAAGTATATACTGTTACAACTTTATTTCATTCCTTCATGTTTCAGGTATAGTATGTCAAAGCGAACATCATCAGTCAGGTAAAGCTAAAGGTAAAGATTCTACTGGAGATGGACCTAGAGGTCGACCTCCTAATCGACCTAGAAATTAACCTGTAGGTCGTCTTGTTGCTAGACCCTAAAGGTGTTAGTGTATGTAGTGGTGGAAGAGGGGGGAAGTAGTAGTGCATTTGGGAATGGTGATGAGTTTGCTTATGATCAGGGAACTTTAGGGGAGTATCTTGGAGAGGGTATTAGACCCTCAAGTAGGCCTGCACGAGGAGGTGATAGTAGTAGTGCTACTAGGGAAGGTGATCCGCGTGCTGATAATCACGGGGAGTACCTTGAGGAAAGCATGTTACAAATGGAGTCATCACTACATCGACGTGGGTCGAACATTGCTAATACGCTACATACTCAGTCATCATTCAAGAGTTGGTCTGATATGATTGATAGGGTGTGGAAAATTAAAGTCAAAGGCAGTTTGGGAAAATAGGATGGACATGTCTTGAAACATACTATTGGCTCACTTCCGATTGATCAACATCGTCTAAGAATGGTAAATATGTATTTCAGCATTCATGTTATCGTTTTCTTTTTTAAATTTTGTTATTTTCTTATCTAACTTAAATTATTTGCAACGCATGAAAAGGAAAGAGGTGGTCCAGCAAGTTCTCTGAAAGTTTATCAGCGCTGCTATAAGATGGGAGGCATGGTTTCTGAGTATATTACCACGAGGGCAAAGAATGTGGTGGTAAATCATTAATCTGCTCTTACTAAGTGTTTCTCAAGATAATATAAGTGGCTACCGTAGGCGCTTCAAAGAAATGGTACTTATTAGCTAATGAGTTTGTCAATTGTAAAATAACTGAAGCATGTTTAGTATAATCACCAACATCATCAGTATATAGGAATACTTTTGTTATATGGTTCATTGCAGCCAATTGGATGCATTTCAAAGCTTATACCATCTGATTCGATATATCCATTTTTTATTTTTATATTGTTTTTTCAAATTTGGTCAATATGCATACCTATGTTTGATGTATTTAAAGATAAAAATCTAAACTTGGCTATGTTTCATCCCAAGTCACTGATGTGTATTCTAGTAGCCTTTGTGTGCAGGTAGTATTATATAAAAATCTGAACTTGGCTATGTTTCATCTTATTTTTATATGTTTCATCACATAAAAGCTTTTAAAGTTGGTCTCTTAAGTTATCTACAAGTAATAAAGGAACACTCAATAGAGAAAGAAATAGTATAATCGCATTTGAGTGTGTTGTTGTCTAGATTGAGATTGCAACAAGTTGGCTGTGTGTTATTGCAGCCAATGTATCCCCAATCTTAACATGTTTTCTATATTTGTAGGTTGAAAGTTTGAAAAAAAAAACTCGAAAACCAAGCAAAGGAAGCTAAGGAGTGGGAACTAGCTGCCAAGGAGCTACACGAGGCTCCCGAGGAGGGGGGAGGAAGGGAAGCGTAGGAACGAGTTAAAGAGTTTGAAGACCAAGTAAAAGAGATTGCCAAAATATTGAAAACACTAAAACCACCACCTTCGCCATCTTTGAGTTAGTTGGCTATTGGATGTCAACAAAGTTAGATTTTGTTTATGGAATATTCAAACTTAGATATTTAGATGCTACTAAATTTAACTCTTTTGCAAAAATACTCAACAGAGTTTTCTCCTCCAAGCTTTTTTGGATATTGTTTTATAAGCTTGGATGCTGGCGAACTTTGTATATGCTAGTTCTCTGATGTGAAAGTTATTGGTGGTTTTTTTATGAATTGCTGAATAATTTGTAGGAAAACACTAGGAATTTAAAGTCAAATTCCATAGGAAATCAATTGGAAACCAAATTGAACGTTGGTTAGAAATCGGTAGGAAATCAGTTACAAATTTTTCTAGCTAATGTTGCTAAATTTGTGAGAAAATTCTGACGAATTTTTAGTCATCTTGTTTAGGCTTTCAGTGAGGGATTTCTTAGAGAACGCATTTTGTCGAAAACTTGACAACCCATTGGATTCGTCACTGAGCATTTCCGATTATGGTTTTCGTTAGGGAGTTTTTTCGTCGAAAAGGCATCATTAAAAGTTTTTTGTGATGAATTTTATAGGGATTTTTTCATAGTTAAATGCCCTTTGTTTAGAGTAGGGATGCCAATGGTGAGAAAAAACCCACAACCCGCGAGTACCCGCCATAAATGGGTGGGTAAACGCGTCAATTTTCACCCATGGGTGGATTGTGGGTAAAAATCTGTACCCATCAATGGGTGGTGGGTGGGTGACGGGTGAGGCATACCCATCGCGGGTAAACTCATGACACCCATTAAAAATACCCATGGGTATACCTGTCAAAATACCCATGGGTGTACCTGTGTTAAAATTAATTATACTAATTAAAATATTTATCATGTTGCAAGTATACATTTAATAGTTACCACAAAGTCTCAAGAAAACACATTAACCTAAAAGTTTGTTTGAGTTTCAAGACTAAAAAGAGAATATAAAGGATCAAATAATCAAAGTTGTATTTGGCAAATTGATTGGTGTCTTATTACGCAGTTTCATGGTTAGTTTTCATATCATTGTTTTGTAATTTTGTTGCATAAACACTAACCCATGGGTTTACCCATGGGCAACAAATACCCACAGGCAAGGGCATGGGTAGAAAATTGTACCCATTAGTGGGTGACGAGTGGGTGACAGGTGAGAAAAAAACTACATGGGCGGGTGACGGGTTAGAGGTACCCGTGCCCATTACCCATGGGTGCCATCCCTAGTTTAGAGTGAATCACATACAAGCCTAAAGGATCATAAACACACAAACTGGATTTTGGCCTTACTAATCTACCATAGAATACTCACTCACAATTCGAGTGGCAGAAACACACATAGCTGAAGTGGAGTAGAAAACTTAAAACGTTAAAGCAAAAACAAGTAAATTGATGAAAGCATCTTAGAGCAAGCGGATACAAATTTTCAAACAACACAAACAAATACAAATCTTCAAACAACAAAGCAACAAAAGACAAATATGATTGTTGGTCGACATCAACATCATCTTGGAGTTGAGATCTATGAAGAACCCATACATGCCATATAACCTATCAACCAATCATAGCCACCCATTTATATTTTTCACCTTTTAAAAAAAAATATATATATATCTTGCAAACGGTAAATCTTCAAGCTACAAAAAAAATACCATCGCGACGAGAATTAAATCATCTTTCTATATATATGCATTGTTATATACTTTCGACGAACTTTTTTTTTAAATTTCCGCTCAGAAAAATCATATATAATTCGTAAAAATCATATATGATTTGATTTTTACAAATCACATATGATTCTAACGAATCATTCGTAAAAATCACATATGATTTGATTTTAACGAATCATATATGATTTTTACAAATCATATATGATTTTCCTTGACGGAAATTTTGAAAAAAAAATCGTCGAAAAAAAATAGTTCGTCGAAAGTATATAACAATGCATGTCTATAGAAAGATAATTTAATTCTCGTCGCGATGATATTCTTTTTTTGCGTAACGATTTACGGTTTGCGAGATATTTAATTTTTTTTTAAAAAAAGGTGAAAGTTTATTTTTTTTTATTTTAATAAAAAAATTAGTGGGTAAAATTGATTGATTGATTCTATGATAGAAATTGGTTCTACAAGAATCTTTTGGCCTTTAACCAAAGTTATTTATTTATTTTTTATTTTTTTATTATTTTTTTTGACATGCAACTTCCAATGGCGCATGATGGTGTATCAGGACGCCGACGGTGGTGATCTTGGTCGGTTACTGTGTATAATTTAAGATTTTTAAGTTATTAACAAAATTGTAAGCACGTAAGGTTTTGGCCAAAGGGGCAATTCCATATTTACCCAACTAAAACATGATAATGCCATATTTACCCAAAACATGCTTTAAGTGCATTGTACATCATGCTATCAAAAATTGTATTTTGGGTATATATGACAATTTCATGTTTATATTGGGTAAATATGGAATTGTCCCTTGGCCAAAAATAACATAGACTTCTTTTTTGGAGGGTAATAGTGGCTAATGATGGTCGAATTCTAGGTTTTTGAGATGGTGTATAAGAATGTAAGATAACTTGAACGGGTAATATAGAGTCAACGACTAATGGTGGCCTATTAGGTTTGAGGATCAAACCCACTATAATGCCATGTTGAATGTTGTAAACCCAGTTAATATTATGTTTTACTCCGTATTGTTCTATATTTATGGTACAAATTACCTAAAATTATGAGGGACCTCAACACCACACAACCCGACTTAAGCTACTAATCAGAATTGAGCCTACTAGCTAATCTGTCAAAGCATTAAAAAAACAGAAAAACTACTAAATACTACAATAAACTAGAAATTAATATTGTTTGATATGATGCACCTAAAAGCTAATATTTTAGCTTCGCATGATAACAAGCATAATCAAGCACAACAAATATGATAAATGAATCAATACTAAGAACTAAAAGACGAGACACCTTTAACGTTGTAGCTCGTCTCAATTTTCTTAATTAACGGAAACATTTCATTGTTACCTTTAAAACAATGTCTACTTAGATAAAGACGCACAATTTACCAAGCCACAATCAAATTGGCCCGATTCATAAATAATAAGAACGTGGGTCGATGTTGCAACGTTTAGTCATTAGTTTATTCAAGCCTAATATTAAGCTTTCCAAAACGTTTTTTAATCAAATTATAAGGGAAAATAAATCTATCTTCATCATTTCGGGAACATTTTTTTAGTATTGTTAACCGAGGCTGACTTTCACAGACTTGTTTATGATTTTCAGGTATTGTAAGGAAATATGAGACAATAACATAATACTAGCCAGGTACCCGCGCATAATAGCGGTGTTTAGTAATAGATAGTTATACTTGTAAATTTGATGCTTTTGTGTGACCCTTAATGCAACTCTTTAGCTTTTAATTGTAGCCAATGAGAGAAAAAAAATGTTATTGGTTGACCCGAAAAATGATGAAACTATGAGGATTAAAAGTTATTTAAACTATCAATCTATCCATCTAATAATTGTTAAAATACACAGTTTAAGAAATAAAAGAACACTACACTCCACAATCAATCAATTATCTCCACCCACTAAACTCTCTTTTGATTGGATGGGATAAGAAGTTACCAAGAATTTTAAGACATCCCATAAATGAAAGGTGATCTATAATTTAAGGATGAAAGGTGATAACTAGCTGGTGAAAAAACATGTTAAGGATAAGAGGCTAGCAACTAAGTATTTAAAAGTTTTGTTATAATGCATCTGGTGTTTATTTCAATTGATTTGGCTATTGCATCATACTAATGTAGTATATATGGTGTGTATTGCTATTAGAGACAAACAAATAATATGTTGATCAAAAACAATAAAAGATAAAGTGTAGAAAACGATATTGTAATTATTTTGATAGTGTGACACAAAAATACAAGGAAATGTTGAGGCCTGTGATGCTCACAGTTTTCTTAAGAAAGATTCGTCCTCTCCACAGTGCTTGAGAATCGTGAACGTCTATCTCCCAGCATACAACAACAACGGATAACTCCGTTAGCACAAACGGGTTATCAAGGCGAACCAAAACCGTGCTTTCCCTTTGTTACAAACCAGATACACAAGAAATATGAAAGGTAACACAAAAGGAGAGGAATGATGAGATGTGTATTTTTTGGTGTATGTCGACAAATGAGAAGAGCTCTCATTTATAGGTAAAAGGGATGAGGAAAAGAAACGGTCACAATTAAATCTACTAATGGCTGATGAACACAAACTTAATTCAGTCATTACAATTAAATCCCATTAATATACATGATGACCATCAATTGTCATTCAATTCTAAAATTTTGACCATAATTTTTCCAACAATCCCCCAAATGAATGAAATTGATGACGAGAAACAAAATTTCAACGACTCGATGTTGTAATAGAGTTCTTCAGTTGATATTTGCAAAGAATAGGTAGGTGTTACCCTTTGAACCTTCCCTCGTGAAATATATTTAGCCTCATAGCAGCTAGTAGAACTTGATGTCTTTGAACTGTCTGCTGTTTGTGGAGACGCCAATATATATTCACACAAATATCTCCTTGACACTTTTTGGTTCTCATAGTTATGCTCGTTATGGTCATGAACATTAGTTTGGTTCTGTGAGAATTGTTTAGAATTGCGCCCCCACAATTCCCTTGGAAGCGACCCCACTTCTCTCTCACATAGGTGATTCTTGATTAATCATTAAAAGTCATATGCTTAACCTCATATTGTCACTGTTATAGGAATGGACTAGGAAGTTTACCAACTCCCTTAAATAAATATGAAGTTTATTACTCCCCCACAGTGACCTCAGTTTATACAAGTAGGTTGTCCTATTGAACCCAGATCTTGGGATCTCCAGTCAGCTGGGTTAGTTTTTCCTTCATATAAACTTTTCAAGGGCTTTAGTCTCATTTCTCTTCATGACTTTATAACTAACTCTCACATTTAGCATTTCACAAGCGGATCCACAATGTTATTCTGTGACTTCACATTGTCAATAGGGATAACTCATACTGAGGTTAGTTGTCGTATCGACATAATATGTATGTATAAATTCGAGTTTCGTCCAACTCTTTATGTATATCATGCTCCAAGTAATTATTGAGTATTCCAAATAGGCAAGAACTTCATGTTTGTTGATGTCCTTGAACTCTAGCTAGGCCGGAATCCCCCACATGGAATTTATCTCAAGAATTTTGTAGAAAGGTTCTCCCTTTCAATATATCGATCATGTTTATAAGATTTTTCTCACATAGATATGTGTTAGGATTAAAAGTGACGATTATTATTGAGTCAAATAGTTAGTTTAATATATTCTTGTAATAGTTAGTAAAATGCTAGTTCATTAAGTTTAAGTAAAAGCCTTAATGGCTTGGCCCAAAAGAAGGCCAATGAGAAAGCCCATGGTGGCTTATGTAAAAGTATAAATACCCCTCCTAAGCGTGTTAGGAAGTGTGGGAGTTCATGCTAATCAAAGGTTTTATTTCACATAGTGCTCTCCACCTCTCTCTCTACTTTCTCTCTCTAGCTCTTCCATCTCTCTCTAACATCATATTCATAAGTGATAAAGCTAGATCCATGGTCCTACAAATATCAACCATCTCTAAGAGATAAGTTGATAGATTACACTGGTTCCCCGTGAGAATGAAATAAGCTCTTTTAAGAGAACTTGAGTGGCTAAAAGGTTAAGTGCAGTGCGTCACTGGGTCCATGACGTCTTTATCTTCAATACCGGTGTCACCTTGGTAACAACCAGTAGCCTATGAATTGAACCCGGTGTCTGCCCTAAGGTTGAACATTTGGAGGGCTATTTCTTTTCACCCTTTCATTTGCTTTTCTTTTTAATTCTTCAACCCCTTCTTTCTCCTTTCATTCTTTTCTCCTTTTTTCAAATCATACCTAATGACTTCTAATTCTAATCTATTGGAATTGTCCTTGGGTAGATCCCTCCGTCTCTGGCGGATCATAGGACGGTTTTTCCTAACCTTAGTCACCTTATAACTTCATGACTATCCTATTGTTGCCATCAAACCATTTGTGAAAATCTCTCAAAGTGTTTATGATAATAAAACATACTTTGTTAACACTTCGAGAGTTTTGCATTTCATTTGAAGGACTCCCCCTTCACATGTGCTCATGGAATTTTAAGAAATTTGCACATGCGTGAGGAGTTTGCACTTTTGAATAGATTCACTTTCAATGAACACAACCGATTCGAGACACGCTTACATCACTAGTTAGACTAGCTTGAAGTTATTACCCGGCCTGGTCAAGTCCACTGAAAGTTTCTCGAAACGGTACATTTCTACTAAGACAAATCCTTTTCGAGACACGCTTACGTGGCTAGTTAAAGAGTTCCATTGTCATCTTTTAGGTGACAACTAGCTCTAGTAACTAACTTGATGTTATTACCCATCGAGGATAAGTCTTTTCGATTACTAACTTATGTTGTTTCGTCAATTCTTGGGTCATTTCTGAGTCGAGCTCTTTTGAAATTCAAGACGATCACATTTTAATCACGTCTTCTCCACCTCAAAAATAGCATATCCATGGTATTTTTGATACCAATTGATTAAAACCTTTTCTTTTTGGATAGCGTATGGGAGAAACGGATGTTTGTTAATTCCGTATTTATTTCCTTTAAGCATGATCTTTTTGGAACAACTTTATATTACCCCCCCTCAAAAATAGAACATTTTGATTAAATTAAGCGATTTAAGGATTTGAGGGAGTAATATCTTGAGCAACATCGTGAAAAGTTTTGATAACCTTTTGAAATATTTTGAAAAATTTTGCTCAGAAAATTAAGAAGACTTTGATAAGCTTTTGGAGAGAAGTCTTCTTATCATTTAGGATTGTCGCACATAAATGTACAACAGGGTCCTTTCTTTGAAAATCACGGGTTATACACTGTTATGTGTGCATAAGCCATTATGTTTTTAGGATAAGCGCTCAAAAAATATTTAAAACCTTTGTTTTGATTTAAGCACTTTCCTTTCTTTGAAGAACGAGTCCTTAGCTGAAATACTAAGAAGTCATTATGTTGAAGTCCGAGTCCTTAGTTGAAGTACTAAGAAGTCATTATGTTTAAGTCCGAGTCCTTAGCAGAAGTACTAAGAAGTCATTATGTTTTTGGATTAGACAACAACTTTTGGAACCCATTTAAGCACGACGCCAACGGGTTTACCATATTTTGAAATCCATTTGAAAGTTGTGTCAATCCGAGACAAAGAAGTTGAATTCCAACGAGGACTGAAAACCGGTGTTTCATTTTGAAATAAAGCTCGTGGAATCAACGGTGATTTAAAACTCTTTTGCTTTTGAAAGTTGTTTGAGAAACTCGGTGTCTCTCTTGGAGTTTTAAAACTTGAATAAGAAGTTCTCCATCCATTGTTGAAACTCGGCGTTTCATTTCGAAAATTCGTTTTTGAGATGAATGGAAACCTTCCAGAATTGGGATTTTTCAAAGCATAGCCATTCTTTTGTTGTAGCGGAAGCATTTCAGAGTATGAATATTTCAAATGTTTTGAACGACTTTGCTTTGGTTTCCACACTGCTTTACCGGAGTAAAACGAGAGTATGGAGTTTGAAAACCTTGATTCTTTTCTTTATGAGCACTTGCATTTGAAACCTTTTGAGGAGTAAATGTTTCTGAAAAATTAGGTCTCTTTGAAAATTTTCTTCCTTTTTGCAAAGAATAGGTTGTAAATTGAGAAACCTTTTTCGAAAACGGTTTGGAAGATTCACCCGTGTAAACCTTCTCCGAAACACTTACTTGTGGTTTAGACTCGTTTGAAACTTGAGATTTTCCTTTTGACCGGTTAAGAACATCAAACTTCGCTTTTAAGGCATTGTATGACTTTCTCAAATCATTGTATTCTTTTTGAAGAGAAAGATGATCTGATGATGCCAGTTGTTCTTGCAAAGAAGCATTTTGATTTTCAAGATGTGCAAAATATTTTTCATATTTGTCTGTTTCGATTGAAAAATCATTTTTGGCATCACCAAAATCCTTGATTTGTTGTGTAATCATTTTTTCCAATTCAACAATTTTCTTTTGAAGCACAGACTTTTCTTTTTCAAAAAGATGATTTGGTGTGATCTGAGAGTCAGATTTGTTTGAAGTTTGATTCTGAACTCTTGACCGCTTGATTGAATCAAACAAGTTTTTGTAAGTCTGTTTCAAATGCTCATTTTCTTTTTGTAATGATGCCACAGTATGTTCCAATTCAAGATTTTTTGTATCAAGTTCGTCGAAATCAAACTTGATATTGGTATCATCACAATTTTCTATCCTTTCTTCTTTTTCTTTAAGCACTGATGTCAAAGAGTTTTCAGAAGACATTTTCTCATTCTTCTCTTGCAGTTTAAGTTGGAAAGAGATACTTTGTGCTTCGAGTTTTGCAAGATGTTTCTCAAACTGAGCTGTTCTTTTTGACAATTCTTCTTTGACATCAGCTGCTTCTTTTGAAAGCTCGGTGATTTTCTTTTTGAGACAAAGATTTTCAGATTTCAAAGAAGATGTTTGTTCAAAATAGTCATTCACTTTCTCATGGCAAACAGATGCTGACTTGAACGACTCTATTTGATTTGTGAAAAAATCCTTTTGAATGTCTAGAATTAAGCATTTTTCATCAAATTCGTCTTCCAGAGAGTGAACGTACTTTAGATCTTCTCTCATTTCAGTTACAAGATATTTTTCAAAGTACTCAAAACATAAGTTGATATATTTCACACGAGGTTCAATCTTATCTTTCAAAATCTTTTTAACTTCTAACTTAAGGCGTACATCTGATGAAAGAGGATTAGAGAAAACGTTGTTTGTGATGTTTTCTTACTTAAACCAAATGACCTTTAACGTTTGCTCAATGTGGTGTTTAAGATCACAAAATTGTTTCCTTGCTCTATTTTGCCATAACTTAGCATCATAGGTAGCAAGTTGAGCTTCTTTGAAAAATCTTTTCACGTTTGTGTCTTTTCTTTTGAAAGGTTCTTTTGGTATATCTATCAATTGTAGACAACCATACACAAAGCCGTGGTATGAGAGTGGGTTTTTTGTTTGTTTAACTTTCAAACGTTTTTCCTCTTCAGATTTTAAAATATCTTGAGACTCAAACAAAAGATCATCTGACAATTCTTTTCCCATATCATTAGCATTATACAAAATAGGTGTCAACTTTTGCACTTTGTTTAAAAAACAAGGTTTTTCATTTTCCACATTAGCATTATTCACAAAACCAATCCCAGATGTTTGTTTCTCAACCTCCTCATCTTTAGTAGGCAGCATGTTTATAGTCTGAGAAGTCTGTCCCAATTTTCGAAGTTTGTTTTCAAGATCGTTTGTTCGTTTCAAAAACTCTTGGTTTTCATTCTCAAGTTTTGTGTTTACAATCTCAAAATTTGATGTGGTTTTCTGAAGCTTTGAATTTTCACTTTTTAAATCATTGTTTTCTTTTAAAAGTGCTTGAACCTTTCTGTTGTTAACAACCATTTGAGTATCCAGATTTTGAATGGAACGTTTTTCACGAAGAACAGCTTCTCTATAACCAACTTCAAGTTCTTCATTTCTTTTTAAAAGTGGTTTAACAGACTCTCCATACATTTCAAACTTTTGAGCTTGAGATTTAAGGTTTGAGTTTTCAAATTCAAGTTCAGCTTTTCTTTTTGTTACATTTTGAAAACCTTTTTCTATTTCTTTAAATCTCTCAAGCTCTTTTGTCAATAAGACATTCGTTTGCTTAGCTTTACGATTGTCCTCTTTGCACTTTTCAAGTTCATGTTTGAAATTATTGATTAATGAAGCAAAGAAGGCACGATCTTGTTCATAAGAAGATCCATCCTGAGCAGGCTCATCTCTATTAGGATCCATATCTGGAGTATCAAAAGTGATATTACTATCATTTTGTTCCACCACATAAGTGTCACTAATAGACTCAGGATGCGCAGGATGTGTCTGATCATGAACAAACATATTCTCAAATATATCAACATTATCATGAGCATGTGAATGTTGTACTGTAGCCAATATCTCTGTGTCTGATGAAGGTCTGATATGATCATCTTCGGTGTCCCAAATAGCTTCATTCCTTTGTGTACCATCAGTATCTGAATCATAGCTAGGACTGCTGCTTTCAACCTACTGTCCTGAAGATGAATCACTTCCTGTGAAAACCAAACTATCATCTGATGCATCACCCTCGTTAACAGTTTCCTCTTTTATTTGAAAATCTTTCTCTGTCTCTTTTTCAATCACCCCTGTTTCCCTTAACTGCATCTCTCTTTCAATTAGCTCTCTTTCTTTAAACTGCATTTCTTTTTCAATCTGCTCTCTTTCCCATTTCAGCTTCTCAATTTCATTTAACTCAGCTTCCTCAGCATCAAGTATCTTTTCGAGTTCATCCATTTGATTTATGCATTGAGTTCTGAAGGTCGAATAGCTTACCTAAATTTTTTTATAAAACGCATCGATAAACTCTGTCTGGTTCATTATCCAAGGGTTAAATATTCTCTGAAACTGAGTTTGGATGACTTTAAGAGATTCTTTGCAGTTATGCGTATGAAGTTCTTCTTCATTGAGTAGCTTTTCAAGTTGATTCAGGTTTTGGATGAGTTCTTCTTGGAAATGATGAAATTGGACTCTAACGTAGTATTCAAATGCCTCATTGAACCTTATTTCTAAACCATAAATATTGATGACCTTCTCTACATATGACTTGAACACTGTAAACACTTTCTTTGAATCTCTCTCTTGGATTTGCATTTTCATTTTCATTTCCATTGTTTAAACGATGTGTGATAAAGTTGATCTTAGGATCTTTTAAGATAACAAAGGTTGTTGTTTGAAGATTAGGTGTTAGAAATGAAGCTGAGCGATATTTACGTGAATTGGAGTAGACAACTAGAATGCATAAAGTGCAGGGACTACTAAGGTAATATTGTAAAAGTTGTCTTATGTAAGGCATATAAATACCCCTCAAGGCTTCACTTGAGGGGTGTGGGTGTGCAACATAATTTATCATAATAAAAGTATCTTTGTTTCACCTCACATTCTCTCTACTTTCTCTCTCTAGAATAATGGCATATTTTGATCAACCTCATCCTCCGGAAGGTGATTCTTGGGTTCTACAATTGGCATCAGAGCTAACCGGGGGTGAATCGTGGTGTTTTGTGGTGAAAAATCACGTTTTTGGGTGAATAATCTCGTGTTTTAGGCTGTTCTTACATTTTCTACGAGTTTGGAGCCCTAGAATGGCGAGTTAGCAGTCATTTATCGAGTTAGGATTTTCTAACTTTCGAGTTAGGATTGGTTTTTAGCGAGTTACAAACAAGTTTTAGCGAGTTAGGATTTATTCTTACCGAGTTTGGGCTTCATTCTAGCAAGTTAGGTTGTATTCTCAGCGAGTTAAGATAAATTTGGCGAGTTAGCCTTCACCTTATCGTTTATCGAGTAAGGTTCTTTGTGGATACTACATAAGGGAAACTCTGCCAAATTTTTCTGAGGTTACCGAGTTAGGGGATTTATCGAGTTTGAGGTATTATCGAGTTAGGGGTATTACCGAGTTAGGAGCTTATCGAGTTTGAAGGTTACCGAGTTAGGGAAGGTTACCAAGTTAGGAGCTTATCGAGTTTGAAGGTTACCGAGTTAGGAGATTATCGAGTTAGGGGCATTATCGAGTTAGCCAAAAAAAAAAAAAAAAAAAAAAAGTTTTTTGGCGGGAAAATTTGAGTAAAATTTATTTTTGAGAGGAGACTAAATGACCAATTTTTACGTGAGATTCAAATTTTGGTATAACATTGAAAATTTTGGCCCGAAATTCAAATTTTCAATGTTATACCAAAATTTGAATCTCGCGTAAAAATTTGAATTTCGGGCCAAAATTTTCAATGTTATACCAAAATTTGAATCTCGCGTAAAAATTGGTCATTTAGTCTCCTCTCAAAAATAAATTTTACTCAAATTTTCCCGCCAAAAAACTTTTTTTTTTTTTTTTTTTGGGCTAACTCGATAATGCCCCTAACTCGATAATCTCCTAACTCGGTAACCTTCAAACTCGATAAGCTCCTAACTTGGTAACCTTCCCTAACTCGGTAACCTTCAAACTCGATAAGCTCCTAACTCGGTAATACCCCTAACTCGATAATACCTCGAACTCGATAAATCCCCTAACTCGGTAACCTCAGAAAAATTTGGCAGAGTTTCCCTTTGAAATGAGCCACAATAAACCTTACTCGATGTACGATAAGGGAATAGGCTAACTCGCCAAATTGTAACACGAAAATTTTTCAAACTCGGTAAGAAAATTTTCAAACTCGAAAAAAATTCAAACTCGACAAAAATATTTTCAAACTCGGTAAAAATAATTTTTCAAACTCGAAAAAAAAATTCAAACTCGAAAATATTTTTGTCAAACTCGAAAAAAATATTTTCAAACTCGAAAAATATTTTTCCTAACTCGCAACAAATTTTTCAAACTCGAAAAGAAAATTTTTAACTCGAAAATATTTTTGTCAAACTCGAAAAAAATATTTTCAAACTCGAAAATATTTTTCAAACTCGATAGAATTTATTTCAAACTCGCAAAAAAAAATTTTAAACTCGATGAAAAATCTTTCCAAACTCGAAAATGATTTTTCAAACTCGAAAAAAATTTCCAAACTCGAAAAAATTTGATGAACAGTAACGAGATCCGAGATTTTGCACCCAAAAACACGATTTTTCACCCAAAAACAATCTAAAACAACCTAAAATTATCCCTAGGCTTTTGATCCCACTTGTAGAACCCAAGAATCACCTTCCGGAGGACGAGGTTGATCAAAATATGCCATTATTCTAGAGAGAGAAAGTAGAGAGAAGGTGAGGTGAAACAAAGATACTTTTATTATGATAAATTATGTTGCACACCCACACCCCTCAAGTGAAGCCTTGAGGGGTATTTATATGCCTTACATAAGACAACTTTTACAATATTACCTTAGTAGTCCCTGCACTTTATGCATTCTAGTTGTCTACTCCAATTCACGTAAATATCGCTCAGCTTCATTTCTAACAATATGACACCAAGATCATTATTAATTCGTCACCTCACAAGTTTCATACTAGTGTATGCACACTTTTTGAATGTCTTATGTTAATTATTTTCCGTATCATAATTAACAGATTCCAAATCTAGCATGCTATAGACCATGGAATCAAGCGTATGACAGAAGATGCATCATTCTGATTACTCATAACTTCATCTAATAACATTCTTCTATTAGACAAATCACCACCTTAAACCACACATGTTTTAGGAGGATCCCACAAGTTATGTGTGTAAGTCCTATACTTATAACATGTCATTCCAGGTCACTTGTAATTATATATATAATCACATTTAATCTCTTTTCATTATATGAGTGTCACAATTTATTATGTGATTATAATCACATAAAATCAATGTGTAATCATTTTACACAATCAAACTATGTCCAACTTAGCGAATGGACAATAGCTCATATTGGACGACAATCACACCATTCAAGTTAGTTACATAAACCAACGTAATCGTTGTCATCTATATGTTGGTTCTTTCTTGACATTTCACAATGTCCAACACGGTTATATTCAACACATAGTCATTTCTTACATATGGCAAACCGTTCGATTATTAGCAATATGAGTTATAACAAGTCTTGACGATTATTCATCTTTCTAGAATAACAAGTAGTTTGATTATTTGCACCAATATTCACAACAGAATATTTGCAACATCCAAACTTCCAATATTCGATACAAAATTGAGCGACTTGTTTATTCTCATGTTACAAAATTAGTTGCACAAAATCGCACAACTTTAGATAGGCACTACTTTGCCACAATATTTTGCACTAAATGAAACAAACAATTTTGCGCTAAACAATGTACAAAATATCACATAATTTTGTATTATAACAACCAAAATGTTGTACCAAATAACAACAAATCAACACAAATATTAGCACAAAAATTGTATATAAGCCGCTTGGAGAAAATGTTGTGCTAAAATACAAACTGCGATCATCTGCTTCTTTCGTTTAAGCTCAACATTTTTTTTTCGAAATCCAGTTTAAGATGTTTCGTTGTTACCTAATCACTGGGAAAAAAATGTTGCAAAACTCATTTGTTACCATGCGAAAAAACACATTATTTCGACGACATCGCGGTCCAATCTAAACTGAATTGATGTACCAAAATAAATAATGTAACCAAACGGTTCACGTATTTAAGCTCAAAATTTCCAAAAATCAAGTTTAATGTCTTAAACGAGCTCTATAAAAAATTTGGATCAAACATTTGTTTACCATGTGAACAACACATTTCCCATGAATGCGCAGTTGTGACAACAAATTATCCAAAATGAATTGTTGTACCAAAATGCTTTGTGACCAAGCGGTTCACTTATTTCGACTCAAACTTTCCAAAAATCAAGTTTAACGTCTTAGAGTGCAGCATAAAGGAATTGGAATCAAAACGCATTCGTTTATTATGTGAACAACGCACTTTTTCCCATGAGTGCATAGTTGTGATAGCAAATATTTTAGATTCCAAATAACACCAAAATTCTCATTCCACAATAATGAGTTTAATCATCATAAAATCAATATTAGTTACACAAACTAGTGTCACAACAAGATTTCACCGAACATGCTTTGAGCACTCTATTTTTCTATCATGATTTAATAATCTTGAATTTTCACTACAACACATATCACAACCAGTTTGTAGTCTATCTTTATTCTTCACATGAGATTTTACAAGATTACTATTGCTTTACTACTGCTTTTCATATAGTCGTACCATGGTAATAACTAATAACATCAATAGTTTTGAGTAGATACTTGTTTCACATGATAGTGTCAAATCAAAATAGGTAACAATCTTTTTCAAACAATAGAAGTTTCATATCAAATCCATTGATACAGATCAATACAAAGTCACATACGTAGTGAAAACGAAAGAACCCGTAAAACATAAAGTGGTATACAGTTTCATAATCATACAAATGATCTACTTTATTATTTGGTGTTACATATTAACTAGCAGGGTACTCGCGCGTTGCAGCGGCGGGTACCCTGAAATAAAATTTTTCAATAGAATTAATAAAAATGTCACGGGATGTCATTCCGACACCTAAATTTGCTAGGTCACAGCTTTGTGTATTGAGTCGAGTCTTGGTCACAGGTTCATATCTAGGTTAAGATGGAGAGTTGTACATTGTGTTTAAATGATTGTAATATTGGGTGTAGGGGTGTTTTTAATGCTATTAATGTAGAATGAGGGTTGTACATTGTGTTTAAATAATTGTAATATTAGGTGTAGGGGTTTTTAATGCTATTAATGTAGAATGAGGGTTGTACATTGTGTTTAAATAATTGTAATGTTGGTTGTAGGGGTGTTTTTACTGCTATTAATGTAGAATTCTATGGAAATTGGTTTGAATTTCGATTCATGCTAGTTTTTGTTGTACACAATGCTTTGGTTGTTGTAAGTATGAAAATTGCTTGCTTTAAAGTGTTATAAACAATGCATCATTTTGTGTACATCTGAATTTTTTAGAGAGAGATTCCTTCCTCCATTATAAGTAGTATAGATATTCAAAACCGGACCGTTTCTTTACCATAAACCTTCACATTTAATCATTAAAAGATAATCATGAATGTTAAAACATTCAATAAATGCAAATATGAATGTCTAGATAATTGGAGCTAAACCGTCAACTTATATTGACCAAGGAATGATCAACAAAGTCAAATAGCCTAGACCAATGCTCCGGGTAATATAAGGTATCACCAGGTCGTTAAATCCCGACAAGGTGTGAATTGTGACTGAGCGTGCTTTGTGATCGGGTGATTATTCACATAAAAGGTTTGTTATGAGAATTATTTGAAAGTGATTAAACAAAATAGCTTAGGAAAGCTATGTGAGTGATTACGGGAATTGGGATGAGAAGAAATTGCTTAAATCCTAAAAACCGTACGTTTGTTGAAAATGCGAACAAACGTACGAGAAATAAAAGTGAACGAGGTGATCTGGAAAGGCTACTGGTATGAAAATGGTATTCTTACAAACCTAATGATGAGAGAAAATTTTTGGAAATTTAAAATTAATTTTTACACTAATTTTATAATTACTATTAATTAAATACTAATTTTCTAATTATTTTTAATTAACTAAATTAACCTAAATTACAAATAAATATGAAATTAACTTGGAAAAATAAAAATTAAACTTAGAAAAATCTAAAATACTATAAAACTATTTTTAGAAATGAAAATATATTTTTAAGACTTTTTAATTAATTGTTACTAATTATTAACTAATTATTAATTACTTTTTAATTATTTAAATTAACCTAAATTCTAACTAATTATGAAATTACAATAGAAAATGGAAAATAAAATTTGGAAAAATAAAAAATAACCAAAAACTAATTATAAAATTTAATTAATATTTTTCTGATTTTCTATTTAATTATTATTAATTATTAACTATTTAATAATTACTAAAAACTAATTTAAATTAAGAAAAATACTAAATGATGCAAGAAAAATCTGAAAAAACTACAGAAATTATTTTTATATACCAGAAGCCTAGGAAAATTATAAAAATGGTAATTGCTTATTAATAAGCTGAAGAATAAGTCAATTGGTTTAAATAGAAGCTATCACATCTATTAAGTTGGGCTTATTTGGAATTTTCTTTTTCAAAACTGCTTATTATAAGATTTTAAGCAACTTATGTGAAGTAGGTTTGGCTGAGACCAAGTGAATAAGCACTTCAAGTGCTTAAACCCTTGACAGTTGACTTTCTTTGACCAAGAGTGAAAATAAGCTCAAATGAACTAATGTGGGGTCCACCTTGGTAAAAACTGATGCAAATGAGTTAAATGAACAATTCTAAACAAGTTTCACACAATTAAGCTAACTGAATAAGCTACAAATCTAGAATAAGCACTTTGCTTGTTTTGTTTCTGAGGCAGAAAAGGGACAACCTTTTGGGTCAATTCCAGGTGGGGTCCACAAGTCTAATGGTCAAACAAATGGTCAAAACACCAACCCTGGTAGGAGGGGGTTGAATGATACTAAGTTGGGTCAGTGGGACCCACTGAGTTGGTCACAATGAACCACCAAAGTTGGTGGTGTGACTGAGTTAGCTGATGCACAGGGCAGACTCTTGCCCTGCAAGTGTCTTCCAGGGGTAAAATGGTCCACTAGAAAAAATTATAAAAATCAAACAAGTGCATGGATTTGTAGTTCTACTGGTAGATAATAACCTCAACAAGTTTCAGAGCCTACATCAACCCACAAAAATCACAATAAATCAACCCATTTTTGGAAAAATCTGAGTCTTGTGTTTTTTACTTTTTAGAAAACTTTGGTACTTTGACTTTTATGAAACTCAGATCCTTTTTGTTGCTTGAATATGTTATGTTAAGCTATAAAATGACCAATTTAAGCTATAACAGAAGCTTGTGAATAGGTGTGATTGGTTTTGGACTCCAAAGATCACCACAGTTAACTATGGTGATGATTTTCTTAGGATTTTGACCTTTGTGGTATTTGTGAATAAGAAAATGGTTCCCCTGACCTTATATCCACCCAATCAACTTAATGAAACTCAGAGTTGAACAATGAAGCCACTAGAATATCACAAACAAGCTTAAACCAAACACCCCTATCTAGAACTGATTTGAGTTTTAGTTAAGCAAAATAAGATTCAAACATACAAAACTACTATCTATTAATTTGTCATGCTATGTCAGGTAATTATGAACTAAAACAAACACAGGTTTAGACTACACTTGCTTGGATTCACTAAAAAGACTAAAAATGACAGTTAAATAAATAAAGTGAGCAACAAGTAAATCCAAACTATAACTATCCAATATTAAGCTACAATTCAACTTAACTACACCTAATAAACACAAAGGATTTAAAGTTAAGCAAATTTAAGCACAAACACAGTGGAATGAAAAATGGAAACAAGGACTTACAAAAGCCTTCCAAGCTAAGATCATGAACCAAGACCAATCTATACTACCTAATGGCTTCCACAAGCCTCTATTACCCTCTGCAATCCACAAATCAACCAAACTTCCAAGCTGCTTCAACCTTTGTCCATTTTTTTTTTTATTTTTCTTAACTTTTTTAGTATTTATGGAAACTGAGTTTAGGAAGTTACCACAAGCTTGAAAAGCTTATAGAAATTTGTTTTCTGAGTTTACATGAGCTTATGAATAGCTTAAACACATATTGGAACCTTAAGTTAACACTTGAGAAATTTGAATGGAACTTGAAAATTCAAACAAGAAATAAACTTAAAACATTGCTTTCATTGATTTAAAACTAAGTGTTGATCCCAGTTGAGCTAATACGATCTTATATAGAAGTTAACTTAAACAAATACTTAAGCTTAAACGCGGAATATAAAAGCTTAACTTAAGAAGATTTAGAATTCTCTTTCAACACTTCAATATTATTAATACGAGCACTCGATAATGCTAGGGTTTTACAACCTTGAAGTGAATAATAATACGTACATACTCTAACCCTAGGATCCTCCTTTTATAGGCCAAGGAGTCCTACTAGGTTTACAATACCTTTCTCTACAAGATAAGAATAATCTAAATAGATAAACTATACAAAGAATCTATTCCATAATTATCCTATCGTATACAATGTTAATCCCTTCAGCAGTAGTTTCACCAAGCAGCAGATAGTCTTCAGCAGCAGAGTCATTAACACTAGCAGCAGTTTCATTGTAGCAGCAGTATTACTTAGCAGCAGAGTTACTTAGCAGCAGTGTCACTTGGTCAAATCCAACAATCCTCCCCTAAACTTAATATTTATTTCTAAATTTTCAAGTTTCTTCAAAGCTCAATTAATCACTTGGAGGATGCTTCCAAACACTTCATCTCTTGAAAATTCAGTTGATCAAATATCTTCTTATACTTTGACAGCAAATTGAATGCTTGATCATCAGAATCATAATCTTTCTGCAGCTTAAGTGTTTTATCACCATTAACCATCTGATTGACAATATTCCAGTATCTTACCACTGGATAATCTACTTCAGCTAGCATATACAAAGTAGTTGGTCCAAGTTCTAGTACATGAACTCCAGAATCTTGAAAGAGTCTCCATTTTCTTACTTTGTATTCTACTATCTCTGTCCATTCAGAATCATCCATTGAAGGATTAAACATAAGTTTAAGAGCTCTCCACATAACATTATCAGAAGCAGTTAAGATATGATCAATTTGATCTACCTCATACTTTTTACCATCAAATTTCTTAGCTCCAAACTTTGCCTTGTATAACTTCCACAAGTCTTCAACATCCTCTCTATCAAAGTAATGTAACATCTGTTGAAATCTAAGAAATCTGTGAGACTTACCATCAGATCTCTGAACATCATGAAATACTCCAATGTTAGCATCATAACCTGTAGTTACTTTGATGATAGGATATTTAACTCCTAATGGTTTGGCATCAACCACTTCAGGATCTTCCATCTTGCCAACCACAGTATAACTCTTCAATTGTTCTTTTTGATGCTCAGAAGGAATGTGATCAAGACCATATTTAAACTCATCTCCTTCAGGCATAGAACTACTTCCTTCTCCAATCTTTCTCTTCTTCTTTGCAACTGACTTATGAATAACACCTTTTCTTTTATCACCCTGCACAGAAGAAGTAATCTTTGCTGCATCACTTTCAATCTTTTCAACAACATTAGCTTCTTGTATCTGCTCTGCTTCAACAATCTTTTCAGGCACCAACTTCTTGTTCATCTGAGCAATATGTTCCAAGTCCTCAGGACATCCCATAGTATAAAAAGTATCTGTTCTTTTCTTTGTTTGTTGATACAAATCAAAAACTTCTTTGTCAGAATAAGCTTTCAACTGCACCAATGTCCATCCACCCATATTCTTTAGATACCTTTCATATTCTTTCCTTTGCTGTTTAACTGTTGGACCTTTGAATACTTTAACTTTTCTTCTAGCAGCAGCATTCTCTTTTCTCTTATTAGAAGCAAAATTACTATACCAAGATTGCACATTAAAATTTGGAACTTCATTTTCTTCAATCTTGATTAGCTTGTTTAATTCAATATCAGCAGCAATTCTAATCTTTTCATCATCCCATTCATCATACATTCTTAAACCTTCAGCTTCTTTCTCAGCCAGCTGCTGATCTTCCAAATTATACACCTCTTGTGCTTTTATAGCAGCAGCTTCATCATGTTCAACTTGTAATGGCTTAGGCCAAGAATCAAAAGGTACATCAGTAAAATCAACCCCTTTATATATCCATCTATGAACATCAACTTGCTTGCCTTTACCCTTATCAGTAGAAGATGATGTGATTGTCTTCTTTTGAGTAGCAGCAGGTTCTCTTATTGTTATTCCTTTTTGAGGTTTTCTTGTTGCTGATGTTATACTTGTTGTTGTGATAGGTTGTGATAATGATGGAGTTGGTAATGGTGATGTATGGGTGTCAGCAGCAGTCTTCTTACTTAGCAAGACCATTGCCTCTGCAGCAACATTAACCATAGAACCAGCAGCAGAGTCTTGAACTTCAGCAGCACTTACTATTCCACTAGCAGCAGAACCATCAACATTCTTAGCAGCAGTAGAGTCAGCAACCACTGAAGTCTTTAACACATTATCCACCTTTTCTTGTGCAGCCACCACCTTTTCCATAACTACTTCATTCCCAGACTTATCAGCAACCACAAAATCTTCATCATTCGGAGGACTATCCACATCCATATCTTCAATCACTGGAACCTCCCCTGAAACTAATCCAGCATCCATATTTTGAACATTATCAACTTTTTCAAGATTTACCTCCCCTGAATCCATGACAATCTCTTTCCTCCCCTGTTTGGAAGCATCCTCTTCCAAATGAGTAGATGGTTCAGAAGAACTTACAACCTGAGTAGTCCCCACTTTCTTCAATCTGTGCAATGAGGTTGAAGATTTTGATTTCTTGAAGCTCTTAATCTGTTTTCGCATTTTGATGATGACCTTGGCTTGACCAGCAACAACATCAGATAGATTAAGAACCTTATCTTCCAAAGACTCACATCTCAACCCCAAAGCAGTACAAGTATCCGTCAATTCTTTAATAAGTTGCATTGTAGTCTCATCACTTCGACCTGTATTACCTGGTCCGAGAGGTGAATCACTGACATTGTCATCATGTACAAGTGGATCCGTCAATTCATGAGTCACTGGCCTGTCCTCATCACTTCGACCTGTGTGACCTGGTCCGAGAGGTGAATCGTGGGACAAAAACTCAGTATCAAACCTAGTTTGATCAGCTGAGCCCCCTATGTTTTCCATTTGGCTAGGGTTACCATCCTGAGAAGCAGACTCATAAGAATCCTTTTCTCTAGATGTTGCCTTGGTTTGGGTCTTAATGATGTTATCACTGTCCTGCTCTGCTGCTAAGCTAGAAGCAGTAGTGACAGCCCTTGCCAACATGTCCTCTTCATCACCTAGGACAGCCTCATCTGGTACAGCCATACTAACACTATCCTGAGGTAGATTAGTGTCCTTTTTGGTTTTCCTACGTGTATATTGTTTTGTAGGTTGTGTAACAGATGTAGTAACATTGGGTGTGTGATGGGAATCAGTGGGATTTCCTGATCCTTCACCCTGGTTGTTGTGCACAATTTGTTCCATAAAAGAAGTAAGATTTGTATGTGCACCAGAAAAACCTTTTCCATGTTTATTCAAAAAGGTAAAAGTCCTTGAGGCCAATTTAGGAGCCTCATATTCAGCATGATGGGCTCTAGTTTTAGAAATTTGTTTTTCAATAAAGATTTGAAGAAATCTTGGATATAACAAATAAGCACCATCTTCAACACCTTTAAGAAACCCAGCCAAAATCATTTTTGAAAAATTAAATGGTTGACCTTTGCACAGACATATCATTGCAGAAGCAATGGTAGTACTGAACTCATGCCACCCAGATGTTTTAGGACTCAAACAATGAAGGAATAGATGTATCAAAAATTTGTATTGAGGACAGAGGAGAGCTTTTTGAAATTTTAAATTAGTATGTTTCCCCTCATACCCCAATTCCTTCAAACCAGCAAAAATAGCATCATTGGCAAGGCAAGTGGTCTCTGTTTCATCATCTAAGAGAAGATATTCCCTTATTGATGATTCAGTTACACGAACCTTTTGCCCATCAACAAAAGCACTGACATGTTTTTCCCCATTCATAGTTTTGAGTTTGGCAGTAGACCAAAACTGTTTGATGTAGGAAACATATATAGTAGGGCTCACAGTGAGTGCATACCTAAGAGAGGTAGCATTCAAAAACTTTACCATGTCTGTGAATCCTTCAGGAATTAACTCTTCATTCAAAACAACCACACTGTTGTGTTGCTCAACCCAGGTACGTGAGATCTCCATGAATTAGGTTTTGGTGAATTGGGGATTTGTGAGTATTTGAATGATTGGGAGTAAAGGTTTGTGATAACTTCAATTTAGAACATATGAAAACCAATAATGAAGGTCAATTAGGTTTTTAAACTGATGAGTAAAAGTTACACATAACACCCTCTTACTTACAACCGTAGCAGCAGAACCGTATCATTCACAACTAGCAGCAGAGTGATAGAACTAGCAGCAGAGTGAACTTGAGTCAGCAGCAGAGTTGACTATTGAACTTGGTCAACAAAATCATAACAATTAATGCTCATATTACTCCGTAATCCCTATAAAATCGGCAAGATCTTTTCCCCAAATTACGCAATCAAACCCTAATCACTTTCAAAAACGCCTCACACACAATCAATACTATCCATCTTTACAATCAAATCATCACACAATGAAATCAACACCAGAAATAATCAATATCTCTTCTGATTCATCATCAGAAGATGATTCTCCAATGGAACCCTTTGTTCCACCCTTTCGTCCTCCAAGATTTGGTTGTAGAACCAAAGAACAAGCACGCAAGAGGAAGCATGATCTTCCAGTGTTTAAAGATCTCCTCAACCTCAATCAGACTCCAAGTACCTCAAGGGGAAAACAGCCAATGTCCCCTGAAGTTCCAGCATCATCAGAATCATCAGACGACCAATGGTGGACGTTTGTGCAACCACCTCCTCCAGTGCATCATCATCAATCTCCCTTCATCTTCACATCCTCAGATGAAGAGGAAGAAGAACCACCAAACAATCCACCAGCCACTCCTGAGAGGCCACAATCTTCAAGGCCAAGGCCACAATCTTTGAGAGCAAGGCCACAACCATCACCTGGTCTTTCTCTTGGACCATCAAGACAAAACCCTCCTCTTCCAAAAGATAGAGATGTGGTGCTCGGGCTTCCATGCCCTAGGAAGATGTAGGTGTTAGGTTAGGATGTCTGTTTTGTGTTTTGTCTTATGATGTATGATCTTTGTACTTCTCTGGAATGAATAAATGATATGAACTTTTCTTGTATCAATACTTGCAAAGCACCATTCATATACCTGCAAAATGTTAGACCAAACACCACAAAGCAAACAACCAACATATGTACTAGCAGTAGAGTTAGAAAATCAATGAGCAGCATAGTACATTATGTCTCAAACATATACATATTAACAAGCAGCAGAATAACAAGCAGCACATGCATTACAAACTTTAACAAAAACAAAGAGATAAGTTTTTCAAAGATTAATCATACCAATGTTTGCAATTAAAAATTGAAACCTCCCCACATCAAAATGTTTAGTGAGAAGATCAGCAACATTGTTATCAGTATGAATTTTAACAATTTGAACCAACTTCTTTTCATTGCAATCCCTTATAAAATGATGCCTTATCTCAATATGTTTTGTTTTAGAATGAAACACTGGATTTTTAATTATGCACAGTGTGCTGTTGTTATCAATATGGATTTTAGTATTCATGAAATTGTACCCATAATCCAATAATTGATTCTGCATCCATAAGACCTGTCCACAGCAACTTGAAGCAGCCACATACTCAGCTTCTGTTGTTGAATTAGCCACCACTGTTTGCTTCTTGCATTGCCATGACACCAACCTGCTTCCAAGAAATTGACAACCCCCTGTTGTAGACTTTCTATCCAAAGAAGCTCCAGCATAATCACTATCTGAGTAGGATACCAAATCAAATGGTGAATCCTTAGGATACCAAAGGCCCAATTTTGGTTGATACCTCAGATATCTAAAAATTCTTTTCACTGCATTGAGATGTGATTCCTTGGGACACACTTGAAATCTTGCACAGGCACACACTGCAAACATAATATCAGGCCTTGATGCAGTAAGATACATTAATGATCCAATCATAGACCTGTACAAGTGTATATCCACTTCCTTTCCATGTTCATCCTTCAGCAATGGTTTATCCTTTTCCATGGTAGTCTTGGCAGGCTTAGCATCTTCAAATCCAAACTTCTTCAAAATATCATTGACATACTTATCTTGACTAATAAAGATGCCATTTTCTTTCTGTGTAACTTGCAGACCTAAGAAGAAGTTGAGTTCTCCCATGGAACTCATAGCAAACTTATCCTTCATAAGTTTCTCAAAACTAACACACATAGCTTTGTTTGTAGACCCAAAGATGATGTCATCAACATAAATTTGAACCAGCAAAATATCATCTTTTTGTCTTTTGAGAAACAAAGTTTTATCAATCTTGCCCCTACTGAATCCAGACTCTAACAAGTAGGTTGACAAGGTGTCATACCAGGCTCTAGGAGCTTGATGTAGACCATACATTGCTTTATTGACCTTGTAGACTTTGTCAGGATGATCAGGGTCTTCAAAGCCTGGTGGTTGAGCCACATAGACTTCCTCAGTAATGGTTCCATACAGAAAAGCACTCTTCACATCCATTTGATACACTACAAAGTCTTTGTATGAAGCATAAGCCAAAAACAATCTAATAGCCTCTATTCTTGCCACTGGTGCAAATACTTCATCATAATCAAGCCCTTCTTGTTGTGTGTATCCCTGTGCTACTAACCTGGCCTTATTTCTTATGACAATCCCTCTCTCATCTCTTTTGCATCTGAAAACCCATTTTGTGCCAATCACTCTTTTACCATTTGGCAGTTCAACCAAAGTCCATACTTCTTGCAGCTTGAATTGTAAAAGCTCATCTTGCATTGCTTCTACCCAACTTGCTTCTTGTAAGGCTTTGTAAGTGTTTTTGGGTTCAATTTGAGAAAGAAAACATGCAAACAGGCAATTTTGAAGATCTTTATGACTATTTCTTTGATGCAGAGTTCTGGCAAAGAAACTTTGATGTTGAGGATCTTTCAGGGCTTTAGTCATCTGCCTAGTTTGAATGGATGAGTGTGGATCACTTAAGATTTGATCTTTTGGATGATCCTTGTGTATTCTTGTGGTAGGTGTAGGACTAACAGGAATATTGAGTTCCAAATTAGTATAATCAGCATAAGCTCCAAATAACTTACCATCAAGTGCATCATTATCAGTATCATAATAGATATTCTCAAGATCAGGCATGTTTGGATCATCTGGATAGATAGTATCATCAATGGATCTATCCTGAGTGTCCAAATGAGGAGACAAAGAAGTAGCAGTAGAGTTAGTAGGCTTAGAAGCAGAATGTGGTGGAGCAGTAGTTGTAACTTTTGGCCTAGCAGTAGAGTCTTCTGAGTCAGCAGTAGAGTCTTCTGGCTGTTTAGGAGAGACATCAACAACTACTTTGAGAGGCTCATTACTATCTTTTTCTGCTTCAATTGGTATTTCAATACCTTCTTCAGTTTCCTTAGGTTTATCATGAGAAACAACATCATCTTTAGGGCTGTGATCTTTCTGAAAGGGTACAAAGGTTGGACCAATCTTCAATTTCTCAATCACAACAAACTCTTCCTGTGGTTTATCAACACTGGCAATGACAGGAACATAGTTCATTGTTTTGGCAAGTATATCAACATCAAACAGCCATTCTGGTCCTTTCCCTGCAGAATTGTATGTGTTTTCACTAAACTTGATATGCAGATTCTCCTCCACATGTTTGGTTCTCTTATTATAAACCCTGAAGGCTTTACTATTTACAGAGTAACCAACCAAATTACCTTCATCAGCTTTTTCATCAAACTTGCCTAGCTGATCCTTTGTATTTAAAATGGTAACAGGACATCCAAATGGTTTGAGAAAATCAATCATTGGCTTCTTTCCATGAAATAGCTCATATGGAGTCTTGTTATGAGGCTTGACTACCTTACTTCTGTTTTGCACAAAACATGCAGTGTTTACAGCTTCAGCCCAAAAAGGTACAGGTAGTTTTGAATCAGATAGCATAGTTCTTGCAGCCTCAATAAGTGTCCTGTTTCTTCTTTCTGCAACACCATTTTGTTGTGGAGTTCTTGCTACACTGTACTGTCTAAGTATTCCTTTTCCCACACAAAATTGATTCATCTCACTGTTCTTGAACTCAGTACCATTGTCACATCTGATAATCTTTACCTTGTGATTGTGCAGGTTTTCAACTCTTGTAATGAAAGCTTTGAGTACTCCTGGAGTTTCATCTTTGGTGGCAAGAAAGAATACCCATGTAAACCTGCTAAAGTCATCAGTGACAACCAAACAGTATGACTTCTTGTTCAGACTTTTTACAAATACAGGCCCAAATAAATCCATGTGTAGCAAGTGTAGTGGCACAATATTTGTGTTTACAATTTTGGACTTGAAAGAAACTCTGTGTTGTTTACCCTTTTGACATGCAACACAAGTTTCACAATTCTCAAAAATCTTTGTAGGCATACCCCTCACAAGATTTCCTTTCACCAATTTGTTCATAGTCTTGTAGTTCAGATGTCCCAGTCTTCTATGCCATAATTTGGACTCATCAATAGTGGCCTTTGCAATTAGACAAGTCAAAGCCCTCTTAGGAATAATATTCTTAATATGGTCACTGTATATATTTTCCTTTCTAGGGACCTTCAGTAACACAGATTTGTCATCTGGTAATTGAAAATCAGGAGAAAGAATCATACACTCAGTGTCTGTAAAAAGAACAAAATTCTTTTTGTCACACATTTGTGAGACACTAAAAAGGTTAAACTTAAGTCCTTTCACAAGAAACACCCTTTCAAAGTCCAAATTACCAGTCCTTAGAGTTCCAATACCAACAATTTTTCCACCTTTTGGATCATTCCCAAAAGCTACATAACCACCATCAAAAACCTCAAGATCTTCAAGTTGAGATTCATCCCCAGTCATGTGTCCAGAGCATCCACTGTCAACAATAACCATATCCTTAAGCTCATCCAGTAGATTGACCTGCACATGAAAAATAGAGAAATCAGTTTCTCTTGATGACCCAAGCCATTACTGACTTGGATCTGCCCTGTGCATCAGTATAATTAAATTTCTTTAAATCACTTGATGCACTGCTATTCTTGGAAACAGTATTTGTAACATTTGTTTTTGGTTTCCAAGTCCAGCAAGCTGAGGCCTTAACAGCATAAAAGTGATTACCAACAACTGTATTTGGAAGATGTTTTGGCTCAAAAGTAGAAAGTTTTGTACTAGCAGCAGGTTGCTTGCTAGCAGTAGAGTACTTACTAGCAGCAGAATGCTTGCTAGCAGTAGAGCCATTTGAAGAACTAGTTGTTGATTTGAAAACACCTTTTGGTTTGGCAGCATAAATTGATCTAGTAGCACCAGATCTCAACAAAACAGCTCTAGGAATCATGTTTCTATTAGGATGAGGGTGAGTTTGTTTTGTAACATATTTGTGATTCACCCTTGTGTATTGATTCCAAACAGGTTTTTGGTTCTGAGGGCATCTACCAATTAAGTGATCAAAACTACCACACTTATAACAAGCCTTCTTTTGTAATTCAAACTGGTCACCTAATCTCTGTGAAACTAGGTTGTTGAAATTTCTTTGGTTCCCTCTAGGCTTATTATCAAGACATCTCAATTGTTCTCTAGACACCTCATTGTATTCAACCATTCTCCTAGCAAGTTTATTCCCTAACACAGGCTTGACAAACTTAATCTGTTCTACCTTAGGTTTAACCTGAGTAGGAATCTCTTCCTTTTTAACTGTTTGTTTTGGTTGAACCTGTTCTTCTTCACTTTCACTATCAGAACACCATTCTTCAATGATTGGAGCCTCAAGAAACTTTCTAGACTCAACCTTAGGTTTTTCTATAGTACTTGTGCTACTTTCACCTACAGGTTTTTCAATTTCTAGCTCACTAATGAAAGATAGCTCTTTGCCTGGTGGAGCAAAAGCACTTTTGGCTGGAGGAGCCACTTCATTATATCCAATTCCACTGCCTTTTCTCATCAAGGTGCTCTCTATAGACTTATTAACCATATCAGAAGCAAATTGTTGTTTTTGTACTCTTACTACATGTTTTTCTTTTTCAGCAAGAGCTTCCTCTTTTTCTTTTTCTGCTTCTACCAACTTATTTTTAAGAACTTCTACTTCACTGTTTTTCTTAAAAATTTCTATATCTCTTAGATTAAGTTGATCTACATATTCTTTTTCACACTCTTTGAGATATTCTAACCTCCTCTCAACATTTTGAATACCTACTTTGTAACCTAAATTATCAAGTTTTAGGTGTTCAACTTCTCTATTTAAACTCTCATTCCTAGCCTTAAGAACTTCAATAGTGTCAGAACAAGATTTAAAAGAACAACCAGATGATTCAGAGTCATTAGATACCTCAGAGTCAGAGCCTGATGATGAACCATATGCCATAAGTGCAAAGTTATGCACTTTGGGTTGAACAGCAGCAACCAAAGAGAAATTTGGTTCTTCTTCAGCCATATCACTCCAGTCATATTCTCCCAGCCCATCACAAGCTACCATTGCAGACTTTGATTCTTCAGTCTTCTTTGGAACTTCAGCATTCTTCTTTGGAGATCTACACTCTCTAGCAAAGTGTCCCTTCCTGTTGCAATTGTAGCATTCAATCTTAGACTTGTCAAACCCTGGACTCTCCTTAGCCTTGTATTTGACTTCTCTTCCAGTCTTTTTCCAGAACTTTCTTGCTCTTAAAGTCAACATTGCCATTTGCCATTTGAGATCAATTTCTTCAAGATCATCTGGATCAATATGATCCAAATCTTGATTTATGACATGTGATCTTATGGTTGTAGTAAGCTCAGCCAAGAATGCACATAAAGCAACATCACTGGTAGAAATCTTGTCATTTGAACTAGCAGTAGATCCAGATCCATCAGCAGTAGATACTCCATAAGCAGCAGAGTGAGTATCTTGTGTCTCTTTTGATTTTGAAGACACAAAAGCAAGGTTTTGTGTACTAGAAGATGAAGTAGAAGAAGTAGCTAATTCAGACTCATACACCCTTAAATTGTTGTAGAGGCTCTCCAACTTCATTGATTCAAAGTCAGGCTTATTTCTCCACACCACTGTATGCATGCTCCATTCAGGTGCAAGACTTCTTAGAAACTTGAGATTCACATCTTCCTGTGGAACAACATACCCAACAAGCTTTAGATGACTAACAAGTTGATTTAGCCTGTTGTATGTGCCAATTATCTTTTCTCCAGGTTCAGAAGTAAAGTTTTCAAACTGATGCTTCAACATATTCTTTCTGGACTTCTTAGTAGCATCATTCCCTCCAAACCTGAATTCTACTGCATCCATTAATGCTTTTCCTGTTTCACAATCATCAAAGTCCATTTGAAATTCATTAGGTATTCCCATTAATAGAATACTATGAGCCTTGATTTCCAGCTTCCTAGTTGCATTAGCTTCAGCAGACTTGATTGGTATCTCCTTACCATCAGCACTCTTCTCTGGTTCAGAATCACCATTAACAATCACATTCCACATGTTGAAGTCGATCATGCGAATGTATTGTCTGATCCTCCTCTTCCATAGCTCATACTCAGAAGGATTGAGCATGGGAACCCTTGAAGCAGTCACCATATGAGTTTCATCACCCATCTTATGCAAACGATTTGGAACAGCAAACTTTAAAGAAACAAAATCTTCTTGATTATAACTTCTAGATCACAGGCTCTGATACCACTTGTTGATCCCAGTTGAGCTAATACGATCTTATATAGAAGTTAACTTAAACAAATACTTAAGCTTAAACGCGGAATATAAAAGCTTAACTTAAGAAGATTTAGAATTCTCTTTCAACACTTCAATATTATTAATACGAGCACTCGATAATGCTAGGGTTTTACAACCTTGAAGTGAATAATAATACGTACATACTCTAACCCTAGGATCCTCCTTTTATAGGCCAAGGAGTCCTACTAGGTTTACAATACCTTTCTCTACAAGATAAGAATAATCTAAATAGATAAACTATACAAAGAATCTATTCCATAATTATCCTATCGTATACAATGTTAATCCCTTCAGCAGTAGTTTCACCAAGCAGCAGATAGTCTTCAGCAGCAGAGTCATTAACACTAGCAGCAGTTTCATTGTAGCAGCAGTATTACTCAGCAGCAGAGTTACTTAGCAGCAGTGTCACTTGGTCAAATCCAACACTAAGTTACAAAGGAAAATTAAAACATTTCTAGAACTACAATTACAATATTACACACATTCTAAGGCTTCTATGAGCTTAATATATAATACGAGCTAAAATAAATCCCTAGGTCTTCCCACATGGCTTCCACTTGAAAACTGAGAGTCCCAAAGTCTTTGTGTTGACCCCTTGACCAAATCCCATCCATCAATTTAAACTTACATCAATCCTAACCCTTGATTGCAAATTTGGCGCCAAAATGAATACGGGCAAAGATAGTGGAACTGGTGGGGGTGTATTTATTGTGGTGGTGTGGGTTGGTGTGGTAGATGAGAGGCATTAATTGTGGGGGGCTGTGGTGAAAAAGGTGAGAGGAGGAGGGGGGGACACAGTGCCTGGTTTTGCGTTGTATTGTTGGGGGGAAGAAGGTGGTCAAAGTGGTGTTTGACCGGGGGTGTTTTTATATTAAAAAGGGAAATGGGCTGGGGGTTTAGTGGGCCTAGGTGTGGACTGGATCATGGAATTGGATTTGGGGTTTGGTTTTGGTTTTGGGTTTTAGATAATAATAAGGGTCCGGTTGGTATTTAGTGTAACAAGGACCAAATTTGTAATTTCCCAAAACATAAGGACTGATTGTGTAATTTTCCCAAGTTGCTACCAAGGACCAAACATGTCAATCACCAACAAACCAAGAACCAAATTTGCCATTTTTCATTTTTCAAAATTTCCCACGGACCTATTTTGCCATTTTTGAATTCTCAGGGACTAAACATGTAATTTTGGAAAACTTATGACCCAAGTGTAATATTTTGTTATTTTTGACTTTCAAAACCTTGGGTTGACTTTTCCTTTCAAATTAAATGTATAGGGACTAATTTTGACAAGTTTTGAAACTTCGGGGACTGAAACTGCCAATATTGCAAACTTTGTACGTTTTTTCTTTGTTTTTGCACATTTTGCATTTAAAACACATAAAACACAATCCCTGGGATAATTTAAGTATTTTGATATCTTTTTGATTGTTTTTGTATGTTTTGGCAGTTTAAGTATGTAAAAAATGATGAGTGTTTGAGCACTCATCAATCCCCCATACTAAACTATTGCTAGTCCCTAGCAATCTTTTTAGAAAACTTGATGGATTTGAAAACTCTTTACGAAAAGCCATCACTTCTGGAGTAGTCAGGTGTGAGGACTGTGGTACACCTGATAACCGTGTGATTTTGAGCAAACCGCCAGCTGTCAACGGATTTGATTAGTCTTTACCAGAAGCCGTTTGCTTCTGGACTAGCCAACTCTTGATGGACCTAGTCAACATCTTAGTGAGCTGATTACCAATTATGGATTTTCCATTGCCTTTACCACAAGCCATAATCTTGCGGGCTAGCCAACTCATTCGCTTTATGGGATATGGGGAATTGAGAAACCATACAATTTTGGGCAAATTGCAAGCCGTAAATGGATTTGAGTTATCTTTACCAAGAGCCGTTTGCTCCTGGATTAGCCAATCCCTTTGTCGGTTAGACCTGTCGGACTGATTACCACAAAAATTTTGAAATAAAGTGAAAAATTTTTGAAAATTTTGGCCAAAAACGGGGGTACTAGAAGATATATTTTGATAAAATTCGCTAGAATTCCCCCCCCCCCCCCCCCCACACTTAGAAATGAATATAGTCCTCAATATTCAAAGTCCCGGCTATTATGCCGACTCTTTGAACGGAAAAAGCTAATATTCGAATCTAACTGTGGAAATACCATATTTCGCTTTATTTCTATATGTACACATTTTTTTTTGAATTTATATACATATATACATTTTTCAAACAGCGGGGGGTTGGCCATTCCCCCACACTAGGTGGTAGAAAATAGAAAGAATCACATATACGGGTGAAAACCCGTATTGTGCTATTGTTTTTGTTTATCGAGTCGCTAGCTTGACTCGATCCCCGAATTCAATTGTCCTTGGGGAAAGTTTGGAGATCCGGGACAACCATTGATGGTATGTCCTCTCCAAAGTAGTGCTTTAAACGATGTCCATTCACTTTGAAATTTGGACCGTCATTTTGAGATAATTCGACGGGGCCATAAGGATAAACCTTAGCGATAGTGAATGGACCAGTCCATTGGGCTTTGAGCTTTCCCGAGAAGATCTTGAGTCTAGAGTTGAAAAGAAGGACTCGATCACCAACGTTGAAAACGCGGTTTTTGATTTTTGAGTCATGAATCTTCTTTGTGTTTTCTTTATAGATCAAAGAGTTCTCGTAAGCTTGATCACGAAGTTCGTTTAATTAATTTAGTTGAACTTTTCTATGATCACCCGCAGTTTTGAGGTCGAAATTGGCATGCTTGAGAGCCCAATAGGCTTTGTGCTCAAGCTCGATCGGAAGATGGCACTCTTTCCCGTACACAAGTTTATAAGGCATACACCCAATGGGTGTTTTGTAAGCCGTACGGAAAGCCCAAAGTGCATCATCTAGTTTATCCGACCACGATGCACGATTTTCACCTACAGTTCTTTCTAAAATTCTTTTGATGCCCCGATTGGAAACTTCGACTTGTCCACTTGTTTGAGGGTGATACGCAGTGGAAAGATGGTGAGTTACACCATACTTTTGCATGACTTTGTCGAATTTGTCATTACAGAAGTGCGTACCACGATCACTAATAATAGCACGTGGAGTTCCGAATCGGGCAAAAAGAGCTTTTAGGAATTTCACAACTACTCGGGCATCATTTGTGGGTAAAGCTTTCGCTTCAACCCATTTTGACAAATAGTCAACTGCCACGAGTATGTATTTGTTGCCATGAGAGGACGGAAATGGCCCTATAAAATCGATGCCCCAAATGTCAAAAATTTCACAAACTTGAATCGCATTCTGAGGCATTTCATTCTTTTGTGAAATATTCCCGTGACGTTGACAAGCGTCACAGGACTTGACCAGTTCTTAGACATCCTTGAAAATCCTGGGCCAATAAAAGCCGGAATCAAACACCTTTTTGGCGGTGTAGTTGGGATTGTGGTGGCCCCCCGTGGGACCAGCATGGCAAGCCTTTAAAATTTCAGCGGCTTCCTAACCATACACACACCGCCGGATGACTTGATCCGCGCATATTTTGAACAAGTAGGGGTCGTCCCAGAAGTAATGTTTTACATCTTTGAAAAATTTATTTTTTTGTTCGGACGACATCCCTTTCACAACAAAGTTACCCGCAAGATAGTTTGCAAAGTCGGCAAACCTTGGGGTAATCGAGTCTCCACGAAATGAAACCGCATTGAGGGTTTCGAGGGGAAATGTTTCGTTTATTTCCTTTTTCTCGAAAGCATCTTGGTGAGGGTTTTCAAGACGGGAGAGATGATTAGCAGCTAGGTTCTCAGCTCCTTTTTTATCACGAATTATGATATCAAATTCCTGAAGGAGGAGAACCCAACGGAGGAGTCTCGGCTTTGCATCTTGTTTTGCAAAGAGATACTTCAAAGCCGAGTGATCCGTATACACTATGCTCTTGGTCAGTATCAAGTATGGCCGGAATTTTTCGAAAGCATACACCACAGCTAATAATTCTTTTTCAGTGGTGGTGTAATGACTTTGAGCCTCGGTCATAGTTTTGATGGCATAGTGTATAGGCTGAAAATGTTTTGTTTTGCGTTGCCCCAAGACTGCCCCTATCGCATAATCACTAGCATCACACATGAGCTCGAAGGGCAAGTCCCAATCGGGGGCAACAAGAATCGGTGCCTCGGTAAGCCTTTTTTTTAATGTTTCAAAGGCTTCAATGCACTCAGGGGAGAAGATAAAAGGAGCATCCTTTTCGAGGAGATGGGTCATAGGCCGGGCGATTTTAGAAAAATCTTGAATAAACCTGCGGTAGAAACCGGCATGACCCAAAAAGCTCCTAACATCTTTCACATTTGTGGGATGAGGCAATTTTGCAATGACGTCCACTTTGGCT